>CM037879.1:163247708-163847708 GCA_021292165.1 Shinisaurus crocodilurus
ACCCAGTTTCCAGATTTCTTTAATGATCCGTGCGTTTAGGTTATTGCTATACACAATGTCAGGGATCTGGCTCATCAGGAGGTTCCCTAGCAATTTGAATGGATGAGTGAGTGAGTGAGTGAGTGAGTGAGTGAGTGAGTCAGTCAGTCAGTCAGTCAGTCCTTGATCATCTTTATATACTAGTAGTAAATTAAACTTTTGTTCTGGAAGCATCGCTGCATGTACTGGAAATTCCCCCAAGGCTCATTAATGTGCGTGAAGGGCAATGGAAATCCCACAGCTCAACGTTCTGTTCCATGTGTGATTGTGCTTGCTCTGTGCCAGAGTGATAGATAGCTCACGACAGATCTCTCTTTCTGTCTATTTTTATTAGATTTTTTAAAATTCTGCTTTTCACACACAAAATTCTTAAGAGTTTCTCGCAGCAATTGAAATTCAACCCACAGTGCCACAGATGGGCGCTGTACATAAATGAAAATAAGACCCAGCTCCTACTCTTGGGCTTACAAATTAAAAGGCAAGGCACATACAGGAAGGATGGTGGAGGGAAAAGGAAGAAGAGGGAGATCAGTTTGTCAATGCCAGAACAAAGAGGTATGTCGGAGAAAGGGTGTAGCTCAGCAGTAGAGCACACACTTTGCTTACGAAAGGGGTCAGGCTGAATCCCTGTCATCTCCAGCTAGGGCTAGGAACGACTCTTGTCTGAAACCATGAAGAGCCCCCCCCCCCATTAATGGAGACTAGCCTTCCATAGCCTGGTGCCTTCCAGATGTATCTCAAGGGCACTGGGTTGGGGAAGGCTGATGCAGACAATGACAAGCTAGATCAGGGGTGGGCAACACACGGCCCCCATTACAACCTCCCCAAATTTCGGGGCAGGGGGAAGATAGTTTAAAAAAACAAATAAATGGTGCCCAAAGCAGCTATGGAGCAACCAAAGGATCAAGTTTAGTTTGTTTGCAAGCTAATTTTGATCCTTTTGGTGCTCTGTTGTCGCTAGGGATGCCATTTTAAACTTTTTTAAAATTGTAAAAAAAAAAATATTGGGGTAGTGGTGGCCCTTGGGGGGGGGGGCAAAAATGGCCCCTGGACCTCCTGCAGTTGCCCACCCCTGAGTTAGATGTACCAGTGGTCTGACTCGGTATAAGGCAGTGCCTATGTTCAGAGATTTGTTTAGTAATCGAGGTGCCTTGCACTACTCACGTTTCCAGTTTCAGGGCTCTACCTCATGGGAAAGTACCATAACTACAGTAGCCCCATGAATGTGTTACTGGGTGGCCTGAGTATCTTTATATATCATACTGTCACCTAACCAACGTCCAGACCACTTTGTACAACCAATGAAGTAGGCTCTAGCCTATGAGAGCTCGTGCCATACTAAATAGATTACGTAGCTTTCATTTTATTTAAGAGTTTATTTCCCACTCCTCAGTGCTACTGCTTCCAGGGTGGCTTTTTTACAGTGCTGCAGAACTTTTGGTTATTTTTGCTGCTTCAGACTTATACTACATATCATCTGGAATTGAGCAATGTGGCCAGATTGTCTCTGCAAGGACTCTTTATATCTTATGGGATGACATGAATGTAGAATATGGCAAATTTTACCCAGTGGATAATAGAATTCATGTTGGGTTGTCACTTTTTCCCCAACAGAGGAATTACCAGCTTCCAGACAGACATTCAACTTGTATCATTTCCTACATAGGACTGCAACAAAACTATACCAGTTGAATATCTGAAACTGAGATTTCATAGATTTCATAGATCATAGAGTTGGAAGGAGCCTACAAGGCTATCGAGTCCAACCCCCTGCTCAATGCAGGAAACTAGAGGAGGGGTCTCCCATCCAAGTAATAACCAGGCCTGACCCTGCTTAGCTTTCCACACTCAGACAAGCTGAGCCAGCGTAAGCCACAGGCCTGTATCATCTTATGAAATATCTGTTATTTAAAATGCTCTTGCTCTGTGCGATTTGGATACTGTTGCCTCTTAAAAAGTTTTATGGCCACTCATCTATCACGATTTTAAAATATACTCTTAATGGTCTTTCTTTTTTTTTGGTCCTATAAGCTAATTGCGATGGAAGTCCCTGAGAGCAATTTCAGACGTTGCTTCATTTGTTGTATGGCATAGGTCCAGTTAGGCATAGACAGTTTGAAAAATGTTTTTGGCTTCTCGAATTCTGTCTCCTTTCCTGATTTGTTTGTAAATCATAAAATAATCTAACCTGGATGTTCTAATCTTTGATTATAAGACTGCATGTCAAATGACTTTCCAACTTCTTGACTCTGTCCAGAACGTGGGGTTTTTAAAAAAAAACAAAAACCCTGGGTTGTTGCGAATAAGTGGGAGTGAGCAAGTGTGCTGGGCTCCCACTGCCCAAGCTAGCAGGAGGAACTAAACAACCAGGGATGCTCCGTCTCTGGGCTGTTCAGTATTGTGTGCGAACCAGGAATTCTGGGTTGTTGGGGGAGAGACAACCCAGAGTTGGAACCCATGGTAAAACCCCAGGTTAAAAAAAAAACACGTGTTGTTGTTGCATCTGAACTGGATCAATGTGTCAATGCAAAAATTAGCACAGTAGAAAAAACATGGGTGAAGTGAGCACGCACACAAACACACACACAGAGGCCTCAGTCCAAAAAGCTTTTTGGTGAGCTTTATGTGGGGCTGCTCTTCATATTTCTTATACTCACAACAGTTTATAATTGGACTCTAGCAGCAAATTATCAATCCAGTCGCAGCTGTGGTTCCCATGGTGTCCAGTTTCCCTAGATTTGTCACATGTTCACAGGTACATCCAAGGCTTCACAGAAGTCTACAGCCTTTGTGACAAAGATCAGTCCCATCCAGCTGTCATCTGGCAAACTATACAGAATGGAGTCTGTATGTGTACGTGTGTGTAGAGAGCCTCATTCACAAGGTGAAGACCTCAGTAAGCTTTGAGGTTTCCATGCTGTAGTGCAGAGTGAGGATGTCATTGCCTTGCATCAGAGACTTAGTCCAGATCACTTTGGGATCGGACACAGACGCTATCAGGGCTGGCGGCTAATTTGAATGGGCCAGGCCTGGTTCATGTGTAACAACAATCCAGAGTATGGGTTGAGAATGGGTTGTCATTAAATCGTGGATTGTTGTTGAATTGTGGGTTGTCGCTACATCCAAACCCTGCACTATGGTTTAACTATGAATGGTTAACCACGAACAACCCAGGAAGAGAACCTATGGTTTGTTGTTGTATGGTTAACTACCCATAGTTAAACCATAGTGCAGGGTTTGGATGTAGCAACAACTCACAATTCAGCAATAATCCACGATTCAACAGCAACCCATACTCTGGGTTGTTATGTACAAACCAGGCCACAGTTTGGGGGGGATAAGGGAGTGTGTGAGAGGAAGATGAGGTATTTTTCTTCTTTCTGAAGCCCTGTGGATCTGGCTGATTGTTCTGCATGGCATGTGGAAGCACAGAGCAAGTGAACTGTGCTTCCTCTTTCCATCACAGTGGGTTGACATATTTCTTGGCTTAAAGCAGGTTTCGAATCTATACTTCAGAAATATAATTAGCAAGCAAACCATTGTACTGATTACCTAGGAGGGTATACTTTGGGTTCAAACAACATGATAACCCACACTCAAGGGTTGAGTATGGATTGAGTGTGGGTTGTCATCGAACCATGGGTCGTTGTTGAAACGTTGGGTTATCGTGTTCTCTGAACCCAGCCAAGATAACAAACCATGGTAAACAACCCACAGTTCATAACCCAACAACAAACCATGGGTTCTCTCCATGGGGTATTCATGGTTAACAAGCTATGGTTGTTAGCGCAGCTGGGTTCAAACAACACAATAACCCACACTTCAACAACAGCGCATACTTAACCCTTGAGTGTGGATTATCATGTTGACTGAACCCACTCTTTAACTGCCCGTATAAGTTCTTAAATATAAATTGCTCCAGTGGTTCCTATTTATGCGGGACAGTCCTAGTTTTTCCAGTGGCTGTCTGGTAAACACCATCCTTGTTTTGCATTTGGGGGAGATTATAGGGATGCCTTTTTAAAACCTCATTACTGTGAGTTGCTAGTTTTTGCCATTCTTCAAGTTTCGGCCCCCTTCTGTAGAATCCGTAGAAGTTGAACTGTAGGATCCTTAGAAGTGAAACCTATGAGCGGGGGCAAATGCATTTTGTCTCTAGTGTCCATGTGAGTAACAACAATCAGGCACCAAATAGTGCAGTCTGCAGATCCTGACATTTCATATATTGCAGCTTGTTCATTTAAAAAAAAAAACAACCTGTCAATAATATCTCTTATAGGGCAATTTATGTCTGTTTCTTTATCTAAAAGAGCTACGTAATACCCTTCTTGCTTTTTAAGTCGGCTCAGGGCAGTGTGTTGCAGAGTACATGAACACAGCAGGCCTTTAGAAATATATAATAGTGGGGCGGGGGAGCAGGGGGGAGATGAGCCCACAGGCAGTGATGATCCACAGGAGAATAGGGATGCTGCAAGTATACAAGGAGTTCCCTGTGCAATGTGGGAGGCTATGAAATATTTAACAATATGTTTTAGTGCTCTAGGGGATGGTACAGGATACATCACGCCCTGTAATAGCCCTTCTGCCTGCTGTCAAACACTATGCCTAACTGCCTAGAGAGTAGAGATTCCTATCCTTGCGGAAAAATAGCCGGGGATCAGAATAATCCCTGTCTCCCCACCCTTCCCCCACTGTAATGCATGCATTCTGCCCCCGTGGTGCTGGGGAATATTCCTGGCATCAGAGAGCAGTGCTCAGATGCAAGCCCTCAGCTGCCAGTGGCTGTGTAGCTGAAGAAAAGCAAGGAGCTTGTTGTCCCTGGAAAGTCACTTGTAGGAGTATTGCACAATGGCTAAAATGCACTGGGTAGCATTATTTCTGAGATGACACAGAAAGATAGTTGGGGACATGTATGGTAGATCTCTTGCAATTTCCCCCCTCTGCTGCTGCTCCCTCTTCCACTGTGGTCTATGCAGGCTTTTCTCTCCCCTCCCCACTTCCTCCAGAGCCATAACTAGAGATGACATGTTAGGAGGCTTGGGTGGTTTTTGCTTTGGGTCGTAGTAGCCTGACTGAACCCTACATTTGGGGATTATTTTCCCAGG
Organism: Shinisaurus crocodilurus; assembly: GCA_021292165.1. Taxonomy (NCBI): domain Eukaryota; kingdom Metazoa; phylum Chordata; class Lepidosauria; order Squamata; family Shinisauridae; genus Shinisaurus; species Shinisaurus crocodilurus. Next base: position 163,252,853 of record CM037879.1, read on the forward strand.
TTGCGATACCTGCTGAGCAAGCAATATTTTTTCCTTCTAATTTTGTGTGCTTTGCTTGCTTGAGTTGCTCTGTACCCTTCTGCATTGCACTTGCTCTATGCTGGTGTGCATCAGTCCGTGAGGTTGAACCATTTTGAACTGTTATTAAGACTAGATGGCCTCTTGGTGCCTTCCGACTCTGAGCTTTATTTCTTCAAAGGATTTTATTTCTAGTCTGCTGAAACCTGGAAGGTGAGCACAGACCCCCACACCCCAAAAAACTCCCACCGCAGATCAGCCCAGCAAATGAGAATAGAATTCCATAACATTCATTCAGCATTGACATTTTCCTCATCCTTTGCTGACTTAATTTTGAATCCCACAAGCTATTCCAAGCAAGTAGGTTTTACAAATGCTTCTGAAGGTGCTCAGGCTTGGACTTTAGAGAGTCTTGGTTGGGGGAAAATGAATTGTTCCAGCAATTACCTATATATTATTTCCTGCTGTAATGCAAAGTATTTTGGGTTGGCCTGGTCTTGAATGGGCAAATAAGACCCATTAGCTTTACAAAAGACCTCCTAGCAGAGATAAAACTGCTAGATATTGATCAATACAGCTGTGTGCATTTTTGGACCCTTCAGGGGAGGGGGGCTTCCCTTACTGGAGCTGCCAGATCTGACAGGGGTCCTCAAAGGTGAGACACAGCTGCTGTACAAACCCCACAAAGTTTGCAAGGGGCAGGGTGGTTTGCAGGAGGTAGGGAGTAGACCATTGGGCAGCAGGGCCGGGGAGCAGGCTTATCATGAACCCCACCTGAACACAGACATCGAGGAAGTTTTCAGGACACAGTTGCGTAAACAGAGTGCATTGGGCTAGGAAAGCAGGGAACTTATCAAGTGAGCCATCAAATTGTTCAGGAAGCACCACTGGGCACTTACAACATCGTGGAGGCATTGATGGAGGCAGCTGTTGGGCCCTAATTTGGTCAATACAGGCTTTCAGAGCATTCAGGATCGTTGTTGCCGAGCTGCTTGCTCTCTTAGGCCCTGGTTTTCTTGCAGCAAAGTCACCATCATGCAGTGAGGGCTGGAAACAAACTTTCCTGCTTTGGCTGAAGCACACTCAGCGAAAGAGCAAACTGTTGGGCAATCCAAAAGGCGAGGCAACAAAACACAAATGGTCAAGCACCAAGGTTTCAGTCCAGCACGGGATCAGGCTAAGGCAGGAGTGGTCAAAGCACAATTAAACAGTCAGAGACATTACACAGTCCAGAAGCAGAGTCAAGCAGGAGTCCAAGGGTCAGTAACACAGAGCTTCAATCACAAGGCAAGGTCCAGAAAGCAAGGCACTGAAGCTGAAAGAACAGCATTGTTTCTAACACTGGCTAGGCAGAAACTGGAGGCTTATATATCCCCAGAGCCTCCTGAGCCCCACCCAGGGCCCAGCTGTAGTTCATTGTAGCCCTCTGGCAAGAGTCTTACTCATGAGGAGTGACTTCCTCTTGAAGAGTCCTTTGTAAATGAGCACTCCTTCTCAAGGGTGCCTAGTGGCTTGATGCGACAATATTCCTGGGGGCCAGGGGGTTGCTCAGCCCCTTCCTCAGAAGCAGAGTCCCCTGCCCCTTGCAGGGATGGACCTGCAGCCATCACCCCTAAGGACCGGGGCTCCTCCTGGTCTTCTGACATTGGCTGATCTGGGGTGCTCTTGATATTTTGACAGCTCCAGCTCCTCTGAGGAGGATTCCTCCAGTGGGGGTATGACAAAACCCATGATTTGTTGTTGGGTTGTGAACTCTGGGTTGTTTGTGGTTAACAATCCAAAGTTAAACCATAGTACGGGGTTCGCAAGTAACGACAACCTTCAATTCAACAACAACCCATGATTCAATGACAACCCATATTCAGCCCGTACTCTGCACTGTTGTTATGTGCGAACCAAGTGACACACTATGCATTTACAAAGCAGAGGGCCTCCTCTGTGGTGGCACTCTGACTTTGGAATGCCTTCCGAAATGAGATACGATTGGTGCCAAACGTTTTCTTTTCAGTGCCAAATTAAAATATTCCTTTTTGCCCAAGCATTTTTTTACAATTTAATTTATTTTCAAATTTAATTGATTGATGTGTTTTTGCTTGACTTCCTAGTTGAAGAGTTGCTGTTTTAATTTGTGTAATTATATGTTTTTTATATTGGATTTGTTTGTTTGTTTTGTTTTGTTTTGTTTTTAATGTTGTGTACACCGCCCTGGGATCTTTTAGAATTTCATACATGCATGCATACCCTTTTGCACTAAGCCATGTTTATTCTTGTGATATTAATAATGCCACAGGAGAGAAGAGCATCCTTAAGAAACCTGCATAGTGCATTGGGACTGTGAATGGAACACAGATGCATGAGAAGGGTGGCTCATGTTGCCTTAAGACTGACTCTGAGTGCAACATGCGTGCCCAAAACCGTGTAGCATTTTTAAAGCAAACAAGTGATAATGAATGAATGAATTGAACATGAATTGGAAAATGCATTCTCCATGGAAACCCACTGTCCAGGAGTAGGGAAAATTGAATTCTTCCTGTTTGTGTTGCACATGACTGGGTTGTATCTGTCTGCTGAGCATGATGAATGCATGCAATCAACTCTTCATGAGGCTGCCCTTGGGGAGTGTCTCAAGCTTCAGCTAGCACAAGATGCGGTGGCCCATGTCTGATGAAAGAGAACTGCTTAGGAACAAGTAAGACCTGTTATGCAGCAACTGCACTGGCTTGCTATCCAGCTTCCAAGCACAATTCAAGGGGCTGCTATCGATCTATGATGGCCAACTCAGGATCTGCAGATCTTTGGGAGTATCTTTCCCCATCTTAAAAATTTTCCCTGCTTCAGGTTCTGTCTATATCAGCCTTCTCCAACCTGGTGCCCTCTAGATGTTCTGGACTATAACTCAAGCATGTTGGCTGGGGCTGATGGGTATTGAAGTCCAAAACAGCTGGAGGGCACCAGTTTGGGGAAGCCTGGTCTAAATGTACTAGGCCCTAGGGTATGAAAAAGCAGGGTCATCTTTTTAGTGGCTGTAGTCTTGTGGAATTCCCTCCCAGAGGCGGCCAGCATTTCAGAATTTTACAACCTTTCCCATTCACAATCTTTTCCAACCATGGGTCCCCAGATATTTCTGGACTATGGCTCCCATCATCCCTGACTATTGGCCATGCTGGCTGGGGGTGATGGGAATTGTAGTCCCACAATATCCAGACTCTTAAACCTTCCTTTCACCACCTTTTGAAATACTTTTAATTAAGCAGAAAAACTTCTGCCGTGAATGCTTTATTGAATTATCAGTTTGAGCTATTCAGTGTTTGCTTTTTGTACTTTTTCTTCCTGTATTGGAGATGCTTTAATTAGCTGCCTTGAATGTAATTTGAGAAGAGCATGGTGTTAAATGCAACCTTTATTATGAATTTAGTGAGTTGAATAGTCTGCAGTGAATACTTTTTTTATATAAGACATCTTTATGAACAATGGTCACTTGGGAAGTCATTATTAGTTTTTGCGGAAACTTTAATCACCACTTTGATAGTCAACAAGCAAAGGTCTTTATAGAGTCCTAACATTCATTTTGCAGAAAGTACAGCTCAATTTAATAGCTCTGGTGCCAGTGGGGCTTTAAATAATAAAAATAAATCAATTCAGCCATTACTGGCACAGCCTTTATCCTCAAATGGAGTTGCTTGTGTTCTTCACAATTCATGAATGTATATTACTAAATTAATTCCTGCTTTCTTGGGCCCCTGCTGTTCAGAAATAATTGTTTCAATAATAAAGAGTTATGATCTGATACATACAGCTGCATCTAAGCAGCAGATCAGATAATAGCTAGGTCACTTCTCTCCCTAGGCAATGGATTCCTGCCAAATATATAATGTGCAGTACCAATATAGCACTAGATGCTTTTCCATCTAGAGGTAGCTAAATTTTTCATGAGACTTTGGGCAATTTGCCTAATGAAAACAGTGCTGTTTCACAAACTTCCATGCCGAAATAAAAATAATGTTTAGCAAGAGCAGTGAAGAAAGACATCACAAATGATCAGGTCACAGAAAAAAAAATGTGTTTGGGACTAAGGATCGACCTGATGCTGGAAAATGCATATATGGCCTGTGATGCTGACCGATCAGGCTTTGGCTGTAAGAGCCAGAATGGCAGGGCTGATTTAAACAAGGTATTTCACCATTTGATTACCGAGCTTCACACTTAAGAAATAGGTGGTATCATGCATATTTAGTTTGGAATCCTAAAACCAGGTGGGCCTCTCCTAGGATTGCCAGATTTTGAAAGCTCAGTCCCCATGTACAATCATCTCTTATGAGAAACTGCCTGTGGATTTCTAAACAAAAGTGGGTTTTACTGATGGTTTATCCACATGTTCAGCTTCCACATTGAAAATCCATCTAAACGGCCTGAATTCCTTGGCTTCTCAACGAAAACCCAGCATCTTGCTTTTTCAGTTCTGTCTAATAAATGCGGAGGACAGAGTTAAACACTGGTATCCAAGGCTGAAATTCTGTGCACGTTTACTTGGGAGTAAGCCCCATTGAAAACAGAGAGACCTGGATGCAAATAAACTTGCTTAGACTCAGGCTGTGCATGCCTGGTTTTTGCTCACTGAATTCTAAATGGGTGCCTATAAGTTTCTTGGTAAGAAAAAAAATGAAATCCCTACAACATTCTTTTCCCAAAGCACCAAATGCACTTTATTATCTCCCTCAGGGATCTTTGTGTTATACTTTTTGGTTCCCAGCAAAACATGAGTCGTATTTTCCATTCTGTTGCAGTGTGATTTATGAGTCTTTCGCGAGCAAATATCTAGCAGCTTGTAAATAATGACACTGACAAGGAAGGGCAGTCTGCTAAACAGATTATTCCTAATTTTGCAGGCAGAGAGTCAGGAATCCTGCTGTCATGTCTGTAAGCACCGCTCATCCTTCATGTTCTGCCCAAGCCGTAGCTGCCCTGAAGCCCTAGAGGGCAAGCCATGTCATATTTATGCCCACAGGATCCAGAAAGAATCTACATGTTTGCGTGCAGGTGAACTAGACAAAAAAGTGATGGTCTGGTTGGTACCTTTGGGGGACTTACTTGCAAGGGGCAGTGTCCTATTCAACACTAGCGCTAACGTAAATTACATTGCACTAGTGTAAGCGACCTCTAGAGCAACTCCAGTAGTGTTTGCTAACACTACGGGTTTTCCATGGACTTTGAAGAAGCCCGAGTGCAAGGTGAAAGGGAGAAACGTGCTAAGTGAAAAGCACGTCAAACGAATCCTTTACAGGACCATCTTCCATCTGGTAACCTGTGTCCTCACTGTGGGAAGCGGTGTGGATCTAGAATTGGCCTCCACAGTCATCGCTAGAGTCTACACAATTTTTTAGAATTTCCTCCTTTTATAATTTTCTTTTTGTAATTTTATCCTGGAAGACAATCTTACTCGGTCACGAGTGATCGCCTACTACTACTCTGGGGAATCCCATCACACTAGCAAATGCTATGGGCGTTGCTCTAGAGGTTACCTAATTTACATTAGCACTAATGTCAGATAGGATACTGCTCAAGGCTTCTACAACATTCAAAAAACCTACTCCACTGTTTTGGCACAATATGGCCTAGTGGTAGTAGCCTAGTATAAAATTTCTAATATACTGACATACCAGTCTAGCTATGCTACCGAAGTTATGTTTCATATTTGAGTGGTTTGAAGAGTTCTGTGGTCTCAGGGCTTATAACATCAAAGACCAGTCCCTGACTTCCATCCAGAGTCATTTGCTTTAAGTCAGATCTGTCTTCCTTCCTGTTATGGGAAGTTGTTGGTAGACTACTGTACTGTAATCTAAAGCAAGGGTACAGAACCTCTTTCAGCCCGAAGGCCGAATTCCATTTTGGACAACCATTTGGGGGCCACATTCCAATGGAGGGTAGGGGTCAAAGGCAAAAGGAGTGGGGCCAAAATATTAGCACATTTTAGCTTAAAGCCCTACTGCCAGTAACTAAGCCCTAGGAGAGGCATTTCAACCTTTTAGGCTGGGGGAACCGAGCTATGAAACCACCAAATGATTGGTGGTTGGGGGAAAGGAGCATGGCTTTCTGGGGACCCCAAGAGGGCAACATTTGGCCCCCAGGCCTGAGGTTCTGCATGCTTGATCTAAAGGGGATATGGGGGTCAACTAACCTCTTTTTACTGACTCTGGTCTTTGGTTTTAGCCCATCCTGCCAGGATCTGAGTCCAAAAAGAAGAGTGGTCTAAATCTCCAAGATCAGCACCATGGTTGGCGGCACCTACGTAATCTATAAATTCATGTGACAATTTGTGAAATCCACAAATTGCAGTGATTTCATATCTTGTGGGCAAGATATGAAATCACTGCATGGGTTCAGATTCAGGGGTAGGCTTGCATAGGTTGTCAGAAGTAGTAATTAAAATCACATTGAAACTATGCGGAGAGCGGACACTTAGATTGTAAGCTCCTTGTGAGCAGGGACCTGTGTTGCCTATATAACTCCATAAGGTGCCATGTACATTTTGAAAGGAAGGCCGCTATTTTAAACACACTATAAGATTGAAGAGAGATAAGGGAGTTACCAATTCAGGGTAATCAAAGCATTTGAAGACACATTGGTTCTGTAGTATATGAAAAAGCAAAATGGTTATTTGGTCCAGCTAGTATTTTGACAGCACAATTCTATATATGCCTATTAAGAGGTAAGTCCTACTGAGTTCTGTGGGACTTAGTTCTTCCAGGTAGCCATGTATGGGATTGCAGCCAAAATAAAATACAGTATGTAATCTTCTAAGTTACACAGAACTCTTCTTTAGACTGATGTTAGGGGAAAGGGAATGGTAGTTGTGCCAGGTAACAGTAGCAGGTCTGGATTTATCCTTCCATTGGATTTAGAAGAACTTTTCATTTTTTAAAATAAAGTGAGGATGTGGGAGGGGATCCTTAATTACTTTTAGCCATGCTGTAAGGGTTTTAAGTTACAGAAACAGGCCATGCAACTAACTAAGCAGTGTATGAAAGATGTGCATAAAAGCCAGTGATAAGGAATGTCCACATCTCCAGTGCTATTTCAGAATTCACAGATTTATTAGATGGCACAGCGAATGAGTATGGCAAAAAGCAAGGGAAAATATATCAGGAAAACTGGAGATAAATTCTGAAAGTACATGAAGTACAGGCCTGTGGCTTATGCTGGCTCAGCTTGTGGTCAAGCCTGGTTATTACTTGGATGGGAGACCCCTCCTCTAGTTTCCTGCATTGAGCAGGGGGTTGGACTCGATAGCCTTGTAGGCTCCTTCCAACTCTATGATCTATGAAATCTACAGAGCTAATGTTCTCTAGCCTAGTGGTGTTTCCTTGCATTTGGAGCAGGGCTCTCCAACCTTGGGTCCCCAGATGTTGCTGGACTACAGCTCCCAGAATCCCTTGCCATTAGCCATTCTGGCTGGGTATGCTGGGAGCTATAGGCCAGCAACATCTGGGAACCCAAGGTTGGAGAGCCCTGATTTAGAGGGATTGGTATTGAGCCTTCATAGCATATAGTCCCGTCACTAAAAGTTGCAGAAGATTTTAAAGACATAAATATTCACCCTTCTTAAGAACAACCCCTTTTGGATGGCAACATGCGTGATGTTCCACAGCTGATCGAAATCTTTATAGCAGTGTTGGTTGTGCAAGAGCTTTTATTAGAACCAACTAGCATGAAATGCTTTTTTTAAAAGCACATGTGCCGGATGCAACATGTTGGACTATATATAATAGCCCCTTATACTTTAGGGAAGTGAAATTACTATTTGATCCAGCAGGGGCAAATTGTGGTCTTGGGCAGTAGGAGCGATGAGAATCAGAACAAGGGTAAAATGTAGGTAAAAGGACAATCATTTTGATGGTATGCAAGATAGAGTGGGCAGGAAATGGTTTGCATTCCTTTTCTGCACAGTGGTTTTTTCCAACTTTTTATTTATATATACGAAAAATATACAATACAATGGGTTGTATCCAATGTTAGTCCTACTTAGAGTGGACCCATGGAAATGAATTGGACTTATCTTAGACTAACATTGGATATAACCCAATATATAAATCTTCCAAAGATAACCCAATAATAAAATAATATCCAAATTGACAAAAGTAAGTCATATGAATGTAAATTATAATAATTACTTTCAACAAACTCATTAATACATTATAATCTCAATCCAACTATATTCAGTATTTCCCATCTCTGCCCCAATACTGAAATAATTTGTTAAGGATTTCTCTTAAAACCCGTAATCTTACCATCTCTATATCCAATTTTAAAAATGTGAATTTTAGGCAGTTAATGACATCATCCCAACACTTATTTCCCCCCCATTTTAATTAATGGCACATTCTTCCTTTGCCCCTTTTCAGTATTGTGCAATCAGGCACCTCGCTGCAACCAACAAATAGCACATTAGTTCCTGTCTCATTCCAGTACCTGTAAAATATTCAAGAATTACAGCGCAGGCCTATGCATGTTTACTCAGAACCAGAAGTAAGTCCCAGTGCTACAGTAGAGCTTACTCCCACTGTGTCTATAGGATTGCAGCCTTATTTATTATTAATTTTATTTCTTTGTACTATTTCTATACTGCTAAATATTAAGAAAAATCCCTAAGCGGTTTCCTAAACCTTAGTCTTTTAGGGCACAATCCTATGCATGTTTAGATAGAAAACAGTCCTACAACTCCCAGCATGTTCCAGCCAGCCATGCTAGCTGGATGCACTTATTCTCCAATGTTTCTTGTGGATCATTGTTCTGCAAATGGCAGACAGCTACAACGTTTCCAAAGGATAGATGAGTTATAATGATTGAGGTACTCTGTGTGTGTGTGTGTGTGTTTTTTAAATAGTGAAGTGTGGCGTTGGAAAGAAAGATGTTTCACTGAAGGAAAAGGTCTGGGAGAAGTGACCCCACCCTAACAAAGAACCTCTCACTTCCTATGTGCTTGCTACAGAACAAGTTAGCAACCAAGAGCAAAGACACACTTTTATGTAATTCCGTACAGTCACAGAATCCCCCCATCAAAGCACAATGATTGGAAAGCCCCTGGTAAAACATGCCTTAGGATTAGAAGGTTACAAAGAAAAGAGTTATTTTTCTAAGTTGCTCTATCTGTGTATAAATCCCTCATTCTACTAACATCGATCCCATTCTTTATGGAAAAAACCCACATTCCTAAGGAGATGTTTTGGGACACACATTCCAAACCAATATACAATAATTTAACAGCTACATTTTTGAGAACTGTTAATTTCTTTTTTACTTTTTTTCTTTCCATAGCAGATTCTTCAACAGAATGTTAATTCCTTATTGTGCGTGCAGAAGTACAGCATTATTCTTCATCCTGTCTCATTCATTCCATTCACGGTTGTAACTGGGTTGTGTCATACTGATTTTTCAGATTAGGAAACCCTGAATCACCTTTTGCTTACTTTGAACAGAGTTTTCATAAACATTCTTGGTCTCTTACAACTTGAGGCAGCTTTTTGTAATAGCATCTGCCATTTTTTTCCCGTTGTAAATCCGGGATTGGAACTGGTAGGGTCTGAAAGTTTTTAGAAAATCATCTTGTGAATCATACTTATTTTAATTATGGAAATCCTTCATTTCTGGAAGGGTAGCCATGTTGCAGCAAAAACAAAGAAGCCTTGCGGAACGTGAAAGACTAACAAATTTATTATTGCGTAGCCAGCCTTCCCCCAGCCCTGGTGTTCTCCAGATGTGTTGGACTACAACTCCCATCATCTTCAGCTAGCATGGTCAGTGACTATGATGCTTAGGGATGGTGGGAGTTATAGTCTAACACTTTGGGAGGGTGCCAGGCTGGGGGAAGACTGGCATAAACTTGCATGGATCAGAGCCCACTTCTTACGCTGCATGGAGTGTTATCCTTTGTTGGCAGATATATACACACTGCTGCAGAAGGGGAAGAAATGTAAACAGTGAGGTCACATGGAAACAAAATGCAAAAGGCGCCATTGGATACCACCCTATATTTGTCTTTACTTAGGAGAATCAAAGGCAATTGTCTGAAGACCTGTTGTTGCTTTCTCTCCTTTTTTTTTTTTTAAATGTTTGTCTGCAGGTTTGTTAATTGGTTCTGGTTGTGCTCTTTATCCTCTGGGCTGGGACAGTGAAGAAGTCAAGCAGACCTGTGGTAACCTTTCCAATCAGTTTGAACTGGGTAAGTGACCACCTGTGAAGGATGGCCTTCAAATGCGATCACATCGATTTATAAAAGTTATGCAGAATTCTAAGCTTCTGAAAAGACTTTACACTGGTGATGGAGCAACCACCCAGCCAAATGCCACAGCCCATTGTGCCTACATAAAGCTATCCCAGAGACCTACGTTTCAATATAGTCTTTCCTGCTTTCTGCCTGTTGTGCTGGTTTCATGTAAAGCCCTTATAACACGAGTGCTTAAAACTCTTTAAATGGTGCACTTTAGCCATGTCAGAAAGTTGATGGCCATTCAGTCACTTGTGGGGATGCTAACTCCACTAGAAAGCAAAGAGGACCAAATCCCTCGCACATGCACACATGCACGCACGCACACACACACACACACACACCAAATACTCCTTCTACAAGGCTGAAGTTGGTTCCTGGTTCCATATTAAATGAAGAGGTGCAGGTACAGCCTAAATAAGGAAATTAAATTTGAAAACCCTCAAAATAACAATACCAAATAATATGCCCAGACCATCTGCAGAGGTGCCCTAAACTAAGACCAATTTATTTTGAGGCATGAAGCTGGTTAAGTCCCACTTCCTTTGTACAGCCAGTGGGAGAGATTAAGGGTGCAATCCTATGCATGTTTAGACAGAAAAAAGTCCTACAACTCCCAGCATACCCCAGCCAGCATATGGCTTTCCAGGGCCAGCATGGCTGGCTGGGGAATGCTGAGAACTGTAGGACTTTTTCCTGTCTAAACATGCATAGGATTGCTGCCCTAAGACCCTAATCCTTGAAGTTATTTGTAGTACTGCGCTACTGAGATCTCAGGAACTAGGTGCCTCCTACTCACTTGACTGTGAAAAATCTGCCAGTGTTCCTCCAAGGTTCCCCCAATCCCCCATGGCTACTGATGAAATGATAGTTGTGCTTTTAAAAAACTTGGATAATCACATTTCCCATTATACACTACTAGCAAACAAAGTTTCATTTCAGCTTGCCTTTTATTCTGTGAGTAACGGTTGTCAAGTGTGGTGCCCAGGTTCCTTTGGCTGTTGGGTCTGTCACCCAAGAAGACCTTGTCTAAAGGCACAACGTTATCATGGTTAGACAGAAAAATGTCCTACAACTCCCAGCATGCCCCAGCCAGCATGGCTGGCTGGGAAATGCTGGGAGCTATAGGACTTTTTTTTTAATGTCTAAACATACATAGGATTGCACCTTTAATCTCTTAAAGCTGGCATTTCCTTTGGCGTCCCTCGTTTCATCCCATGTTTGTCTCTCCCATGCAATGTCTCCACAGATCACACATGAAGCTGTCTTATTTTGAGTGAGGCCATTGGCCCACCTGGGCCAGTACTGTCTGCTCCAAGGGTAGGTAACCTGGTGCCCTCCAGATGTTTTGGACTTCAGCTCCCATCAGCCCCAGCCACCATGGCCAGTCGCGAGGGACTGTGGGAGTTGTAGAGCAAAACATATGGTGGGCACTAAGTTGAGGAAGTCTACGCTCATGGGAAGTGGCTTTCCAGGGCCAGAGACCTTTCTAGCACCTGCTACCTGAGAACTTTTTACTAGGGATAACAGCTGAGGACTCTCCTTTAAAATTTCGTGACCTGGTATCAGCCACAGAGCAGGTTTAGGGAAATAAACAGTTTTGACCAAACCTGCTGAAATGGCCCCCCTAATCTGCTTATGCCCCTCTGCTCTTAGCACTGAAATTCCGTCAGCACCAGACTCAGGACAGTTGCCACCACCCTCCAGACAGCGGGCCTTCTTTTTTCTTTTTTTCTTTTTTTTTTAAATTTTATTTATATATTTTTTAAAAGAACACACATACAAAACCCCCCCATAAACCTCCAAATCATACACTACAAGTGCACCCGTCACCCCGGGGCCAAAACCAATTCTATCCACATAATCCATTATTAATCTATATTCCAAAAATACATCATATCATGACATGGCTTACTCCCTTTCCCCTTTACTAAAACATAATCTAAAAATGACCCCCATATTTCCTTAAAATTATTTTTCTTTAATTGTCCCCTTTTACATTTAATACTACATGTTAGTTTGCGGGCCTTCTATTCTGTAAGAATCTGCAAGGGATTTGATCTGTGGTACACTACTCCCTCTCCTCCCATCAGTAGCATGCACATGTACCGGAACATCGTGGTATTGCTAACGGAGTCAGTCGCGTCTTCGTCCTTGGCTCTCCAGACAAAAGGTGCAACGAGGAGCAGTGGGCACCATCACAATGGAAAGGTAGCCGTGTATAGGATCAAATATTGTTCTCAAATACCCCATTTTGATCCCTAGGGAAATGTGTTGTCCATTATGGTTGATATGATGGACAGGTGGTTGTCATATGTAAGCAGCTAACATCAAGCCAACGTTTTCTGACAAAGAATACTTCCCAACAGAAGTCTCCCAAGTTGGTTTGAGATTGTACTATATTGCATGGCTCCCTGTTTGTCTTCCTTGGAGGATATGAGGCATTGAAGAAAACTGAGATGAAGTGCTGTATCAAGAAACCTTGTGAATATTTTTAGCTGCCACCCGCAACAGTCGCCCATATTTTTCAGAAGCCATCATGCTGGCAAATACTTCCTGCTTTGGGCTGCAATACTGTCCCAAACCAACAACATGCCCCCTTCTTTCAACCCCTCGGTGGTCTTAAGACTGTGCACCACATGTACCATCCAACACTAATCATCCAATTAATACCAATTAATACTTATCCCATTGCCCTTGCCTCCTGCCCCTCTTTATAGCTTTTGCCTTAGATATGGCTGGGAAAGGGAAGTCTCACCTGCAATTTAGACTCTACAAGCCCTATGTGCATGTTCCAAGCCAAGAACCACCCATCCTTCCTATTACGTTCCTGAGCATCAGGGAGCAGTAGAGGAGGAAGATGTGAGAGAATCACGTTCACTGGCCAGGAAGGGACATGTGCGAAGTGCTCAAGGAAGAAAGGGAGGGAGGGTCTGCTGGCTGGGTTCACTGTGTGCAGGTAACTTGTGCTTCTCCCTACCTAAGAGGGGCAGGACATGTCACTCACTCTCCCAAGCACAGAAGTTAGAATCATTTGGGCTCTCCCCAAATATTCGTGGGAGAGGCCGTAGCTCAGTGGTAGAGCACCTGCTTTGCAGGCAGAAGGTCCCAGATTCAGTCCCCGGCATCTCCAGGTAAGACTGGAAAAACTCCTGCCCAAAACCCTGGAGAGCCACTGCCAGTCAGTGTTGACAATACTGCGCTAGATGAAACAGTGGCCTGATTCCGTATAAGGCAGCTTCCTCTGTTCCGACGTTGCTCTCCCAAGTGCCAGGAAGCAGCAGAGGCGGCTCAAGTTTGCCCAGGAGAGTAAGCAGGTTTGGGGTGGGTGGAGGTGGCCGGATGCAATATGTGCAGATAGTAGACCTGCCTGACCTCCTAAACCAGTGTTCTCCAACCTTGGGTCCCCAGATGTTTTTGGCCTACAACTCCCAGCATGCCCCAGCCAGCTACGTAGGCCAAAAACATCTGGGGACCCAAGGTTGGAGAACACTGCCCTAAACTATGTCATCAGGGTGGGGGTGGGGCTTATGGAGACAAGCACGTCAGGGGGGCAGATCCCCTAAAAACCTGACTGGGGCAGAAGGGCTCAAATCTTACCTCCTAGTGGAAAAGGTAATAGCAACGTATTTCTCTAAAACTGCCATTCACCTGGTGGGTGAAGCTTGACAAAGCGCCACCTGTGGATTTAAGCTTCTGAACATTCCTAGCGGGAGGACATCAGATTATACACAGTGAGGCTGGTGGCTCCAATGACAGCAGACTGTGTATCCAACTCTGGTTTTCACTCTGAACTTTTATGGAGCTATCCCTGGTGCTGAACCTATTGGGGGGGGGGGCTAGGGTTCAGCACCATGGCTAGCTCCTTAAAAGTTTGGAGTAAAATCCAAAGTGGATACACAGCCCCACTGACATTGGAGCCACCCGCCTCCACTGGGTGCAATCCAGCCAAAATTGGGCATTCACGCCCCATACTTTTAAATGAGAAGGAAGTCATCTGTATGTTTTCTCCTTTTTGAAGTTATCGGAATTTAACTATGATCATTCCCATTGTTTAAAATGAAATCTCACTTGTTACTATTCAGGCCAGGCACAGTCAAAATGATCCCATGCCTTGTGGGTGGGGCCTGAACAGACACAGCCCGTTGCAAAAATGCACCTCTTACATGGTTCGTCACGGTATTGCCCTAAACCTAAATTATGAGAGATGCCATCTTTTTGAAAAACAACAACCCACAACCCTATATTTTTCCATTGAAAAAAGAGGGTAAAAGTAAATCATCTCTGATAATATTGTCCCTTTGTGTGTCGTTCTGTTCACCTGTAGGCACCTGTGAAATTGGCTGGGCGTACTACTGTACCGGAGGAGGAGCTGCTGCAGCGATGCTGATCTGCACTTGGCTGGCCTGTTTCTCTGGCAAGAAACAAAAACAGTATCCTTACTGAGGCCACAAAGACCCAGAACAAAGTGAACCAGTTTAGGGGGGGGGGGGTGTTTCCAAAAACAAAACAAAAAGAAGAAAAGCGTATGTAAACCTTTCTTGGAAAGGTACCTTAGCTCTTCATTGTAGCAGGTCAATACAAACGAAGAGTCGATGAAGTTGGAATTGATGTGTGGCGCTGTGAATACTGGGGTTCTCTTTATCTTAGGGGTATAAACCAAGAATCCCGTGGGGCTTAGGCTCCTACCACATTATTCCTAGCCTGTTGTGGAAAAGTAGAACTACAGGAAGTATCCCCTATCTGGGAGGGGGAAGTAATGATTGACGTAGAATAACCACTAATTGAAAGGATGAGAAAATTCCATACTGGAGGACAAGGATTCTTTCACATGTGAGCAAACTGGATGTAAAGAGGGCATTTCTTCACCGTCTGGTTACTCACTTGGCTGTGGGTCATCGCTGAAAAAGCTATCAGCCACATCAGCTGGAGCGGCTGCCCCTTGTATGTGAGTGAGTGTGTGTGTGTGTGTGTGTGTGTGTGTGTTGAGAGCACCTATTTCCAGGCCTTAAAAGTATTAGCCTTTAGAGGTTCCCCAGCATGATTTGTTGGCTCCGTTTGGAGTTTAATTGAGTGAACTTGGCATGAAAGAGGCAAAGGTTCTCTTTTGCCGCAAGACTCCTGAAAGCACATCTGCCTACCTTTGCACAGACACTTTTCCTTCATACATACACACAACAAATGGTAGCCTCAAAAAATTTTTTTAAAAAATGTACCAGCCTCCAAACAGTTCAACAGGTCTGCCTGTCTGTGTGCCACAGAGTAGCTTGAGAAGGAGGAGCTTGCCATGGAAGGCATTGTTACTCAGGCAAATGGCAAGGCTGACATAATAGTCTTTTCACCTTCATCTAAAAAGCACAGATATCCACATCAGTCTTCCCCCCCCCCTCTTCACAAATGCACGCACACACCAACACACTCCTTTATCTTACACATAATCTATAGGTAGGGTCAAGCTATATGTTACAAACACATCTGTGTAATTCAAGTCCAACAACTCTGTTTTTGTTGTTATTGTTGTTTTGTTTTTTAAAGAGCGGGCGGGGGGTCATGAAAAGCCATTTACTTTTGAGTGAGCACCTGGAAGTTGAAAAATAGCAGGCAGGAAAAGAGTTCAGCATCATGCCACCTCACTTCTCCACTCCCAAGTGCCCCCTGATGAAGCAGATTTTCATGCCAAAAAAGGGGTGTGCAGCTACCACTATACAGTAATACCTTGGATTGCAAGCATAATTCGTTCCGGAAACGTGCTTGTAATCCAAAACACTCTTATATCAAAACGAGTCTCTGGCGGGCGTGAGCGGGGCCGATTTCGGCCCGCTACGCCCGCTCGAGGCGAGCGGTTACATCCCTACTTGTATTGCAAGACGTCACTTGTTTATCAAGTCAAAATTTATTTTAAAAAATTTGTTTGTCTTGCAAAACGCTCTCAGACCAAGTTACTTGCAATCCAAGGTATTACTGTATACATTTACGTGTAATCTGTACATTTGGCCTGTCCTACACTTTCTTCACATGCAATATCACACACACGCAACATAGTTATTTCTTCATTCACAGATGAAAATACATGTACATCTTTCCCCCATGTATACAAGCAATTCCCCCTTCAAATAGCCGCTTTCAGCACAGTGCACACATACCACCTCCCCTTTAGACATGTTTTATTTTACTTTCTCTTCCCTCCTCCACCAATTCAAGCTCCTCTCTCCCCGCTCACTCAGGAGCAGGGGTAGGGAACCTCAGGGCCCAGGGGCCAAATCCGGCCCTCGTGACTTCTCAATCCAGCCTTCTTTGGGGTCCCCAGATGGCCACCCCCTTCCCCCCAATTGGTGGTTTCCCAGCTTTGGTGTAATCCCCCCCCCATTCTAAAAGGTTGAAAAGCCTCTCTTAAGGCTTAGTTACCGGCAGGAAGAGATATAAGCTACAATATGCAGGTATTACTATTTTTTTGTAATTTTCATCCTGCCCCATTGCCTTCACTCTCCCACCCTCCCCAGAATGTGGCCCCCGAGAGCTTCTCCGAAATTGAACTTGGCCCTCTGGCTGAAAGAGGTTCCTTACCCATGCTCTAGAGCAGGGCTCTCCAACCTTGGGTCCCCAGATGTTGCTGGCCTACAGCTCCCAGCATACCCAGCCAGCATGACTAATGGCAAGGAATTCTGGGAGCTGTAGTCCAGCAGCATCTGGGGACCCAAGGTTGGAGAGCCCTGCTCTAGAGGAAAGCAGAGACAAAATGTCCCACTTCACATTTCCTTCCTTCACCGGGTGGCTTCTAATGTTTCACCCAAAGCAGCAACAGAGAAAATGCAAGCGACTCCCTTCTTCCGTGGCCGCTCTTAGCTCTTCCATGAAGGGGAGATATGTGTATTGCCCACTGCAAGTTACATGCTCTCCTTTGCATGGATGGAGTGTGCATCTTGTCATCACACAAGACCAAGAAGTGACCAGAGAACATGTCATTCCTGTTTACCTAGTCCATTTCGTTTGTTTGAGACCACTACAACTCCTGCTTACTCTATTACTGCTTCAGGTGATAGCCACTCATACAGAAGTATGTGGAGCAGAACAGTTGCAATGAATACTGTGCAATTTTTTTTGTTTGCTAGATTTTAATTTCAGTATTATGCCACATTTTCAACTAAAAACCTAATGGACTAATGGGCCAATTTTTATATAATCCATGTACACGTGTTCTCAAGTTTTATTAACGGCCTTTTCAGACCTATATAATTTTATATTAACCTCAATGTTTTCAAGATTATTACAAAAATGCAATACTTTACTCAGCATATGTAGCCTTTTAGATAGAGTATTCCTATGAAGGGCAGTAAAAGGACAGTTCTGTCCAATGAGAATTGTGTGTGTGTGTGGCACAGTAGAATATTACTACTTATGCAAGAGCAATGGCAAACATCTTCCAAGTTTTGTTACTAATACTGTTAGGTAATTGTTGTATTGTGCTGTATTGTTTATTTTAATATTCAACTTTGTAATGTAATATAAAATGTACTATTTTGTTTGTACTTTAGAATCCGTGTAAATAAATGTCTTATCTATGATACTTCAACTGTATTGTTAATCAGGGGTTTTTTTTCTTTAATGTCCATGGCTTTATCCTTTCCCTAATGTGTGAATAAATGCTAGTCTTGATCTTCAAAGTAGGATGTCTGCAGGTGGATGAAGAGGCTGCCAAGCTGGAGGGAGGCAAGTGGGAAGAGCAGAACACGACAGGCCTGTATCCTTGTAGAAATAGGGAGCAGTTCGTTATTTTCTTATTTATTGCATTTTCATCCCGCTTTTCAGACACTATTGACTCCCAAAGCAACTAACATCAATAAAAAAGAGAGAGGCCCTGGCATCAGGCTTACAAACTAAAAAGACGAGACAAGGGGAGGGAGATCAGTTTTTCAAGGCCAGAACAAGGTGGTGAGCTATAAGCAAGCATTTAAAGGCACTTTCGGCCAGGCGGATCTTCCTTTGCTGGTGGTGCTCTTGCTTGAATGAAGCTCTTGAACCTTAAACAATGGATGGCGCCAGAGCGTTCTTTCCCTAGACTTCTGCAGGACCAGCGCTACTGTCAGTTGTGGTGACATTGGTGTTCTTTGGTAGGGAGGGGGAAGCAAGCTCCTTGCAACTGCTCCTTCTCTGGCCGATGGATGAGCCAAGTGGGTCACTCACTCCCTTGGCTTGATGTTATTCCTGGGAAGCCCGTGTGTGTGTGTGTGTGTGTGTGTAGCCTCCTAATGGCCCTAGGTCCCCCACCAGATACCATGGACAAGAGTTGCACATGCATTCTGATTTCAACCATCCTGGAATCCGTGGCAGCAGAGGGGAGGTTGTAGGCAGTATCCCTTGCCCATGGGAGCATGGAAGTAACTATGGGGAGAGGGAGATAAAGTAAAGCTTACTACCACCACCCACATCTCCAAGGTTATTGTAGGAAGGGGAATGGGACCCATATGACATGTGCTTTTGAGAGTCACTTTTACATTTGAAATATTTAATGGCATGGTTCCAGTCTGAACATCCATTACAGTTTTTTTCCTTGGGGTCATATTCCCAACTTTTTTCCTTTAACATTTTAACGTCAAACTCTTGGTTCTGAGAGGAACTGAAATGAACGTGAAGGAAAATTCACTGGAAAGTGTGGGTGAACCCCTCACTCTCTATTGATAAAGGCAGAGGGAATTTTGTTGCCACCTTTTTAGTGTTCCATCTATAGGCAGAAATGACTCCTTGTGTTTTAGAGTCAGGGCTAGAGCAGAGGCTTTAGGTTGCTTGACTAGCTTCTACAGTATTTCTGAGCGCCACGTGGTTGATTCACAGTAACTGATGGAGTCCCTCAGGATTCTAGAATTCGCTGGAGGATATACCCACCGGTCTCAAATTGCTGGCCTGAGCTCGGCTGGCCTGTGGAGGGCTAGGTTGACTTTGACCTCTAGTGCAGTTACTCCCAGCCAGACATCCTCTCCCAACACAAGCCTGGTTATTACTTGGATGGGAGACCCCCTGCCCTCCTCTAGTTTCCTGCATTGAGCAGGGGGTTGGACTCGATAGCCTTGTAGGCTCCTTCCAACTCTATGATCTATGAAATCTATGAAAGACTGTGACCATCTTTCTTCCTAGTTCAAAGGAAAGCCTAGGCCATGGATACGAAATCTCAAGCCGGTGGGCCAAATCCAGCCCTCTGGGGTTCCCCAGATGACCATGCCCTCTTCCATTGGCCCCACCCCCTTTGCCCTGATTGCTGATAGTTTAGTAGTTTCCCCGGCTTTTGTCTGCTTTTTTCCCTTTCTAAAAGGTTGAAATGCCTCTCCTAAGGCTTAGTAACCGGCAATAATAGCTTTAAGCTAAAATATGCTAATAGTTTGGCCCTACCCCTTTGATCCCACCCACCTCTAGAGTGCAGCCCCCGAGAAGTTCTCCAAAATTGAATTCAGCCCTCGTGGTGAAAAAGGTTCAACACCCCTGGTCTAGGCAGATTTCATAGGTCATAGAGTTGGAAGGAGCCTACAAGGCTATCGAGTCCAACCCCCTGCTCAACACAGGAAACTAGAGGAGGGGTCTCCCATCCAAGTAATAACCAGGCCTGACCCTGCTTAGCTTTCCACGCTCAGACAAGCTGAGCCAGCGTAAGCCACAGGCCTGAAGTGGGGAAGTACACAACTTGAATGCAGATGGCTCTCTCTGCTTTCATCAGAGCTAGTCAAGTGAAGTACAGTTTTTAAAGGCAGCTATATGCAGAGGTGATAGAAGCAGCCAAGAAATCCCTTCCTTGCCGCTATGGCATCCATGCCTACAGAGTGCCATTAAACAAAGTGATGAACCCATACAAAAACTAAACGCCAATCATCCAGATGAAGTGAAGACCTGTGACGTGTGGAGGAGTGAGAGCATGTGCGCCCTGCCGCCCTCTACATAAAAACGGCAACATGGATACCACAGAAATATGTTTGTAGGCTTGGTTTGCATGATACTTGTGCCCCAGAAAAGGGAGTAAAATTACATCAATCCGGCTTAAGAGCAGATCACTATAACATGTGTAGTGCTTGCATCAAACTGTACCTCATACACATCCATATATACAAAGCAGATGTATCAAATCTCCAGCCAGGTGACTGTGTGAACAGACCCATTAATTAAAGAGCTATAATATAACACTATACACATAAAATGGATAAATTTTGTCAATAAGTTGGTTTAATCATTATTTCATCTGGTTGTTTCACTGCATGTTTTTGCACGTTGGGAATAACAACACCCATGTTTACAGCCCTGAAGTGCTCCAGGGTGGGGGGAATCAGATTTCCTGTGCAAACTCTTACTAGGGCCTAGGATGACATGTGATGGGAACTGGAAGTGTTTGGCTTTGGGGAGAGGGGCAAGCAACCTGTTGCCCTCCACAAGTTTTGGACCAAAACTCTCATGAGCCTCAACCAACATGGCCAATGGTCAGGGACTATGGGAGATGTAGTCCAAAACATCCAGAGGGCACCCAGGTTGTCTATCCTGTTTTATCCTAGTTGCATAAAGCAATGGTAAAAGATGGGAGGGGGGGAGAGAGTGCGCATGTGTGCATGTATATATGCAGTCCACCACCCAGCACTGAACGCAGCCCTCGGGGCCAAAAGGTGGCCTCCCCCCACACACAGATAAGGGCACACAACATGGCTTCTACTTAAGCCAAACATGAACAAAGCCCAGATGCCTCAGAGCACTGCAGCCTTAATTCCACTCTGCAGCTACTAACAGAAGGAGACACAGCAAGAACCCGTCAACTCATTTTCTTGGATGGACTCCATCATCCCTGTGAGGCGTCAAAACTTCTCTATTTCCGGTGAATTTCAAACAAACACTGAAAAGGAACAACACACAACACAGGCGTTGTCTCAGACAAATTACCTTGGAGAGCGCACATTCTTCCTTCTTTGTTTCCTAGTCCACCTTTCCCTTGTTAGGTTATAAGTGGAGGGAACATGTATTTTTAGACTTCTAACACACGTTGCAAGTGCCTCAGTAGTACTCTACTCTAAGAAGTAGGGTCTCAAAGGTGGGTAGACATGAGCAAGCTTGGATCACTGACTCAGGTGACCACTGCAGAGGTGAAAGTTGCTCTCACTAGTCTCTATTTAATAGCCATCGGTTTCACAAGAGGTGAAATCCAATTTCATAGATCATAGAGTTGGAAGGAGCCTACAAGGCTATTGAGTCCAACCCCCTGCTCAATGCAGGAAATGAGGTGGGGTCTCCCATCCAAGTAATAACCAGGCCTGACCCTGCTTAGCTAGCTTTCCACACTCGGACAAGCTGAGCCAGCGTGAGCCACAGTTATGCACTGTGTCCGTCCATTGATAAAACAGCATCCACCAGTGGAGCAGTTTCTCTCTCACACCTGCAGCCCCCTCACCCACACCCCAAATCTGCTCTGGAGGGTCACGGGACCCTCTGGAGCAGATTTTGGGGGTGAGTGAGGGAGAAGGAGAGGACAAGAAAGGTCCGTTGCATGACTGGAAGTCTGTGCGTGCAATGCTGGACGTAACTGAATATCTCCGCACTATTTTTATCTAAATGTAATGTCTCAAGATAAAGTTAACAGACTTTATAACTAAGCCCTGTGGACACAGAGGTCTACTTTGTGCTGAAATAAAGGTTTTCAAATCTCCATTTTGCTAAGACCGTAGTATACGTCACGTAGGCTATGTAGTCAATGCCACTGTTTGGGGACATTAAGGATCACACTTGCATTCCCAACCAAAGAGTTCATTTCATGAATGTGTGTGTGTGTGTGTGTGTGTGTGTGTGCACACAAAACTCAAACTTCCTGACCCTCTGTGGACACAAGAATAATCAACTCCCTAGAACAAATATAACAGGCAGTAACTGGAAATGGTGCGAAAGGGTAATTCAGAATCTGCATGACTGTAACAGAAGAGATAAGCCAAGACTCTGTGTCCTCCAACACAAAATGGAAATTGAAACATTTATGGCCTGTTTGGCTGGGGGGGGGGGGGGGAGAAGACAATGCATGTGAGCAACTTCTGCTAGGATTTAGAGAAGGGGAGGAAGGCTTCCAGTGAAATGCTTCCATCCTGCTTCCTTGTCCGTGCACATCTGTTAGCCTGCCCTATCACTGGAGTATTCCAACATCTCCTTTCCCGCACAGTGACTCTTCCATATCTCTCTTCAACTTGCCTTGTTCTACACTTACTTTTGACCCACTCACCAGCATGTGGCCTTCTCCTTAGAAACTGCTATCACAATGAGTTGGAGCCGGAGTAAGTTAGCCATGCTTTAGTCCCACTGAAATCAATGGGACTTAAGTTAGTCAGCACCCACATATCTCAACCCAACATCTCTATCAAATGATCAAAGAGAATCTTGCATTTGATTGCTTATTTCAGAGAATCATAGCTTTTCAAAGTGATCCCGTATGTTGAGCCCTCTACCTGAAATATCCCTGAAAGAACATCGTCCACATGTTTTCTTTGTTCCTTTCTTTTCTCATCTTAGGGCCCATTGCAAACATTATATGGCAGAAAACCTGCATTGGCTACCTGCTCCATTCATAATCTTCCAGAGCACTGTGGGATTACACCACAGGGAAGTGGCTCCCATGGCGCTACAGGTGCAGCTAAATGGAGCCAAGACCATAGATTTCATAGAGTTGGAAGGAGCCTACCAGTCAACCCTGTACTGATTTGATAGATGTGTTTGTTGCACTCAGATGACATTTTAAGATTTTAACATTTGAAAGCATTAGGGGCGGAATCCAATGTCGCACGACTGGACTTCCGCTTGCGAGACCAGACTTTCTCCCTCTCCCTTCCCTCCTGCAACCCTCCGCAAATCTCATCTGCAGGGTCCCCCTGCCCTCCCAAGTAGATTCTGAATATGCGCAGGGGGAAGGGGATTCACCTCTCTCCTGGTTCTGCTGATGGAAGCAGTGGAACTACTTTACCAGGGTTCACCTAAACCTAGTATATGAAGCAACCCTCGACTATTAACTTTTCAAATACGGTAGGTCTTTTCTCTTTAGGCTTGTGCAGCAACAATTTGCATCTGATGCTGCACAAATAATAAAAAAAATATCCAGGAAAATGGGGGGGAGAGACCATTTAAGATTCTGCAAAATGTAAGCACCAGCACAATAAAACATATAAAAGTGGATATGCAAACAACATCCCTATCACAAATACATAGACATAATAGAAAATATCAGATCAGCAATTTAAAAAAAGGAGATTTTAACCTGCCTTCATAAGGACAGCAGGGGGAATGGGCTGAACGTACCTCAGAAGAAAGTTTCAGAGCACTGGGGCTGCCACTGAGAAGGCCCTGCTCTTTGTGGAAGCTAAGCTAGCCTCCCTGGAGCAGGACCATGTCACAAGATCTGAAGCGCTAATATCAGAGGAGACGTTCCCAGAGATAATCAGGACTCAGGAGGTTTCCCAGCACAGTCGATTCTTGCTGCCGTTATGTACAGGCCAGACTAGTCTGCTTCCTCCCATTCACAGGAGTGAAGCAGTAAGGCTACTTAGCTGGGTGTAAAACAGCTATAAAATGGCTCTTGCAGCTGTACTAATCAAGTATTCCTTGCGAGGAGCAGAGTCATCTGGATGGAATACCAGGTCAGAATAAGCAGTGCCAGTATAATTAAATACAGTTAAATACAATTAAAACAAAACAAAGAGATTGCCAACAATTAAGTCCCTGAGATAGGCACAGAAAATGAAAACAATGTCCACTTCAAGTTCACAAAGTTACACAGTTAATAGCAATCTGCCAATAAGAAGGAGATTTCCAGAACTTGCACGGTGTGTTAGATGATGTTACTCTAAAGGCACAAACTTCTGCACTTGCTGGGCGCCAATCTCTGCCACATAAATTGCTCCAGTTTTCATGCTGACATCCACAAGATGCGGCTTGACTTCATCTGCAAGTTGAATTGTGTCCACCACAACACAGTCCCCAATTGACCCTATAGGTGGGGCAGCTAAGATTGACACCCTGTTAATATTTATTTGGGCTACGATCATATACTTCTCGTCTGGAGTTAATCTACCAGGGGTAGAAAAGAAAAACAAAGAGAGATCTGGTCAAAGGAAAAGAATGATAGAATTCTGTTTGGATCCAAACACTGTGCTGTATGGACACAGTGCATTTCTTATCATACTGGAGTGCCACCATTTCAAATCCCCGTGCCACATGAAAAGCTGCTCTGGAGGGTCTCCCGAGAATGCCCGGTTGATCCTAATGGTGGGATCTGGAGCCAGTTTTCAGCAGGAGGTGGAAGTGGGGTTCTAAGAGGAGGGGAAACTGACATCCCCTCTTCCCCTCCCCCAGTGAATGGGAGTCCCTTCTACTCATGCAAGCGGTTCTTTGGTCCCAAACCTTCATCTCAACATTCCTAGCTGTCATTTTGGGGCGGTGTTTTGTTTGTTTTAAACCACACAGAACGTCTGACCTGGCCACCCACTTTAACATGTATGGCCAAGTCACTAAATGGGTACAACCCATCCTAACTCTGAATGTATTCATTAGTGACCTGATAAATGAAAGGGAAAGACCACCCCTATGTGGCTGCTCCATTCATAATCTTCCAGAGCACTGTGGGATTACACCACAGGGAAGTGGCTCCCATGGCGCTACAGGTGCAGCTAAATGGAGCCACGGCCATAGATTTCATAGATTGCATAGATCATAAAGTTGGAAGGAGCCCACAAGGCTATCGAGTCCAACCCCCTGTCCTTTTGGCTTCAGACCCAACAGAGTGGATCCTAAGGTGCCCTTCCTTTCACAGAAGTCCTTTTGTTTGCAGAAGGGCCTTTAATCCAGTGCAGGCACCTGCTAACAGAAGGAGCGGGAGGCCACATGCTGAAGCTAAGCAGGTATGAGCCGGGTCAGTGCATGAATGGGTAACTGCTTGGGCTGCCCACATCTGTTCTCCTGCATTGAGCAGGGGGTTGGAATCAATGGCCTTATAGGCCCCTTCCAACTCTACCATTCTATGATAAATCTATTTTCACCAATTTCCTATCTTGCCCGCTGCCCCACTGTGCCAGCTCCCACACTGTATTGGAGCCCCATCCAACTCTCCAGAATAGATTTCCCAGGGGGGTGCAGGGGGGGGGAAAACAAAATCACAAAAGACACCTTCCACCCTTCCATTCAGAGGTACTGGGAGTGCCATGTCTATGAGCGGCATTCTACGTACAGGATCCTTGGATCCAACCCAAACAACCATTCAAAAGTCAGGCATCAATTAAAAACCCTAATGTTATAGTTCAGGGAACTGAATCAAGCTTTTCACATGCAACAACCGTTTTGAAAATAAGATGACACAGAAAAGGCAACACGTTTAACAGCTGCTTGGCAGCTCCTATTGATAAAGTATATTAGTTATAAAAGCACAAATATGCAAAATATTTTGGTGGACGCATGAGATGAGTCACCTTCTCTTTGGAGCCCAATATGGAAAGGCTTCTGATAAAGCAGTAAGAAAAGCCAATTTATACTTTACATCAGGGGTGGGCAACTTGTGGCCCTCCAGATGTTTTGGCCTACAACTCTCATCAGGAGTAGTAGGCACAGGCAGGCACCAGCTGAGGGCCCACGCCCCAGCAATGGCCCACTGGCAAAATGGCCTTTAAGTTGCTCCTCCTCCTCACCATTGCAATCTGCTTCTTCAACTGCCTCTGGTTCCGGCCCAGACAACGGTGGTGGTGAGAGAAGGAGTGGCAGCAGAGGCCACGGCCTACTTGCTCACCGGCTCTCTGCCTGTCAAGCAAGCGGTAGCAATGATGAGAAAGAGGAGCAGGAGCAGGAGCAGCTGGTGACAATGGCAGTGAGAAATTAGACTCACTGCAGCAGAGCAGAGGTCCCATGGAAGGTGTCTTGCCCAAGGGCACTCAAAAACCTGGAGCCAGCACTGACTCCCATCACCTCTCGCCATTGGCTATGCCAGCTAGGGCTGATGGGAGTCGTAGGCCAAAACATCTGGAGGGCCACAAGCTGCCTACTCCTGCTTTACACGGTGCCATAGATTATCAGGGCATGGCGCACAGATGGCTCTCTAGCACATGCACTTCAAAGCTGCGCATCTCTAGCAAACACGCTAGATCAGTGTTCTCCAACCTTGCCCCCCCCCCCAGATATTTTTGGCCTACAACTGCCAGTATGCCCCAGCCAGCATAGCTGGCTGGGGCATGCTGGCAGTTGTAGGCCAAAAACATCTGGGGGGGGGGCAAGGTTGGAGAACACTGCGCTAGATCAAACACTGGTGTACCCACAGTGCCACCTAAAATGTAAATGGGCTCTAACCTGGGAGTTGGAGCTTTTCAATCAGCCACCTCTCACCAAAGGGAGCTCAATCAAGATGGGTCCTGGTCAGCTGAAAGGCCTCCCTTTCCACCCACCCCACACATTTGCATACAAGTGCACAGGAAATATACCTGACAGAAGAAGGGCCATCTTCTGTGAAGCAGCTACTCCAAGAGCCCAACCATTCCCCCGTGGTTTTGTCAAAAACCTGGATTCTCCAATTGGCTCTATCAGCAACCCATACCTATTGCACACAAAGAAACTGTTCTAAGACCATTAAAAAAAAAAAAAATCCAACCCTCAACAGATCTGCATATACACCAGAATACTTAATATATCAAATGGTGAACAAAATGTTCTCATATTGAACAGGCTGGTATGACATATCACGTGTCATTACCGAACTCCACTACAGGCAAGAATCAATTCTTTTTATTTATCAATCAAGATAAATGCAGCCTTTTTATTCACCCAGAAATTCTGAATTCTGTCAGTGACGTGAAGTTATTAGGACTGTTTTCAGTTGTTTTATCTGCTGTTTCTTCCTTTAATCCTGTCGACTGCATGGTATCGCTGTGTTTTTACATTGTTGTGAACCACTCTGGAATTTAGATAGTGACGGGTGGCATATAAATATAGATGACATCCATCCGTACCTCTTCCCTGCTCAGCCCTGCATTTCCAATGGCCTGTCTGACACTTCTACCTTCTTCAACTCAGTAGGTTCAAGATTGAACTGCTTATCCTTCCTCTCAAACCTCCCTCTGATTACTCTCTGCTTCAGTGGACATCTTCACTGTCCATCACATTAAGCAGCCTTGACGTTATCTTCCACTCCTCTTTCTCCTTGGCTCACAAGCATCAACCCATCATCTAATTATGTTGCTTCTCCTTATACTGATATTGCTTCTCCTATACCAGTGATGGCGAACCTTTTTGAGCCTGAGGGCCCAAACTGCAACACAAAACCAACTTATTTATTTCAAAGTGCCAACACTGCAATTAAACCTGAATAGCGGGGTTTTAGTTTTAGAAAAACAACTCATACAGTTGCCCGAACTAATTCACATCTTTTGTCTTAAAAGAAAAACACAATAACAGAGCTTTCAATGATACAAACAGTTTTTTGTTGGGAAAAAAATCAACTCAAAAAATTATTATAGTACTACATTGTACACATAGCCTGAAAGGAATTTATACAAACTTTAAAAATACTTAGGCACATGTATTTTTGGATAAGGGATTCTCAACTTGTAATATGATTACTGGTATATGCCAGACTGAAATTGTATGGGGCAAGCTTTACCCCGGGTCCTTTCCCTGCTTCTACAGGTGTCGGATTAGTAAAAGGAAAAGTCAACCTGTACTAGGATGAGCAAGATAAACAAGAAAACTAAACGTGCTTAACACATTTTAAACACTTTATGTCTTGGACCGCAAACACTGCATTAGGTAAAAGTTTGCATTGGGCATGCTTTTGCACAATTAATGTGATTTTTGCTATTGCATGCATGCTGATAATTTGTCAAACCTTGGCTCATACTCCGTTAGTTTGAGAGCAACACATGCAGCACTCAGGTCAACTGTTAGGGCTTTACATCCAAGCCATGCTCTGTGCATCATTCTTCAAAATCTTTTAAATGTGATAACAATGTAGAAAAGAATTCTGTAACAGGAATTCTAGAATAAAATCATTCTGTTCCACACTGTGAGAAAGAACAAAATCATTAGTGTTTTGCAGAAGGGGACAGTCTTTTCGCGATCTGGTGACCAATGGCTCGAGTGCCCACAGAGAGGTCCCTGCGTGCCAGCTGTGGCACCCGTGCCATAGGTTTGCCATCACTGTCCTATACACACACACACACACACACACACACACACACACACAGCAAAATCCCTTCATGGGCTTCACATCCCCTTCTACAACCAGTCTAAATGCTTTGGCTTTACCCCTAAAGCATGGATGAGCAACTTGGGGAGGGGTGCCCAGGGGCTACATCCCGCCCCACCCATACCTCCCCTCCTCCCCCAGTTGAACTCCTGTTGCCAAAATTTGGCAGCGTGGTGATGGCAAAAAACAGTCTGATGCTGAATTTCAGCAGGAAACTGCTCTAGAGGCTTAAAAGGGATGCTAAATTTGTCACATTTAAGCCTCCAGAGCAGTTAGCCAACTAAAGTTGGCAGCAAACCATCATTTTCGCTGGTGGCACGGTGGTGGCTGCACACCACAATGTTGCCCACCCCTGCTCTAAAGCTTTCCACAGTCTTAAGTTGCCCCATTATCTTTCCTTTCCATCATCTTTGCTCCTCCAGCTTTACCACCATGCAGCGCTCCCTTTGTTGGGGTGTGACTGCTGCCTTCACCCCATTCCACCTAGCACAGAACGCTCAGCGAGCCCATTTTCCGCGTGCGATTTTGCAAACTAGAACAAGAGTCAAGGCAACCAGAATCAGTATTTGACATGTAATAACTAATTTTTTGTGTGTTTAAAACTTTTTGCTGAAAAAGAGAAGGGAATGAGAAGTGGCATGAAACTATCGCTGCTACTTTACCCGTCCAACAGAATCCACGGTTACACTGTGTGGAATCCTGAATTGCGTAACAGCAGAACCATTTTCCCCATGCAGCCATAGAGTCATTAAATCTGTTGGTAGAAAGCAGTTGGTCAAACATTATGGATTGCTATGTATTTATAATAAAATATCAGTATTAAAACTAGATAGCTGTATTGCCTTAATGTTTATAGCAATTACAAAACCGGTGTAAGTTTAACATCAACATTGTTCCTCCCAAGATCTGCAAGACATCTGTCAGTGGAAGACAATTTACTCTTCATTTCAAGCCTGCAATTCAAAGAAGGTTAATATCATGTGTGGCATATTCATTTTATTATAGATCAGCTACTAGATCTCAACACAATTTTCCTGGACAAAATTGTGAAGGTGGCCCAACATTAGGAAAAATAATAATAATAATAATAATGCATACTTGCGCTACAGTTACTTAAAAATATATATCAAGCAATATTCCACCTATAAGCATTCACCCACACAATCTAGCTTTCTGTTCAGTAAACTCCCATGTAGGACTTTGGGCATAACTAGCATGCTAGAATTTTAGTCAAAATTCTGACTATTATTGGAAGATACTTTTTAATTCTTCAGAAAAATCCTCTTCATGATGTGGAGATTATGGTCCATGGTTCCATACAGAAGATATTATTTGAATTCTACAAAGTATAGTATAAATAAACTGCTAACCTGTTGGTAATCCTGCAGCAATAGTTCTACTCATATTTAGAAGCTTATGCCTGCGCATAAAAGATGGGGCTGGAAGACGGTCCAAGGCCACATCTACAAGCCTGTAAGAATGTGTGGATTTATGTACACGTAAAAAGGGACTTTTCCTGTTTAAATCCAACTATCCTGGCTTAATGGATTTGGCAATTAGGACCCAAAGTATCTAACAGGCTAGGGCTAGGCAATAAATAGCAGCCACAGAATTAAAAACAAGAGTGACAGTTGACTTCTGATCAATGAGAACCTGAACAACATGAATAGTGCAATCTTATACATGTCTACTCAGAAGTGAGCTCTACTGTAAGAGATGCATTTTTCAATAGTACTGGATGTTGGAGTATCAACAACATGCTATGATCTTTTTATTTACAGTACAGATGGTTCAGCATAGCTAGGCAGGATGTTTACGTCTGGTTTTTCACTGCCGTGTTTACCTTAGCTATTCTTGGTAGTTCTCAAGAAGTGTGTGAACCAGTTTGTCATGTGATCTATTGCTGGTGACGTGTGTATGCTGGAGACAGCAGCCAGGTTATAGGTACTGTTCTACTCAGTCAGGAGTTGTTCTCCTTCTTCTCTCTACTGGACCTATCCTTTCTGGATGTATATAGCACTGGACTTTGCTTGCTATGCTTTTGTACTCTGCACATGGACTGTGTATATGGAATGCATACTCTGTAGTGATTACTTTGAATAAGTAAATAAACAGGTAGAATAGACCTGCTTGTGTCTATAGAGTGGTTCCTGAGTCCTGGATTAATCTGCAACTGGGTGAGCTGAACACTGCTGCGTGGTTTGGAGAAATACTCTGCTGCTGTGTGTGGAATAGCCAAGTGCTGCACCTGAAAGCAGGCTAGCACACAGTCTGATAATTTTCTTTCAACACCAACACTGAACTGTCCTTTTCTGTCTTTTCTTTGCCCCATGAACAGAGTGGCTGAACATATTCTAGTTTTTGTAAAAATAAAAACTATCCACAAAGGATTTGGGTGTTTCCCCACCTCCTTTTTAAATATCTCCTACTCTATCAAGACCTGAATGGTGAAATTCTACTGTGGTTTGAAACGCTGCACGTAACAGAGGTCGCCTTATATGTATGTTTGAAGTGTAAACCTAAATGGAAGAGAGAAAAGGACCTGAAGAAATGCTTAAGTGATAGCCAAGTGAGATGAGCTGGAAGGATGACGGCTGCAGCTGACGGTGTCAAACAGAAGCCACTTGAGCAGTGCCGATGGGCTCCATATCACAGAGAAAGCCACTAGTGCACTACAAACCAAAGCCAGTTTGAAAGTGTCACCAATAGGCCTTTTTAAGTTCACTTGCTTACCTGGTGTCAATTTGAGTAGGCGGTTGTTCAGCCCTCCATCACCATCCACAATGTAGATGTCTCCCGTTTGTTCAACATAAATGTCTGCTGGCTGGTCAAACTGCAGGGGGTTCGTACCGGAACCTGCTTTACCTGGAGTACCTATGACTTGAAGAAGTTGGCCTGCAGGAGTGTATTGTTTAACCGTGTGTCCATACTGGCCTATATTTAAGAAAAGGCAGAGACTTCTCAATAAGACATTTTCTCTATGAGGACTGATTATGTCAGTGATTAATTTGTTACATTGTATATTGTGTGCCACCTTGAACACAGTTTCTCTTATGGAAAGGCAACATCTAAATCAGGGGTGGGCAACTTGCAGGGCCCCCCCCCGATGTTTTGGCCTACAACTCCCATCATCCCTCACCACTGGCTATGCTGGCTAGGGCTGATGGGAGTTGTAAGCCAAAACATCTGGAGGGCTGCAAGTTGCCCACCCCTGATCTAAATTAAAGTCTAAATCTAAAATAGCAAAGGCACGCTGTTTGGATGCACCAGATTCTACATACCAGTTCCAACGTCTGTGATCCAGACTGAACTCATATTGGGTGTGTTCAATGCAAAGATACCATGGGGCATTTCAATGGTGGTAATATTCCATACTTGTAAGAAATAGCCATCCTCACCATACACTATGACCTTTGGCACAGTATCATCACCTCTCTGAAGGTACACAAACATAACAGAAGAAAACCAGTCAGGGAAATTGCAGAGGGAAATCCTCAGCACTTTTCATTATAGATCCTTATAGCATGCACAATACATTCTCATAACAACTCCTATGAGCTTGACCAAGTACTGTTATTTCCAATTAACAAACAAGGGGGAAAGAAGTACAGTAATACCTTGGATTGCAAGCATAATTCGTTCCGGAAACGTGCTTGTAATCCAAAGCACTTGTATATCAAAGCGAAATTCCCCATAAGAAATTTGTACACATATTTTTAATTTAAGCTGCAATAAAGAATGATAGTGTAAAGTCTTCATTTCTCTTGACCGTACTACAGTACTTGTATTGCAAGACGTTGCTTGTTTATCAAGTTAAAAATTATTTTAAAAATTTGCTTGTCTTGCAAAACACTTGCAGACCAAGTTACTTGCAATCCAAGGTATTACTGTACAGCGTCTAGTTACACTAATTGGAGGCTTCTCTCCATTGTGTTAGGCAGATGTGTAATAAGCCAAATGGCTAGTGGGCCCAAGGAGATACTTGAAAGCCAATTTTGGCTGAAATGCAGGATAAAAACAAACAGTATCTTAATTATCAACCTATCAAAATAATAGACTAGCTGAAGGACCCGTTCTTCAAATGGATTAAAAAACTGGTTACTTTCTACCCTGTACTCTGAGTACTTCAAACCCCCTTTTTTGCCCCCTTAAGGTTTTTTTAAAATTAAGTTTTTCACAACGTAGTTTTTATTAGTGATCCATAAGCAACCACCATGCCAAATTTCAGCTTTCTAGATTAATGGGAAATAGGAGATAAGCTGATGAGTCAGTGAGTCAGGGCTCTCACTTATATATATATATATATATATATATATATATATAGATATAGATATGTCCTAGTTTTTGTTAAGCTTAAGAACAGCACTGCCTTGCTTGAATCACAGACGCCTTTTGAAAACCCACAAGAAACGTAACTTATGATTCCAGCTTGCCTGGGAGCAATAAACCAAGATCCCAGATTCAGACCATGCAGAGTATCCATTTCTAATTAATTTTACGCAGCTGTGTGCATTATGCTCACTACCTCACAGGGTTGTTGTGAGGATAAAACAGGAGGAGGAGGATTATGAAAGCTGTCTTGGGTTCCTTGCAGGAAAAAAGGCAGGGTATAAATATAATAAATAAATAAATAAACAAACAAACAAACAGTAAGCCAGGATAAGTCAAGATAAGCCATTCTGTGCAATTATCTATTTAACATTGTCTATCTAACTAACGATGGCTATGTCCTTCTGGGTAGCTCTTGCCATTCCACACATTTTTTCATTCTCATCAAGAATTCTCATGCCACGTTTTCCTTAAAACAGTAGGATACTTGTCAGTGTTAGAAGCATAAGCACTCACACTAGGAAGCCCTGTATATGTCTGCTTCCTGCAAAGCTCTCTTCAACACAGGAACATGTATCTCCCTCGTTACACGTGCTGCATTTAGAAGTGTGAGCCTCCACCTGGTATTCTGTGCAAGATTTACCAGATTAGTTGCTGTAAAAATGGAAACTGCTAACAACCAGAGCTATAGATATGCCCCCTCTACTAGTCAGGAGTCTCAGGACAGAAGAATGATGTATTTTCTTACCTGTCCCACATAAACTAATCCATGGACATCATCAACAGCCACACAAAATGTTTGACCAGTTATTTGTGCGGGAAATTTAGGCCAATTTACATCAAGCTTGTAGAGTGGCTTCTCTATCCTCCAGACAGCATAGACAGTCAATTGGTTCAACACCTTAAAAATAAATTGTGAAAGTAATACTGTTAAATGGGCCATTGCCAGAGAGCAGCATTTATTATTTACCTGTTACATTTTTATCTCATTCTTCCTCTAAGGAAGCCTCCCCCAACCTGGTTTTCTCCAGATGTGTTGGTCTAAAACTGCCACCATCTTCAGCCAGCATGGCCAATGACACCACCACTGAGAAGGCCCTGTCTCTGGCCACTACCTACCTCACCTATAAAATGAAGGTGGGAGTTTGGGGAGAGATGGCCTCTGAAGAGGAACTCAGTATCAGGGCAGATTCATGAAAAGCAAATGGTCCTTGAGGTACACTGGTCATAAGCTATATATGGCTTTAAAGGTAAAAATGTATTTATTTATTACACCTCTATTAACTGCCCAATAGCCAAAACTCTCTGGGTGGTTCACAACCATTCACAGAAATTACAAAGCACAGATACAAAATGCTAAATACAGTATAACATTTTTAACATACAAAATTTAAAACAACTTAAACAGCTAAAAACAATTTCAATAAAATACTAGACTTGTTAAAGACAGCTGACACAAATGCCCCATCATATGCCATTAAATGCCTGGGAGTCTTAACCTGGCGCTGAAAAGATGACAGTGCTGGCACCAGGCGGGCCTCAGTGGGGAGATCATTCCAAAATTGGGGGGCCACCACTGAGAAGACCCTCTCCCTTGTTGCCACTTTCCAGGCCTCCCTTGGAGGTGGTTGTAGCGGACGGGACCCCTCCTCCAAAGCCCACACCCTCAATGTGTACTTCACTCTCACCAAGTGCCACCTTGTATTGGTCACTTCAGACTTTAAACTGTCTTCTTAAGCTGCATTAGCAGATTATATGTCTTAGGTCTTATATGTAGCTGTTCACCCACGTTTGTTTGTCTTTATGAAGAGCAATTTGTTTTATTTGATTACTTGAAGTAGGGTGCCCCTCCGTTAATTCACTTCTAACTTTCCTGTCTACCAGCCAGACTCTGGAGACATAGAACTTTGAATAAAAAGACTGATTTATTGTTCTAACAAAGTCTCTAAACTGATATTCAACTCAGGCACAGATAACTTGGATTTTCAACAGTTAATTCAAACTTGTTCTTTGCTTAGATTCAGGTTAAAGGCAGGCAGATGTTATACAGTGCTCTTTGTATCAACTTGGCTTGGTTACTTGAAGTTACAGTATCAGACCAGGGAACTTAACTGTCCCTCTCACTAGTCCAGAGCTTCACCTTCTTCCTCAGACAGAAGGTCCTTCACTCCCTAAGTGGAGACTCCTGTGAACTGTTCTATACTAACACCTTCACGTTTGCTTTCTCACAACTTAGTTACGAGATTTCCTGTCTGAACTCTTCTCTTCAGTACCACCTTTCCCTACCTACTCTATTAACCTCCCACTCCAACCCACTCTCTTCCCCAACTGACAACCGACTCCCCTTAACTGCCAACTCCCTGGGGTTCTATGCTCTCTGCTTCAACCAATCAGAGCTGCTGGAATGTTCAGGTTGGCCCCTCCCTGGGCTTCTGCCTGTCACTCCGCCACAGTGGTACTTGGAGGAAGGCCTCAGATGTTGATCATAGCGTCCAGGCAGATTCTTGTTGAGAGGAGCTCTGTCAGGTATTGCAGTCCCAAGGCATGTAAGGCTTTATAGGTTAAAACCAGCACCTTGAATCAGGCTCGGAAACATACAGGCAGCCAGTGCAAGCGGGCCAGAATCGGTGTTATATGCTCAGACCTTCTGGTCCCCGTTATTAATCTGGCTGCTGCATTTTCCACAAGCTGCAGCTTCTGAACAGTCTTCAAGGGCAGCCGCACATAGAGTGCATTGCAGTAATCAAACTTGGAGGTTACCATAGATTACTGAAGCCAGGTTATCCCTGTCCAGATAGGGGCATACCTGTGCCACCACCTGAAGCCGGTAGAAGGCACTCTGTGCCACTGAGGCCACCTGAGCCTCAAGTGACAGAGATGGCTCCAGGAGAAACTCCAAGCTATGAACCTGCCCCTTCAATGGGAGCGCAACTCCATCCAGAACAGGTTGAGCACCCTCCACCCAGTCAGAAGAACCGCCCAGTGGCAGCATCTCAGGTTTGCCTGGATTGAGTTTAGTTTCTAGCCCTCATCCAGTCCATTGTTGCAGCCAAGCACTGATTTAGCACATCCACAGCCTCACCTGCAGAAGATGAAAAGGAGAAGTGGAGCTGTGTGACATCAGCATGCTCATGGCAACGCACTCCAAAACACTGGATGACCCCACTCAGTGGTTTCATGTAGATGGGGGACAAAACTGACTGCTGAGGAACCCCATGCTGGAGAACCCGGGGCAGATCAATATCCCCCAAGCACCACCTTCTGGAGCCGGCCATCCAAGTAGGAGTGGAACTACTGCAATGCAGTACCCCCCACTCCCAACTCAGAAAGCTGCCCCAGGAAGATACCAAGGGCGATGGTACTGAAAGCCACCGAGAGATCCAGGAATAACAACAGGGTCACACTCCCCCATCACTCTCCTGACATAGGTCATCATACAGGGCGACCAAGGCTGTTTTCATGCCAAAACCCAGCCTGAACCCTGACTGAAATGGATCCAAATAATTGGTCTCATCCAAGAGTGTCTGGTGCTGGTTGGCCAACACCAAATCTGTGGGTGCGAGGAGGACCAGGACATGGCACAGCTGTTAACTGTCTAGGCCACGTTCCCCTTACCTGGTTAGCCCTCCTCCCAATGCCATATCTCCCTCTACCTGTGTCACTGTTGGTATTTCGTGTAACATCACAACATACCGTAAGTTTTGACTCACAGCGAAGGCATGTAAGTGCCTGCACCTGTGAATAGGGTGAGGCACTACTCTCAGCTACTTAAGACAGCTGAGCTGTGCTCTGGGTTGCTGCAGTAGCTACTCTGTTGCTGCAAGCCTCCTACTGTGTGTTGCTGTGCCTTGGATAAGAAACAACTGCTACTACTACTGTATGGTAAGCTCCCTTTGTGCAGGGAGACTACAATTATATATTCTGTTACTCTACAATAAAACTGTATATATATAATCACTCAAGCTACCCTCTGCTTTCTGGACCTGTTGTGTTGGAGGTAATTTATTTCCTCGTCCTGCTGACATTGGTTATGGGCCCAGTTTAAAGGTCCTAGGATCCAGAGAGGAAGCAGTTTGATTTATATTGCTGTATATTGTTTTGAGTACAGAGCAGCCTATAATTCATTTGGCTGAATTGCAGCTAGCAGTATGGCTGAACGTCAGGAAAAGGGTTTCACCTTTCCTCAGCTGGATGACTCGAATTTCTCAATGTGGAGTCATCGGATGGAGGCTTATCTCAGGCTGGAGAATGTTTGGCATGCAGTAACTGATGACCCTCCTGCGGCTGTTTCGGCGGCTTGGACTGCGGATGACGTTAAAGCAAAGGGCTTTAATCACTCTGGCGGTGTCTGACCAACAGTTGGTGATATACGTGGGAAGACAACAGCGAAACAGATGTGGCAAGCCTTGCAGACCATCCACCTTCGCAGAGAAACTGGGTCAGCTATTATTTACTTTAAGAAACTTTATCGGGCTGAACTATCACCAGGTGGGGATGTATCTGCTCATTTAAGACACCTGCGTTCACTGAGAGCTGAACTGCTGTCCCGAGACATAGAAATCCCTGACCTGCAATTTTGCTACATAGTGTTAACCAGCCTGGACTACAGCTTTGAGTCAGTAGCTGCTCAATTGGCTACTTTGCCTGCAGCACAATTGACAATAGAACTGGTTCAGGCAAGGCTCATGGCAGAAGGGCTGCAACAAACTGTAAAATTAACTCTGAGGTTGCTCAGAAGCCTGTAGCAAACAGCAGGGGTGAGGAGCAAGCAACAGCCTTAAAGGTGCAGCGGTGTTTTGAGTGTGGCAAACCCGGTCACTTCCGCAAGGACTGCAAAAGTAAGAAGAAACAGCAGGGGGCACCACAGTCTTCAAAACCTTCTTCTTCTGCAACAACAAAAGCACTGTTTACCAGGTCCACTGCAACGAAGAAATGGGACCATTTTGTAATAGACAGTGGAGCTACTCGACATATTTGTAAAGATGAGTGGTTGTTCCAGTCTATTACAAGGCAAAGGGGCATTATTCATCTGGCCAACAAGCAAGTGTTCAACAGTGAAGGGCATGGGACTGTGTTTCTGAAAGGTTTGAATACAACCATAAGAAATTGTTTATATGCTCCTGATTTATCTGAAAATTTGCTAAGTGTTTCTCAGCTCACAGAGCAAGGTTTTGTTGTAAGGTTTAATGCAACTAAATGTGAAATGCTGAAAAATGGTAACGTGTTTTTGTATGGTAAACTGAAAGATGGTTTGTTTCTTATATCATATTGTGTTAGTAACAATGATAAAGAAAATGAAGGTTGTGAAGCAACAATCATGAATTTAAAATCAAATGCACCATTGCATGATAATTGCATTCATAGTTATCATAGAAAGTTTGGGCATTTAAATTTCCAAGCTGTAAAACAAATGGAAAAGATAGTTGAAGGGATGCATTTAAAGAAATGTGATTGTCACATGAAATGTATATCCTGTGCTCAAAACAAAGTAAAGCAAGCTCGAAAGGGGATTAAAACTGAGAGAAAAGCTGAAAAGGCATGTACACGGTGATCTCGTAGGACCTCTGACAAATTCCAGAGGTGGGGCACGTTATTTTATGGTGCTCATTGATCAGTATACAAGATACACCTTTGTGTACATGTTACAAAGGAAAGCAGAAGCTCTGGACAAGTTCAAAGCATTCTGTGCCTGGGTAAAGAACAGGCATAGTTCCCATGTTACCTGTTTCTTTACAGATATGGGGGGGGGGGATTTTGTTCAGCACAATTTAATGCTTTTCTCAGTGAGCAAGGAATTGAGCATATGGTTGCAAGTCCTCGTTCTCCTTGGCAGAATGGATTATGTGAAAGGGCCAATCAAACTCTTTTGCAAGGTTTGAAAACTCTATTGCATGATGCAAAACTAACTGATGCTTTTTGGGCAGAAGCTCTTAATTGTTTCAATTATGTTCATAATAGAAGCTTCAGTCCTGTTTTAAAGTGTACACCATACGAGAAAATTTATAACAGGAAGCCTTCTGTTAAACATTTCAGAATTTTTGGTTCTGACATGTGGGTACACACACCCCAAGGTCAAAAGTTAGACAAAAGAGGATTGCAAGGAACATTTCTTGGTTATGAGAAAGGATCATACCGTGTTCTTATGACTGACACTCAAACTATAAGACTAACCAGGAGTGTTGAGTGCAACGTTAATTGGGAGGGTGTTGGAATTTTTCAACCATATCCAATTAGAAGTACTGCCTCTGATTATTTAAAGAGATTCAGAATCAGATACAGATTCAGAATCAGAGTATGAAAGTGTTAAGAATACCCCATACCAGTCAGAAGAATCTGATACTGAAACCCCAAGAAATTCAGGTGATGAAGATGAACAGAAACCTTTATTCACAATAGGTACTGTTTCACTTAAAAAGGAACCTGAGAACTCTGATGAGGAACGGAGGGGTGTGTGTAGAACAAAACGAGTTAAAAAACGTCCTGTTAGATATCAAGACGAATTCGCAGGCAAGGCAATTTTTGAGCCTCGGAATTATAAGGAGATTGAAAAGCTGTCTACTGAGGATGCAAAACCATGGTTGACTGCTATGCAAGCAGAACTAAACTCGTTAGAAAAGAACAAAACGTGGAAGTTAGTAAAGAAACATCCTTCCATGAAACTGATTGATAGCAGGTGGATCTTTAAAGTAAAAACTGATCAGTCAGGGAAGGTTGTACGGCACAAAGCTAGGTTGGTCGCTCGTGGGTTTGCTCAAATCGCAGGGCAGGATTATCATGAGGTGTTTGCACCAACTATTC
Organism: Shinisaurus crocodilurus; assembly: GCA_021292165.1. NCBI lineage: Eukaryota > Metazoa > Chordata > Lepidosauria > Squamata > Shinisauridae > Shinisaurus > Shinisaurus crocodilurus. Next base: position 163,292,473 of record CM037879.1, read on the forward strand.
GCTTTGAAACTATCCGAATGATGTTTAAAGTTGCTGCTGAAAACCATATGCACGTCACATCTAGATGTAACGACGGCTTTCTTGTATGGAGAATTGTCAGAAGACATTTACATGTTGCCACCAGATGGTATTAAGGTGAAAAAGGATTTTGTTTGCAAGCTGAGAAAATCTTTGTATGGCTTAAAACAATCTGCCAGGTGTTGGAACACAGTTTTGACTAAAACTTTAATTAATTTGGGTTTTGTGCAAGGTATAGCAGACCAGTGTTTGTTTATTAAGGAAGAGCATAAACATAGAATGTATATCCTGTGTTATGTTGATGACCTTTTAATTTTCTGGTCTGAGAAAAAAACAATATGATAAGTTGGTGCAAGACCTCCAAACCCATTTTGAATTAAAATGTCTTGGTGATGTAACCAATTATTTTTCTTTAGAAGTGGAGACAGACCAAGAAGGCAGTGTTTTAGTGCATCAAACGAAGAAAAGTAAAGATGTAATAGAAAAATTACATTTAGGCAATGCCAAACAGCTATGCTATTGTAAATATTGATGTATTGTTGGATGCCAAGGTTTTATTTATTTATTTGCATTTATCTATCGCCCATCTGGCCGGCAAACCGGCCACCCTGGGCGATGTATTTTGTTCTGTTTTATTTTCTGTACATTAAAACATTTTTCTCCATTAAAATACATTAAAACAGTATAAAATTTTAAAATCTTAGCCCACCCCATATTCCCGCCTGAATAACCAAGTTTTTAATGAGCGGCGGAAGCTCAGCAGAGAGGGGGCAGAGAAGGTTGATGTTATTAAACTTGTGAAAGTGTATCAGGACAATCAGGCCAGCATTGCAATTCTAAGAAACGAACCATGTAAAGGAATGCATCAGGGATGGTTTGATAGAAGTCCTATATTTGGCAGGGAATGAAATTCCTGCAGATCTTCTTTCAAAACCTATCGGAAAAGAACAGCATCAAAAATTGACAAAGCTGATGCTGTTGTATTGAAAAACGTTGCCGGTGTGATGTGTACACGAAAAGCAGGGGGATGTTGGTATTTCGTGTAACATCACAACGTAAGTTTTGACTCACAGTGAAGGCATGTAAGTGCCAGCACCTGTGAACAGGGTGAGGCACTACTCTCAGCTACTTAAGACAGCTGAGCTGTGCTCTGGGTTGCTGCAGTAGCTACTCTGTTGCTGCAAGCCTCCTACTGTGTGTTGCTGTGCCTTGGATAAGAAACTACTACTACTACTACTGTATGGTAAGCTCCCTTTGTACAGGGAGACTGCAATTATATATTCTGTTACTCTACAATAAAACTGTATATATATAATCACTCAAGCTACCCTCTGCTTTCTAGACCTGCTACGTTGGAGGTAATTTATTTCCTCCTCCTGCTGACAGTCACTACACTGATTGACACACACATCCCCAGCTCCCCACCATCACTTGGCCCCATATCCTCCCTCCCAGGCAGGCACATACTCAGGTCCCAAGAAGGGAACCAATCCCCCCCACTAAAGACTCAAATTGACCAAGATGTTAGGGGGTGGCCCTTGCCGTTGCATCCCCCCAAAGCAGCTCCCCACAAAGGGGAGACCCCTTTGGCATCACCCCCTTTGGTGTTGTCGTTGCCCTGCTTCTGGCCCAAAGACTATGAGCACTTTGTTCATAGCCATTCTGGCCCAAAGACTAGGTGCACTTTGGCCCAAAAGTGGGCCAGTAGCCAATGCAGCTGTTTTATCGCTCGCAAAAAGTACTCTGTATGCACAGACCCTGTAAGTAATCTAGCTGCAGGTTTTTGCACCAACTGAAGCTTCCCAACAGTTTTCAAAGGAAACCCCAATACAATGTGTTACGGTAATCTAAATGGGTTGAAGAGCAAGAATCAAAGTGCTGGAATAAATGGACCGTTCTTACAATGGGAGGATGTCAGAACTGGGGTACCCCAAGGATTTTTATTGGGACCGGTGTTTTTTAACATAGTCATAAATGATCTAGAGTTAGAGATGAGCAGTCAACAAGTTTGCCGACAACAGCAAATTTTCAGGGTGGTAAAAACAAAAGGGATTGCAAAGAGCTCCAAAAGGATCTCTTAAAAAAAAAAAAAAAGGATGGACAACCAAATGACAAATACAGTGGTTCTCAACCTTTTTTGCCCCATGCACCCTTTTCACCATATGTCAGAATGTCATTCCCCCCTTTCCAAGATTGTCTGACTTCATCTGTGCCATACAATAAGGTGTGATGTCCCTGTAGATTATGTACAATCAGGGCCGGCGCTACCGCTAGGCGAACTAGGCTACTGCCTAGAGCGCATGGCTAAAGGGGGCGCGATTCCTCGCCTCCGCCACCGGATGACGCCGCCCCTTAAGGCACCTCCTCCCCTCTCCGGCTGCTGGAATCGCCGCTGGCCCGGGGGCTGTGTGCTATGCGAGGCCGAGGATCGGCCTCCAGGTAGGAGGGAGGGAAGCATCGTCTCCCCGGCGTGCCTGTGCCCAGCCCCAGCCCCGCACCCGCCCGCATTCTGGAGATATGAGCGCTGCAGACTGCAGTGCTCCCCCGAGCGGCGGGACGGGCTGCAGGTGGCCCTGGGAGAGGCTGCATTGGTGCCCGCGTCGCTCCTGCTGCTTGCTGTGCCGCCTGGCGCGGCAGCTGCGATCCAGCCCAGGACGGGCGCGGCGGCCCCAGGGCGTGCGGAGGCGCCTAGCAGCCCGCTTGGTCGGCCGAGCCGAGTCCCGAGTCGCTGGCTGCCCCTCCGCCTCCGCCTTGCGGCCGCCGGGTACAAACCTCCCACAGCTCCTCCGTTGGGCGGTGGGAAGGGGCTGGCCTTTTCGGTCCCGGCCCGGGGCAGCGTTCCTGCGGCGGCTGAGGGAGGCGGCCGAGGCCTTCGGGGACCTCCTGGCCCGGCCTTCCCCGACCTGGTGCCCCTCGGCTGTGTGGGACTGCGACCCCCATCATCCCCAGGCAGCCCGGAAGCTGCGGCCAAACCCAACTGGAGGGCGCCGGGTTGGGGGAGGCTGTTCTAAGGGACTACAGCTCCCAGCATCCCTGGCTGGAAGCTGTAGTTTAAAGCCCTGGCTTGCCTGCCCCTGCTGAAGCCCGCCCTTGGACTGGCAGCTCCCCGGGGCCCCGGAAAGAGAGGGGGCTTTCCCTGCCTGGACGTGCTGCCGGAAAGAAGTTCTCCCTTCTTGCCTGGACATGCTATGGAACAAAGCAGGCGCCCTGCCGGGGGGGTCCGGTGGCGGCAGCGGGGGGGAGGTTGCAGAGCAGGGCTGCTTTCCGGAGCCCCCCCCACGGCACGAGAGGGGGGGCGCTAAATATAATTTAGCCTAGGGCGCCAAACTGCCCTGCACCAGTCCTGTGTACAATCTAGAATTGTAATTTGTAGAAAGATCAGTATTCCAACTGTTTGAGTCTGTGGTCCCAATTCCCCCCCTGAAACCCTAAAAATCCCCCCAAGGGGGGAATTCCCCCCTGGTTGAGAACCCCTGGTTTAGAACGATGCACACTGGGATAAAAACTCCTGTTTACATATAGCCTGACTGAAATGGATCCAAATAATTGGTCTCATCCAAGAGTGTCTGGTGCTGGTTGGCCAACACCAAATCTGTGGGTGTGAGGAGGATGTTTACATATAGCCTGATGGGGGCTAAGCTCACAGTGACTACCCAGGAAAACAATCTTGGGGTCGTGGTGGACAGGTCGATGGGAGCATCAACCCAGTGTGCAGCAGCTGTAAGGGGGCGGGATGCAAATTCCACCCTGGGGATCATTAGGAAAGGGAACAAAAATAAAACTGCCAGCCAATATCGTAATGCTGTTATACAAATCTACAGTGTGACTATAATTGGCATACTGCATACATTTCCAGTCACTGTATCTCAAGAAAGATACTGCAGAGCTGGGAAAGATGCAGAAAAGTTCAATCAAAATGATCAAGGAGATGGAGCAAGTCCCCATGAAGAAAGGATACAATGTTTGGGCCTTTTAGTTTATTCATAGATCATAGAGTTGGAAGGGGCCTACAAGGCCATCGAGTCCAACCCCCTGCTCAATGCAGGAAACTAGAGGAGGGGTCTCCCATCCAAGTAATAACCAGGCCTGACCCTGCTTCGCTTTCCACGTTTAGTATGGTGGGGACATTGTAAAAGAGATGGATAAAATTATGCATGGTGTGGAGGAAGTGGAGAGAGAGTTTTTCTCCCTCTCTCATAATACTAGAACCCATCATCACCCAATGAAGCTGAATGCTGGGAGATTCAGGACAAGCAAGGAAGCACTTTTTCACATAGCACATTGTGAAACTATGAAATTTGCTACCGCAAGATGTAGTAATGGCCACCAGCATTTTATTTCATTTCATTTCATCCATTGTATTTATATCCTGCCTTTTTTCCTGCAAGGAACCCAAGGCGACTGACATAATCCTCCTCCTCCCCTCCATTTTATCCTAACAACAACCTTCTGAGATAGGTTAAGCTGAGAGTCCATGACTGGCCCAAAGTCACCCAGTGAGCCTCATGGGTGAATAGGGACTAGAACAGTGTTCTCCAACCTTGGGTCCCCAGATGTTTTTGGCCAACAACTCCCAGCATGCCCCAGCCAGTGAAGTGTCACCATCTCTTCAAATAGGCTTTAAAAACAAATTTTAATTATATAAATCCTCCCTCTTTCCCTATCCCTTATTCTTTATGTGTCCTTGCCTTCAAGTTAGATTGTAAGCCCAAGGGCAGGAACTGTCATGCTACTTGTCTTTATAAGCTGCCCTGGGAGCCTTTTTGGATAAAGGGTGCTGTAAATATGCTGTAAATAAAATGCTGAAAAAATGTTGTAAATAAAATAAGTGTTTTATATAGCTATATAGTGGGGGGGGGCATACAATTCTGGAGAGTGGGAAAGGGAAGAAGTGACTCTTTTCCTTCTCTCTCCTTCTGTAGCATCCCTCTATAGGAGACGGTGGGGAGCTTTTAACCTTACACAATGCATCTCTTCTCCAACCCTGATTCCCACCCACACCTTCCAGGATACTTATTATATTATAAGACATAGAGAGTTGGAAGGTGCCCTGGAGGTAATCTAGTCCAACCCCCTGCTCAGTGCAAGATCTGTCAGGGGCTTGAGCAGGTGAATTTCATCTCTTCCCTGCCCTCTATTTTCCTTTCTTTTTGTATTTTTTTTTTTTTGGTCTTTTTTTTGCTGTTTTTTTTTTTGGAACTGACATTCCAGAATTCCACTTCTCAACGATAGACTCGCTCATACTGTCTACCTGACTACTGGTGACCATATGCCAGGCACTGTCTCTCAGTCTAACCTACCTCACAGGGCTGTTGTTGTGAGTATAATGGGGTGCGTGCCACCCTGAGCTCCTTGGAGGAATGTCGGACCAAAAATGTAACAAAATAAGCATTATTTAAAAAGCGTACGTGAAGCACTTTGAACTTCGAAAGCGCTATTTTAAAAAAGGCAAGCAAACACATACCGATTGTTACTACAGTCGCCAACCCACCTGCAAGTCAGACCCTACCCTATAGAGAGTTATCAGCAGCAAGAGCGAACCAGCCCCTCCAAGGCCGGCTACCAACCGAAGCCGGGGATATTGACGGGCCCCCATCGAGGAACCACATCGACCCGTTCTCGGAACAGGCACGACAAACCCGTCGCCTAGGCGATGTGCGCATGTTCAGGGAACGAAAGGTTAGAGCAAAGCTTCTTGGGAGATCGAGTTCTCTCATTGCAGAGCAAGTCAAAGTGTGGGCTCAGGAACTACAACTCCCACGGAGCCATATCGTGCCAAAGAGGTCCGGGTGGAGTAGACGACCCTATCAGGAGGCAGAAGAAAGACTTTGAGCAGGGCCCTGTGACTTGGTCAACTTCTGGGGTTTGCTTAATCCTGCCTCGGGGCTAGCAGAGACAAAGGATTAGAAGCTAAGTGGGAAGGTAGGCGCAGAAGTAGACCGTTCCATTCCTTTTCTGATATTTGTAAAAGGGTTGGTCGCTTCTTTTAGCTTTCTTGTTCGCATTGAAATGCAGGTGCAAACTACACTCGGTGCAGTTAAAAAAGGGGGAGGTTGGTTCGCTGTGTGTATTCTCGGTCCCGCTCCCACTTTTGGCTGCATAAAGACTGATAATTGTTATTAGCAATGAATTGTCGATTTAACTCTCCATCTGAGCTTCTTTTGCGCTTTACACGGTTTTGCTTGCTGGGTTTAATTAATTAACAGCGCGATCCTATGCATGTCTGCTCAGAAGGAAGACCCATTAAGTTCAATCGGCATTACTCCCAGGTAAGTGGTTATAGGATTGTAGTTTAGGGCGCGATCCTATGCATGTTTAGACAGGAAAAAGCATAACTAGCTGAGGAATGCTGTGAGTTGTAGGACCTTTTTCCGTCTAAACATGATGCATAGGATCGGGCCCTAATTATACAGCGCTATCCGTGTTGGTTGCTTACACAACGTTGCATAGGCAAAAAAAGTAGGTACACTTGCTCCCAAGCAGTTTACAATATAGAGAAAATGCCGAGGGAGGGATGACTGGAGGTAAGAGGTGGAATGCAATTAGTTACACGTCATTCGTTTTAATAGTTGAAGAAAAAGCCCTTATCTATGTATACAAAAGCAGAATGAGCTACAGTATATGGTGATAGGAAAGGAGGTGGTGGGAATAATAGCTGGTGGGGGGAATCAATAGCTGGCAACAAACTTTATGCAAAAGGTTATTTTAAAAATTGCACTATTCTGTAAGGTTTTCTAGATATTTTAGAGGCCAAGTGTCATGTGAAAGTAAAGTTCCAATGAATCATTAACAGTACTTCAGGGTGTTAGCTTAAAACATCTGCTATTAAGCATGAGTTTCCAAACAGTCTTGCATTATTTTAAAAATATTTTGCAAGAATGTCTGATCAAATAACTTTGATAACAGAGATTCTATGTAGTTCAGAGATACTTAAGCCATTTAGCAGGTTCAGTGCACACTCCACATATAACCAAGTTTACCCAGCAATTGTAGAATTAGTGCTGTCGGCTTTAATAGTGCTGGTCACCTGTCACACTTAAGAGTGCAATCCTATACATGTTTAGACAGAAAAAGGTCCTGTAACTCCTCCCAGTCAGCCGTCTGGCTGGCTGGAGAATGCTGGGAGTTGTAGGATATTTTTCTGTCTAAACATGCTATAGGATTGCGCCCTTACAGTGTCAGCCATATTATCTTGGCTCTGTTCAAGCCAGAAGAGCAGCATATACGGTACATTAGAGCAGGGGTTCTCAACCAGGGGGGGAATTTTAGGGTTTCAGGGGGGAATTGGGACCACAGACTCAAACTGTTGGAATACTGATCTTTCTGCAAATCTTGCTTTTATTTCGCCGCCACAGGCTTCCCTTCTTCTCTCTTGGCGACCCCCACATTCTTCCTGGCTTCATCACAATCCCTCCCACTCTTTCCCCCAAACGCTTGAGGTCTTCTCCTTTCCCCTCCAGATTCTTTCCCTCCCTCCCCCATTTTGTATCTAGGTCCCTAATTATTTTGTATCTAGGTCCCTAATTATCTCATGATCAATTGTTGGAACTTATGAAATTATTTATGTATTTAGCCTGTGGCTTACGCTGTGGCTTATGCTGGCTCAGCTTGTCTGAGCATGGAAAGCTAAGCAGGGTCAGGCCTGGTTATTACTTGGATGGGAGACCCCCTCCTCTAGTTTCCTGCACTGAGCAGGGGGTTGGACTTGATAGCCTTGTAGAGGCTCCTTCCAACTCTATGATCTATGAAATCTATGAAATCTAATATTGATTTATCTATCAATTTACTAGTATAGAGGAAATTTATCTATGGGCTTTATGAACATTATTTATACATTTATTTACATGTATTTATACATGAATTATAAACCACAAATCATTTTTAGCATAAATAAGAACTATAAACTTTCTACAACCTGAAAAATTGGACAAATGTAAGGAAAGGGTCTACATGGGTTTTGTTTAATCAATCAAATCATTTTTATTGTCAGGATTATCCTCTTTTATCATTATTTTTATCATTATAAATATTATATTTATTGTTTATTATATTCATTATTTATTTTATCATATATAAATAATATATGTGTTGGACTGGGACTGGGAGTGTTGGACTGGGACTCGGGAGATCCGGGTTCTAGTCCCCGTTCTGCCATGAAACTCACTGGGTGACTTTGGGCCAGTCACAGACTCTCAGCCTAACCTACCTCACAGGGTTGTTGTGAGGATAAAATGGACAGCAGGAGGATTATTTAAGCCGCCTTGGGTTCCTTGCAGGTGCTTCATCTGTCTTTTTTAAAATAAATTTTGTGTTTTTGTAGACTCCAAGACTTGAACAAAAAAAAACATGAGTACAGCAAAAAAAGCAAAAGTGAAAACAGATAGTGGAAGATCATTCCAAGAGGCCTGGACAGAGTTATTTGGAGTGATTGAACGCAATGGGAAAGCGTTATGTATTCTGTGTAGTGAAAGTGTTGTGTGTCGCACATCAAGTGTCAGACGTCACTTTGACACCAACCACAAAAGTGTTGCTGAACTTGGTGAAGCTGAAAGGAAAGAGTTTCTTGAAAGTAAATTGAGCCAATATCACTCCCAGTCTCTTAGTTTTTGCAGGTATCTTTCAAAAACAAATCATCTGACAGCTGACAGCTTTCAAATTTCACTGTGCATGGCAAAACATGGTAAGCCCCTCTCTGATGGGGATTTTATCAAAACTTTGTTTGGGTCATCTTATGCTTGTGAGCAGCTCTTTTCAGCTTTGAATTATATCAAATCTGATACCAGAAACATTAACAGATGAGCTGAGTGCTGCATGTGTTGCTCTCAAACTAACAGAGTATGAGCCAGTTTGACAAATTATCAGCATGCATGCAACAGCAAAAATCACATTAATTGTGCAGAAGCATGCCCAATGCAAACTTTTACCTAATGCAATGTTTGCAGTCCAAGACATAAAGGTTGTTTAAAATGTGTTAAGCACATTTAGTTTTCTTGTTTATCTTGCTCATCCTAGTACAGGTTGACTTTTACTTTTACTAATCCAACACCTGTAGAAGCAAGGAAAGGACCCAGAGTAAAGCTTGCCCCATATAATTTCAGTCTGGCATATAATCATATTACAAGTTGAGAATCCCTTATCCAAAAATACATGCGCCTAATTATTTAAAAAGTTTATCTAAATTACCTTCAGGCTATGTGTACAATGTAGTACTATTTAAAAAAATTGAGTTGATGTTTTTTTCAATAAAAAACTGTTCGTATCATTGAAAGCCCTGTTATTGTGTTTTTCTTTTAAGACAAAAGATGTTAATTAGTTCGGACAACTGTATGAGTTGTTTTTACTAAACTAAAACCCCGCTATTCAGGTTTAATTGCAGTGTTGGCACTTTGAAATAAATAAGTTGGTTTTGTGTTGCAGTTTGGGCACTCGGGTTCAAAAAGGTTCGCCATCACTGCTGTAGGAGAAGGCTGTTGGGGATCTGGCAGCAAGCGTTATATAGTTTCTCTTTTTGTCTAGTCTGTAACACTTTGCTTGAATGTTAAAGTTCTGCAGTTTGTGCTCAGGGCCAAGTGCCCATTTGCCATTGTACTCCATCATACCTTTCATATCTTTCTCTCTCTAATTTTTATATATACGTGAACCTATAGCTTCTTGCCTTACGTCACACTGGGCCAGTCTGCACAATCAAAGAGCCCACTGTGGGTTGTTCCAGCCATGCTGAGCTGCGGCACATGCCAGCCTCCATTTTGCATATTCGACCCCCCCCCCCCCACTGTAGGTTGTCCTGTCGTGCAATAACTGTGTGTGCAGTTACTTCTCTTTCTTAGGACGGAGAATGGAAAATGTAGTTGCATTTCTCAAAGGGTTGTATCCAATGTTAGTTCTACTTAGGGTAGGCCCATTGAAACGAATGGGACTTAGGTTAGACTAACATTGGATTTAACCCAAAGAGTAGGCTGCAGTGTTTCAGGCAGGCCACCAACAGGACTCATCCCCACCCCATGCTAGATGTAGATCCGAACTCAAACTTGAAGCCAGGGATGCCTGCTGTATCTTTTAAATTTATTAATTTAATTTAATTTATTATATTTATACCCCGCCTTTTTTCCTGCAAGGAACCCAAGGCAGCTTACATAATCCTCCTCCTCCTCTCCATTTTATCCTCACAACAACCCTGTGAGGTAGGTTAGGCTGAGAGTCAGTGATTGGCCCAAAGTCACCCAGCGAGCTTCATCCCGCTCTGCTCCCATCACCATGCAGAATGGTAGGCTGATTCTTGTCATCCCACTCTTGTGCCCAGCAGCCAGATGAGTGGCTGCTCTTCCGGAGCCATGAAGATGTAGAGTCCCTACGTGGCCCTGATTTACAGGTGCTTTGCAAGGCCCAGTCCAAGCGGTCTTTGAGGAGGAGAAGCAGGAGATGCAGCCAACACGCCAAGCTGGATGGGAGGGACCTGTTGGACTGTGTCACAGTTTTGCTACAATCTGATGCAGGGACAGTGGGTGGGATCCCGCCCCGACCCCCCAAATCTAAAGCATCCCCCAGCAGAAAGTGACTGGGCATGGTTGGGGGAGGACCATTCCTACAGTTGTAGGCTGAGGCTGCAGCCTACTCACACTCACACATACATTGGCGGAAGCGAGCCTCATTGAAGACAGTGGACTTTGCTTGAATGCTTACTCCTTCTGAGTAAACATCTGGAGGGCAGTGTTGTAAAGCACCTCCCAGAGAGTGGTGCAAAAGGGCTTTGAAGCACAGGACAGCCAGGGATCATAAATCACTGCACTTTGTTGTTCATAGACCGCCACTATACATGCTATATTCTTTCTTAATTAATTAATTAATTAATTAACTCATGAACTCAATGCTTCTTTTGGTTTTCAGCAGAGATCATGGCCTTGAAGGAGGTTTCTAGCAATAAATGCTTTGAGGGCTTTCAGAAGGTGTTTGAGCACGACAGGTAAATATTTTAATTTATTTAAAGGGTTTTATACTCGCCCCTTCAACCCCTGTTTCCAGGGTGACTTGCCCGACAATACAACCATGATATAATAAAATACAAAATTATTCAGACATTGGAACAGGAGAAGCAGCATCTAAAACAATTTGATTTCAAAACTTTTAAGAGCCGGAGAGAATAAGAGAGAGCATTCACTTGGTGCCAAAAGGATGATGTAAGCAGCAGGCAAGTCTCCCTGGGAAAGGAATTCCACATGTGGGAAGCATTACCGGTAAATACTGTGGATTGGTGTGGGAGGTGCAGGGATGTTGAAGAGTCCTTGGCCTCGAGTCACGAGTCGAGTCACGAGTCTTTGGACCCGAGTCTCGAGTCGAGTCTCGAGTCCAAGGTCCAAAATGGTGACTCGAGTCGAGTCACGAGTCCCGAGTCACTCCCAAAGCGGCGGCCCATGGAGGGAGCGGGAGGGTCTCCGCGAGAGGAAGAAGAGCTGCCCTTCCTCCCGCGGAGACCCTCCCGCTCCCTCCATGGGCCACCGCCGCCGCCGCCCCCACTTACCATAGGCGGGTCCTTCCCTCGTCCCTGCTCCTGCCGCCGCCGCTGCCACACCAGGGACGCATTACGAGCCCTCCCTGGGTTTGTAGTTCTCCGCGGCGGCGGCGCGGCCCGATCTCGCTCTTCTGAGTGGCGCGGAGAGTGTTCTCCGTGCCGCTCGAGTTGCCGCCGCCGCCTCCCGCTCACCGCCATCTCCCTCACCGCCACCCACTCGCAGCAGCCGCCATCGTATGCCGCCGCCATCGTATGCCACTGTATGCCTCTGTTTAAAGCGGTGGCGGCCAAGCGCGCCGGAGCAGGGTCCCGGCGCGGCGGAAGTGACGCGCCGGGACCCTGCTCCGGCGCGCTTGGCTGCTGCCGCTCTGTTTAAAGCGGCGGCGGCCAAGCGCGCCGGAGCAGGGTCCCGGCGCATCACTTCCGCCGCGCCGGAAGTGATGACGGGACCGGCGCGGGCGGCTGCGGTGGCGGCGGCAGCGTGATGGCGGCATGGTGTGCGATGGCGGCGGCGGTAGCTGCGAGCGGGTGGCGGCGAGGGAGACAGCGACGGCGGTGACGTGAGTGGCGGCGGCGGTGGCGGAGTCATTGGGCTCGAGTCCCGAGTCGAGTCTCGAGTCCCATTGAAAAAATTGGGACTCGAGTGGGACTCGAGTCAAAGGGGGGACTCAGTTGGACTCGCGAGTCAAGTCGTCGAGTCCGAGTCCCCATCCCTGGGGAGGTGGTGTGGGGGACTGTAGGAAAAAAGGGGGAGTTTGTGAAAATCACCATCACCACCACCCATTTCCACTCATGGAAGCCTCCACCGGATCAAAGAGCCTTCCGTCAGTGAAGGGATACAGTTGGGTACAACCCTCCAAAACTACTAAAATGATTCATGCTAAGAATCAGTTGGATACAACACCTAATGTGGAGTATTGTCGTCTGCCCCAAAGCCGCAGGAAGGAGTAAGCTATAAACTCATCGCTAATCTGTTATTAGCTTTAATGGTTAAAGTGGAAGACCGACAACCTGGTCTTCTGCGCGGGTTCAATGCTAAGGGTGTAGCGGGTGCTGGGGCGGGCCTTCTCCGAGGTCCCCAGCACCTCGCCTTAGCCCAGAACAAAGGGATAACTTATAGCCACAAAAGTATCTTTTATAAAACAAGTTTATTTACAAAATTAGCTTCACAAACCCAGACCCACGCCAGCAATACAGCTTATCAGTACAGTACAAAGTAGCAAGCAAAAGCCTCAAGGACAACGTGATTTCAGGGCTCTCAGCTAGTTAGTTTAGCTCGGGTCCCAGCAGAGGCCCGGTCAACCGCACGCTGCTAGCTGGGTTCCCGGTGGAGGCCCGGTCTACCCAAGCGGCTTGTGCGTGATTTCAGCTTGGTTTCCCGGGGGTCCGGTCAACCCAAGCGGCCAGTGATTTCAGCTTGGTTTCCCGGGGGTCCGGTCAACCCAAGCGGCCAGTGATTTCAGCTTGGTTTCCCAGGGGTCCGGTCAACCCAAGCGGCCAGTGATTTCAGCTTGGTTTCCCGGGGTTGCTGATCCTTCGTTCTCTTACCCCAGGCATGGGCAAGATTGCTGATCAGGTCCAGAGAAAAGTTCCCTTGTGCAGGGTGTTTTATACCTTGGTGTTTCAGGTAGCCCCTCCCTCCGTGATCAGGTGGGTTGACACCCTCCCTGAGGGGCGGCCTTTTGGGTCAGGTGGGGTGACGCCTTCCCCCCGTGGGATGGGGTCCCTTTGAAGCCACTTGCTTAATGGTCCCATCCTATGGTGTTGAGTGGCCATTTCTTAGGGGTGCCGAAGCGTCTGCCCTGGAGAGGTATTCAAGTCTTATGTAGATGGGGCTGATATGCAAGAGCATTGACAAACCTGGTGATGCTTCCTGCCTTCCCCCCTGGGGTGATTCTATGTAGATGTTGTTTGTCCCCTTTGTCATCTGTGGAGACTGGTTGTCTCCTTCCCCCCTCCTTGGTGAGTGTGTGTGTGTCAGGCAGGGGGCTTAGGTTGGCTTTCTCCACAGTTAATTAGCTGTAATGGTAGTTACAGTAGCTCTGTCCATCCCCAAGTGCACTGCTGACACTTTAGAACAGTGTTCTCCAACCTTGGGTCCCCAGATGTTTTTGGCCTACAACTCCATGCTGGGAGTAGGCCAAAAACATCTGGGGACCCAAGGTTGGAGAACACTGCTTTAGAACCATCACCACCATCACTTTTTGGGGGGAAATTACTCCGATGGATTAGGGAGAGCAGGTTGGGATTCAGATTAACAGCATAATCCAAATGGTCCTCCACCCCTCTGGAGCAGACTTGAGGGAAGCAGAAGAAAGGGGGACTAAGTGAAGATCACCTCCCCCATTTCCGCTCACAGAAGCCTCCACTGGGTCAAAGAGCCTTCTGTCAGCAAAGGGACACAATTGGATACAACCCTCAAAAACTATGAAAATGAGTCATGCTAAGAATCACACACACCTAGCCCTTTCCCCATCAGCTTAACCTTGCCCTCTAAATACCAGCTCCAGTAGGAATTTTGCCTTGCCTGCAGCATTTTCTGAAGACGTTCAGGCTTTGGTGTGGTACCAGAGGAGGTTGCTGAGAGAACACCTTTCTGTTCTTTAACATAAAAATTGTAGTAGCTTACCGTAACTGTCACACTGCATTGTCCTGGCTTACTGACTTTTGTAGTGCACATTTTATCGTTTCGAATATCTGTTGACTTACAGTAGCACCACTCTAGCCTTTTTACTGTCTGGTGGGAACACAGGAGAGGGCGTTCTCGGTGGCTACCCCAGCGCTCTAGAATTCCCTCCCCAGGGAGGCTAGAGTGGCGCCCTCCCTGGTAGACTTCTGGAGGCAGGCAAAGATCTTCCTGTTCCAGCAGGCATTTAGGACTAGCCTATGATGCAACGGAATGCTATGTTTTTAATTCTGCATTTTGTGTGTGTGTGTATGTATTGTACTGTTTTTAATGCTATCTATATAATTTTTAATATTATTGATTATTTAATTTTATTTTTAACTTTTGTATTTTTCTATTTCTGTGGAGAAAGCCTGAGCACACACACAGTGACACGAACCCTGACATAGTTTCCCCTTAGCGACCACACATAGTTTTCCCTTGGCAACCGCTGTCTGCATAATCCCACGGGGGGGTGGGGACACAGGAGATGCAGGTCTGGCCAAAAGAATGTCACACAATGGGACACATCTGCCCGAATCCACAAGAGGAAACATGGACCATCCGGAGGTAAAGGGCAGTCTCAAAGAGCTACAAAGTATCAGGAATAAGCCCACCTGACCGCAAGGGGCAGGAATAAGCCCACCTGATCATCAAGGGGCGGGAAGGGGGGAAGGACAGGGTAGAAAACCCCTCTACCCACCCGAAAAGGGTTGTTGGGAACACGGGCGGGCTGACATCTTCCCAGTCCAGCCCCGGCTGGGTCAAGCAGTTCTCTTCCCCGAGTGCGGACGGGCTCGGAGTCAGGCTATGCAGACCGCTACCAGAAGCTTGTGAGTGTAAAGTCTTTGGTCTAAGGTAACTCTATTGCTGCAATACACTAGCCTGGGAACTAAGTATTTCCGATATTTGAGGTCACGACCTGGTTTTGTTTATGCTGTAGTATTCCTAGAAGTCTATTAGTTCCGCTCCATTAACCTACCGTAAATAAAGCGTCTATTCTTTGATGTGAATGGTTATGTGTGCTTTTTAGGTAGCGGTTGAATTTAAATCGCTTAATATCCCCTTGACGGGCTATATCTCAGTGCCGGTTAACCCGTTAAGTGCCGAACTCACGTAGAAGACCCAGTTGCTGGTCTTCCACAATTTCTGTTTTAATTGTATGAGTTTTAAAGGCTGGGAGCTGCCTTGGGTCCCAGTGTTGGGGAAAAGGCGGGATACAAATTAATTAATAAATAAATAATATTTCTTACATTGCTCTGTGTTAACTGCATTTTGTTGTTTACAGTGTTGAGCTGAAATGCAAAATGAAGTTTGGGATTTATTTGCCACCGAAGGCAGAAACTGAGAAATGTCCCGTATTGTACTGGCTCTCAGGTAAGTATTTGGAAGTTACCTTTGAAAAGGATGTCACCAAAGGTGGCTAGAATTAATTCAGGTATTGTGTTAGTATGGCCTAAATAGGCTTTTTAATATATTGTAAAATGTCACTTTGGGTTAAAAGTGCTTTTTGGGGGGCTTATCTAGACAAGTGTGTGAATCAGTAATGAAGATGGCTTTGCTTATATGTTGTCAGCTGAGCCTTGGTAAAGGTTTGTGTATAAGCAGCTCTGGTAGTTTGCAGCACATCCATCCATGCAGAATGTTTTTAGGTGTGACAGAATTTGAAATCCTAAGAGGTAGAGCTTTTTAAAAGGCAAATTTCTAGTCCTTTTGGTTGTGGAAGCAGGTTTTTAAAATACAGGCAATGTCTGCAGAAGGTGCCAGTATTCAGGAGATGCAGCTTCTATGCCCTGCGCTACTGAATATTCCAGTTTTGCAACTTTCGATCATTCTATAACTGTGCATCCCTGTTGTGTGTGTCTCTCTGACAATTACTGCTCTTCCCTGCCTCTGTAATGTTAGCAAAAAGATACATTTTTAATCCTACTGTTTGAAATCTATATGTCACTAGTCTAGTCAGTTTGAAATGTATTTTTGACACTGACTTTGATTTCATATTAAAATGTGTAATGTTGTGTGTGTATGAGTTACTTAGTGCAGAGGTACAGCTGTACAAAGAGCCGGTTCACACATCATGGCAGCAATTCCTGGGTTTATTTAACCCAGGAATTGTGGGGATGAGCTGCATCCTCATTGTTTCTTCTTTTAATCAGCAACCCCGGAACCTGGGAACTCTGGGTTTATGGGTTAAACAACCCAGAGTTAAACCAACAGTTACTCATGGTTCCTGAGTTGTTGATTAAAAGCAGAACCAACGAGCATGCGTCTCAATGAGCATACATCTCACACGCTCCTCTCGTACCTGCAATTTCTGGGTTAAACAACCCAGAAATCGCCACGGTGACATGAAACTGGGTTACTTTGTTAAAGGAAACTGAATGCTAAAGGTATTTGAGCATTCTAACTGATTTCTTATTCTAGAAAAAGTGTGTACATTTTATAGTGATACGGTTTCCTATTTATAAGTTATGGGCTTTCTAATATATACATTTAAATTACTAACGTATTAGTAGATTCAAAATGAATTTACTCATCACATTTGTATGTTGCCCCTCAAAAGTACCCAAGGAAACATATATGAGTGTCCCATTCTCCTCCCCCCCCCCCCCATTTTATCTTGGTAGTAGAATAGGTTGAACGTGTGGTAGATCTATGCTGAAAAACAGTCCCTGCCCAAGGTCATCTAGTGGACTTCATGACTGATCAGGGGGAATTGAATCCAGGTTTTCTCAGTCCTGGTGCAACATACCGTCCATTACACCACACTGTAACAAAGGACGGAACTGGACAGTGCTATGCATCTGTTCTCACAGTCAGCCTGTGCTTTCCAGTCCTGACTATAAAAGCATCAGCCTCTTTGTATTGGCCATCAAAAAGATATGCCTAGCTTGTTAGCCATATCGGCATCTACGTGGCACTGAAGTGGTTGGATGCACAGTGTTTTCTTTGCATGAGCTCCATATTCCAAGAGTACTTTTTGGAATGCATACAAGAGCCTGTACTGGAATGCTAGTGTACGGTATTTCCCGATTCATCGTTATGCTTTTTAAATCTGTGTTTGGTTCAATAATATTTAGCAATTAGATAGCATATTTAGGGCGCAATCCTATGCATGTTTAGACAGAAAAAAAAGTCCTACAACTCCCAGCATTCTGGGAGTTATAGGACTTTTTTTTCCTGTCTAAACATGCATAGGATTGCACCCTTAGAGTGTTCAAGTGCTTCACACACATCAGTCTTCCCCAACCTGGTGCCCTCTGGATGTATTGGATTACAACTCCCATTATTATTATGGGAATTGTCGTCTGAAACACCTGGAGGGTGCCATGTTGCGCAAGGCTGGCATATATTTGCTTTAATTTTGTTGCACGTTTCTACTACTCCTAGCTACCACTTCTAAAAACATGCCAGGAGGGGCTCGGCTCATCCTTATCCATCTTCCTCAGAGCAAACTTGTGACACCCCACCCCCGCAGCTCTCTTTGTACTCTGAGAATCTCGATTTCCCCCTCTCCTGATGGCTTCATTAATTCCAGCCAGATGTTTGTGTGGAGAGAAAGCCTGAGCACACTGCTGAACCCTGACACATTGAACCCTGACATGTTTTCCCCTTTTCGCTGTCACCCCTCTGTCTGCATAATCCCCACCCGG
Organism: Shinisaurus crocodilurus; assembly: GCA_021292165.1. Lineage (NCBI taxonomy): Eukaryota > Metazoa > Chordata > Lepidosauria > Squamata > Shinisauridae > Shinisaurus > Shinisaurus crocodilurus. The sequence goes on from CM037879.1 coordinate 163,310,315, forward strand.
GGCACAGGAGACAAAGTTCTAGGCAGACTGGTTATACATAGGCCACATCTGCATACCTTCAGTGGGGCACATTTACACTTCCCTCAAGGAAGCGCATAACATTCCGGAGGGGTGTGTGTGGGGGGGTGCAGTCTCAAAGAGCTGCAAAGTACCCCAAAGTACCCAAGAGATACCAGCACCTGAAAGGCGCCACCACCCCGCAGGGCGGGACCATCAAGGGCGGGGAGGGGGCGAGGGAGGGTAGAAAAGATACGTGCCGAAGGACAAAGGGTTGTTGGGAATACGGTACAGGCTTGTGCGGATCAGGTTGCTAGCTCCGGCTAGGGCCAAGCAACTTCCAACCCCGGGCAGGGCGCCCAGCTCCCGGCAAAGCAAAGCGCTACGCTAGATCTTAGAGTCAGATTCTCTGATGCCAGGTAATTCTCTGCATTTTAGCTAAGCCTACCTAGAAAGCAAATTGAATACATCCATTCCTCTATCTGCAGTGACTGCTATGTTTCTACTGTGAAATTCCTGTAGTCTATTAGTTCAGCTCCATTAAACTCTTTGAAATTGACTAGAGTGTGGCTTCCCTGTGTTTTGGAGGGGATTCCGTGTCAATTTCACTCGCGGCTGAAACTGAAGGTTTTGGCAGCCGCGTACAGTCTTCGGTGCCGGTTAACCCTTAAGGTGCTGAACCCGCGCAACAGACCCGGTTCGGTCCACCACAGTTTGTTTGTCAGGCGCTACAGTCTGCTCTTGTACAGTGCCGTGCATGCTACCTTCTGCAATTCTATGGTAAAAACCCCAAATTCAGCTACCCTCGTCGCAAAATTCTGCAGGTGTTCCACATTGTAATTACTAACATTTGTGTAACTGCATATTAGACAGAGTTGGGAAAAGTTTGTGGGTGGAGAATAGATCTCTGAGGGCAAGGAAACATATAGAGCAGCTAATACTTGAGGCTAGGTGAAAAAAATCATTATCCAGACCTTATAGCAAAAGGTGCCAACATGTGTTCTGTTCTTCTGCAGTTACATAACTCTAGACCAGGGCTCTCCAACCTTGGGTCCCCAGATGTTACTGGACTACAGCTCCCAGAATCCTTTGCCATTAGCCATGCTGACTGGGTATGCTGGGAGCTGCAGGCCAGCAGCATCTGGGGACCCAAGGTTGGAGAGCTCTGCTCTAGACCAAGACCAACCTTCCCCAGTGTAGTGCCCTTTCATATGTTTTGGACTACAACTCCAAGCACTGCTGACCATTGGCCATAGTAGCTGGAGTTGAAGTCCAGAACATCTGGTGGGCACCCTGTTGGGGAAGGCTGCTCTAAAAACTTTGCTGGATGGGATGCTGAGAGTCTCCTGATTCTGCATTAAATACCACGTCCCAATCTGGCAATGCAGATTTTCAGAGTCTTTGATAATGAGGTATTAATGCATCCCCCCCCCCCCATGAGGAAAATGTAATGGGGAAGATGCAGATCCTTTTCATTTGGGGCTGAAAGAAGTTCATTGGTATGGTGTAATTACCTAGGATGTGATTGGCAGTGTTACTATTATTGCAACATTCTGCTGTCGTTTCAGGATTAACGTGCACAGAACAAAACTTTATAACCAAAGCAGGCTTCCATCAAGCTGCAGCCGAACATGGCCTTGTTGTTGTTACTCCAGATACCAGTCCACGTAAGCACTGTGCCAATGAGCATCAAATGAATTGTGACGGTCATCATTTTTATGTAACTGTTCATATTGCTAGTAAGATAAACCAATCTATGTACGCGAATCTGGGATGTTAGCCATTTTATCAATCTGAAATTCATATTCAGCATGACAGTTACTATGTGTGTACTGTTTAGCAGGTGCCAAATTTGGACATAACTACATATGTTTATATTAGTTGCAAAAGGCCAGTAACTAGAGGGTAGAGGTCAGGGAACTGGCAATCCCTGGGCTAAATTTGCCCACCCTGGATAGCACCATCTCTCCACACACACATATCCCAAATTGTCAGCCCTGGAGGTGAAACGGGTGTGGTTGAGCAACCTCTCTAGCAGCCACTCACTTTGGGGGCTGGGGCCTCCCATGTATGAGTTTGACTAGAATCAGTGGTTCCCAACCTTGGGTCCCCAGATGTTGCTGGCCTGCAGCTCCCAGCATACCCAGCCAGCATGGCTAATGGCAAGGGATGCTTGGAGCTGTAGTCCAGCAACATACGGGAACCCAAGGTTGGGGACCACTGAACTAGACTAACAGTGAAATCATATAGCCCTGCTTCATTGGCAGTCACTAATATCAGCATATATTTGGGTTCCGCCAGTACAAGTGGTCTTAGTAGCAATCCTATTGGACAAGGGTTCCATCAACGGTAGGATTGTACTGTAAATCACCCTGGCTCACACTCCCTGAATTCCCAGGTTAAATATTTTCCCACTTGGGCTCTTCGGTGGCCCCAGCGGTTGCTTGAGTGGGAGAGATCCAAGAGTGATATGCAGGTTTTCCCATGAATGCATCTCCTTACTAGGAAAATGCATATGCTGCCTTTTCTTGCAGCGCACAAGGCCAGACAGCAGCACTCTCGGTTACACCCTCTTTGAGTTATTCATTTGGTAAAACCCTTCTGAGTGTGTAGGATTTTTCTGCTTGGAAGCTGGTTGGAAAAAGATCTTCCTGATTGCTGGGAAACCATTATGCCCAGCAAGAAGAAATACCCATTTTAAAAATCCCCATTGCAGAAAGGAATACAGCCCCTGCTCTTGAAGAAAAAGGGTCACTGCCCATCCCTGCACGGTGATGATCAATGTAGACTTTCTTTCTGTGGTAGGTAAATGCAATATTAAAGGAGAAGATGACAGCTGGGATTTTGGCACCGGAGCTGGCTTTTATGTAGATGCCACTGAAGAACTGTGGAAAACAAACTATCGCATGTATTCCTACATAAAGGATGAGGTGACTTTCGGCTAGGTTAACGTAATTAAAATTTTCAACTGGATGCGTACAGTTTCTTAATCTAAATATAGAATGTTATATAAGATGGAGTTTCCTCAGTTCTTTTTTGTTTCGCTCATCCTTCTATATTTGATAGTCAGACCTGTGTAAGTGTCCTTCTGAACAGAGAATAAAAATTCTGACACTCTACCACCATGCTCATAAAGGCGGGATCCGTATTGGTTCCCACACTTCATCTCCAAAGGAACAAGGCATCTCTACATTTGTCATGGTCTATCCTCCCCTTTCCTGTCCTCATCTTCCTCACTCAGCTCTGGGGGTCAGATGTCCTATCTGGGAAATTCTGTGATATGGTACTCCAGTGGTGGGCAACATGCGGCCTATGGGCTGCATGCAGCCCACTCCATCCCCAGTGTGGCCCCTGCCACCTCTACTGCCCCCCCATAAACAAGTTTTAAAAAAACTTTACCCAAAAAGTGGCATCCAGAACACTACGGAGCACCAAAAAGGTCTTATTTTATTTATTATTACATTTATATCCTGCCTTTTTTCCTCCAAGGAACTCAAGGCAGCTTACATGATCCTCCTCCTCTCAATTTCATCTTCACAACAACCCTGTGAAGTAGGTTTGGCTGAGAGTAAGTGACTGGCCCAAATTCACCCAGTGAGCTCCATGGCTGAGCGGGGACTAGAACCTGGATCTCCCGAGTCCCAGTCCACTACTCAGTGGCTCAGTGTGGACACTACTCCACACTGGCTCTCTACACTACACTGGCTCTCAATGCCACACTTGACCCTTTTAGGGCTCCATAGCTTCTACAGAGACCTAAAAGGGTCAAATTTAGCTTGCAAACAAATGAAATTTGGCCTTTTAGGCACTCCACAGTGCTCTGGTTGCTATTTTTTTTCCCATTTTTTTTTTTAAAAAAATGTTTTTCAGGAGACTGCAGCCTGCAAGGGGGAGGAATTCTTGGGGTGAAAATGGTCCCCGGTCCTCCCAAAGTTACCCACCCCTGTGGTACTCCATAAATCCTTATGATCTCACCATTTTACCTAGATTATTTGAGTCCTTTTTGCCCCAAAAGGAAGCCAAATGGTCTGAGGGTAGATGGTGCAGCCACCTTGCTGAAACTAAGCAGGTCTACATCTGGTCAGTACCTGAATGGGAGATGGTTTGGGAACTCCTCTGCCTTATTCTGTATTCCGGGTATTCTGCCTTGAGTTCTATGATGGAGGAAAGGTGGGATTTACTCAGTAAATGAAATAAATAAAGTGTCTCCTTGAAGGGTGCAGGCAGTATTCTTGCTTCTTAAACTGCCTCTCTTCAAATATTAGCAAGGGCCCTAAAACTATGTTGTCGTAAACGTCCCACAGTGAAGGAGAAACTTGCTAATTGACTGTGATCACATGACACAACAACCCATCGTGGGTTGCTACCCACAATGGTTTGTTGTGTCATACGGACCCAGACCAATTCACACACAGGGTGGCTTGTTTGAGGGCAACAAGCCACCCTGCAACCCATAGCTTGTTTTAGGGGTTGTTGTACCCATGGTGAGTTGTTGTGTCATCTGAACCCGGGCGACCAACCCTATTGCGGGTACTGGGGATTGGCTAGCGACTCACTTGGTAAGAATGGCAAAAAACCCCACCTTGCCATTCTTGCCAACCGTGCCCTGGCACCTGCCAGTGCCAGCCGCCCCACAAGTGCCCAAGTGGCACTTGGGGGTGACTGGCACTGGCTGGATGTCCCCTGCTGGAGTTGCGAGCCAACTTCGGCTCATTGCTGCTTTTTTACACTTTACCCTTTTTGTGGAAGAGGGGGGAAATTGCAAAAGCCGGATTAACATCCAGCTTTCACAATACCCATTTTGACAGCGACTGAAAGCCCCTTCAAAGTGCCCAAGTGACACCTTAGAGGGGCTGTCAGTGGCTGTCAAAACGGAGATTGTGAAAGCTGGCTGTCAAGCTGGCTTTCGTGATCTCTAGGGGGCGGAAATTTAAAGTGCAAAAAGGCCACACTGAGCCCTAAACAGCTCATGATCATCGGGGTGGGGGGGAGACAAGGTGGTCTTGCCGTGGTGTCCCCTGGGATATCTGCGGGAGGACTGAGGGGGAGGGATGGGACCAACAACTCACACTGAGCCTGAATCATCTGTCAAGGCACACCATGGGTTGTTTGGCCAACAACCAACCCACCGTGGCTTATGACCAGGGTGGGTTGGCAAGCCATGCGAATGCACCCACTGTTTTTCTGTTTGTAGCCAATATAAAACAAAGATAGCTTGGTGGGCAGCATGTCAGCTCCTCGTAGAAAAGCAAATAGCCATCGATGTAGGGTAGTATATCTGTTTTCAGCCTATGTGGGTCAAAATGTGTATATGCTTATACCTCTTTCCTTCCCGCTGATGTTTTTCAGTTGCCTAATTTGATAAATGCCAATTTTCCAGTCGACTCTGGAAGGATGTCTATTTCGGGCCATTCAATGGGAGGTCATGGTGCTTTAATCCTTGCTCTGAAGAATCCTGGAAAATATAAAGTAAGATTCTGAAGCTTATATTATGTCAAATTAGATAAAGGAATTCGATAATGATGCAATGATCAATAATAATGCTGGCATGAGAAATGTTCCTGAAAAAATAAAAGATGGATAGCTGCAAATCCTGTACACTCTTGCTTGGGAGTAAGTCTTGTTTAATTCAGTGGGACATATATCTGAGTGTATGTCAATGCATAGGATTGGACTGGTAGTCTCTTTAATCAAGAATGGGCATTCTGAATCTTTACAATTAATGGGCGGTGAGAATTGAGTCAATATTTTAAATACTTCCCAATTATAAGAAAAGGGAAAGTGTTCAAGAGATATGTTGACAAAGGGTTTATATTTTATGAGTGTGTCAACAAAAATCAGAATTAATAAAATCCTATGTATTGTGCCAGAAAAAGCTGGTGTCGTCTTATTGTTGATTACAAAGGGGTCATCAGAAATATTTAGAGAGCTGGTGTGGTGTAGTGGATAGATTTAGTACTGGACCTAGATATTGTTATGAGCTTCTTGGAAATGGATCGATGGGCAGGTGCTGGATTGAGCCCATGGGCCACCAGTTGCCTAAACATGCACTGATGTATGACACAACCCTGGGAACTGAAGATATATTGATAACCAGGGACAGAAACAAATGCTGAATATAGATTATTTTTATGACCCAAAAGCTAATACAAAAATCTTTGCTGACCATTGGATTAGACTTTTGCAAATAGCAAATATTTCTTTTAGATGTTATAAATATGAAAATGGATAATCTATTTTACCTACATTACATTCTGTCCAAAATATATCTCCTAGTGAGGAATGCTTAAACCCATAGGTCTCAATAGGCTTCTGCATTTAACCCTATGCTGGATTGTGACCTCTGGCAATTTGCCAAAGTTACAAATATATCAATTTTCTAATCCTAATGTAAGAGACTAGAAATTTTATTCATCATGAATCGTATTCTAAGATAAACATGTTTTTAGTACAACCAGGATTAGTAGACACATGTTTGCTACAGATAAAATTAAGTGTGTATAATGTTCATGAACTGATGAACTTTCATGCGTAAGACAAGAAAGGCTTGCATTGTTCTTCCCTACACCAGACAAAAGTGGGGAAAAATAAGCAACTGTTTTCTATAACCTTACAAATGGCCGCTTTAGAATTAAGCGTTACCAAGGGAAATCTAAATGTAGAACTTAGCAGAGGAACTTTGTGTCTTTAATCTTTCATTTCTAAATAGTCTGTTTCAGCATTTGCTCCAATCTGCAACCCAATTCAGTGCCCATGGGGGAAAAAGGCTTTTGGTGGATACCTAGGATCGAATGTGACAGACTGGGAGGTAGGTATCGGAAATGTCAGCACCGTGTTACATAACAGAAAAGTTTTATAGTTTTAACCACAGTAGGGCCGCCAAACTGCTTCTACCATTTCAAAGATAGACAAGTGAGCACTGAAAGTTTTGGACTGCCAAATAGTAAGGGGAGACCTGGTGCTACTGCTGCCAAAGAAAATGAGTTATGCTTTCTTGGAACAGTTGGGCGCTACTGGTCCACCAATGCCAGGTTTGTGTGGGGTGGTGAATCTAGAGAGAGAGAGCCCCAGGGGTAAGCCAACTGGAAAGCACCTTTTACTATTTCTGCTGGTGTTGGCTGCTAATGGGGAGGAGTCTGCTCTCTTCTTATAGATTTCATAGATCATAGAGTTGGAAGGGGCCTACAAGGCCATGGAGTCCAACCCCCTGCTCAATGCAGGAAACTAGAGGAGGGGTCTCCCATCCAAGTGATAACCAGGCTTGACCCTGCTTAGCTTTCCACGCTCAGACAAGCTGAGCCAGCATAAGCCACAGCAGAAGGAGAATTTATATAGCAGCTGTTAGAATCCCATATTATGCTTTGAGACTGGTCTGTATTGTGTTCTAATTGCAGATGTGTTTCAGTTGCCAATTACATAGGTGCTTGGCTCTTTCTGTTGGTCATTCTTTTTCTACTTTTGTTCTATTTTTATTTCTATTCTATACTTCTATTTTTAGAAGTGAAGGTACCTTTATCTGTTGCAGGCATATGATGCCACACACATCGCAAAGTCCTACCAAGGTTCCCCGTTGGATATTCTAATTGATCAAGGCAAAGACGACCAGTTTCTTTCAGTAGGGCAGTTGCTTCCTGATAATTTCATTGCTGCCTGCACAGAGCGTAAAATCCCTGTGGTCTTCAGGTTGCAGCAGGTAATGCCCGAAATGTTTGCGTGTCTGATGGTGGCTTTCCCCGCCCCCTTCTGAGGGAAAGTGTAGGCAACATTTTAATTGTTGTAGGTATATCTGTACAATACCCTTTAACAAACTAAATCCTAGGGCAATTCAAAGACTTTTTTTTTAACGTTCAACATAAATCAGTAAAACAATCTAAAACACTTAAAAACAATTACAGAACAAACAGTCAAAAGCGATGTTAATTCATGAAAGTCTAGCAAAATAAAAAGGGTTTTACCTCGCAGAAGGGAGATCAGAGCGGGACGTACAGAAACTTCACAAGGGAGAGCATTCCTCGCTTCTGGAGCAACAATTGAAATGGTCCTGCACCTGGTGGAAATCAATCTTGGTTCTCAAAAGGACCAGGAGCAGAGTTTCATTGCCTGGGAGGCTCATATAGGAGAAGGTGCCCCATGAGATAGTCATGGTCCAGATTGTGTAGGGCAGAGGTGGGCAACTTAGGCTGGTTCAGCCACTGTGGCTTTATCTGGAGAAAGGTGACCTAGCCACAGTGACACATGCCTTGGTAGCATCCAGCTTAGATTACAGTAATGTGCTATATGTGGAGTTCCTCTCGAAGACGATTTGAAAACTGGAACAGAATGTCGGAGCTAGAACGCTTGTGGGAGCTCAGAGTTCCATTCATAGAACTCCTGTTCTGTTTCGTTTACACTGGCTGCCTGTTGGATTTCAGGCCCAATTCAAGGTGATGGTTTTGGCCTTTAATGCTCTAAATGGTTTGGGATCACATTTCCTGAGGGACTGCCTACACCTGTATAAGCCTGCCCAAGCATCAGAGGCCACACTCTCTGGCCCACCGGCAAGAGCCATTAGGCTGGCAGGGACGAGGGACGTGCACTTCCTATTCCCCATGTGCCAGTCACGTCCAGAAGAATTTCCACATTTCTCTTAATGAAGGAATTCGTGCCTCTCCTTTGTGGGTGGGAATGTGAAAGTTTCCCCTTTTTCGAGTAGGGAACAAGCAGAGCAAATTAGTTGTGCTTCCCGTACCCCCAGGTATAGGATTTCAGCCTTAAACTCTTGCTCGCTTAGCTCATTCAGCAGTGCTGCAGAGAGGAGGTTTCAGATCTTGCAACGCGTATGCTCAGGCTTCCTAAAGTTGTTGTGACAAGGTTTCCTTTAATGCTAAAGGATGCCTTCCCCCTCCCAACAGGGAGAAGATTGTAGGATAGTCTCTTACGATGCATGTTTAGTCTGAGACCAGTGCCCAAGTAAGTTCCTTCAGGATTATTGTTGTAAAACAGCCTTCCCCAACCTGGTGCCCTCCAGATGTGTTGGACTGCAACTCCCATAATCCCCAGTCAGCATGGCCACTGTAAATTACCAGGCAGACCACTGTAAATAACCAGCTTGGCTTCTGCAACTGATTGGTCTTTTCTTCTCCCCAGGGCTATGATCACAGTTACTACTTTATAGCGACATTCATTAATGACCACATCAGGCACCATGCAAAATACCTCAATGCTTGACTGAGTACTTGCCATGGGTGTCTCCTGGCAGCACAGAACAATTGAAGAAATCAGTGGAAATAAAGAACGAGTTGTGTGCACAATTAGTGCCTATTGCAATGTGGTCCTGATTTTATGTTTCTGAGTAAAGATTTTGCATATGCTTGCCTAATTTCTGAATGAATCTAACCTCCCTTGTGAATATTGCTGTTACTGTTTGCTAAATAAAGCTGGAAACAAGACTGGCAGTTTGAGTTATAATACGTGGGTGTGTCTGCATAATTTCTTCCTGGACTTCTGTACGATGTTTTTGCAGCACCTTGCCTATTCCCTTTTATTGTGGCACTGCAGAACTGCCTCCTGTTTGTACTCCACTTTTTCATGACAACCACATGCCAGCACCTACTCTGTCAGCTTGAGTTCAATGCCAGAGCATTTGAGGCTGTGGCTGGCATTACATTCACGCTCTACCACTATATAATTTTCAATGCTGGGGCATCACTGTGTAAAAACTGTTTCTATCGCTGCCCCCCCCCCTTCTCATCTTCTGTACTCAGGCTACATATACTTACCCCCTGACCACTTCACTTTCCTGACAAAGTGGACTCTGGCCCATACTGTCAACAGCACCAACCCTGTCCCACTTCTACCCCAGCAAACAGGAGGTTGTGTGAAAGCTGTGTTGGGACCCTCTCGCCGGATTGTCACCTTGAAGTGGTGAGTGGGCTTGCGTGTTCCGATGAACCCTGTGAGCAATGCGGTCAGGAGCTATGTACTCCCAGTAGGGCCACCCATGGCAGTAAGGTCCGGGGAGAGGAACCAGACAAAGAACGATCCAAAACATAAGTCCTCAACGGCAGAACAGGCGGAAGATAATTAAACCTAAATTACAACGGCTGTGAAGGCGGATGAAAGCTGCAGCAGAGAATGGTTTTCCAGTCGTCATGGTAACCGTGCCATTGGATCATTGCCGTACTCTGTCAAGTTTGTGTGGTGATTCATTGTGCACCAATCTCCCCACATAAAACAATTTCACGCACAGGCGTCTTCCAACTCAACCACACACACACACAAAATTATCCTGGAAGACAATCTTACTCGGTCACGAGTTATCGCCTACTACTCGCTGTGTTGGGAAGGGATGAGTTTCTTTCATTGTCTCCACCTAACTTCCACTCCAGTAAGAGGCAAGCATGAGGAGATGCGTAGCCACATGGATTTGTGTGTATCTATAAATAGATACGGGGATATTTTTTTAAAAAATCACATCCTCACAGATGCAAAAATTCACCAGCCTCCACTGCTTTTAAGTATGTGAGAGTGTTAATATTTATCTATCACATTTGTATCCAAACCTTCTAAAGAACTCAAGGAAACAAACATGAGAAATACCCTAATTTTATCCTCAGAATAACTTTGTGAGGTAGGTAAGGCTGACACAGAGACTTACCCAAGAATACCCAGTGAACTGCATGGCTGAGCTGATGAGGCAGGGAGTAATGTAACCAGGTAGTTTGCCCCCTTTTTGACTAAATTCTAGTTCTGAATACAGAATACAATGACTGGGTTTGCACAACACGATAACCCATCATGGGTAACTAGCCATGGCGGGTTGTCGTGTCACCCCAACAGTCTCAACCATCCCTGCATCCTACCTCTGCACATCTACCACTTGACGTGCTATTATCTCTTGTTCTTTTATTCCCACAAGAGGGATCCTTTATGTTCTGTCCACATGATACATTATATCTCAGCCTTTCCCAAGCTGGTGCCCCCCAGATGTGAGTCCTGGACTCACAGCATGCCTCAGCCAGCATGGCTGCTTTGGGGGAGGCTAAAATATATTGTTAAAAGGGGTGTTAAGTCCATTAAAAAGCACAGAAGACATTGAAGTAGCAGCGTAAATAGTGGTTGGCTGTGGTTATATTTACCTGTACACCCCTCTTAGATTGTGCAGTCAAAGTACATTGTGTGTGTATGTACACATTTTCCAATGCTCACATATTCAGATTGTCAGTATAAAAAATGTAAAGCAATGTGCATTGTGCATCCAGTGTAAAAAATAAATCAGGATTATGAAACAAATTGAAACACAGTGCATAATAAACCCTGCCTACTGCAGTCCTGTTCTTACTAGGGGTGTCTGGGCCACAAGGAATAGTACAGGCTATTCCAACTGAGTTTTGCACTGAGTAATACCATTAGAATTATTAGACCAGGACTCAGAACTATATGCAATGCAATGCTTGGCTCTTTATTCAGCAAGTTACCAGCTCAGCTGCAGCCTGGATTAAAAGAGGGACATCCATCAGACCGGGGCAGCCAAAGATACATAGTCCATATAGCAGGATGGTGAGCAGGCACAAAAGAGATAAGGAAGCCTAAGTCCAAAGATGTTCCTATAAATGCGAAGGAAACGAAGACCTTTTCCATACAAGGATCCCATGCAGCAATCACAGACGGCAACACTAAAATGGGGAGAAAGTTACATGTTACATGTTCTAACACTAAAATGGGGAGAAAGTTACATGTTACATGTTCCTTACGTTTAACCCACTAAGTAGGAAAAAAGAGTGCAGCTTGTATCTAAAATAGTTATTAATACCTAGCATTTAGATAGTGCTTTTGAGTGTTCAAAGCACTTCACATATTACACCAGTTATAACGACTCTCTAAGGTAAGTCACTCAGTATCACGTCCCTGTATTGCAGATGGTGAGCTGAAATAGAGGGAAATCTGCTGACATCATCATTGGGGAAACTTTTATTGGGCCTCAAGTTTCCCTGGCAACCTGTGGCATTGATGGAGGTCTCCATCTCACTTACTTGCACAATATCTCTTGAATGTTCACCGGGATCTCATGATATATTTCCCACAGCTTGTGTTTGGCAAAACAAAGGGCGGCCATGTCGGTGAGTCGTTGTGGCTGAAGCTGGCAGATTTCGCTCCAGAAGTAGGCATGTAAGAAGTTGTTTTCCACTTTGAGGCGGCTCAGCTGAAGCTTCAAAAGCCCACATGGCAAAACATACAGTAGATTCCCTTCTATGTTCAGATGTGTAAGGCTTCTGAAAATTTACACACCATAAGGCATTCTAGAGGTCATTTGTACATAACCTTAACATCCAGTGCAGTTGGCATCTATGTGCGCACAGGGGATAGTAGGGTCCCTATAACGGTTATTTTATGGCACACATGAGCAGCCTGTGGAGGCCTTCCGTTTTGCCTGTGCAGGTACCCAAGCATCTGCCACCTAATCCCCCCCCCGCCGCCACTCAGCTGAGTGATGGGTAGGGTGGCCAGTAAAAAGGACACAGGGTCGCACAAAAAAATGTGCATGCTAATTTATATGTATAGATGCAACTTTAAAAAGAATTACTATACGGTAATTTAAACAGAAATACAATACATTCTCACCACAGTGGGGACGACTGACTGGGCGAGTTGTGTGCCTGCTCAGCCTGCTGACCAGGTGCTAAGTGCTGATGGACAACGTCAAGGCCCCTGCTTTCCCTTCTTGTGGTTTCTCATGGTTTCTTTCTCTTTAAACCTGACTTGGACTGGCCAGCCACTCGAACAGAGGACACCTTCAAAGAGGGGACTGTCCTCCATGAAGTAGGATACCTGGCCACCAATGTGTGGGGCAAGATTAAGATGGGAAGGAAGGGTGTGTGGGGATGACTCTCTCTGCAGACCTCCCTTCCCTTCACGGCCACGCTCCACCCACCATGAAAAAAGGCAGTTTGGCTGGCTGTGTCGAGCAAAATATGGGGAGGGAGGCCTACGGAAAAAGTAATCACAGAATCATAGAATGGTAGAGTTGGAAGGGGCCTACAAGGCCATCGAGTCCAACCCCCTGCTCAGTGCAGGAGAACAGATGTGGGCAGCCCAGGCAGTCACCCATCCAAGCACTGACCCGGCTCACACCTGCTTAGCTTCGGCATGTGGCCCGCATTATGTGCTCTGGACACCACTTGCAGCCCCACAATCCCTGCCCGCCTTCCTCTGAATTTGAATTGTGTGTCTCTCTCTCCACTTTCCCAGTCTAGAGCAGGGACGGGGAAGTGCAATGAAACGGCTCAACACGCAGCAAAGAGGGAGGTTTAAACCTCCCCCCTCCCATCATGCTGAGATGGAGGAGAGAAGAGTGAGCAAGTGTGTCTGCCTGTGTCTGGGTGTACCTGAGAGCCCCAGCTCACCACTCATCACCACATGTGGCTCTTGGGGGCAAAATTATTGGGGGGGGGGGTGTTCTATAGCCTTTAAACTCCGAAGTGCATTTTCATGGGAGTAAACAGTCCAAGCCTGTCTTAATCTGCTAGTATGGACTATTTTTTAACAGCTGCCCGTACAAAGGTAATTTGGTCCCTTGGATGAATGACAGGAAAGCCGGAAACATATCTGTTTGTAACAGGCAGAGTTCTGGGTGATCTGAGCGTGAAGTCCTTCCTCTAAAAAAAATGTAGTAGAGGAGTAGGACTGTAGCTTTGCAGATGAGAAGGTTCCAGGTTCAATCACTGACAACTCCAGCTAAAAGAATCTTAGATAGCACCGTTGGGAAAGACCCCGCCTGCATAAAATTGTAAAACAGAGTCTGACTTAAGCCTTCCCATTTCTGCTTTGCTCGGCTTAAATAGGTGCCAAGCACTACTCAGAACATTTATACTACTTTCAAAAGTTCTTTGTTCAAGAGAGAGAGCCAGTGTGGCATAGTGGTGAGAGTGTTGGACTGGGACTCGGGAGATCTGGGTTCTAGTCCCCACTTGGCCATGAAGCTCACTGGCTGACTTTGGGGCAGTCACTGACTCTCAGCCTCACCTACCTCACTGGGCTGTTGTGAGGATAAAATGGAGAGGAGGAGAAGGAGGATTATGTAAGCCGCCTTGGGTTGCTTGCAGGAAATAAGGTGGGATATAAATACAATAAAGAAAGAAGGCATCCCAAAAGGTCCAAGATAGAGCCAACACATTGTTAGCGGGCCAACCATGTCCTAGGGCAGTTCCAGGAAAACTACACATTTCCTTGTAAATCAGGGGTGCAGAACCTCTTTCAGCCCAAGGGCTGAATTCCATTTTGGAGAAGCTCTTGGGGGCCACATTACTGTGGTAGGTGGGGCTGAAGGCAAAAGGGGGTGGTGCCAAAATTGCCAAAAAATGCCAGCACATTTTTGCTTAAAGCTCTTTCTGCCAGTAACTAAGCAAAAGAGGAATTTCAAGCTTTTAGAATGAGGAAAAACTGCACAAAAGGCAGGAAAGCACCAAACAGATCAGTGGTCAGGAAAAGGGGCCTGGACATCTGGGAAATCCCTGAAGGCCAGATTTGGACCCCAGGCCTGAGGGGTCTGTACTTCTGTTGTAAAGAGAGTTGTAGAGGATATTTAGTGGCACAGTGGAATATAGGCTTGGTACAAAGTAGGGAAAAATCAATACAGTACCTGAGATTTCCAATATCACTAGAGACTGAATTCAATTTCATTATAGGAAACATCAAGGCCCTGAAGATTTGGCAATGTAAACAGCCTGCAAAAAGCAAAAGCAAACATACACCATATCTCGTGCATATAAAATTTGGCATGTTACGGGCATGTTCAACTGCTAATGTACACTGTATGCACATAACTATATAATTTAGTGGGCTTCAGATTGCTATGGAGAGGCCCACTAAATCAAGATAATACTGCTTTGAGCCCCCTAATTTGTAACTCTCAAAAAGATGGATTGTTTTGCACACAAGGGTAAGAAGCATTATAGCTGCTTGGAGCAAGCAGGTCTAAATAAGATAAAAATAGATGATTCTGCATAAAACAGAGACCCACACACAGGTTCACACAGCATTCTTCAGATCCCATGGGGCTGGTCTAAATCTTAGACTCTGAGGGAGCAATCCTATGCATGTTTAGACAGAAAAAAGGCCTACAAGTCCCAGCATGCCCCAGCCAGCATGGCTGACTGGGGTATGCTGGGAGTTGTAGGCCTTTTTTCCTGTCTAAACATATGTAGGATTACACCCTAAGAGAAGCAAAAGGATGGCCAAAAAAGAGAGAGCAAAAAGTCTTGTGGCACCATAAGGACTAAGGGAACAATCCTATGCATGTTTAGAAAAAGAAAAAATAAAGACCTACAGCTCCCAGCATGCTAGGAGTTGTATAACTTTTTTTCTGTCTAAACATGCATAGGATTGCCCCCTAAGAGTGCTTCTAGACAGAGGGTCCCTAGCACTACCAATCCAAAAGCATTGTGCAACAATTACTTTTTTCCCACCATAAAGCATTTTTTGAGGTAAGGAAAAAGACAGAAGTAATAGGAAAACACAGGAGGGCTATGCCTATGACGGAAAGACGTCATCATTGGGACTCCACATAAAATTCTGTGAATGAGGCAGAACGTTGCCATCAGAAAAGTCTCATCTGGAAGCACCCTAACAAATTTATCTTGGCATAAACCTTTGCGGACCAGAAGCTTATGCCATAAATACATTTGTTCATCATTAAGGTGCCACAAGACTCGCTGTTTTTTGCAGCAACAAACTAACACAGCTAGTTCTTCTTCGTGGTCTCTGTGCATCACACATATGGACACATATGGGCTCTGCGCGTGCGCGGAGGCCGCTTCGGGAAGATTCTAAAGCTGAGGTAAATTTTGGGCGGGAACCCCTCCTCTCTTGCGTCTCCTTTACGCGGGTTCCCGCCCTCTCCCTCAGTTCCTCTTCGACCGCCATCGCGTGTGGCTGTTTCTTCGAGAGGTTCTTCGATTCTACTATAGAATCCAACTACAAACTGAGATTTCTTCAGATCTTTCCCACCCGTTTCATCGTGGGATCTTTCAATATCGCCGATTATGGCTCCAAAAGCCCCCTTCCGCAAATGCGTAAGGTGCGGGACAAAGCTTCCTCCGGCGGACGGGCACTCACTTTGTCTTTCCTGCCTTAGAGAAGGCCATAACGTGGACGCTTGTCATCATTGCCAAGTGTTCACAAAACAAGCGAGGAAGCACAGGGCGAACAAATTGACGGCGATTCTTTACAAGAGGGCCCTCCAACCGCCCGCGGAAAAGCCTATCCCTTTGGCAAGGCCTAGTACGCTGCCTTCACACACGGTCTCCTCAGCGGACGCTCAGGAGGCCTACATGGCCACAATGATATCAAAAAGCAAGGCCAAGAAGGCTCGCAGAGAGAAAGAGGAGGCGAAAAGAAAGAGCAAGGAACGGAAGGAAAAAGTGAGGAGACTAGCGAAAAAATTGGCCTCGTCGCTCTCGGGATCGAGATCGACGCTAGCTCCGGATCCGACGGATGTCGAGACCGCTGAACGCCCGGCTGGGCTCAGATCTCCTCCTGCTACGGCTCCCTCGGGCTCGAGGGACCCACCGCCTTGCTCCACGCTGAAAGCTCCTTCGGGCTCGAAAGAAGCTGGCCAAGCCCTCTCGTTCTCGGATGGTGAGATCGTGGACTCGCCTTCGGATCCGAGGCCCCTGGCACAGACCTCTGCTCTGCTGGCCCTCGCCTCTCCGGTTCGTGAAATACGGGCTCGTACCCCACGGACTCGGTCCAGGTCACTCGAGATCGAGGAGGTGTTGATCACCCGGGACCGGGCATCATCCAGATCTTCCGCCTCACATAGATCGCGAAACCCCCCACGATACAGGGAGAGGTCTCACGATTCGAGGGACTCGAGATACTCTTTGGCATCCTGTGACAGCTACCGTCGTGGACGCTCCCCTGTGTCTGAATACAGATACCAGACAAGGGTTTACCGGTCCCGAGAAAGGTCGCCACTCAGGAGACGGACCCCACCAAGGCGGGAGAGGGCACGTTCGAGCCCCAGGAGATCCCCCCCGACTCGACTCTTGGCCCTCCCATCACAAGGTGGAGGAAGAGAGGACCAGCTAACGATGTTTTCGTTGGAAGCTGTATCCCGCTCCCGTAGGTCATCGACTCCGGGGTCTCCCCTAACGAACTCGGACTCGATCGTTTCTCTCTCACCGTCTTCCACGTCTCCAGACCAGAATGTCTCCACTCAGGCCGTGGTATCCCCTTCTGAGGATATGGGCACCTTCCAGGAACAAATTTTTCGGATGGCCCAGGCCCTCGGTCTAGAGATGACGGTTGAGGAGAAGAAAGCAGTCGACCCCCACTTCGATGCTGTTTCGAAATCTCCTTCGGGTCCGACATTGCTGCCAATCACTCCGACGATGCTGGAGACAGTACAGGGATCATGGAGCTCCCCATCCACAGCTCCCCCTGCGGCAAAGCGCCTTGATGCACTCTACAAAATCAGGCCAGACACAGCCAAGTTTCTCTTCTCTCACCCAACCCCAAATTCAATGATAGTGGAGTCAGCACAGTCCAGGTCGGGCAAGCAACACTCCACTCCGTCAGACCCCGAAGGAAAAAGGTTAGACAACTTCGGACGAAGAGTCTACACCTCGAGCGCCCTGGGGATCCGGGTCGCTGGGTACCAAGCTACGATGGCTAGATACCAGCTTTTCCTTTGGGAGAAAATGAGCAGGCTGATAGACTATCTACCGGATGAGAAGAGAGACTTGGCCAGGGTTTTCCAGGCCGAAGCGACAAACACCTCCAGGCAGCAGATTCACACTGCCAGACATCAAGGGGACTGTCATGGGAGATCCCTGGTGAGTGCAGTCACCCTACGCTGGCACGCTTGGCTACGGTCCTCAACATTGACAACAGAGGCTAAGGCCAAAATCGAGAACCTGCCCTTCGACGGATGCAGTTCAGAAAGCCCGGGTGAATGCAAGAAAGATGGGCCTCCTTCCGCTACCATCTTCTAAACCGTTCGGACGCCGTAGGTGGGCCCCATATCCGCCCCCAATAGCTCCGGCCCAGCAAGGACAGCAACAACAGCAGTGGCAGGTCAGTCGTTCTCGTCCACAGCAGCCCCGGGCACCGAACCGTCAGTGCCAGCAGCAATGGTACCGGGGCTCCCGTAAAGGAGGCGACTTTCAAAGGCGATGGGATTGACGCGACCCAAGGCACGACCGACACCTCGACTCCGATCCTTCTGACTCCGATCCTTCCGGCTCGACCTCAGTTTGGAACTCGACTATCCCTCTTCCTACCATCATGAAAGAAAATTACCACCGATCGTTGGGTTCTGAGCATTATCCAGCACGGCTACAGGATCGAGTTCGACTCTCTCCCACCTTTTCTTGGCATCCGCACCACGCAGCCGTCCCTGGCGCTGTGGGAGGAGGTCGATTCCTTGTTGCTCAAAGGGGCCATCGAGATGGTTCCTTCACACCTTGCACAGGACGGCCTTTACTCCAGATATTTCACGGTGTCAAAGAAGGACGGAGGACTCCGACCAATCCTGGACCTTCGTTCAGTGAACTTCTACATTCCATCCAAGAAGTTCAGGATGGTCACTCTCCAGTCGATCTTGCCTCTCCTCCGCAAGACCGACTGGTTTGCATCCATCGATCTCCAGGATGCCTACTTCCACATAGGGATCCATCGAGACAGCCAAAAATACCTGAGGTTCAAGATCAGATCCGATACCTACCAGTTCAAGGTACTCCCATTCGGACTCTCGACGGCACCGAGGGTTTTTATCAAGTGTATGACAGTGGTTTGCACTGTGCTTCGAACTCAAGGGGTGACACTCTACCCTTACCTGGACTATTGGCTCATCGTAGCACCCTCTGCTCAGGAGCTTCGGAGCGCTCTCCGCCTGACTACTGACACTTTGAACACTCTCGGACTCTGCCTCAACACAAAGAAGTCCACACTCTTTCCAACTCAAAGGATCCAATTCATCGGAGCATTCTTAGACGCTACTGTCGGTCGCGCCTTTCTACCGAAAGACAGAACTCTAAAAATACTTACCCTCGCCTCGAAATTACACAAGGCGACCTCGTGCACAGCCTATTCGATTCAACGGCTCCTCGGCCTCATGGCCTCGGCCATATCGGTCGTTCCTCTCGCTCGACTTCACATGCGCCAGCTCCAAAACTGGTTCATAAGGTCGTTCGATTCCGAGATGAATGCACATCGAGTCCGACTGTCAATTCCGGCCACCATAAAGCGATCGCTTCTTTGGTGGACGACGCGACACAACCTGACGAAAGGACTACCGTTCCAACCCGTCACGCCTTCACTCACGCTAACGACGGATGCTTCTCTCCTGGGCTGGGGAGCTCATTGCGAGGACCAAACAGCGCAAGGCCAGTGGGGCCCACAAGATCGAGGGAACCACATCAACGTTCTCGAGCTCAAAGCTGTGTGGAACTCGATGAAATCCCTCGAATCTATACTTGCTGCGAGACACCTACAGGTGGTCACGGACAATACCACTGTTGTAGCCTATCTGAACAAGGAAGGAGGCACCTGCTCGATACGACTAACGGACCTAACCCTCCGTATATTCAGCTGGATGATTCCTCGCCATATCTCCGTGAAAGCCATCCACATCGCTGGGAAGGACAATACTCTTGCGGATGCCCTCAGCAGGATGTCTCTCGACTCACGAGTGGCAACTCGAGGACCGAATTCGACAGTCCCTTCTTCGACAGTGGGGGACTCCAATGGTGGATTTATTCGCCACTGCAGCCAACACAGCGTGCCACATTTTCTGCAGCAGAGCGGGGCACGACAGCTCATCGATCGGAGATGCGTTCCTGATAACTTGGTCGGGGACTCTGTTTTACATATTCCCTCCGATCCCGTTACTGACCAAAGTCATTTCAAAGATCCAGTCCGAAGGCACGAACTGCATACTTGTGACCCCCTGGTGGCCAAGACAGGCCTGGTTTGCACCACTCCTCAGGTTGTCCAGGAGAGAGTATCGTCGCCTACCGAACTCGACAACGATCCTCTCTCAAGCTCAAGGCTCGCTGCTTCATCCGAATCCATCCATTCTGAGACTTACAGCCTGGCGAATCTAATACCGAGCTCCCTCCCGTCAGAAATCAAACTCGTGTTGCGGGAAGCTTGGAAACCGTCCACTAGAGCCTCCTATGCAAGAAAATGGAAAGCCTTCTGCGAGTACCTTGGGGACATTGAGGTACCCTTCCCTAAGGCGCCTATCCATCATGTGCTGCAATTCTTACTCCATCTGCAACACAAAGGGCTTAAGACGAGCTCGTTGAAAGTCTACTTAGCTGCCTTATCAGCCTTCCATGATGGCCAAGACGGATATACATTGTTTTCGAACCCGTTGGTCAAGCGTTTCATGAGAGGACTAAAGAATATGAACCCCTCATTTAAACCAGTCACTCCCATTTGGGACCTACAGTTGGTTCTGCAGGTACTCATGGCTAAGCCGTTTGAACCAATGGCGACATCAGACCTTCGCTTACTAACCTTTAAGACTGTATTTCTTGTCACCATCACCTCTGCTCGCAGAGCATCGGAGCTGACAGCTCTAAGAGTGGACGCACCATACCTTAGTTTCCATAGGGATAAGGCGGTGTTGCGTACAGACTTGGCCTTCCTTCCTAAGGTCGTGTCTTCTTTCCATCTTAACCAAGACATTGTATTGCCAGCATTCTTTCAAAGTCCGTCGACTCCATTGGAGCATCAGCTTCACATGTTGGACGTACGAAGGGCTCTATTATTCTACAAGTCCCATACTGAGTCCATCAGGAAGTCTCCCCGTCTCTTTGTTTGTTACGGTGGACGCTCCAAAGGCCTGCCAGTCTCGACCCAACGTCTATCCTCGTGGATTGTAGACTGTATCGAGCTAGCATACGAACTCAAACGACAACTGTTGCCGAGCTCGGTACGAGCTCACTCTACCAGAGCCGTATCAACCTCGACGGCTTTCGCAAGGGGAGTCTCGTTGACGGATGTTTGCAAGGCGGCTACATGGTCCACACCTTCGATGTTCGTAACGCACTACCAAGTCGATGTTCGATCCCGGAGGGACAATGCATTTGGCAGAGCTGTCCTTTCCTCGGTCCTACAATGATGACGACACCGACCCTCCACCGGTAAGTCAGCTTGCTACTCTGCCCATATGTGTGATGCCAGAGACCACGAGGAAGAAGGACAGGTTGCTTACCTGTAACTGTGGTTCTTCGAGTGGTCATCTGTGCAGTCACACAACCCGCCCATCCATCCCCGCTACGGTGTCACTCACTATCGAGTTCGATGGTGTACTGAACCGGGAACCTTGGGCGCACTATAATCGATACCGTGTAACACCATCGAATTCGACTTTCGGTATTGGTATCAAGAAATTGGGAAAACTTCTTCCTATGTTCTCCCTTAGCACTGGGATCGCGATGGCGGTCTCAGGGGAACTGAGGGAGAGGGCGGGAACCCGCATAAAGGAGACGCAAGGGGGGAGGGGTTCCTGCCCAAAATTTACCTCAGCTTTAGAATCTTCCCGAAGCGGCCTCCGCGCACGCGCAGAGCCCATATGTGTCCATATGTGTGATGCACAGATGACCACTCGAAGAACCACAGTTACAGGTAAGCAACCTGCCCTTTTTCCCCATCAGAGCGGCGGCGGGGGCGGGGGGGGGATCAGAAGATTGCTTCATGCCAGAGAAAATAAACACAGCCTACCGCTTTGCAATAGCAGCATGGGGGGAGCGTTGTGAATGTGAAACTAATTCCTGTTCCATTCAAGGCACTGAAGGTGGGAAGTGGAGGTGGAACTCTGAGCCTCCCTCCTAGAGGGCCCACCTCATCATCTCCAAATTCTCTCTGCAAAGTCAAGTGTTGGCTGGTGCCGTAATTGGAGATGTTTCCCTTCTGCAACCCAGTGCACCTGGAATCTGAAGAGTCTGGGCCCTGGTGAAGAGCAGGATATCATATTGAGAGCCATTGTGGTGTAGTAGAGGGTTGGACTGGGACTCGGGAGATCCGGGTTCTAGTCCCCACTCGGCCATGAAGCTCACTGGGTGACTTTGGGCCATAAGGCACAGACTCTCAGCCTAAGCTACCTCATAGGGTTGTTGTGAGGATAATATGGAGAGACAGAGGAGGACCATGTTAGCCAACTTGGGTTCCTTGGAAGAGGAAAAAAGGTGGGATATAAATGTAATCAATCAATCAAACAATATTAAAATAGAACCACTTCATAGCCTTCATGGTTTGAGGCATATTGAAAAACAGGAAGGCAGCATCTGCAAAACGCTTCAGTTTTCACTGGGATGGAGACTCTACACCAGGGGCAGGCAGAAGGCAGATCTGGGTCTACTGGTAGGTCTCTGAGTGATTTGCATTGGGTAGCTAAGGATTTCTGACTCCCAATTGTTTAGCAATAGTAGCAACAAAATCACTCCCACCACCACCTTAAAGTACGGTATACTGCTGCAGTGAAGAAAGCCTGGGCCTTTGTGTGGAGGGCCTGTGAATTCCATTCAGTTCTGGTACTCCAAAGAAAGTCCTGGCCTCAGAATTCTTTAATTATCTGTCTTTTGCTGGTGGATTTCAAGGTTCTAATAAAAAAAAACCAAAGTAGATCCCACAAGCCTGTCTGCCCATCCCTGGACTAGAACATACCCCAACACTCCCCTCTAGTTACACATTTTAAGGGACAATTGGGAAAGTTGTCTTTGATGTAAGCTTGTCTGCCAATATTGATATTTACATTTTAAAAATTCCCTGCTAAGCTTTCAAAGAACCTCTGGGTTCCCAGAGAGCACCAGAAAGCAAATATTCTAGAGATCAAGTAATGAACAATATGAGGGCAAAACTGGGGGGGGGGGGGATCTCTCCAGTGAGATCCAATAAGGCCTATTCACTCGAAGTTTTGAAACAATCATTGAAAACTTATCTTTTTCACCAAGCTCTTTGTAGATATGAAGTCTGTTGAATCTAGTATGTTGCCATTATTTTATACATGGTTTTTTTTTTCTGAAGTGCACTATTGTTGTATTTTTAATGCGATTTTTGTACTTTTTGTGGTAATATTTGCATTACTATAAATTGCTTTGAGTACTACTTGACAAAAAAGCAGGGTATAAGTTAAAAATGGTGCCACAAGAGGCAAGGGTTCTATCTGGATTCTGCTTCAGGCAGCAAAATATCTTGGGCAGGTACTGCTGTCCCCAGCCTGGTTAGTTGGCAGTTCTACCTCAAAACGACTGTGTGCTGAAACAATTGTGAGAAGATGTCCTAAGTTCTTGACAGCATCTCCTCAACTCTCTCTCTCTTTCTCATATGTCTAATCTAAGTAAAAATCTAAGTACCCAGATGGAAGACTAGTCAACAAATTGAAGGACATAAGCAAATATTTAAGACTCTTCATTTGGTTGATATCTTCTGGGATGAATCTGATAGGGTTGTTTCGGAGCTTTAGTATTTCTAAGTGTTTAAGATGAAATACCTGTGGGAGAAAGAACATGGGAGGAAATGAAATAAAATACTTGTGATGCTTGTTATGGCAAATACATCTATCCCTTTTTAACATTAGAAATTTATATTACCAATTAGTGGACTACAGTTAAAATTGTACTCCGTTGTGGGCTACATCCCTGAAGGAGGGACATGAGGGGTAGAGCAGGCCTGGGCTGCCATTTTCCTCATCCACCATTTTCAGCTGAGGCAGATTTTTACCTTCACCTCCATGGTGTTACCGACTGCAGCTTCTTTACTGTCTTCCACAGAAGTGAGTGGAAGCCATTCACCTTTTAAAGCAAGAAAGTAAACATAGCCCATCACAGGCAGTACATTCATTAATAATAATTACATGGGGTGTAATTTGAATTGAGTGTGCGCCAAAACTCAGCTCCACATTCCATTATCAAGCAGGAAACCAGCTTATACAACCCTTTGAGTCAAGGGAGGTGCCAACACAAGACACCTCCATTTTTGTTTTCCTGAACCAAGGACCAAACTAGATGAGAACAACAGCCATGTTTGTTGTTCGTGGGTCTGCAATTCTTATATAAAATAAGGGTGGGTGGGTCTTATTTTAACATCAAAATGGGTGTATGAGTGAGAAGAGCTGTACCTGTAATTCCCTCCCCCCCTCATGAAGTCAATAGAAGCTTCAGAGGAAGTGTATAAGAAGGTTGCAGCATTCAAGATGGGAGAGCCTGCACCAGGGCCAGCGCTACCGCTAGGCAGACCCAGGTGGCTGCCTAGGGCGCGTGGCGGAACAGGGCGCAGCGTTTCTGTGCCCCTTCCTTGCCTCCGGCGCGCTCCTGCCCCGCCGGCCGCCTCCGCCGCGCCTCCCCGCCCGCCTGCCAGCTGCTGCCGCCGCCGCTGCACCTCCCCCCCGCGCGCCCGCCACCTACCTACCTTCCCGTCGTTTCTGGAGCCCCGCCGGCGTTGTTTTGGCGGGAGGAGGAACCAGGGCGACAGGGCTTAAACAGCCCTGTTGCCCTGGTTTCCCCGGCAAAAAAAAAAAGCGTGGAGGTCCCGTCGCGTCGGAGGAGGAGGCGGCGGCGGCAGCGGCAGCCAGGACCGGATTAAGAGCATTATGGGCCTGGTGCTGAGGATTTTGGTGAGCCTTTTTATGGAAATAAATAAAATGAAGACGCAATTTTATATTAAAACAAATTAAATATTTTAATTACCATTAAAGTGCCAAAACAGAAACATATTGAAAATATTTCTTTTTTTGTAAACAATAAGCTTGTTAACTCAACAAAACCGTTATAAAAACGCTCTCAAACCAAGTTACTTGCAATCCAAGGCATTACTGTATTATCAATAACATTTCAAAGGGCGCAATCCTATAAGCATGTTCAGAGAGAGAGAGAAAGCCCTGCAATTCCCAGCGTGCCTGGGGCATGCTGGGAGTTGTAGGACTTTTTCTGTCTGGACATGCTATAGGACTGGGCCCTGAAAGGGGAAGCAAAAAAGGTAATCTACTGCCTCTCAGACTCGCAAGCCTAAAATACTCGACACGATGCTCGATCCATGCTCTCGCCGGACTGAGGAGGCGGCCCCTTTCAACTTCGGCTTTCCGGCCTTGACTCACTCCCCCTCCCCAGAAAGCTGATTCACACCGCGCGTCTGGCACGATCCTGGCCTTTCACGCGGCTTCCACGAACACCCCCGCCGCCCCCGCTTCTCTCGATCTCCCCCGCTCCCTCCGTCCACGAAGCCCTCCGTATAAGAAGCCCGGGCGGCTGCCGCAGAGCGCAGCAGACCGGGGAGGAGAAATGAAAGCAGGTTGTGGGGATGCCGACGCGCGGGCAGCCCGTATCCTCCGCGCGCAGAGCTTCCACGGGCGATTAACAGTGCACACACGGCACTCCAGCCGCCTTATGCGTGGCTACTCGGGAGTAAGTCTCCTATTCCCTCCCGCGGGGAGGGCTTACTCCCAGGAAAAGCGGGCCTCGGATCGGCTTTCCCTTTTCCCCGTCTTTGCCTCGCCTCCCACGTTACTCCGACTTTAAAAAGAGTAGACCCATTGAAATGAACGGGGCGGGGGCTGAATATTGTGGGCCTGTTTTGTGGTAGGGGCCTGGAGCTGCAGCTCCAATAGCCCCTATCTTAATCCGGCCCTGGCGGCAGCAGCAGCCAGCAGCGGGGGCGGGGGGAAGGTAGGTGGTGGTGGGGCGGCGGCGGCGCGGGGGGGTTGCAGAGCAGGGCTGCTTTGCTCTGGAGCCCCCCCCCCACGGCATGAGAGGGGGGGCGCTAAATATAATTTGGCCTAGGGCGCCAAACAGCCCTGCACCGTTCCTGGCCTGCACCAGAAACGTAGTGGACAATTAAGCACAGTGAAGTAGCCACCTCAAGTAGCTGATTTTGGGTGTCATGAAAGAGCAGCAAATTTGTTACTAACAGCGCAATCCTAATCAGGTCTACTCAGAAGTAGCTACCATTGAGCTTAGTCCCAGAAAAGTGTGCATAGGACTGCAGCCTTAGAGCACAATCCTATGCATGTTTAAACAGAAAAAAGTCCTACATTTCCCAGCATATCCCAGCCACCTAGGAGACGTCTGTAACTTTACGATTGCATAGGAGGGACGGTTTGGTCAGATTTATTTATTTTTATTTTATTTATTACTAGCTTTTTTTTACCCGGCGTTGCACGGGTCGTCCTTTTCCTATAGGCACTCTTTGTTCGAAATTCCTTAAGGTAGCTGTCCGCTGTAAAATCCCTGCTCCCCCCCCCCCCAGGACTGCACAATGAAATCCCTGCTTCCCCTCTCCCCGGGACTATGCAACAATGAATTCCCTGTTTCCCTCCCCACCACTACTACACAATGAAATCCTTGCTTCCCCCCACCCCGGGACTATGCAACAATGAAATCCCTGCCCCCCCCCCAGGAGCACACAATGAAATCCTTGTGTGTGTCCCCCCGGGACCACACAATGTAATCCCTTCTTTCCCCCCCTCCGGGACTATGCAATCAAATCCCTGCTTTGCCCCTCCCCCGGGACTGCACAACAATGAATTCCCTGTGCCCCCCCCCGGTACTACACAATGAAATCCCTGCTTCCCCCCCCCCGGGACTATGCAACAATGAATTCCCTGTTTCCCCCCCAGTACTACACAGTGAAATCTCTGCTTCCCTCCCCCCCCGGGACTATGCAACAATGAAATCCCCGTGCCCCCCCAGACCACACAATGAAATCCCTGTGTGTGTCCCCCAGGACTACACAATCAAATTCCTGCTTCCCCTCCCCCCTGGGACTATGCAACAATGAAATCCCGCCCCCCCCGGGACCACACAATGAAACCCTGTGTGTCCCCCCCAGGACTATGCAATCAAATCCCTGCTTTCCAGCCCCCGGCACTATGCAACAATGCATAGTCCCCCCCCCGGGACTATGCAACAATGAAATCCCTGTGTGTGTGTCCCCCGGGACCACACAATGTAATCCCTTCTTCCCCCCCCCTCCAGGACTATGCAATCAAATCCCTGCTTCGCCCCTCCCCCGGGACTGCACAACAATGAATTCCCTGTGCCCCCCCGGTACTACACAATGAAACCCCTGCTTCCCCCCCCCCGGGACTATGCAACAATGAAATCCCTGTTCCCCCCCCAGGACCACACAATGAAATCCCTGTGTGTGTGTCCTGGGACTACTCAATCAAATTCCTGCTTCCCCTCCCCGCTGGGACTATGCAACAATGAATTCCCCCCGCCCCGGGACCACACAATGAAATCCCTGTGTGTGTCCCCCGGGACTATGCAATCAAATCCCTGCTTTCCAGCCCCCGGCACTATGCAACAACGCCCCCCCCCCCCAGTACTACACAATGAAATCCCTGCTTCCCTCCCCCCCGGGACTATGCAACAATGAAATCCCTCCCCCCCCCAAGGACTACACAATGAAATCCCTGCCTTCCCCCCCCCCCGGGATTACGCAATCAAATCCCTGCTGTCCCAGCTGTGGTTCATGTGAACATTCTGTTTGGACGTAGGAGGGATTTGCATATCTAATGTAGCAGCTCATCTGATTGGGCCCCTGTGGAGGCAGTGCATACCAACATTCTATGTGTCGTTTGGAGCTATTTGCATAACGCCTCCTGAATGGCCCCTGCGAGCATTCCAAGTGACGCCATTGGCTCTCATCTATTTTGGGCGGTACAGGCGCGGCGAGGGTTTTTCAGAGATTTTAACCCGCCAGTCTTTGTCCTTGGGTGATGGGGAGTATGCGTGCCACGTTTGGGGCGGATCCGTCCAACCGGGTAGGAGCCAATGCGACACGAACCCCCCGACGTGGACCCACATACGTACAAACAAGCGTACGGACAAACATTCACATTTATATAGTAGATATTTTTAAATCGCCCATCTGGCCGGTTACCCGGCCACCCTGGGCGATGTACTATCAAGATAAAAATACAATAAAACACCATTAAAACACAATTAAAACAATATAAGAGTTTTTTTTTTTTAATCCTAACCCACCCCATATTCCCACCTGAAAAGCCATATTTTTAAAGCCTGGTGGAAGTTCATCAAGGAGGGGGCCTGGATGCAGTATTCCAAGTGCAGTACTACGATGGGAGAAATCACACCTGGTGGAATTCTCACATTTATGCAGCTGCCAGAGACTCTCTCACGGTCATCTGTTTCTGGGCCCAAAATATTTTAATAGTTTATGCTCCTTGCTAGCACACAGCATGAGGAAAGATGGGATTTGAACCAAAAACATACCCAAAGGCATGAGGCGAAGGGACTGAGTGAGACAAAACTACTGCCTCATAGAAGGTGGGGGAAAGTTCTGGGACCTGGATGTCCTTGGCATGGTAGGAGCTACAATACAACAGTCCTCTCCAGTCAAGCCAGCAATCAATACATGGGACCATGCCTTCCCTACTACAGTAATACCTTGGATTGCAAGTAACTTGGTTTGAGAGCATTTTGCAAGACAAGCAAATTTTTAAATATTTATTTATTTATTTTTAACTTGATATACAAGAGACATCTTGCAATACAAGTACTGTAGTACAGCTTAAATTAAAAATGTCTGTACAAATTTTTTTGGGGGGGATTTCGTTTTGATACAAGAGTGTTTTGGATTACAAGCACGTTTCCGGAACGAATTATGCTCTCAATCCAAGGCATGACTGTACTTGTATAGAAATACCGGTAACACACAAACAATTCAAACTGGTGGGTGGTGATGACCCCAGAGAAACATTTGATTATCAGTTATTGACTCATTGGTTCATAATTCCTAAACATCTAGAAAATAAATGGGGAATAATATCATATCTATGGTGTACATGCTTCTTTAAAGCCACAGTTGTATTAAAGTGGGTTTTTAAAAATGTGGCTCTAATACTTCTTTTTTTAATGGTGCGCGCATACATGCACGCACGCACGCACACACACTCACCTCTGTAGGAAAGAAGTACAAACAGTTAAATGACAGGTTAAGGTACACCAAAAAGTCGGACAGGGGTGAAAGCTCTGGAAGTTGAGTCAGAAAATATGCCTACAGATAAACAAGCAAAAATAATTAGAATCTAATGTAGCAGCTCATTTAGTGGAAATATGGATCTAATCATTAGATCCTTATTTCCAATAAATGAACTGCTATAAGAAAGAGATGTTCTGGGGACCAGGCTTTAGGATATGAATGTCTGTGTGCAAAGATGTATCACCAGAATCTGTTCCTTAAATCTCTTGAAGCAGTTTGGGGATATTTGTTGGATACTCTATCCCAGTGAATATCAGCAATGTCTTTAGTTGCCAAAATAGTATCAATGTAAGCTCCTAACCTCCCCCACCCCATTTTGTGAAGATGAGGAAATTGTGCTCTGAGAGCAGGTGTTTAACCCTTTCCCCCCTCTAAATAATCCCCCAAATTGCTAATAGTAGCTGTGTAGCGGGTGGGGAGGGGGAGAGATTTATCTCAGAAAGAATGAGAGGAAAGAAACTCTCCTGCAGTATTTTTTCTCCAATCTTCAAAGCAGCCCTTTGGGACTTGTCCACAAGAAATCAATCAATCAATCAATCGGCAACTTAAATCACATGGCACTGCCTGTCCCGTTTGGCCCTGTTTGTGGGCAATCCTCAGAGGGCAAGGCATCCCATGTTTTTACAGTAGCCCCTGCTGTTCTTCTGTTTATGTGCTACTGACTGCTTTCCAATACCCATTAGTTCCAAATGCTCTTAGTGACAAAATACTGGAAGGGGAGAAACAAAAACTAGGCAAGCAGAGCAAAGCATAAGCATTCAACAGTGTCCCTAATTTGCATAGTTAGTTGCAAAATTTGCATGGTAACAGAAAACAGGCTTTGTACTTCAATTAAATGTAAAACCTAAAAATAGTCATACAAACCAAGGAATGTGTAGTGTCAACATGCAATGATAGCGTGAGGGACTGCACATGCCCTACTGCCCTGCGTATAACTTGCATCTATGCTTTGGATGTAATGCTGGAATGTGGCCTGTGCATGTAAAAGTCTGCTGAGAAAAAGGCTTGATCTATGCAATCCATGCTTGTCAGATTTGGGATTACTTATGTAGGACCCATTCCAATATGCCATCTAACACGTTGACTTGAGGAGGCTGCGGAGACAGCACAAGCATATACAGTCCTGCACAAATGCATGTACACAGACATATCTCTGCACGCAGTGTCTACATCAGCCTTCCCCAACCTAGTGCCCTCCAGATGTGTTGGACTACAGCTCCCATCATCCCCAGCCATCATGGACCACTGCTCTACACACTTGGGAGTTTTGTGTGAATAAGACTTGTGTTATGTCACTCACTGACAGGAACTTAGAAAAGCAGCTTAACAAATCTATTTGTACTTGTAGCTCCAGGTAAGCCCATAAGAGAGCCACTGTGATCTACTGGGTAGTGTTGGCTTTTGAACAGGGAGACCTGAGTTCAAATCCCCACTCTACTATAATGCTTCCAGCAGGTGACATTAGGCAAGTCTTGGAACCTAATTTATCTTGGAGGGTTATTGTAAGGATAAAATGGAAATCCCATTGTAGGCTACCATGAGCACCTTCAAGGAAGGGAGGGGAAAATGTGATGGGGGGGGGGAATGGCCCATCAGAATCTTGGTGGTTAACTAGTGTGAGAGTAGATTGTGAAGGGCAACACACCTGCACTTTTAGGGAAAGTACCTTAAGACTAAGCCCAGTTTTTCTATGCATCAGGCAAAAGAGAACTGCAGTTTCAGCCTTTGTCATCAAATTATCTTCCATATCCTCTTGACTTAATTGAGGCTTGCACCCAACACCTGAGACAAGTGATGCAGCAAAATCCAAGTCGATTTCTGGTTCTGCAATAAGGATAACATCGGTTGTCAAGCAAGGAGGGTTGTAGTAGTATCTCTTCGAAGTACCAGCATTGACGACAGCAGTTAAAAAGAAAGAAAAAAAAACTGTGCAACATAACAGGCAGGGGAAACAAAGGGTAGCAGAAGATAGCAGCAGGTGCTCCCCAAAAATATTATCCATGATGACCTCACTTGCTGCCCAGCTTTCAGTCACAGTACATTAAGATCATAGACAGTGCGGATTAAATCCTTGCTTTCCTAATAATGGTCTTTGCCACTCCTTTGCTCCCACACATGTAGTGTTTTTTCTAGAGTAGCCCCTGTTAACAGGCTAATAATTATCTCAGTTATTCTGCACAGTTTAGCAATGCCTAAGTGATGTCCCATTAGCTAACATTGCTGACAAGCTTCTTTTATATTATCAGAAGGTGACCATATAGTGCTAATCAGCTAATCAGTATACACTAAGCCAGTGTTCTCCAACCTTGGGTCCCCAGATGTTTTTGGCCCACAACCCCCAGCATGCCCCAGCCAGCATAGCTGGCTGGGGCGTGCTGGGAGTTGTAGGCCAAAAACATCTGGGGACCCAAGGTTGGAGAGCACTGCA
This sequence comes from Shinisaurus crocodilurus, assembly GCA_021292165.1. Taxonomy (NCBI): domain Eukaryota; kingdom Metazoa; phylum Chordata; class Lepidosauria; order Squamata; family Shinisauridae; genus Shinisaurus; species Shinisaurus crocodilurus. The sequence continues at coordinate 163,341,729 of CM037879.1, forward strand.
CTAAGCACAGCCTTCCCTGGATTGGACTGTAACTCCTGTCAGTCCCCACCAATAGTCCAAGTCCAACACATCTGGAGGGCATCAGGTTGAGGAAGGCTGTGCTTAGCTAACACCCATTCATCCAGATCTAGAGATGCTTATTCTGCCCCCAAGGTTTGTCGCTTCGCAAACTTGGCCACTAACAACTGCCTGAAACTGTGGGCGCTTCTAAACAAGGCTTTTATAGTGCCATCCCCCGTCTCATTTATCGAATTTAAGGGGGGGATACAGACAATGCTGTCTTCTCGTGACTCTCCTGTGTTTTCATACTTTCATACTTCTGACTTCTTTGCATTTTTTTAAGCAGGCACTGAAGACTTTATTATTCTGGCAGGCCTTCCTTTTGTACAGTATTTTATTATAATTTGATTAATGTTTATCAATTTTTATGGAATTTTATGGAACTTTTATGAATTTTTATGGAATTTTTATTCTGTTTTTATGTGTGATTGCATTGGTTAGTTTTAATTGTATGTTATTGTATATTTGGTTTGTTTGGTTATGGTTTTGTATGCTGCCTAGGGCATTTATGTATAGACGGGATATAAATTGAATGAATGAATGAATAAATAAATGAATAAATACTGCATCTTCTGTCTTTTTCCTTAATGCAGAAAATCCATTAAGGAGAAAGAGGCAGAACCGCTGCACAGTGTCTTCTGACTGCGGCGCTAGGAGTGCTCCATCTGGATGCGCTCTGTAATCTATGAATTCCAGGAAGCTGCCCAAAATGGGTTATTTCAAGTCAAGTTTAATGAACTAATGCTCACTGGATTGAAAGCCTGTTGGGTTATCTATTTATTTTCCTTTTTAAATGTTTATATCCCACTTTTCCATGAATCATGTGGAAGGCGGCTAACAAGAAGTACAAAAATCTCAATAAAACAACGAAACAAATAAAAGTAGCAGCAAAAACAATCAAACTTAACAATAAAAACTAATCAGCATTAAACGAATAATCTTACAAGCCAGTATAAATAGGACGTTTTTCATACAGTGGCAAAAAGCCATCAATGAGGGGGGTGAGGTGAGCCTCCCTAGGGAAACTATTCCGCAGTCTGTGGGTTTTTCTCAAAACCATTCACTAAGATTCAAAAACAGCAAAATCCCTTTCAAAGCTTAAAGATTCGGCAATTCGTCAATCCCTTAATTACATTCGAAGCTCCAAATCCAAATCTGTACCTGGGTTCAGAAACCCATCAGAGGCACATTCGTGACAGGACTAAGCAGTGCATTCACTGACCTTCACTTTCAAAAAATGTGTACACGTCTGATGGTGTGGGAAGGAGGGCTTATTCAGGGATCCGCGAATTTTGGCTCACTACTGTTGGCTCACCCTTCCTCCATGGTGCACCTTTTGAGTTGCTCAGTAGGCGTGGGTTCAGATGAACCCCCGCACGTATTAAAAACATGCACAAGGGCTTAATGGGCTAGCACTCCCTCCTGCTGCCAATGTGTCCACTGGCTAGATCTCCCCCCGCAACTGGCCACATGTTCAGCAGCCATGAGAAAATGCCCTAGGTGTGTAAGATTCATAATATAATTTATTTCCTGTCTTTCTGCCAAAAAATGGTGCTCAAGGCAGCTAACAATAAAACGCAGGTTAAAACAAAATCTTAATTAAAACATGACATAAAAAAACAAATACATTAAAACACAATAAAAGAAATAAACAGCACCCAACCAATTAAGACTTCCTTCAGCAACAGACCAATTTATATGCCAAGGGCCTTTCTGAATAAAAATGTCCTTGCCTAGCAGTGAAAGGATAGCAGAGAGAGAACCAGCCTAGCCTCCCTCAGCAGGGAGTTCCAGAATCTGGGAGCAACCACCAAGAAAGCCCTCTCTTGTGTCCCCACCAAACATGCCTCTGATAGTGGTGGGACAGAGCAAAAGGCCTCCGCAGAAGATCTTAAAATCTGGGCAGGCGTCTATGGGAGAATTTGGTCCATGCCATCTGGATTGGCCAGCATGTTCCTCGCCATGGCACAACTTTCTGTCTCACATTATGTAGGAATTTATATATTTGAAATTTAGCTTATTTGCTTCAAGGCAAAACAGAGGTAACATATAAGGCTGTGTTTTCTGCAGTAGCTGCCACTACATTTAGTAAAATGGTTGTGGATTCTGACCTAGAGAATTGTCATGGTGTTTAAAAGTGGATTAGGTTAGGAAAGCTTACAGTTCATTACTATTGCCTGCTGTTTGCAGCAGGTTTGCCTGCCACTGTTTATTATGTCATTATTTTATATGTATGCGTACCGTGTTAGGTGAATAACAATAACAGACCTTTACACACACACAAACACACACATGTATTGCATATAAAAGGTTTTACCTGCATATGTCACTTTTTTCTTTTTTCTCTCTTTACGTTCCTCAGCCAGGATGCTGTCCTCCAGCATCTTTTCTGAAAAATACCATGAATCTAATTACAGTGGATTTGTTCATGTGGGAGATTAATATTTTTAGATCCTCCTTGAAAAATAACAATGTAGTGAAAGAGGGTACCTCTCGTCAAACTCTAAACCACGCTCCTTGACTGGTGCCCTGCCCCTTTGGAGACTGGAAGTCCCACCTTAACCAGAAGTCCCACCTCTGGAAGTCCTGCCCTGGAAGGAGGAGGTCAGTTGACTGGGTCATGTGACCTTTGGGGGGGTCACCTGATGGGGGTCATATGACCCCTCTATGAACTTGCCATGCCACCATGGACCAATAGGAAGATGTTTTAGAGCCCTGACATGCCCGGAAAAGGCAATGGCCCCTGCAGGGGGCCATTTCCAACCACTCTCTGGATTGGCCTATCAGGGTCATGTGACCCCTCTATGAACTTGCTGTGCCACCGTGGACCAATAGGAAGACGTTTTGGAGGCCTGACATGTGCAGGCCCAAGTGGCCGTGTAAGGTCATGCCCCAACACCACTGACTAATAGGGAGAGTTTTACTCCCCAGAAAAAAATAGGCTTTCCCATCAGTTAGTCAGAAACAGGGGCAATAAGATTGGATCAAAGCAGCCTTTTCCCTTGCCCAGACAAGATTCCCGCATAGACAATATGGCAAGGCCGATCACCCCACTGGGGTCTACAGCTCCACTCCCAACGACTGCGGAACCCAACCCCCGAAAACGGTATATCAGTACCAGTTCTGATGAGAATGTTTTCCCTCCACCTAAACTTCTACACAATGAGCAGGCTGAGATCCCCCAAATGTGGCACAACATGTTGGAAGTCATTGCAGCAGAGAACCTTGTAGCACAGGTTAAAAAAAGAAATAGAAATTGAGCTGTTTTGGGGGTTGTCTGAATATTGCAAAATGGTTACTGTCAACTCAAGTATTCAATGGAACGTCTTCCATTTCTAGGAACCGGGTGTGACTAATGAAGGCGCACAGAAGATCCTGGACAATCTGGTGAAGCTGATGTGGAGACATAATCTCTGGTGGCATTGTGGGATATGGCTTCAGTAGGAAACATTCAAATTCAGGTGCGTGTGATTATTACTTGGATGGGAGACCCCTCCTCTAGTTTCCTGCATTGAGCAAGGGGTTGGACTCGATAGCCTTGTAGGCTCCTTCCAACTCCATGAACTATGAATCTATGAATTTCTAATATCCTATATTAAAGACATGTGGGGAGACAACCAAGAAACCTGGTCAAAGCATTTTCTTACATTCTTTTTAGGATTCTGCCGAGCTGACAACTGGCCAGCCAAGCTATACCATCCTGAAAAGTATTCTAGGACTGCAAGCTGACTAAATAAGGTACTCTTCACCAAGAAAGCGTCTCAGAGCAATGTGTTGCATTGTGAGAATGGCTGGTTTTGGGATTTTGAAATACTGTTTAATGGAATATGTACATTCATGAGAGGTTTGCCCAGGCGCTTGCATCATACAACCTATGCATGTATCACATACATCCTCATCAGAACTGGTACTGATATATCATTTTCGGGGCTTAGGTTCTGCAGTCATTGGGGGTGGAGCTGTATACCCCGGTGGGATGAACGGCCTTGCCATGTTGTCTATGCAGGAAACTTATCTGGGCAAGGAAAAAGGCTGCCTCGATCCAATCTTACTGCCCATTTCTGATTGACTGGTGGCAAAGGGTGTTTTTTTCTGGAGGGTAAAACTCTCCCTATTGGTCAGTGGTGTTGGGATGTGACCTTACAGGGCCATGTGGGCCCTGCTGGCCCAATCCGGGGCTGGGGTTCCTGTGCATGTCTAAAACATCATCCTATTGGTCCATGGTGGCATGGTGAGCTTGTAGAGGGTGACCCCAATGGTCACATGACCCAGTCAGCTGCCCTCCTCCTTCTGGGGCAGGTCTTCTGGGGGTGGGACTTCTGGGTAAGGTGAGACTTCAGGTCTCCAAAGGGGAGGGGCACCTGTCACGGGGTGTGGTTTAGGGTTTGACGAGAGGTACCCCCGCCCCTTTCACCTCTGGATGTGCATTTTTTTCTTTATTTAGGCCTTTAAAAGTAGCTACTTTGATCTGGTTCACACAATCACTGCAGCCCACTGTGGCTTATTTATGCCATGGTGGTTTGCAGAACATGCCCAGTGGCTTTTGAAAATTCGAGCCGTGACCGCAGCTTGTCGTGTCATGAGAACATGACAAGGGTGAGTTGTTTGCATGGTTCTGGGTGGTTAGTTAACCATGCCAACAACTCACTTTCTCTGGGTTCGCACAACATGACAAGCCACAGTCGCAGCTTGAATATGCCAAATGGCTGCCCACACCACTAATCCCCGGGGGTTAATTAACCCATCATGGCTTAGCATGATGTACAAACTGGCTCTTTGTGTGCCCAAAATTCAAACAGGCAATGTATCACCCTTTATTCTTTTGCTGGTGGATAAGTTAATTTAAATCACCAAGAAATAAGACTCATTTAAATCATTGATTTAAAATAAAGTTTACTATTGGCACTTTAGATATTTCTTTTAAGAGGGTGCATACTAATTGTTTGCTAAAGTCATTACAAATGTTGAATTACAACTAAATAAACCATACACAACCTAGGAGGATCAGGATACACTTTAATTATTTCTTAAATAAATAAATAAAAATAATAATTTATTAGATTTGAATAACTGGCAAATGCCCTTGGGGTGGTTTACAGTCATAAAACCAAACAACAACAACAGCAAAATAACCTAAAATAAATAAATAAAACTAATAGTGCAACAATAGTATTAAAATAATACAATATTGAACATTAAACACTTTAAAATTAAAAACATTGAGGAACCAGCAGTAAAATTTATAAAACAACAGATTAAAGGTTAAATGCCTGCTCAAACACCCATCCAGACATGAAAATTACTTGGTGGCCATGAGCAAACCTGTGTGTGTGTGTGTGTGTGTGTGTGTGTGTGTGTAACCTATCTCAAAGGGTTGTGACAGGGACCACTGAGAGTTCCTTGAAAAAAACAGCAAGACAAATGTGATAAATAAGTCTACTTGGGAGTAGGCACCACCAAGCCTGCAGCAGCTTGGAGCAGTGTGTCTCAGCCCACCATTTGGTCTTGATTATGTCTCTTGCATTCATATGTCATACCTATGTAGAAAGATCTTGCTGAAAATGCAGGAAGAACAGAAAAGCACAAGATCAAAGTAGAATGAAGGACTATTATATTATAGATTCATAGATCATAGAGTTGGAAGGGGCTTCCAAGGCCATCGAGTCCAACCCCCTGCTCAATGCAGGAAACTAGAGGAGGGGTCTCCCATCCAAGGAATAACCAGGCCTGACCCTGCTTAGCTTTCCACACTCAGACAAGCTGAGCCAGCGTGAGCCACAGGCCTGTTCATTATATTAATGACAAGGAAGAATGACGTGAACACAGCCTTACTCTTTCTCTGTTTGATGCGGATCACAAATTTGGGAAGATCACAGTGCAATCCTACACACGTCTACTCAGAGGTAAGTCCCATTGTGATTAACACAATGGAACTTACTTCTGAGTAAACATGTATAGGATTACACTTTAAGAAACCTACGCCTAGGAGATTTCTTACACCTAATGTTCAGGCCCTAAACATTAAATTTTAGGGCTTGCATTATTACAACAGGCTAGTTTCATTCACTCACTGAGTAGAAACCAGCACAGTTTTATGTAAAAATGGAGTCTGTGTGGAAAAGGTTTAAACAAGGAAAGAATCTATGGAAGGCAAAGGAACTAGGAGATTTACCGGCCCTGAAAGCCCTGAACAATCCCACATCAGTATGATTCTGTACATTTTCAGTCAGGCAACAATAAAAATCAATTCTGACATTCTCTTGGAATCAAATTCAGTGCCACCATCAGCTGCCTGGGGTTAGAAAACATGAGCAGGCACTAAATGAAACACTATTAAACTAAATAGAAGAATAGAATAAAGACAGTGCATTAAAAAAAAAACAGGATTCATAAGGATGTGGTATACACTACAGTACCTATTAGCATTTGTCTCTCAGGTTTTCTTAATTTAACATCAGGCAAATCCTCGTTTGATAGTAGTATGGTACTGACTTCCGTTGGACCTCTCCTCTCTTCAGCAGCTAGCTGGCTAGTGAGTACTTCATAGTTACAACGAGAAATAAATGGCTTTATAGCAGCAGATTTCAGAGAACCATAATGAAGAGAGACAACTATAGCCAGACCTTCCAGTATAAAATCTGATTGTAAATGCAATGGGTACCCTCCCATTGCAGGAATCCGCAACAGAATAGGAACACAACGTTTTTGCAACGGGAAGCTAGGAGGACCACTAGGCTGTGAAGGAATAATGAAGTTTCTTTTAAGAGAGGCTGGAACTTGGGTTCCAGATTCATAGTCTGGAAAACACAAATAAATTGTTTGACTCTTCTCAGATGTAGGAAGTTGGACCTCATTGGCTCCAAGCATTTCTTTGGATTCTGTATCTTCCTCATTTTCATCTATTTTGTAGGGTGAAATGTGGTAGACACCAAAAAAAAAAAAAGAGAGAGAGAGCAAGGTTAGGTCATTAAAAGTTGCAATTAATGTATGTGAAATATTTATATACTTTGTAAATAAAATACAAAAAAATCAACTTGACCTTGATTGTGGAGAGTGAGTTTGCTTGCTAATTAAATGTGCATGTGCGCACACATGCACACACGCACGTGCACACACACACACACACACACACACACACCACAATGGATTACAAAATACACTTGTTTGCCATTTCTACTCAAGCAGTGAGTAGAAGAAGTAAAGCAGGGGTAGGTAACCTAGTGCCCTCTAGATATTTTGGAACACAACCCCCATAAGACTCAGCCAGCTTGGCCAACTATCAGGGATTTGTGAGACTTGTACCCCAAAACATCTGGATGGGACCAGGTTGCCTGTGCCTTGTGTGAGGTGTAAGGCATGTAAGGAAGCTTAACGCATAGAAAAATGTGGAGTGGGAGAGGCATCTGAGAAAAAAGACATGTTGGAATTTTGGAGAAAAGGAATGGGTGCGCGATAGCAGATGAGAGAGAGAGCACATGGAGTGAAAGGAGCCAGCAGGAAAATAGACTTTTGAGTCAGAGAGTGGTGTTAAGCTTTGCTGCCTTGCTGCCGATACTGCTCTGATCTTGGGCAGGACTGCTGGCATAAGATGGCCAGCAAGCCAGATACACTTCTGAGGGCTACCATCTTCACAAACTGGCCCAGAACACCACCCATCTGCTATCACGCACCCCTTTCAATTTTGTGCATATGCAGAATGGCCTATACAACAGATATCTTGTGAATGTGTGGACTTCCATGGGACTGGGATGGCGGCAGGAGGACGCCATCTGTGGCCTGAGAGCTGTGTTTATGTCTGAGGCTGCAACCCTAATACTAGGGAGTAAGCCCCACTGAACACAGTGGGATTTACATCTGCATAAACATGCACAGAATTATGCTGCCTGGTATTCAAATCATGAATCATCACCAGTCTATCATGATCTAGCCCAGTGTTCTCCAACCTTGGGTCCCCAGATGATTTTGGCCTACAACTCCCAGCATGCCCCAGCCAGCATAGCTGTCTGGGGCATGCTGGGAGTTGTAGGTCAAAATCATCTGGGGACCCAAGGTTGGAGAACACTGATTTCTAGCCCATGGTCAACAGTGGTCCCCACTCTTGGTTTACACATCAGCTTTTGGAGAAACAGAAACATATGAATGTAGTTCATTACATGAGCAATCTTGAACTGTGCCACATTACCTTTATGGTGTTTCCTCCTTGGCATAAGCGTTTCAGTTTTCACCTTTGGAGGCAAAGGTCTCCGAAGCAGCTTAAGTTCAAACATGGTTCTTGATTTTTAATCCTGCTATGAAACTGGGAAGTGGGGGGAATCAAACTATTTAACTGCAAAAAGAAAATGGGTGGTGGTCGTTAGAAATGTTCATTCTGATCCAATAGATAGTTAAACAAAGATGTCATGCCAAGACACATTGGGTCAGTTTTCTAAAAGGTTTTGGACCCAAGACTCACCGCCTCCCCTACCAATCTTCTTCCTTCTAGAACACCCCCGCATATGCCCCTCAACTCAGCACCAACTCTCTGCGGAGTATGTGAAGATCCTTGAGCGTGGCTGCATCCATCCCTCTGCAGTGCATAAGAATCTGTGGAATTGGGCTGAAAAGATTTTCAGATTGTTTTAGCAGGATCAGTTTTCCATCCTTCACATCCATCAGACGCTCCAGTCACACACTGATCCTAAGACTGGAGCATGAAACAGCCTAATATCCCTATTGAATCCTGTCACTAGAGTACATTTTAAGAGGGTAAGGTTTTCAAAAGAAGCAGCTTTTGGCTGTTCATCAGAGGAGAGAAGTGAAGGTCCCCTCCTGCTCCACTTCAATGCCCATTATTGTCTACAACAGAAGAACAGTTAGTAAAGATGTTGGATAAACTTTCATCAATATTTAGAGAATAGTTAATATCTATGTTTAGGGTTGAATAGAAACCTCTAATAGTTGTTTTGTAGAAATTAAAAAATGATTTGTGTTTTTTGTGGGTCTGATGAATAAGAAGAAAATTTTGGACAATGGAAAAAAAGAGAAATTTCTTTGTAATTATAGAGTAAGAGAAATTATTGTTACTTATACTTGCTGTGGAGAAAATCAGAAGTCCATTTTAGTTTAGTCTTGTATGCTTTTTTTTGTAGTGTCTGTTTGTGTTTTCTTTTATTTTCAATAAAATTCAAAAAGCAAGAAAAAATGGAGAGCTTTGGCAATTGGGCAGTGTAGAAATATAATAAACAAATAAAATAAATAAAATATGGGAGTTAGAAGCTTGAAAAAAAAGGAATTAAAAATCCCAAGAACAATACATTGAATAACTAACAATTTGCTGGCTTTTCATAACACCCAAAACCAGCTGCCTGAGGCAGTAGCCTCACTCTGCCTACCAGTAGGAGTGGTCTTACTTTGCGAACGTAGGGGGGAAATGAAGAGTCGAGACACTTAGCTGGTGTTTAACTGGGCCACGTTTATTTACATACAATGAACTGCAAAGGGATGGAGTGCGGGTTATTCTACTCGGCCTCCTAGGGCGCTCATTCGTACAAGTGGGCGGAGCATCCAAAACCGGGAGGTGGCGATGAATCCGCCGCTGCCCCATTTTCCACTTTACAGTGATGGGAGCCTTTGTTGCGTCGCCTCCTCTTGGAGTCTCATGACAACAAGCTTGGCGAGAACAAAGGCCTCACAGGCGTTCCTGATCCTCAGCTGTCTGAGCCTACGGACCCATCAACCTGAGGCATCCTGGAACCGCCTGTCACCTGAATGGTGCCAGGTATGCTCACCTCACCCTATCAATCCCCTAACCCGCACTTACCTGCCTACTAACTAACTGTGACCATTTGACTTGCTATACACTAAATACACACACTCCCAACCATGCAGCAGTATGGAGTAGGCGAAACGCGTTCACCCTTCTAAAAAGATGAGCCAAAATTCCTACTCGGCCCCTTAACGGCGACCGGAGGAGCCCATACTGTATACAGGGAGGGAGGGAGGGAGCTGCAGGAAAACAAAGAGGGTGTGGGGCGGGCTGCGAGACCTAATATTGGCTTCTGCAGCCCCGCCCCCCTTGCTGACTGTATACCTGCGTCAACAGGTAGGTCTCGCCTCACTTCCCCCCACGTCCGCAAAATTTCTCCCCGCCCACAGCTGCGCGTGATCCGGGGGAGGGTCCTAATTGCAAGACCAGTTGATGTATGAATGGTCCTGCATGACTGTGTAAAATGCAGAGGCCCGTGTGTGCGTGCGTGCGTGCGTGCGTGTGAGAGAGAGAGAGAGAAAGAGAGAGAGAGGGAGAGAGAGAATGCATGCACCCTCCAGAGTTTTCATTCCCCCTGTCCTGAACTGGAAATGTATGTTCCTCAATTATGTTCTCCTAGCACAAGTAACCACTCTGGTCATGCTCAAGAAGTAATCCAATAGCACGCAGCAAGTATGTTAACTAAAAAATGTTGCTATTGCTCAGTCTTGAGCACTTTGAATTGCAGGTGCAAACACGTTACCTTCTTTTTAAAAAAATAAATAAATCATTGGGATAGAGAAGCTTCTCATTGTAGGTGTGGATTCTATTTGACTGTATTGGAAAAAGTCAATCTGAGGTTGCCAGATCCTCCAGGAGCAGAGGGAGTCTTTTTGCCATTGATTAATGTCTATTTATATAAAAAAGAGAGAGAGATACAGGAGCTCAGGTTTGTCTGTAAACACAGCTCTGTTTAATCTGCAAGCCCTTCTCTCAACCACTGGGAGGCATTGACTCCCCATCGTCACTCAAGGGTGAGAAAAACACATTCTGCACTGCCTCAGGGGCACCTGCATCTATCCTTACTTCATATGTTCAGGATTGAGTGCTGGCAAATCTGGCAAGAATTAAGCTTTGCTTTTCTCTATTTAAAAGAAAAGCGCTGAGCATTCCTTGAAAAGCAGACCCACACGAAGTCTAAAGGTGCTTGTCACAAGTCTTGGTGATGCTGCCCCTCTCTCTTCCTTCAAATGCCTCCCCCAAATCCATTTTTTCCGTGAATTGGCTGAACCACTTAACCCTCATCCCTTCCTGAAACAAAGTCAAAGTACATGGCAGGATCAACACTGGAGCCCCTTTTGTTTATACGGTACTGCTGTGTTGGCATTTTTCCCCAATGCAATTGCTGCTCAGTAGGCACACATCAGCGAATACATGCATTATCTGCTGCGTTTATAATGTGATCAAGTGCCATACACCACTGCATAGTGCTGTCATTAAAGGAGAAGTAGCAGATGTTTGAATGGTCATGTGAGTGGAGCTGTGTCACTTTGTAATGCAAACTTCGCCACATGTTGCTTTGTAGTGTTTGCATTGCATTAGAAGTGCATTAGATTGTAAGCCTGCAGGCAGGGACTGTCTTGTTTATTATTATTATTATTATTATTATTATTATTATTATTATTATTATTTATTTATTTATCTATCTATCTATCTATCTATCTATCTACCGCCCATCTGACTGGCAACCGGCCACCCTGGGCGATGTACATAGAATAAAAACAATAAAATACATTTAAAACAATATAAAAATTTTAAAATCTTAACCCACTCCATATTCCCGCCTGAACAACCAGGTTTTTAATGAGCGACGGAAGCTCAGCAGAAAGGGGGCATGGTGGAGGTTACTCGGGAGAGAGTTCCATAGTACGGGGGCTGCCACAGAGAAGGCCCTCTTCCTCGTCCCCACCAGTCTAGCTGCTCTGGCTGAAGGGACAAGGAGAAGGCCATCCGTGGCAGATCTTGTTGAGCAGCCCAATTGGTGTTGCTGGAGACGCTCCTTGAGATAGACTGGACCGGAGCCGTATAGGGTTTTAAAGGTCAAAACCAACACCTTGAATTCGGCTCGGCAAGCAACTGGTAGCCAGTGCAAATCCTTCAGCACTGGCGTGATGTGATCCCGGCGGCGGCTGCCTTTAACCAGGCGAGCCGCCGCGTTCTGTACCAGCTGTAGCTTCCGAACCATCTTCAAGGGTAACCCCACGTAGAGTGCATTACAGTAGTCTAGGCGAGAGGAGACCAAGGCATGAACCACTGATGGGAGCAGGTGATTAGGAAGGTAGGGGCACAGCTGCCGTATCAGATGGAGTTGATACAGCGCTGCCCGGCTCACAGCTGCCACCTGAGCCTCCATGGACAGCTGGGAGTCTAGAATGACCCCCAAGCTGCGGACCTGGTCCTTCAGGGGTAGATGTACCCCATTCAGCACCAGGTCAACATCCCCTAACCTCCCCTTGTCCCCCACCAGAAGTACCTCGGTCTTGTCGGGGTTGTTTCAGCATGTTCCTTCCCATCCAGCCAGCCACTGCCTCCAGGCACTTGGACAGGGTCTCAACGGCCAACCTTGGTGAGGACTTGAAACAGAGGTAGAGCTGCGTGTCATCCGCATACTGATGACACCGCACCCCAAACCTCCTGATGATAGCTCCCAGCGGCTTGAGGTAGATATTGAATAACATCGGGGAGAGGATGGAACCCTGCGGCACTCCACAAGTGAGCGGCCGAGGGTCCGAAGTCTCCTCCCCGAGAACTACCCTCTGATACCTTCCAGAGAGGAAGGACCAGAACCACTGCAATACAGTGCCTCCCAAGCCCAAGCCCTCCAGGCGGTCCAGGAGGATACTGTGGTCAACGGTATCAAAAGCCGCTGAGAGATCGAGGAGGACTAGAAAGGAGCATTCGCCCCTATCCAAAGCCCTCCTCATATTATCCACCAAGGCGACCAAGGCCGTCTCCATCCCATGTCCAGACCTGAAGCCCGACTGGCACGGATCTAAATAATTGTTAATTGTTGTAAACCCCGCCCAGAGAGCTTCTGGGCGGTATATAAAAATGAAATAAATAAATAAGTGGGAGGGATTGTTGCTGACTCCGGGCTTCTTCTTCTTTTTTTACTTTAATACATGCACACTAGCGAAGGTTTGCATCAGTTTAACCAGAGAAGAGAGTTGTTTTACACAGCAACTACAAACTTTCCCTGCTTTTCGTTTCCTTTCCCCTCCTCCATGCAGCCCAATCCCACACGTTTCCTCTGAAGCAGGCCCCACCCCTTTCTGCGAGGCTCCCTCTGCAGTTAACATAAGAGTCCTGCTGGATCAGACCAAGGTCCATCTAGTAAAATAGGCCTGTGGCTTACGCTGGCTCAGCTTGTCTGAGGGTGGAAAGCTAAGCAGGGCCAGGCCTGGTTATTACTTGGATGGGAGACCCCTCCTCTAGTTTCCTGCATTGAGCAGGGGGTTGGACTCGATAGCCTTGTAGGCTCCTTCCAACTCTATAACCTATGAAATCTATACATCTAGTCCAGCATTCCATTCATACAGTGGCCAGCCAGCTGCCCACAGGATCCCACAACAAGCAGCTCATGAAAGTTCAAGTCCATCGTGCCAGTCTTCATGTGGTGTGGGTGCAGTTGGGCAAGTGGACCTTCTTTTTGCTCATCTCACTTGCTTGGCAGGAAGGATGGAGCCCTCTCCCAACAAATCTGGAGGGAAACATGTTGGGAAAAGGCTGTGTGTGTTCCAGGCAACCTGCCCTGTACCCCCTCATCGTGTTTGTGACCTCAGAGCCGCAGGTGGGCGGGCGCTTCTGAGTTCGGAGTCCCAGTTCTGACCTTGGAGCCAGTTTCCAAGGTCAGAGCAGGGACTGCAAAAAAAAAAAACCCTATGGCCATCTAGTTGGCCATAGGATTGTGCTGTGTGAGAGGCACTAAACCAGTGTTCTCCAACCTTGGGTCCCCAGATGTTTTTGGCCTACAACTCCCAGCATGCCCCAGCCAGCTACGCTGGGGCATGCTGGGAGTTGTAGGCCAAAAACATCTGGGGACCCAAGGTGAACACTGCACTAAACAGGACAAATAGAGCTAGTCTAATATGCTTAAAATAAAGATATTTAACATATTTCTTAATGTAAAAAGACATTGGTAACAGTAAATCGTCTGGGGCCTTTTGGTCTCACTACCCAAAACAGTGGAAACTGGGAGCAGGTTATCTTCTTTCAGAGCAACTGGGTAGGATACTGCCTGTACTTTCCTTATATCTCCACACTTTAAAGGGCTAGAAACTTACCTTAAAAACAACAACACAACAACCCTGAAACTTGAACATTTATGGAAGGGCCTCGAACATTCCTGGGACAGCCAGTCTCTCCTACAGAAATGGGCTCTGAGTACATTGGGTATGAACATGAAAAAAGTCATTCCACACTTGATTTCAATCATGTATAATTTTGCCTTCCACCACCAGAACTCCCAACAGCTTCCAGCTCTGCCTTCAGGAGATAGGGAAAAGAGTGGCATACTTTGTGGTCAAGCCAACCCCTTCACCTTCCAGACACAAGGAAGGAGGGGTTTTTGCTCTGCTGCACTTGAGCAAGGTCAAAGCCTCCTTTCACCCCTTTCTACAACTAGGGAAGGCCCCCTCCACTGCCAGGTACAAAAAGAAAGCATTCCGAGCCAGAAGTGACCACTGGGAAGAACCACCATGCCCCGGGGTAAGAAGTACTGAGGCTGCATCTAAGCTGCTTCCTTCAGTCAGATAATGGACCAAATAGGCACAAAAGATTGGTGCTGATCTCAGAACTGAAGGGTGAAAAAGCCCCCCACCCTGTAAGTCTTCATTCAAGTGTCCCAACCCAACTGCATGCAACATGTCCCAACTGCCTTCAGAAGATGGGGAAGATGCTTTGTGGCCAAGCTAGCAAGACTTACCTTCCAGACATAAATGGGGAACCTTTCACTCTGCAGCACTGAGCAAGGTCCAAGCAGGCACTTGGCATCCTTGGAAACGAATGTTAACAACATGATGGAAGCTTCCTTGTGATTGGCTAGAGGAGTGAATGACCATTCCATTCTACAAAGAACTACTCACAGAGGAACTGAAGGGATCGCTGAAGGAACCATCTCACGTGGCTGATTGGTTGCCATTACATGTAAGAGATGCCACAATTCTGATTGACCAGCAGTCAAGGGAGGTGATGGGGGGAGGAAGAGGGCTGCTTTTCGAACAACTGTTCAACTGATGACCTGTAGTATGGAGAAGAGGGCATGGTGTGTGGTGGTTCTGCACATATACAAAGATATGTGAAGCCACCAGCAGCCAAGAGACTAGTCCCAGGAGCAATGAATCATGGCAGTGTGAAGCATATTCCTGCACAACACACCATAGCTTGGCAAGGTATCCATCACCATCACTCCACATGTGGTGGCCATTGACAGATAATTCCCCAAAGAGGGCAATGCAAGGAACACAGGGCAAAACACTGTTTGGATTCAAAGCCACTCAAGTCAGGCCTTTGAAATATTATTATTTACAGCATTTGTATACCGCTCCACATCAAGCAGATTCCGGAGCGGTGAACAATAAAAAGACCAAAACAGATAAAAGAAATAAAAACAACACACTGAAAACAAAACTAAAATTACATTGGTGGTTGAAGAGAGGGCTTCCTGCAGGCGCCAAAAGCAATACAGTCGGAGCCCACCTGACCTCCAGAGGCAGGGAGTTCCACAGAAATGGAGCCACCACACTGAAGGCCCTTCTCCTGGTGGACTCCAATCAGGCCAAAGGTCCATGAGGAACCACCAGGAGCATGCCATCTGATGACCTCAGCGACCAGGAAGGTTGGTATGGGAGGAGGCGCTCTCTCAGGTAACCTGGCCCCATGTTGTTTCGGGCTTTGTACACAAGTACCAGAACCTTAAACCTGACTCAGTAGCGAATATGTAACCACTGCAGTTCCTTCAGCAAAGGAGTTGCATGCTGAAAAGGGGCAGCTCCCAACAATAGCCAAGCTGCTGTATTCTGCACTAGCTTCAGCTTCCAGAGCAGCATCAAGGGCAGCCCCACATAGAGCACATTGCAGTAATCCAGTCTTGAGGTTACTAGCACCTGTATCACTGTGGCCAAGCTATCCCTGTCCAGGAGAGGCTGTAGCTGGTGAACCAATCGAAGATGGTAAAAGGCACTCCAAGCCGCTGCAGTCACTTGGGACTCCAGTGACAATGATGGATCTAGGACTACCCCCAGACTACGAACCTGATCTTTCAAAGGGAAAGCAACCCCATCCAGAACAAGCAATGAGCCTATCTCCCAGACTCGGGAACACTCACCCACAGGGCTTCTGTCTTGCCAGGATTCAGCCTCAATTTATTGGCCCTCATCCAGCCCATCACTGAGTTCAGGCACTGGTCCAGGACTTGCATAGCCTCTCCTGATTCAGTTGTCACAGGGATTATAGAGTTGTGTGCCACCAGCATACTGATGGCACTTCGCTACAAATCCCCTAATGACTGCTCCCAGCGGCTTCCTATAGATGTTAAACAACATTGGAGACAAGATGGTGCACTGTGGAACCCCATAGCGCAATTGCCAAGGGTCTGAGGAATAGTCACCCAATCTTATTCTCTGAAATCAACCCCACAGGTAGGACCGAAGCCACTGTAACACAGTGCCTCCAATGCCCAACCCATGGAGTCAATCCAGGAGGATACCATAGTCAATGGTATTGAAAGCTGCTGAGAGATTGAGTAGAATTAACAGGGTCGCACTCCCACTATCCTTCACTCGATAAAGGTCATCCATCAGGGCAACCAAGGCTGATTCAGCCCCATAACCAGGTCGAAACCTAGGCTGCTTGGTCATCTTTGCTTCAAGTCTTACGCCACTTGCGCTCCAGCCGACGACCAGCCTGTTTCATCGACCGCAGTTCCCCAGTATACCAAGGAGCAGACCAGGCTCTACAGAGCCAGAGAGGGTACTCGGGAGCGATTGAGTTGATGGCCCTCCGCATCTCACCATTCTACAGCACGACCAGGGCCGTGGCTGGATCACCAGCTCTATCCACTGGAAAATCCCCAAGAGCATTCAGAAATCCTTTGGATTCCACCAGTCTCCTGGGGTGGACCATCCGAATGAGGCCCCCACCCCTGCAGGAGGGAAGTAATGCAGTGAGTTCAAACCTCACCAGGAAATGGTCTGACCATGACAAATGGGGTTAATTGGAAGTTGGAAAACAAAAAACACCCCAATTTCCAGACTACCCTTCTCACACCCTGGAGCAAAGACCACGTCAAGGATATACCCCACTTCATGTGTTGGGTCGATGACAAACTGAGACACCCCCATGAATGTCATGGAGGCCATGAAGTCCTGAGCTGGAGCTCCAGAAGCCGCCTCAGCACGGAAATTAAAGTAACCAAATTAAAGTGTTGGTTCCTCCAACACACCCCCAAGACCACCTCTGCCAGCTCGGTAAGGGAGGATGCTGGGCAGCAGGGTGGGCGGTACACCAGCAGCATCCCCAATCTATCTCTATGGTCCAACACCAAGTGCAACCCCTCAAGGCCTGCTCCAAGGTGGTGTGGCTTCCTGGAGATAGAGATGGACATTTTGTGAATCACGGCAACTCCATCCCCCCGGCCCTCCAGCCTATGTTGGTGCTGCACCGAGTAGCACCCAGGTGGGCAGAGCTGAGTCAGGTCTGGTCCACCCAGCTCACCCATCCACATCTCAGTAATACATGCCAGATCGGCCTCCTCATCCACAATTAAATCATGAATGAGTGCAGTCTTATTGCAGAGTGATCTGGCATTAAATAGCAACACCACAAGGCAGGAGGGCTCAGTGGATGAGCTACCAGATACGTGAGAGCTAGAGGAGGGGGGTAGAAGGGGAACAGTGTATAAACATCTGTATCCCATTCTACTCTGATGTCCCAATCCCCTTCTCCTGCCATATCTCCTTCTACCCCAAATCACTGGGATGGCCGCGGCACCTGTTAGAAATTGTAATATTGCCTGCTTAAGATCAACAAAGTGATGTAACCACTGATTCGAGTGGGAGGAATGGGTTAACGAAAGAATCCTCTCTTCCCCACTTCTGGCCTCCCTCCTCTCTATCTATTTCCTGCTTCTTTATGGAAGTTAGGTGGCTCTCTGCTCTCCTCTCCCAACATGGAGAGCCAGTGTGGTGTAGTGGTGAGAGTGTTGGACTGGGACTCGGGAGATCCGGGTTCTAGTCCCCGCTCGGCCATGAAACTCACTGGGTGACTTTGGGCCAGTCACTGCCTCTCAGACTAACCTACCTCACAGGGTTGTTGTGAGGATAAAATGGAGAGGAGGAGGAGGACTATGTAAGCCGCCTTGGGTTCCTTGCAGGAAAAAAAGTGGGGTATAAATATAATAAATAAATAAATAAATAAATAAATACACAGGATCAGAATTGTGGAATTTACTCAAAGTCCAAAACAGAGTGTTTTCGCGAACTCTTGTCATATCCTATCATCTTCTGAGGTTGTGGGTATTCTGTCTGTTCCAAGTCTTTGTGAGTCTTTCCTTGCTCAGCACAGAATGTTTTATGAACTATGCCCTGCTCTTTCTTTTCAGCAATGTCTGGTTCATTAGCACCTATTTTTAGTATTGTCTGGCATGCCTCATTAATCTTTTTAAGAACAGGCTCCTGGATTTGTGCTGGATTTTTATTCTGTGCTCTTTCCATTTCTTCCTGTGAAGGAAAGAGCCTTTGGGGGTTCCTACATGCACACACACACACACACACCCTCATGTGTGAACCGGCTAAAGGCTGGGAGGAGGCGATGGCACCTGGAAGTCCTGAAAGCCGAAGACCCAGCTTTCAAATGCAAATGTAGTTCAGGCCCAGTAAGTCATGAGTCCTCCTCCCCCTGTCTGGCCAGGTGAAGTGCATCCTGATTGGCTAAGAAGCAGCAAAGCTACAGAAAGGAGGGGAGGGGGGGAAGGTATATTTCCCAATGTGTGGGTTTTGTTCTTTGTCTTCGGTCATCGCGTGGCTGCTGGCTGTTGGAGCAATGGCGGCAAGCCAAGCAGAGGCCCAAGCCTTCGGGAGGCCTAAGGATCCAACCCCAGGTAGCTCCTGGTGAAATTCGCTGAATGAGGGCTTTGGAAAGGCAAGCCTTGTGGAGGGCTACCCATCTTGGACCTTCGGGTAGGTGTAGTAGTCTTCCCGGGCAGCAAGGCTGTGCTGGATCCAACCCTGGAAGAGAACTGACCCCCAGGTAACAGAGTTGTGTGCCTGGGAGATATAATGAATCCGGTTTTGTTATTTTGTAGCTCTATTTCTGTGTACCAAAGTGTGTCTCTCTAATTTTGTGTGCTTCTCTCATTTCCCTATTCTTGTTGTAAAATGCTACCTGACTAAACCTCCTTTTGGTTTTTTACCCCACATGGTGTTTGTGGATTGCTCTGTGGCTTCAGTAACTAAATCCAAGTTACAGTCAAAAAAGCAAGTCCCTGAACAGAGATTCAAGTAGGATTGCAGACAGCTGAAGCTGGCAATCTGGTACCTTGAGATCTCTGGGGGTCTTGGGTCCTTTGGGTAGGAAAAGGTGGGGGTGTGGCGGGTCAGCCAGCCCCCCCTTCCTCCACATGGTGGCAAGCGCTGGGATTCGAAGCTGAACCACAGAGTGTGTGCACGTGGGCAAATGAGAGAAATTGGAGAGACTTTAGTACATGAGTAGAGGTTTGTTAATTTTTAGAAATTGAAGTATGAGATTGAGCCTCAGGGAAAATATTCAGATTGCTGGAAGGGGCTACCCCAGTCTGTGGAAGCCTAGCTGCCAGCGGGGAGCGTTGAAGGCAAGAAATCTCAACTGTGGAGTGAGTAAGCGGAAGCGGATCCTACCATCCCCATCGAGTGCAAGAAGTCTGTGGCTGGGGGAAGGCGGCTGTGTGATCCAAGAGAACCAGAACTAGAAGAGCCCTGGCTAAAAGCAAGATATAAGCTGTGCGTGTGCGTGTCCCAGAGGCTGGGAGCCGCAGTTGCCAGTGAGTAAGCGGAGGGGGATCCTACCCATCGAGTGCAAGAAGCAGGAGGAGGAGAGAAGACCAGAAAACCTCTCTTAAGAGACTGGTGAGCAAAACGTTGAATTTTGGGACAGCGTTTGATGAGTGATTTGGTTGTGCTATGTGCCCCAGAGAAATTGTCAAGACTTTGGGGGGGGGGGCATGGTGAATGGCCAGGCTAGGCAGCAGCAAGCAGAGGGGGGCAGACTTCAGAAAACACCCCCCCCCCCGAAAAAGAGACTTTGTCCCTGTGCTGCCGAAGTGGAGGGCTGAAAGAGGCAGAAAGACAAAGGAATTTCCCTCCAGGTGTCTCCAGCGAGAAGAAAAGAGGACTGAGATTGGGGGTTGATTAAAGCCAATGAAAACTGTTAAACTGTTGCTGGAAGGGAGGGGACGGGTGATCCCAGTGTAAGCAACTGAACTATTTGTGTTGTCTTGTCCCCAAATGCAAAAGTCAGTCCCAACTGTATCAGGACAATTTGAAATTTGATGATAATAATAATGATGATGATGATAATCATGATGGCTGCATGTGTTCAAAGGGCCTCAGGGCAGGGAAGAGTTGCCAGAGAAAAATCAGTCAGAGGCGAGAGAACAAAGCAGAAGGTTAAAAGGAAATTAGAGGCGGGAAGCCCTCTAACGGCTGAAAGATTGCCAGGCTGGTGTTCTAGCCACCTGGGTGGAGCCTCCAGCGCTAAGCATTTAATTCTGAGGGAAACAGTCATCCCATTCATGTCATTGGGTAGAAAGTGCCACAAGCAAGCCTTTGGGAAAAGGGGTGGTGTATTCGTGTCATTGGGTGGTGGGACGCCACCAGCGAGCCTTTGGAAAAAGGGGTGATGGATTCATGTCGTTAGGTGGAGAGTGGCAGAAGCAAGCCTTTAGAAGCAAAATTAAAGGCGAATTGAAGAGTCACATTTCAGTCAGCAATCTGCCCCCTACAGGCTTGTGTGAAAAGTAGCAACCCTAGAAAGTTTTTAGACAGAGTGCCAGTCAGGCAACAGAAGGGTTGGGGTTCCCTTTTGAATTGTATATGATGTTTCTTGTGTATGCAAAACTGATGTAATGCAAACCTGTAAACTTCTGATTGATGGTTATTGATTGTTGTTTTGCTGTTTTGCTGTTTAAGGAGCTTTAAGAATTAAGATTTAAGATTTAAAGCTTTAAGCTTTAAGCTGTGTTAAGATTGTAGTTAATGTGTTTGATGTTTTGATGCTTTTTTGTTTTGTTCTGTTTTTGTGTGTGTGTGAAGGAGAAGAGGTGTGCTAGTGGTAGAAGGCTAGCAAAGGCTTTTTCTTTTAAGTTAGTTTAAAATGAAATGACAGGGTTGACCTCTCAGGTTTCATTTTTTTTTAAAAGGGAGCGTGTGAAGGAAAGAGCCTTTGGGGGTTCCTACATGGCATGCACACACACACACACACACACACACACACACACACCCTCATGTGTGAACTGGCTAAAGGCTGTAAGGAGGCGATGACGTCTGGAAGTCCTGAAAGCCGGAGACCCGGCTTTCAAATGCAAATGTAGTTCAGGCCCAGTAAGTCATGAGTCATGAGTTCCCCTCCCTGCCTGGCCAGGTGAAGTTCATCCTGATTGGCTAAGAAGCAGCAAAGCTACAGAAAGGAGTGTGGGGGGGGAAGGTATATTTCCCAACGTGTGGGTTTTGTTCTTTGTCTTTGGGTCGTCGCGTGGTTGCTGGCTGTGGAGCAATGGCGGCAAGCCAAGGAGAGGCCCAAGCCTTCGGGTGGCCTCAGGATCCGACCCCAGGTAGCTCCTGGTGAAATTAGCTGAATGAGGGCTTTGGCAAGGCAAGCCTTGCCAGTGAGTAAGCGGAGGGGGATCCTACCCATCGAGTGCAAGAAGCAGGAAATCATGAAACCCATCTTGGACTTTCGGGTAGGTGTGTAGTCTCCCCGGGCGGCAAGGCTGTGCTGGACCCAACCCTGAAGAGAACTGACCCCCAGGTAACTAGCTGTGTGCCTGGGAGATATAAGGAATCAGTAGGTTTTGTTATTTTGCAGATTTACTCTGTGTACCAAAGTGTCTCTCTCTAATTTCGTGTGCTTCCCTCATTTCCCTATTCTTGTTGTAATATGCTACCTGAATAAACCTTCTGGGTTTTTTACCCCACATGGTGTTTGTGGATGCTCTGTGGTTTCAGCAACTAAATCCAGGTTACTGACAAAGGCAAGTCCCTGAACAGAGATTCAAGTAGGATTGCAGACAGCTGAGGCTGGCAGTCTGGTACCTTGAGATCTCTGGGGGTCTTGGGTCCTTTGGGTAGGAAAGGGTGGGTTGTGGCGGGTCAGCCAGCCCCCCCTTCCTCCACACTTCCAAGCCCTGTTTTTTTTGCTCTTTCCAGTTCCCCCATGGCTTTTTGAGCTCTCTTCTGTTCCTCTAAGGCCTTCTTTTCAGCATTTCCTTGTTCCTCCAGAGCTGCCTTTTGAGCCTTTGCAAATTCCTCCACAGCAAGATAGATGAGCTCTCTTTCGTTGCTCAAGTGCTTTCATCCGTGTTCTTTCCTGTTCATCCAAACCTTTTCTCTGTTTTTCCTCCAGATCCTTTAGCATCATCTCAGCTTTCTGCTGTTCTGCTAGAGCCATTTTCCGTCCGAGCTCAACTGTCTGTTGAACCTTTGCCACCTCATTTCCTGCATTGAACAGGGGGTTGGACTCGATAGCCTTGTGGGCTCCTTCCAACTCTAGATGAAATCTAAGTTTTTCTTCTCCTTTATTTGCTGTGTGTGTTTAAATGGGGTGAGCAGCGGGAGATTTTGACTGCTTTTTCACTTGCACAAAAATGATTACAGCAAAAAAGAGGAAGACATTTACATTACAATAATGGAAAACTGCAGCTTGCTGTCTTGTTGAAATGTCCCAGCAACTTTAAACGTTTCTGCCTGAAAATCATGAAACGTCATAATTTCTCACCCAGAAGCTGGTATGCCTAATTAGCCCAAAATTAGCATTGTTAATATCAGAAAAGTTAGTTTGTTTAAAAAATACAAAAGAATTGATTGTGAATTTGTTAACAGCAGCTAAATTAATGATAGCTAGGAAATGGAAGGTTCAACATGTCTTTTCAATTACTGAATGGTATAAAGAGGTATGGGATATTGCGCCAAATGATAAATTAACTTGTAATATTAAGTGTCAAAAAGGACAATTGGAGAAAGACACTTTTGTGAACATTTGGGGTAATTTTTTTGATTATGTGTTGGTGAAGGGGAAGGGGAACGAACCTTGTCAAGATTTGTTACATTTTTGGAATATAGAATAATATCTGATATATATATATATATATATATAGGGGGAGAAATATAACTTGGTCCCAAGAGGTGGGGGGGGTGTGTGCACAATGTTTATGTTGTATTTTGTTTTATTCATCAGTAAGACTGGGGGGGGGGGGAATTAATAAAACATATTAAAAAAAAAAAGCAAGTAAAACTAATAAATGTCTTTATTAATTAGTTTTAAACCTTGTTTGGACAATCTGTTTCTTTTTAAGAGCCTTTTAGCAGGGTTTAACAACCCACGTGGTGATAACCAGTTTCAATAACCAGGCTGTGCATAAGGGGGGAAACTCTGCTTCGGCCTAACCAGTATAGGACCAACTCCTACAGGCCTGTGGCTCACGCTGGCTCAGCTTGTCTGAGCAAGGAAAGCTAAGCAGGGTCAGGCCTGGTTATTACTTGGATGGGAGACCCCTCCTCTAGTTTCCTGCATTGAGCTCAGTGGCCACTTCCAACTCTATGATCTATGAATCCTTCCCATATCCTCCAACACTCTTCACGTCAGAAAAGGCACTTACTCTGCACTAAAACATTCAGACTGGAATTTTTGAAAAAGTTGGCAAACCTATGGGGAGGAGAAAAATAACAAGGCAAGGGAAAGAAGGTGAAGGGGGACTGGGGAAGGAAGTGGGGAAACCTGAAAGTGGGTAGGAAAACAAAGGCTTAGGTGACTGAGGGAAAATGGGGTTCAACTGACTGGAGACAAAAGTGGAAGCAGGAAAGAAATGGAAAGGTTGTTGTCAATAATTGTGGAGAAAAAGCGACAGAGTTTCCTGCACCACACACACACACACACACACACACACACACCTCCTCACGTGTAAACAAGTATAATCCTGGCTGGGAAATGCAAAATGTACATAGTTTCTCTGATGGCTTCTGACCCCACAGAGTCTGTGCCACAGCTATTCGCATGCAAATGCGACAAAGAGCCACCCCTCCCCTCCTGATTGGCTAAAGACACCTGGGCTACTGAAAGGAGGGCTGGGGGGGGGGGAAAGAATCTATACTGCCTGCCCGGGGATTTTGAGTTTCGTTGTGGTCTGCACGTGAAGAAGCGCGGGGTAGGGCTTTTGCTGAGGCAGCCCTGAAGAGGACCAGCCCCCAGGCAAAGAGAGTGCCTGGGTAGTTATGTAGTAAAGGAACTAGCTTTGTTATTTTGTAGCTCTACTGTGTATACCAAAGTGTCTCCCCACCTTTTCTCCTTCCCTTGTTTCCCACCTTTTGTTGTAATCTGTTTACCTTAAATAAACTTTCTTGGTTTTACCCCACACACATGTGTGTGGTTCCTCTGTGGTTCAGTGCTAAATCCAGTGTATAGACCCAGGGCAAGGCCCTGAGAGAATCAGGTCAAGGTGGCAGAGCTAAGGCTGGCAGTTTTGCACCTTTGATCTCTGGTCTTGAGTAAAGGACCGGTTGGCAGTCCTTCACAATAATAATAATAATGATGATGATGATATCATGATTATTATTATTATTATTTATATATCACCTTATTTGCTAAAAAGCCATCAAGGCAGTATTTAACAATTTAAAACAATAAAACTGTAATACAATAAAAACAACAACATTAAAAACAATAAAACTATTAATAGATGTAGGATGGAATTCGGTGTGGATACAGGAAAAGGAAGAGCAGTGGTGCAGTTAGGTAATTTAATTTTATACTAGATAACTTCATGATTCTGTGTGTGTGTGTGTGTGTGTGTGTGCGTGCGCATGTGTGCGTGTGTGCTCTTTAGATGGAAATGTGTGTTATCTCACTTCTGAATGTGGTAACCCAGCCTGCTGTATTGCAGGTGGGGCGGGGGTTAGCTTTCTGCCCCAAAGTTCTGTACTGACAGCAGGCACCACAAATGAATAGGATTGGGGAAAGCAGAGAAGATGAGGGCAGGGGAGACAGGGGTATAGCTTAATAGGTCTTCCCTCCACTGCCAACTTACTCTGCAGGGATGCAGGGAACATTCAGAAGCATGAGACAGAGGCTGCTGAATACTCTCTCCCTCCCCCCCCCCCAGTCTCTCCCTTTCTGTCTTGGGAAGAAGCCAGAGCATCTTGGAAGAGTCAGGAAGGTGTGCTCTTAAATCAACAGCAAAACGGCTTTTCTGAAACCAGCACACTTTGCTGGCATTTTCTTACCCTGCAGGGAAGCTCTCCCTTAAGGCAGGTGGGGGAGACAGAATAGCTGCACAGTGACTGGGTTTGCATAACACAACAACCCATCGTGGGTCATTACCCAACAAGCCACAAGTCACCCTGACAACCCATGGGTTGTCATAGGGGTTGCTGTTGTACCCATGAAGGGTTGTCGTGTCATCCAAACCTGGGCGACCAACCCCATCGTGGGTACCAGGAATCGGATAGCGAGCTGCTTGGCAAGAGTGGCAAAAAACCCTTGCCACTTTTGCCAAGCTTGTCCGAGCACCCGCCAGTGCCAGTCATCCCACAAGTGCCCAAGCAGCACTTGGGGGCAACTGGCACTGGCTGGGTGTCCCCTGCTGTGACCGTGAGCTGATTTTGGCTCACCAAAACTTTTGTGCCCTTTACCCCCTTCCCCACCCCCACCCCAGATTGTGAAGTCCGTCTTGATAGCTGGCTTTTGTGATCTCCGTGTTGACACCTTGGAGGGGCTGTCAGTGGTTGGAAAACATTTTTTTTTCACATACAATGTGCAAATATTTTTGTTTTATTTTTATTTATTTATTTATTTTTTAGCTGCACTTGTGCAAGTACACAGGAGCACAGTTGCGCAAGTGTGGAAATCAGGACAGCTGTCAAAACTCTGGGTCCGCTTTAAGGGGTTTTTTTGACATGGCATAAGGGTTGTTTTTTTTTGACTGGGACATATACAGCCAAGGAGCTGTCAAACCCTTTCTTCAGTAAAGGGGGTGGTGGGATGCACTTTTGCACTTTCCTGAGCCGCTAGAGTCTCAGGGGGAAAGTGCAAAATGTGCACCACCCTGAGGACTGTCAGGGCAAAAGAAAAAAAGGAAAAAAAGATGAGGATCTTGCTACGAAGGGAGGTGTAAATCTCATCACCCCCTTTTTGCGAGCAAAGATCACTTGCACTTTTGCTTTCCCTTCACCGCTTGTCTTTTGACAGCAGTCAAGAGAAAGCAACGGGAAGAAAAAGCCTATTTTGACACTCTTTGGATCAATGTCCAGCATGGGTACCTGCTGCACTCTGACGGCAGGCGCCCCCCCCCCGACATTGGCCAACCGAGTTTCCCGATTTCTGTGCACATGTCGTGCAACTGCAATATAATAATATATTATATTATAATAACAATTGCACAAGTGCAGCTAAAAATATTTTTTAAAAATAAAACGAAAATATTTGCACATATTGTGTGTGCAACCCACCCCAAAAGAAACGTTTCCCAACCACCGACAGCCCCTCCAACATGCCACTTGGGCACTTTGAAGGGGCTGTCAGTGGCTGTCAAAATGGAGATTGTGAAAGCCGGCTGTCAAGCCGGCTTTCGCGATCTCGGGGGGGGGGGAGTTGTGAACAGTGAAAAAAAGGGGTAAAGTGCAAAAAAGCCACACCGAGCCCCAAAGAGCTTAAGATCTTGGTGGGGAGGGGGGGGGGATACAACTCAGTCCTCCTGCAGTGTCCCCTGGGATACCTGTGGGACGACTGAGGGGGAGGGAAGGGGTGAACAACCCACAGTGAGCCCAGTCATCTGTCAGGCACACTGTGGGTTGTTTGGAGAACTGTGGGTTGTTTGTGGCTGGGGCATGCTGGGAGCTGTAGGCCAAAAACTTCTGGGGACCCAAGGTTGAAGAACATTGCTCTAAACACTAGGAAGCCACACTCCCACAGAACTCCTGCAGTATGTTAGCTTGTGATTCTCAGTTGCAATGGCTAATAATATAACCTAGGTCCTAGGTGCATCCTGCCAGCCAGAAGGAAACACAATGGAAGAGACGTTGTGAACGACTCCCTAGTGCTAAAGGACCCACTAGGTAGGCTGTAGCTTAGTGGTAGAGCACCTGCTTTGCATGCAGAAGGTCCCTGGTTCAATCCCCATTCCCAGCCTCTCCAGGTAAGGCTAGGAAATAAGAGATCCTGCCTGAACCCCTGGAGATCCAGTGCCAGCTGGTGCTGACAATACTGGGCTAGAAGGATCAGTGGCCTGACAGTATAAGGCAGCTTCCAATGTTCTGGGTCAAAGCCTCAGTATGGCCAGCAGTCAGGGATGATGAGTGTTGGGAAAGGCTGACCTAGAGGGTGCGTGTAACTATGCAGAACAAAGAGTTCCCAGAGATTGCGCTGCTTGTCCTTTTAAAAATTCCAAAGCCGCAGCACAGCCTGTGCCTCCTACCTAGGGCTGCCAACAGGCCAGGAAAAACAAAAACAAGACAAGACCCAGCCTGGCCTGGCCTGCTCTTGCGCCGATCTCAGCTGCTTGATATGCAGAAATTGGCAGGCGTTAGTCTCTTTCTGTCCTTCAGTAACCATGGATACATCCCTGACCTACATCTTTGTAGTGGGACCCTGGCCTGCATATACAGCTGTGCACAGAGGGCTTTCTACATACACTTGGGAATCCTGCAGAGGCAGTGTTCCTGATCTTGTGGACAGAGCTTTCCACGGATACACTTGTATGTGCACAGGGCCCCTCATGAATGCATGTAGGTCAGGGTGGGGTGGAGCTGGCTGCCATCCGTCATGCAGGTTCAGTATCCATGGATACTGCATGACTGGAAAGGGACATTATGAACCATTAGCTGCTACAGACCAAGCTGCTGTTAAAACAAGAGTTAAAGGGCCAATTCAGAGATTTACAACTCTGCTCCTACCTCTACTCCTGCCACTGGTCCCTTTGCCCAGCCATCCTCCTACTCCTGTTTGCCACGAGGTAGAACTGGAGCTGACTTGAAAAAAAGGTGGCTAAATGGACTGGTGGGTGGACAGAAGGTACAGTGACTTCCACTCACCAACCCTTTTAAAGGAACAGAGAGGATCTCAGAGCTACTATCTTACATCTGGTAGACTATGTTCCACCTACCCCAGCCCCCAACAACATGCTCTTCTTGTGGGCCAGCCAAGGAACTTTGGCTTTCCCACAAGGTATTGTGTGTTTTTTAACCAGAACAGGGCCGTCCCTACCATTAGGGAGGCAATCACCACAGGTGGCAGCTATTCCACTCTGTTGGAGAACAGAACGGTGCATGCCCCACAACCTGACCTGGTCCAGCTAAACTAGCCTGCTGCCTCGGTGGGGTGGAAGACATTATCCCATTGCCAGTGTTGAAATAAGATTCAACTTCCAGTCCAGCTGGCTTCTGTATATGAATGAGGACAGGGTGCCTTCTTGTCCTCTGCCTCAGGCAGCAAAATGTTGTGGGCTGGCCCGGCCCTGAAGCAGAACAATTGTCTATATGAGAGCCAAACTGGACATGATGTTGGAGGTGTGTGGGTGCACCTCCGAAATATCTTTTTTGTTTTCTGTTTCTAAAAGCAACAGAAACAAAAAGGAGAGCTGTTTGATTGGGGCCATGTTGCCAAGGTGTGTGTGTGTGTATGTGTTAACCCTTTACCATACAAGTGCCTGTATGTTTGCCCTTACATTGCTAATAGCAGCTGGTGTGGGCTGGATCAGGGCCATGGCATGGGGGAAAAGGTTAACCCCTACTGCACTGCAAAGTGGTTGTCTGCGGCTTGCAGCGGGGTCAATGCTAGGTACAGGCAGTCCCCAGGTTACGAACGAGTTCATTCTTAAGAATGTCTTTAAGTCGCATTTGTATGTACGTCGGAACAGTATAGAGTAGTATATGGCATTTATGCAAATTGCGTAAATTACGTATACTATGCTATACTCTACATAAATGACATAGAGCCGGGGAACCCGGAAGTCCATTTGGAAGTACGAGTTGTCCGTAAGTCGGTAAAATAAAATTGTGTAGACTCTAGCAATGGGTCCGTAAGTGACTGTGGAGGCCAATTCTAGATCCACACAGCTTCCCATAGTGAGGACACAGGTTACCAGATGGAAGATGATCCTGTACTGAAAAGATCTGGGGCTCAGGTCCACAGGACAAAAGAAATGCACAAATATGCATGTGCTAATTTACACATGCTCTAAAGTCTCTCTCAGTGTGTGTCTTTAAAGGAGCCTGTCTCCCAAGGACACTCCTATTTGTAAAAAGGGATGTATGGAGAGGGGAGAGGAGGGCATTTGATTTCAGAAAGAAACCTCAGGCAGAAAGATTAAAGGGGGCCAGCAGCAGGAGGGGAAGCACATGTGGGCAAGATGCCAACTAATCCAGGGGGATCAGAGGCAACAGAGATCATCAGGGCCCCTGTACCTTTATTTCAGCAAGTGCCCATGGACAGCAGGGTAGTGGGGCAGATGGCCTTCCAGAGATACAGGGCTCCAAATGAAAGATTTGGGGCTCCAGCCCTAGAGGGCCACCCCCTAACACCACCTCTGGGCTTCAGAAAGGGACACAGAGAGATGCAAACCTGCCATGCAGGCAGGGGGACTGAATGAAAACACCTGACAGAAGTGAGACACAGTAGCCAGAGAAGCAAGCAACACACAAAAGCTGGGGCCTTTGGAAACAAGGAGTGTGAGACTTGGGGTGCTTCCACACAGAGGGCTCCCAGCAATACCAAGCAAAAAAATAATTGTGCAGCTATTCTGTCTTGCCTTCCTCAACTGATTTTTTTTGTGGTTGGAAAGAAAGACAGAAAAAGTAGTGGGAAGGGAAGGGGAGGGAAGACAACAATGTTTGGACCCCCTGTAAAATTCCATGACTGAGGCAGGGCGATTGTGCAATAGAAGCCTCATCTGGAAGACTGAGTACCTCTGGAGATGGAGTAAGGTACCATGAAGGAGGGTTAGGGCTGAGACAGAACCTCACACATGGCTTAGGAATGTTGTAGATAGGCAAGGGAAGCTCTGAAGTATTGTGAGTTGGGAAGCTAACAGGGAAGGTTTGCCACATCCACCATCGAAGGGGTTCCTGTACATTTAAATGACGTAGGGTGCTTCCAGACAGAGGGGTCCTAGCGCTGCACAGTAGAAGGTGTTGTGCAGCTATTCCATCTTTTCTTCCTGAAGGGATTTTCCGTGATCAGAAAAAAGACGGAAAAAGCGGTGGGAAAACATGGGAGGGTTACAAGTGGAGGATAATAATATATCTCCCCCTCCTCTGGTAAATTTTCATGAATGAGGTAGGGTGACAGTACAGGCAGTCCGCAGGTTACGAACGAGTTCCGTTCTTAAGAATGTCTTTAAGTCGCATTTGTACGTACGTCAGAACAGTATAGTATAGTGTAGTTTACAGCATTTACGCAAATTGCGTAAATTACGTATACTACGCTATACTCTACGTAAACGACGTAGAGCCGGAGAACCCGGAAGTCCGTCCGGAAGTCCGAGTTGTCTGTAAGTCAGACGTTCTTCACACGGGGACAGCCTGTACAATAGAAGCCTTATCTGGAAGCACCTGTAGAAGCTCTGCCAGATGCAGCTTTTCCCACCATTGCAGCACAATCATGGAAGAAATGCCACCTGGTGAAATCTCCCCTCCTTAGAGGTGCAGGGGCCACCAGAGATCTTGCACAGATTACCAGGGCTGAGAAGGCATTAGGAAGAGAAACAAGGACTTAAGGGGCCAAGTACCCAAAAAATGGGGCCAGGCACAAAGTTCATAAGGGTTAGGGGGGCTGACACCTTTTTGGTTTTGGCAGGACTCCTGTGTCTTTAAAAGCTTCATCATGACTGGCAGAAATGTAACAGGTGCTGCCCCCCTGTCATTGCCATCACTACGCTGGGGAGAGAGCGGCAGCTGCGACATTCCTGCCCGTCATGCAGCATTTAAAGTCATAAAACCATGCCAGGAAGGGTGAGCTGTGGATGAGGAAAGGCTGTGGATAATCAAATAGGGTTGTCACTCCCCCGCCCCCACTCTGCTTCTGCCCCTTATCGCACACATAAGTTAATTCTTGCGTGTCTGCAGCAGGTAAAGGCAAAAAGAGCAGGGCTGGAACATAAGGTGGCAACTGTATAGGCGAGGGAGCTTTGGAAGCCAGATGACCATAGAGGCTAGGCCCAGAAAGAGAGGGCCCCTGTTCCTTTAAGAGAAACATAGCAGGAAAAATTCCTTCTGGTGCTCTGTTTCTGCCACCATTGCAATGTTAGGATAAAAGTCACACCTGGTGAAATTCTTGCTTCTGTGTTACTCATACAAAGATGCTCTCCAGGCTGGCACTCAAAACCCCTGGGACAAAAGCAGCATGGAGGGGAGGATGGGTTAATTTCACAAATTAGCCAGTCAAATGTATCACATAGTCAGGAAACTGAGGAAAAGCCTGGTCCCAGTTGGACCTTAACTGCTCCAGCTTAGCTCCCTCACTGTCCTGGGCAGGAGAGATCAACACAGTGGGTGGCAGCACCAGGCTTGGTTTGACTTCTACCCTTCACCTGCAGCAGAATTTCAGTCCCACAGATATTGCTGCTGCTGAGGGAGACTGACAGAGGAAGATCTCTCACCTCACTTCTCCTGTCTGTTCTGGGCAACAGCACTCCAGAGACAGACCAAAATGATGGCCTGAAGCCTCAAGTCACATAGTAATACAGCACCTATGCCCCTCACAGCCATCCTTTCTATGACATGAACTAATAATGACAGTACTAATCCCCATATCTTTTGTAAAATTGTTCTTTCTTCAAAGAACAATTGTTCTTTTGTTTTAAAAGCTTGTGAGAATTAGTTATTTTGACTTACAATATAATACTACGGTTACTGAATAAACACAGCAACTTGCTCCTCAACCGAGTATTGACTAGGAGTTACATGGCAGAAAAAGCTAATTTTAAGAACAGAATTTCCTGACAGAGCAATACGCCAGTGGAACCAAATACCTAGGGAGATAATGGGCTCTCCCACTCTGGAGGCATTCAAGGTGCAGCTGGACAGCCATCTGTCAGGGATGCTTTGACTTGGGTTCCTGCATTGAGCATGGGGCTGGACTCAATGGCCTTTTAGGCCCCTTCCAACTCTACTATTCTATGATTCTACAGTGGTATCCCACCTTTCTTCCATGTTGGAACTCAAGGCATGTACAAAGGGTTCCCAGGATCCCAGCTTAGGGTGGCCAGATGCAAAAAAGGCTCCTGCACTTTTGTTATGTAGAAGGCAGCCAGTGTCATGCAAGCTGCAGCTGCTGAAATTCCCTCTTCTACACAGCTATTGAAGGTACAGGAGTCCTCTTTTGCATCAGGCCACTCTATTCTCAGCACATCTCCTATCCAGGCACTGAGCAGACCCTTTGATCGGGAGTACACAGATTCTTCCTTTCCACAAGCTTGTCAACTTTTACCCTGTCAATCTCTGCTGCCTGTGAAACACTCTTCTACTAACAATTCTCATCTATTGAATGGCAGGGTCTAGTTTGCTTTCTGAGTATCCCTGCTGGCATCTGTATTACCTCTGTTTTGCTACTTACCAAGCCAAGTCAGGAGTTAGGAGATCCATCTCAGTGCAAAGCTCTGGTAAAATGGGAAGATTGTGGGAGTGGCCACGCCTCCCGTTCTCAGGCTGCCCAGCATGTACATGTTCAATTATCAAAGTATTTACTCTGATAGAACCATACTAGAGTAAGCAGGGCTCTGATGGCAAAGTGAAGTAAGGTACCATTAAAAATCAATGGTGCCTGGAGGTGTTGTGGGTTTGTGCACAGCATACAAAAGTATCAAATCTCAAAAATGTTTGGATGAACATTTAATTTCTGCAGAAGAGTCAAGAACTGTGACTAATCGGACTCCTCAGGAGTAAGCTTAGCATTAGAATATTATACTATATATATATAACATGCGTCAAGAAACAAACTAACAGTTGCAAACAACAACCTTACTGCTTGAATCCTGGTCCCTTTGATATCAATTCCAAAACTCCCATTGGCTTCAGTTAGCACCAGAACATGGCCTGTTATTGCCTGGGATGTTTACATTAAACTCAAATTTATCACACAAGTGATGAGTGTGCTGTAAACTCTTGGTATCCTATTGCCTCTTGAGTCCTTCAGAGCCCAAGTGGCAGAATAAACAACAAAAGGCAAACAAGCTTCCTCCTTCCTGTCATTCCTTTTTCCCAGATTCCAGGAAATGAGGTTTGGCTTGACATTTCAAAAAGAAAAAGAAGAATGATCTGAAATACAAAAGCAGTCCCCACCCCAACCCCAGGCCCTTGTTGCATCATATGTCACATCCTAAGGAAAGATCCCTTTTCAGGCACAGAAGGGCCAGAATTTGAGGATGGGGAATATAAAGCTTGATTAGGATTAGGACTTGAATTCATCCCAGTGGGAATATAATATAAACTTTCCATATAGTTGCCATCAGCAGTTTGGGTAGCTGGAGGAACTTCATTCTTTGCAAAATGGTTGAAACTCTCGTTGAAGTTTACGTTTTCCTGAACAGGCTGTTGGTCTTGAAGATCCAGATGGACAGGTGCTGCAGCTGGAGGGGGAGGGGGGAAACCTGGAAACCCAGAATAGGACAAGTATGGTGGTCCATAACCCCCTGGATTCATAACCACTGATGAGAATGGAGGCTGGTAAAGTCCGCTATGTGCTGTCAGTGGGACTGGTGGTATCAACACTTCAATATACTGCCCTGTCTCTGGGTCGTAAAGCATCTTCAGCTGGGGCTGCCTCGGTGACTCCACATAGTAGCATTTTCCACTCTCTGGATCAACCAGCATTTTCCTATGTGCCTGTAGAGGAGCAGCAAAGTGTCTAGTTGGGCTTGGGGCAGTTTTACCAGCTGGCGAAATTCTTTCATTTCTTCTTGTGAAACTGGGGGACTCTTCAAGTCTTACAGGGAGTTGCCCATGGCTTGGATTATTGTAAAATGCATTATCAGAGGGTGCCTTCTTCTCCATTTGTTCTGGTGGGGAAAGTTCATTGCTTATTTTATTTCCTGATGCTTCCCCACTGGGCTGGAAAGAGACGTTGGAGGTGAAAGAGGTGTTATCCATGTACAAAGGCACTGGGTGCTTAGTAGTTGCCTCAGGTTGATGGGCTTTCACAGGAATTGTTAAGTAATTGGTGTTGTCGGCCTGGGTGGCTGAAAAATACTGTTCATTTGTTGCCTGATGCTTATTAAAAGAATCACTGCCCAGGTCATGGAGCTTTCCATAAGAGGTTGATGGTGTAAAAGATGAGTTTGATATTAGCTTGATTCCTTCAGTATACTCTCTTGTTGTTATTGGACTGTCTGAAATTACACATTCTGAATGCATTCTGTTGTGATTGTCCAAGGGCATTTTAGTTTCAGATGCACTGTCAACAAAATGATTATTTGCTGGAGTCTGTGTCTGAATATTTTGGGTGCTTCCCATTGGTAGCCTGATGGCTTGTGGGTGCCTACAGCTCTCACAGGCTGATCCAGATGCAGATAACATATGTTCTTCTTTCAAAAGGCTAGAATAACCTTTATTGTCTCTGGGAGCCACCGAGAAGGTCTCACTGGATAAATGCTTCTGATGGGGCAATTCAGCTTCCTGGGCTTTGCAGGGCTCCCGAGCGTGGCTTGTGGTCACACAACCATGATCTCTCCTTGTGATTTCGTGAAGATACGTAGAAGATGGAATCACAGTGGTCTCTGATGAAGCAGTAGCTTGGTTCTCTCTTAACGAGCTATGATTAGACGGTGGCAATACTTCGTTCATGGTCCTCTCATCCAACGTGGAACAACTCAAAGCTGGGAAATAGTCAGTTTCTGTTTTGTGTGACTGCTTGGAGAGAGAGCTGTTGACTTTAATATTAAGCTGCGACTCTTTCTTGGTGGCTGCAGAAGAAGGTCTGACATTTAATTCACTCCGTTCACAAGGCACTGGTTTATTTCCAACTTGTGGCTGAAATTCTTTATTCTCAGCAACAAACTTCTTGGACTGAATTGTAGTGATGTGCACTGCAGATTCACCCACTGCAGAACATTTGCTTTCCGGATTGCATACAGAGACGTTTCCATGTGTCTGTACTGTGGGATGAGAATAGTCAGTGGATTCCCTGCTGCTTGTACTGTCTTCGTGCAGAGAAAGTGTTGACACATCTATGCCCCCACTTTGGTCTTGCTTTTTCTCCTCCACATGGTTTACTGTTGGTGTGTCACCTTTCCGGCATATTGAGGTGCAACGTATGAATAGAGGTGAGATCACCATGGACTCCTTTGGCAACACAATCAAACTGTTCTCATTTTTGCTTTCTGAATAGGAAGCTTGGTCAGCACTGGAGCTGTCTGATGATTTAAAGCCAAGGCTATAGTTATCCTTCACTAATTTTCTGACATCTCTGAGCTGATGCATTCCTATCTTCCCTTTACCTTCCATTTGAGTAGTCTCTTCTGTGTGAGGTGCTTTGGGGCAATTAGATTTTTCACCACTGTATGATTTGCCAGAAGCTGAAAAACTGACAGATGAAAGTTTCATGGTCTGAAATATAGGCAATCTCCTATTGTTGGAAACTCTGTCCAAAGTTGTGCGCCTAAAGGCATTCGCAACATTATGCTCATTCTTGATTTGAGGGATGAGTTTCATTTCTTTGGTTTTGGATGTGAAAATGTTCCTGGAAGTATCTTTAGGCATCACAAGGCCTTTAGGTTTAAGTGAAACCATTTCTTCTTTTGACTGTGTGTGCTTGTTTGGCCGAATCGCTCGCTGCTTCAGGTTTGGCCATGGCTTTTGTGGCTTGGAAAATTTTGGGACTGCAGGCAAGCTTTTTGTATCGGCCTGCATGGACTCAAACACAGCTCGGGCTCTCCTGTATTCTTTTCTTTCCCCAGTGGCCTGCTTCCTGCTGTTGGTTGCCTCTGTCGTATTCACATCACCCTCTGCCAAGATGGGGAGTCGCTTCAGCTGAGTGGCTTCTTGATACTTCATTCTCTCATTCAGCTCATTAAATGTATTTTTCAGTTTGCAGACATTCTCCCTTAGCTGCGCATTCAGCACAACTCCCTTTGTTGGCCTCAGGGCATCCGTGCTCTCTTTACTCACTGCAATGGACTCGGACCTCTCACTGGTGGTGGAATGACTTTGCACATCTTCAGTTGAAAAACTACAGTCTGACTTGGACAGAGAACTTGACTTGCCTTCTAAACTGTCCCCCTGGAGGTCAGTACTTATGGAGGAAGGGACAGAAGAGGTTGAGCTGCCCTGGATGGATGCTTGTTCCATTTTAATCCTTTGTTCATATTGCATTTTTTTAGCCAAAACATTTTTCACCAAACTTGAAGCAATCCTGGTTTTGTTGTAAGCATTGTTCAAAGAGGCCGCTTTCAGAAATTGCTTATAATTTATCCTAAACTCGTCACTGATGTTCCTCCCCTTCACACACGACTCCTTCCTTGGTTGTGTGAATGGCTGGAGGGCAGCACACTCACCAGCAGCACAAAAGCCAATCTCTTTCTTCTCTTTCCGTCTCAACTGGATCTGGCGTTTGGGCACCATTTTCTTCTTAGAGAGGCTCTTTTTGCCATCGGCATTCTCCAGTGTGACATCAATGCACTCAAAGTGCTCTTTCCCCAACACGCCACCACGCAGTTCTGTTTCTGGGGCTTTGTTGGCTGGTGGGAATTGCCGGCTTCCTTTAGCGTGGCCGACCACCACTGTTTTCCTCTGATCACTACATGCTGGCCACCTGTTCATTCCATTACAGTCTTCTGGCAAGGAATTGGACAAGCTGGATGATGTCCTATTACTGGAACTATACATATCTAGGTAACTGCCTTGGGGACATGAGAGGCTCTGGAAAGACAGAGCAGTGAGTTTCTCTACTTCATTATCAGCCTCATCAGAGTCACTCAAAACACTTGAATGTTCAACAAAATATTTGGGGCATGCTGGTTTGCTACTTACAGGACCATGAGCTCGACCGCCAAGGCTGCTTTTCTTTAGCTTGCGAGCATTAGGTAACATTTCCTTAGATTTATCAGAACTGAATTGTGTAGGATGATCCAAATATTTAGATCCGCTGTCTCCTGGCTGCAGCCTTCGTGTGCCTAGACCCATTCTGCCACTGCACACTGGGTCTGAGCTATTCTTGGCTTTGATTGACATCTGAACCTGTTGGCTTTGCTTGCCACTGGAACAGAGTTTGTCTCTGCAGGTTTGATCTTTTATAGTACTGTTGTGGTCCGCCTGCAGGCTCTGTGCTCTCGCCTCTGCAACTGGCAACAAAACTCCTGAAGTCTTGCCACTGGTTGGAGAAAAATGAGCTCGAACTCCTCCAGATATAATGGCAGAAGTATTACCATTCTCTTTGCTGTTCATACTGCATGGGTTTTCTTGTAAGACATTGCTGCAACTCTTCAAAGTCCCACAGAGTTGGCTGGCATCAACCTTGGAAATCTTGCTTCTGTGAGCAGGGTTTGTCTGAGTTGCAGAAAGGATCGATGTTGCCGTTATGCTTCTTTGCTCATATTCTGAGTCACAGTAAGTGCATTGCTTGATACGATCTCCAGCTTCTTCAAAGTACTCGACACAGTCCTTAAAACTCTCAGCTTCCTCTGATCCCGGTGCTGTGCAGTAAGAACTGGATGTTTCAGAGGTCTGGTCTCCTTTGGAATTGCTAGAAATGTGGCAGTCTTTCTCAGGAGGAGAATGGGAACTGCAGCTGTAGTTGCTGAATTTTTCTTCCCCATTCAATCCATCAGGCCCAGAAGAAAGTTGGCTAGTTCTTGTCACAGAGGAGAACATTTTATACTGTGTAGACCATGGGAGTCTAAGCTGGAACAATGGGAGACTGGATCCTCTTTTATCCTTGGCGCAGCTGAGGCTGTTCCCACTCCAACTTGAGAACTTGATCTTCTGGATGAAGCTCATGTTCCATCCTATCCCTGTTTAATCCAGTCATGATAAAAAGCAAAACCCCCAATTGTGTCATGTGCCTGCTAGAGCCATGCTGAGGAAAATAGAAACACACACATACAGTGTGCTATAAAAACACAAGCATCAGTAAACAAAAAACAAAAACAAAATATCAATGCTATATTTGTTTTGTTTCTCTCCAGAGCAACTCCACCAGAAATCCAGATATAAATTAGCTAGTTTCAAAATGCAATATGATTTGGGGGGAAAGAATGCTCTGGGGGGACACCTTTGTCAATAAATAAAATTAAAACAACAACGACTAAGAGTATGAGCATTATTGTTAGGGCTGTCATCCAGTTAAGAAATTTTGTTGGTTTAATAACTTGGTTTTAGCTGATTAATCAATTAATTAATCTATTAAATCTGCATAAAGTTGCATAAGAATAAAATAATAATTTTGAAGAAAAAAGCATATTTTCTATGTCTTAGGTGGTGCATGTATATGTTGCAGCCTGTACCATCTTAGAAGGGGCATTCCCTCCTGTGTAAGAGTGAAAGGGGAAAGCATCTTTAAGGATGGAGCTTGCAATCTGCAACTTTTATAAATACATATATTAAAAAATAATTAACATTAACAATTGACATTACCAAAAATCGAGTAATCTATTAAAGATGCAGCTCTAATTATTATGCACATTGTTGACAGAGAGGCTCCAATGCTACACAACGTTTTCTTCACAAGGCAATAGCTTCCCACTTAGACAACATATTGAATACCTTTGCTTGAGCAACAGCTTACCTGGACTTGCAACATCTATCAGACCACAGAGCAAGAGGGAGGAAGCAATGAAGTCAGAGGTGATTGTTTACAGGGCTTTATTCTCTTCTTTCACACTTCCTATTATTCATTATGTGGATGTAGACCACAAAGTTAAGCAAAAGACTTGAAGTGACATACACCATGAACTTTCAGTACTAAATTGAAGGCTGCCATTGGTCATGATGTTCTACGGATGAAGACAGGAGTGTCCCAACCTAGCATCTCTATGATGCAAATCTTATATGCCTGGAATTAGCAGTTAGAGTGGCAACTATGTAATATGAGATGTATCCATCAGGACTACAATGGGATTGGATCCCCCCTTGTGTAGCTACTGGGTAATGTAATGAGGAAACCAGGAGTGGATACCCAACTTGATCCTTCCTTTTCATTTTTGTAATATTTATTTTTTATGTTTTCACAATAACATGATTTTTATACTCAATAACAACAAATATATATCATATATAGACAGAGTGATATAGCCATCAATGAATTAATCCTCTGAGGTTTTTTGGGGTCAGGCATTGACCTAATTCAAGAAATAATACAATATCATAGAATCATAGAAAAGTAGAGTTGGAAGGGGCCTACAAGGCCAAAAATATGCTCTCCTGGACATGCCATATTTCACAAATATTGTTCCGATACCCCATCACTTTTTAGCCGGTTATGATTAAAATTGTTAATCTCAGCTGGTCTAAATCCCTGATAAAAACTAGAATTTCCATTTCTGCAGCATATCAGATTCTTAACTCTTCAAAACAAAATACTAGAACTGATCAAATTGGCTTGGATCCAAAGATCCATGAGTGGAAGGAGCAAATGCACTAGTGCTGTTCAATCAGCTTTTGCACAAGAACTGGTGAAAGAATTCTTGCAGTACAGTGTCACCACAGTATAAGAAACAATGAATAAGAGAAACACAGGCAGGAATGTATAAACTGTAGTGGAACATAAAAAGGTTTTGAGTAGAAGCTTATGCAAAGTTTTACACAAGAGCTTGAGCCAAAAGGAGGGCAACCTTGGGTTATTTTTCTCATGTAATTATTTTCCGCTAATTTGGAAACTGAATTTGTGTGAGCGGAAACGGTATTTTGTTTTGAAGAGTTAAGAATCTGATATGCTGCAGAAATGGAAATTCTAGTTTTTATCAGGGATTTAGACCAGCTGAGATTAACAATTTTAATCATAACCGGCTAAAAAGTGATGGGGTATCGGAAGACTGCAATTTTTAATTTCAGAAATACAGGCCTAATTGGTGGCACCAGGGAGAAATTTGGCACACCATCAGCAAAACAAGTGCAGGTACAGCTGGTAGGTCCAGAACTGGGGTTAACAGCAACAAATATATCTGAAATGTACTGCCTTTACAGTCTCCAGTGCTGGTTATCTACCACAACATGCTTTTATAGTCTGAACCACTGAAATAATGACTAGTAGCAACCGTAGTCCCTGGATGCCATGCAGTGTTTATGCAGGCCAAAACAGGAATAGAAACCAATGGCCACTTAGCTATGTACTTGGAAAGATTCCTGGCGTCAAGATTGAGAGGGCAAGCTCAGCCTGGCACTGGCCCATTCCACTAGGAGAAGGCTTGTGTGCAAGC
Source organism: Shinisaurus crocodilurus (assembly GCA_021292165.1). Classification (NCBI taxonomy): domain Eukaryota; kingdom Metazoa; phylum Chordata; class Lepidosauria; order Squamata; family Shinisauridae; genus Shinisaurus; species Shinisaurus crocodilurus. The sequence goes on from CM037879.1 coordinate 163,382,156, forward strand.
AGCATGTGGTGGGGTAGGTGGGTATCCAAGCGGTGCTTCACTGGCTATGATGGCTCTGGCAGAGCAAAGATCAAACCCACCAGCTGGAGTTATAGTAGCTCACCATTCTGCTGGGATCATAATCATGCAGAAATAAAGAAACCCAGCCCCAACCCCCAATGAATCCTAGCCAATTCAAGACACCCCAAGCAAAAGTGTGTGAATCCACGGGCAACATCCTGCCCTGTGTTACCTGCAGCAGCAGCATTCTTTGATTATTACCGGTAATCATTCTTTCAGAATATCCTTGTGAGATGAAGTGACCAAAGCAAGTGGAAAGGGAATGGAAATGGTGTGGCATCCAGATATAGACAAATGCTAATAAAGTTTACATTTATTACCTTCACTGTGAGGGGGTCAGGGGTGCAGTCCCTGCGTCTTTTCTTTCCATTGTATATCTCTTCATTGCTCTGCAACCTACCAGGCTTCCTGCACTTCCTGATCTGAAAATGCCCTATGGGAGGAATTATGTCATAATGACTTCCCCTGGGCTTTAATTGAAGTGTGAGAAGCCAAGGAGACTACAGGCTGCTGCAGAGATGATTGTACAATGAAAGACAGGACACTTGTGCACACTTCTCAGCCATGTCATAAGTAAGGTAAGCACAAGAGCCCGGAATCCAGCCCATGAGAATTTCTACAAATTTTTTTCCTTTGAATTTCTTTTCAAAAGCTATTTCTTTTCTATCAGATTGAATGAGAATGGTCGAAACATGTGGAAGAAATGTTCAGCACAGCACTAGTAGAACCTTCACATTATTAAGACATGTTCACAACAGTTATTTTACCTAGCATACCTCCTAGAAAAAACTGGAGCTATTTGCACCAAATCCCAGATGTAATTAAGATTGAGTGCTTTATTTGTGGGTTTGGCCACAGAAAAGTGGTTCTCACATTCTCCATACATAACCAACATCGTGGAAACAACTGATCTATTGTGTGGGCTGGGCTCGCTGCTAGCAGCTCTGTTCAGGATTTCTTGATCATGAGTAGATCCATGGAGGCACTCCTGTCTGCTAATTGAAACAGATCCCCTCTGCAGCCAGCTGATCTGTACCTCATTAAGAACTACAGTAATACCTTGGATTGCAAGTAACTTGGTTTGAGAGCGTTTTGCAAGACAAGCAAATATTTAAATATTTATTTAATTTTTTTTTTAACTTGATATACAAGCGACGTCTTGCAATACAAGTACTGTAGTACGGCTTAAATTAAAAATCTCTGTACAAATTTATTTGGGGGGGATTTCGTTTTGATATAAGAGTGTTTTGGATTACAAGCACGTTTCCGGAACCAATTATGCTCTCAATCCAAGGCATGACTGTATAGTAGACCCATAGGCATCAGAAAACTCCCTTTCAAAGCCACCGGTAAGGGGCCCTTACAACAGCAGATCTGCTCAGTGGCACAAGGCGTTCAGCATGCCAGTCCACAAGGCTGACTGGGCCTCTTTCTCATGAGCAGTTCTGCTGCTCTGTGGATTTACACCTTTGGAGCACACAATTTGTTTTTAATGCAGAGGTTGCAATCCTAAACAGTTTTACTTGAAAACAAGGTGCACTGAAATCAATGGGTATTTTGAGTAAACATTGCCTGTAAGTTATGTACAGGCAGCTGGGCTGCAGGATCTTCTAAATATTTGGGAAGTTGGGCAGTCTATTTTTGAGGCTGGTTGCTTTGGCTGCACACCAGATAGCTCTTTATATATCTGCTTTTGTGGCCTACTGTGATGATTTCAGCTTTTTTTTGCCTTCCTGTTTTTAAATATATATTTTTTGGTCTACATGGCTGTCCAGCTAGCTGCCACTATATCAGCTGGTAGATATCCGAGCTGGATAGCCTGTCCCCAGAGAGTAATCTTTGTATATCTCATAAGAACAGCGGGAATACTGCTGCAGTATTGAAAGTGAACTCAACCTTTTGCCTGACAGACAATTCCGATTCTCCCTTTTATCCCGGACAATCTCACTGTTATATAGCCTGGTGCACACTAGGCATGGATGAGGTCAAACTGCACAGCAGCCAAAACATTCAGATGTAGTTAAAAATTGTGTATTGTGAGATGGATCTCAGGGTTTAAGGTAGTGTTGTTAACATAAAATCCCAGGTTACCTTAGGGACTGCCTCACCGGACCCTGCCTGATCTTTGTGATCATCAGAGGAAGCACTCCTGAGGGTGCTACATGTTTCTGAGGTTTGCTTCAGAAACACTTGCAGTAGAGCATTAAATGTCACAGCCCCCACCCTCTGGAACACATTACCAACGGTCACTAGACAGGCCTGCACAGTTCTGATGTTCAGATGTCCCAAGTCATGACCCATCTCTCCACACAGGCTTTCACTGTCATGTGACCCAGCCAGCCACAGTATGTAGTACACAGCAGAGCATGCAGTTTCATTGGTGATGAGTAATGTTTATTATTGTGTAGTTTTGCTTTATATTATTGTTTTGATGGTACAGCGCTGTATGTTCACCAATTTGAAACTTTGTGGAAAGCGGTATATAAATCTGATTAATAAATAATAAACAAGGATTCCAAGGCAATCATCCCCAGATGGACAGAGACATTCATAACCCAGGTGTAGAAGTTTCTACCACCTTGTCTTCCCATGACTCATTTGCTGAGAACTGACATGCCTTGGGCCTCTTCATCCAGGGTATTCTATAAAGCATATAGAATACTCTTGATCATCACCATCCCACACCTTTTCTCACATAGACCATACAAAAGGGATGCCTTTTGACAGCACAAATCAACACTTTCAAAGTACTCAGCTCTCTCTTCCCTGGTAAGGAAGGGCTTGCTATCTCCCCAAGTGGGCAGAGGTGCCTTTGGAAAGCTGGAGCTGTGTTTTCAAAGTGCTCTTCTCTTCCCTGCTCTCCCTGGGACACCTTTTGAAAGCAGGAATGGCTTGGGGATGAAGGGGCAGAGCAACCAGAGATGCCATGGGTCGCATGAGGCCATGGGCTGTGGGTTCCCCAACTCTACTATAAAGGAGTTATAAAGGACAGCGCTGTATGTTCACCAATTTGAAACTTTGTGGAAAGCGGTATATAAATCTGATTAATAAATAATAAACAAGGATTCCAAGGCAATCATTCCCCAGATGGCACGAGAATTATCACCCCGGTGTAGAAGTTTATACCACCTTGTCTTCCCAGGACTCATTTGCTGAGAACTGACATGCCTTGGGCCTTTCTCCAGGGTATTCTATAAAGCATATAGAATACTCTTGATCATCACCATCCCACACCTTTTCTCACATAAGACCATACAAAAGGGATGCCTTTGACAGGCACAAATCACCACTTACACTAGTTACTCAGCTCTCTTTCCCTGGTAAGGAAGGGCTTGCTATCTCCCCAAGTGGGCAGAGGTGCCTTTGGAAAGCTGGAGCTGCCTGCTTCCTGTTCTTTCTGAAGCACACAATAATGACATGCATGCCTCCCTTGATTTCATTTTCACCAGGAAGTACCATCTAGTATTATTCTTTTGCACAATTGAGTGTTGTGTATTTATTGCAGCAAATCGGGTGTACTATGTATGGACCATAAAATATTTCAGGGCCTGAATAATCACTTTGTATTGCTTATTTTGCTTTATTTCTGAATTTATTCTGTTGTCTGAATGTGTGGTATTTATTCTGATTAATTTCTAAATTTGTAATAGTAAGAATGATCTATAATATGTAACAGATTAGGCAATATAAATACATCATTTATTAATTAATTAAATGTACTCCCCCCTTTCCTTTAAAACTAGTGCTTAAGGTGGCTAACAATAATAAAGTACAGATAAAACTCAAAATTATAATTAAAACATATCGATAAAAAGAAATAAACGGCATCCACCAGATAAAACCTATTTTAGTAAACAAGTCAGCTTAAAAGCCAATAGCCTCCCTGAATAAAAATGAATTTGCGATTTGCATGCTGGTGGAAGGACAACGTTGATGGACTTCCCAGGGAGTTCCAAAGCCTGGGAGCAGCCACTGAGAAGGCTCTTTCTCACGTTCCCCCGAAGCGTGTCTCCAATGGCGGTGGGATAGAGAAGGGCCTGTCTCAAGGATCATAAAATCTAGGATGACTCATACGGGAGAATGCAGTTTTTCAAACAGCTTGGACCCAAGTCATATTGGGCTTCGCAGGTCATAACTAGCACTCTGAATTGTGCTCAGAAATGGACAGATAGCCAGTGACGCTGTTGTAACAAAGGAGTCACATGCTCCTATCAGCAGCCGCAGTCAATTATCTGGATGCAGCATTCTGGCCCAGCTGACATTCCCGAACACTTCTCAAAGGCTGTAGAGTGAATTACAGTAGTCCAAACAGGATGTAACTAAGGCATGCTTGCTTTGCCATTACCAGATCAGACATCTCCAAGAGCAAACACAGTTGGTGCACTAGCCTTAGCTGTGCAAATTCACTCCTCGCCCACCAGCAGGATTTATATGCATACAAATGTCAGTTCAATTATAAACACCAATAAATATGCCTCCTTTACTTTTTAAGTCCTTGTAAAATTCTAAATAAACATAAGCACAATTTAAATTACACATCCCAAGTTGTCCCACCATTAATACAAGACACGGATGAATGCATATAGTATTTGATCATGGAAATAATATATTTGCCATCAATCCGTACAGTATGGATTGACGCATTTGGAATGTTTCTTAGTTAAAGTACTTTATTTTTTTTTAAAAAGGTGTTACCTATAACACCATATGGATAAACATCTGGGAAATCTGCTCACAGCAGTCCCCATTGGATTTTAAAAAAATGTATTTTGCCTGAGTCTTTGGAGCTGAAACAAGCTGCACTAAGCATACCTATATGCAATGTGCATTTCCTTCATGGTTTTAAGTTCTCCTTTCCCATTGCCTCATGTCTGGCTTGGTTAGCTCATGCTACATACAGTACGTAGAGCACCTATGCATGGCAATGCCAACTGCTCTAAACCGTACTAGCAACAAAAAGCCTATTGACAAATAGTAGCTAAATTAAGGTGGTTAAAATCACCACTCGAAGCACTTGGACTACTAGTGCAACGTGAGTTCTTGTGAATATTTCAGTGTCTAAATGTCAGATGGTTTTATTGATCCAGCTCCCCCAACATCATCTCAATCATGAAACTCAGCCAAGATAGCTGAAGTATATCTGACACTGACTTTGCTGGCTGGTTCAAAGTGGAGGGATCCAATCTGTCTGTTCTCAAAGAGGGTGCCAAAACTGTTTCAGTTCTAGCTATGGGGTGCTTTTAGAGCTTGAAATAAAATAACCTCTCAGATCCATCAATGAAAACATGCTAGATTAATCAAGCTACTCTCTCCCCTTTTTCTGTTCAAAGCAAATCATTCCACACATGGGAGATAAAACAAAAATATTACAGATGTGTCTCAATTTACGGCTTACAGAATGAGATGCAATGGTCTGTTCTTGCTGGAAACTATAGTAAAAGATGTTATTTTAAAAACAAAAAGATCAGAAAAGTAACAGCAGGTGCTAATCCACTGGATGCATGCCAGGATCATAAGCTACTAGATACCCTGGGTCAGATCGGTTCACCAATGGAGCTAAATATAGAGTCTTGGGAATTAAAAAGCAACCACCGCCAGAAATAAATGGCATAGCAATTAACCCTTTAAAGTAAAAAAACAAAAACAAAAAAAAAAAAAAAAAAACCCAAAACAAAATGTGTACTATTTATTTGAGACTATTTGTGCCCGCTATTGTTTTAGGTGTGTAGCTAAGACATATACTGCCCAAAAGATGTTTGAAATGCCCAAAAGTATCTCAGTAATTCATGAGCTGGGGTGTAAGACTCAAGAGTTGGGAGGGCCAATTCACCATTATCCCACACGGAGTAAATGCGAGATGACAGGCATTCACTGGGAGATGAGCCAGCAGACAGACAGCCTGAATGCAAGCAGGCGTGGCTCATTCCTGTCTGGAATTTACCAACATTCTGGAGCATCTCTGACATTTTCTCACAAGTATGTGGCCATAACTGGTACATAGACTGGGTCGAGAGTGACTAGGCAACCCAAAACAAAATGTACTTCTCTTCAAAATGAGAGGGCCCTGAAAATATGGAGGCTATCCCGAAGCTGTTCTCAGGGCAAGGGACAACTACCAAGAATCCTTTTCCCTGGACATAGAAAATTATTTGTGGTGATAATCTCTATCATCATCATCATCATCATCATCATCATCATCATCTACAGTATTTGTATACCGCTCCACATCAAGCAGATTCCAGAGTGGTGAACAATAAAAAGATAAAAAGAGATAAAACAAAAACAAAACATTGAAAACAAACTTAAATTACATTGATGGTTGAAGAGCAGAGGCGGTTTCCTGGAACAAAGAGGTCTTCAGGGAGTTCCACAGAAATTGAGCTGCCACACTGAAGGCCCTTCTCCCAGTGGACTCCAATTGGGCCAAAGGTCCATGAGGAACCACCAGGAGCATGCCATCTGATGACCTCAGCGACTGGGCAGGTTGGTATGGGAGGAGGTACTCTCTCAGGTAACCTGGTCCCAAGTTGTGAGGTCATGGTACTAACATAGCTAGAGCTGGCTCTGCCCAGTCTTCAAGGCCACCAACAGGCTCACTGTCCATAGCTGGAAAGACTGCTCTCTCATAAGTGACAATAAGCTAATATTCCTGATCTTTTTATATGGCTAGCTTTCTCCACACACAGCCCAGTGCAGCTCCTAAAGCCTTATTTGTATGGATAAATCATACCCCAATCACATGGTGTCCTTTACACAGTACTCTCAATACCTGACCTAGTTCAATCACAATCCCATCCACACATAATGAATTAGAGAAGGGTAGTTTTGCTGTTGTACGCAACCCCCTGCCATCCATTATGTCCCTCCAACGAATTAAAAAACAAATTTAAACTGAAGGTTAACAAAAAATGGCTGTGTTCCTACTTGGGGGAAAAAATACTATTGGGCTACAATGATACATGTTTGTTAACATCTATTTGGCATGATGCCAGTATCCTAATAAGTTATGTAATTCAAACTCTGGGAAATCTTTCCTTTAGGACAACTATTTTAGTTCTGTCTTGGCAAATGGGGCCATAACATAGCATCACTGAAAGTGGTTTCTTTTAAGAGTGCTGCTAACTGGCTACATGATGAATACAGATAGCTTGGAAGTGAAGAATTCCACGGAATAGGAGTAAGTGGCAGCTGGATACACTGAACAGCACTACGTGGGAGGGTAATGTATTGTAGACATGGGTCACCAGACCCTACAAATCTCTTTGAAGTTATCTTGAAGTATACATGAGCACATATTAGAGGTGTAAGGATTTAGTAATGTAATATAATTCAGTGGTGCCATGTCTGTTATGTGTTATTATCGATCTTCTGCAGTTATCCATCCATGATCTTCCGCACATAGAAATGGAGTACATGAGAACTGCCAGTTATTTCACTGTGCAAGCAGAAAATATTTCAGTAGTTCAGCATCACTGGCCTCTCCCATTTCTGCGGTTATCATAGATTTCATAGAGTTGGAAGGAGCCTACAAGGCTATCGAGTCCAACCCCCTGCTCAATGCAGGAAACTAGAGGAGGGGTCTCCCATCCAAGTAACAACCAGGCTTGACCCTGCTTTGCTTTCCACGCTGAGACAAGCTGAGCCAGCATGAGCCACAGGCCTGTAGGTCAGAAGACATACAGTGAAGACAGCCTTAGCTATTACAAATATTACCCTAGGACAGAGGTCAATGGATGCACAAGCAATTTGTTTGAAACTATGTATTTGTATATTTCTCAGAATATCTATTCCATTTAATGGCTGAAGCTTTAGTGCATCCCTTTGAAACCATTTCTTTTATTTTCTAGACAGTGGTGAAGAGGAAGAATGACAGCCAGTCTTGAAAGATATATTCTAGACTAGAAAAGAGCTCTCAGACAGGCTGCAATCCTATACCCAGATTACTTGGCAATGAGCCCTTTTCTGCACAATGGCTCTTACTTCTGAGTAGACATAGGATTGCATTTTTAATCTCATAGTCTTGCCCACATCATGAATGACTTGTAAAAGTTTCCAGAAAGACACAGAGATTTGGTTGCTTTACTATGTAGAGTAACTTCATACTGTACACACATAGATCATTAGGATATTGACTGACTTTTACATCCATGCCAACTGAACTTGAAAAACTGGTGTCTTATGCCTAAACATTGCAGGCCGAATTCTTCAATCTTTGTCCACCTAAACTTGTACAAAAATATAGACGTCTAAGACTGGTTCCACTGAGGCATGGAAAACTGAAATTTGGAGGTGAATTTCTCAATGGTACCGTAATCTTCATTTACAGACAGAATTATTTCTTGGTGGAAAAACTGAAAAATTCATCCTCGAAAAATTCATCCTCAAATTCTATAGCAGTTGGGGTAAGACTAGAATCAAGTGACTTAAGGGAACGCATCAATGGTTACTTAAAATCAGTCTTTTTTCCCCCAAGCACTTTTGCTATGTAACTTTCTTGTTGTTTCTGTATCTTAAACTCAGATGCTTGCTTTCTGCAACAACAACAAAAAGACACGAAGACAAGAATTGCAATAGCAGATTGCAAGAACATTTACTACATAATTTTCTATGTGAAAATAGACATCTAAACAGAGTAGTCCTTACTGAGCTCTGGCACATTTGAAACATCAGGAAACTAAATGGAAGGATACCTATGTGTGTGAAGGCCCCTGAATAATACTTCCAGACATACACAGAATTGATAAAGATGAACTATTACCATTCTTACAAAAGAGGAAAGCCTTGTATAAGGAAGAACTATTTCTCCAGCCACTGACTGAGCTGGTTTGGACATCATAATAAACCATGGTTGTGTTGGGAACAAGCTGCAGTAAGCCTCAGGTGTGCATTCTCCTATGTCAAAGTGTGCAATTTGTGTATTTTCAGTGAATCTACTACTGGCGTCTTAAATACAAGATGTCTGAATCCCACTGAAATCAATGATAAATGCCAGTGAAAGAAAGACCAGCCAGATGGGCGATTAATAAATGTAATAAAATAAATAAATAAATAAAATAAAGAGGTTCCCGTCTAAAATACTTACTTTAAGGTTTGCTTCTGCTTGTTGATGAAGTGCTGCAGCTCCTTGATCTCATTCTCTTTGTAGCTTAGAATGTTTTCCTGTTTCTGAATATGGGTCTCAATTTCTGTAAGAGGAATGTGGGAATCTCTAATTTACTTTTTATCTCCTAAATCTCAGAAGCTCAGGACATATAACACGCATATGTATATAGAATTCTTATCAAAATATTTAGCTGTATTACCCTGGCCTAACAATAACACCAAATATGTAGTGCCATGTGTATTCTATACAATAGAATCCAAAATTCTGTGCCAAGAATATTATATTGATGGGCATACTTGTGCATATTCTTTTCAAAAGTTCAAAAACATCAACTCGTGTGTGTGTGTGTGTGCGCACGCGCGCTGTGTGTGGCACAGGGTTGCTGAATACTGCCAGGAAATTCTCCATATCAGACTATAGGTAACTCCTGAAGCTATGCTTCTTCATCATTTTGAATATACGGTAATAACCTGGATAAATACCTTAATAAGCAATTGTATACAGCAGTGAAGTTGTCTATAGCATGTAACTGGAAGTCTCCCAAGCAACATTAAAAACAGCAGTGTACTGAAAAAAATAGTGATTACCGGTATGTACAAACTCATCAGGGGGTTGGAACACCTTCCCTATGAGGGAAATTTAACACATCAGAGGCTTTTTAGTTTAGAAAAGATGAACAAAGGGGGATCCAAACCAGATTTATAAACATATGCATGCTGAAAGTGGAGAGCAAGCAAGCACGATTTCACACAATACATAGAGGCAAACCAAGGTATGCCACTGAGTGTATGTCAACACGGAGCTGCAGCCAATCATGGCTGCATAACACATGTTTGCAAATGCCCGTCTTATCTCAACGCAACATTTGTAGGTATACACTTACAGGTATATGCCTAAAAAATGTAATGTGTGGTGACCTTCATTTTAAGACAATAAAATCATCTAGTGAACTTACCAGTGCATTTGTTTATCAGTTTGTCTTTTTGGATTGATTGCTTTAGCACTTTGCTGTTTATACGAGAAAGCCTACAACAGAAGTGACAGTGACAAATTGTAAACAACAGTTTACAATGTTATTTGCACATTCAACTTGCCAATACCATTAAATAGACTGGAGTAAGAATTTCAAGCCCAAAAGCCACTTACATCAGCCAAACAGGACTATTTTTAGGACAAAGATTAAATGGGCACAAATCAGACATCAAGCATAAGAACATCAATAAGCCTGTTAGGGAACACTTCAACCTCCCTGGAATTCCATCAAGGACCTCAGGGTGGCAGTTCTAAAGAAATTGAAATCAGGGGCCCACTTGGAATGTGAGATTGCAGAAGAAGAGGTGATAATGAAATTTGATGTGTTAACCAGGGATTCAATAGGAACTATGGTTTCTGTGCACATTATGAAGACTCTTAGGGAGCAATCCCATGGCCCGAGAGAGCACCTAGGGGGCCATCGGATACTTCAGATTCCCAGATCCAAGGCTGGAGACAGAGCTCCAATCTTGGAACTGGGAACCCATGCTCTGATCCCCCTCCCCACAACCTCGCAGCCAGCACAGAAAGAACCATGCCTCCTGCCTCTCCGAGGCTGGGAACTCGACCTCGGAGAGGGGGTAAACAGGGCATTCCGGGGGGGGGGGGGGAGGAGACTGCAGAGGCTAGGGTCCTATCCTGTGTGCTCAACAGCCTCCTTTCCTCCCCCTCGAAGCGCCCCAGCTATATGGCTGAAAATAGCTGTCTAGAGAAAACGCAGAGCAGGAGGAGCGGGGAGGTGAAGATCGCCTCCACCATTCCTCCCACTCTGCACTGGATGATTGTCAACCTCCAAGTTCGGAGGCTAATGATCATCTTGATAGGATTGCACCCTTAGTGCACTTTGTGGTTTCTAACTGTCACTTTAAGACAGGGGTCCTCAAACTACAGCCCGCGGGACACATCCGGCCCAACGTGTCCTTTCATCCGGCCCGGCAGCCGATCTAGCTGACGCACGCCCTGCAGGGCGGCTCGCGTGCCTCCTCCACTGGAGGAGACGCTGGCCGCGGCGCTGGCCGCCCTGCCGGGCTCCGGGCGGCTTGCGCCCTGCCGCGAGCGCTCTGATTGGTGGCTGCTGGCGAAGGAGGTGGCAGCGGCGGCGGCAGCTCCTCTGACGGGAAGATGGCGGTCTCATGGACACGGAGGTGGCTGGCCTAGCCCCAAAGTAATGGGCGGGGAGCGCTCGGCGCCGGCTCCCTATTCCCTTTTCAGCTCCCTCCGGCCGGCTGGCTTTCTTCCCGAGGCCGGTCCTGAGGAGCTTGCGTGATTCATGGCGGCGGCGGCGGTGACCATGGCTGCCAGGGCCCTGCCAGCCAGCCTTCGCCCGCCTCTACCACCGCGAAGAGGCTGTGCCGTGGCCACTCGTCGTCGCCTCTTTCTCCTGCTGCTCCCTCGGCTCAGCCAGTCTCTCTCCACGCCGCCAACTTAGCCGCACCTCCTCCACCGGAGGAGACGCTGGCCGCGGCGCTGCTGCCCCCCCCATTTTAAAGTATGAGCTGGGATCCAAAGAATAATGCTGTAACTTGTTCTGTGCACCTGAGGTGGCTTTAGACTTGTGCTTCTCTACTTAGCACCCCTACCAAGTCACATAGCAAACTACTTAAACTGAAGAGAGTTTCAGTAGCAACTGTAATACAGCATGGGGTACTTATTGTTGTTCAGAGGGGAAAAGTTAAAAAAAATCAGTGTGTGCAATACAAGCATTTTGAGCGTGCCTATAAAGCGCTCTCTCTCTCTCTCACACATAAACACCTGATCCAATCAAAGTTAAGCACTTTTAAGCCTTGTTAGTTTATATAGGAGAGATTTAAGCATGCTCTTTATATAACTTTCCATTTAATCAAGTAAAAAAAAAAGGACCCGGGTCCTTTTTTTTTTTACTTGTTCCATTCGTTCATATTTTTTTCAAACTATAGTCCAGCCCCCCAACAGTCTGAGGGACAATGAACTGGCCCCTTGTTTAAAAAGTTTGAGGATCTGAAGTGGGTTGTAACCCACGAAAGCTCATGCTAATTTATTAAAATATCTGAACAAAGTCTCTACGTATGCTACACTTAACCCTTGAATTTGTAAACAGAAGGCAAACACGGTTATACTATAATATTATTTACGGTACTAAGCCTTTCTTTGTTGTCCATCAGATAAAATGAATTGGATCTGGTTATACACGACCCTTAGGCAGCTTCAGAGGCTTCACCCTTGCAGTCAAAGAGCTGCCTGATCCGCACTGATCATCTTTAAGTTTCCATTATGCTGTCACAGTGACAGAAAAGCATCCCTCAATTAATGGTGTTCATATAGCATTTTAGTTTGGACAGACTTGAGGTTAATTAATAAGGATCCTTTCAAGAAAAACAGCAAACTGTTTTCTCTGCCAAGTACGAAGCTAATATCCCAAACCTATGCATGTTTATTCCAAAGTAAGTCCCACTTTGCCTCAAGGCTGCAAATCCTATGCACATTTACTTTAGAATAAATGTTAATAATACGCCTTTTAGGGTGTGATTGAAGACCTTTTTAAATTTAGCCTTTTAAATTATGTAGTTGCTTTAGTGTTCTAATGATCTTCTGTTCTTATTTTTACTGTTTTACAATCTTAAGTTGTTTTAAATTGTGGTGCTCCACTTTGATGGCTTTTTAGCAAATCAGGTGGTATATACTGTAAATGTTTATAACAGCAGCAGCAACTCAGAACTTGGGAGAGAGGCAGCTGGTGGTCCCCTGAAGATTCGTTAGCTAGCAGTCTATCTGGGGATTATAACTAATGTGATGTCTACCCTCCATTTTATGCAGCCAAACTAGAAGCCAGCTCTCTTCATAGAGACCTCCACCACAGATTTACAAGCATACGCGTTGTCAAATGCTTGCTTCTCCCTCTCAAGCTGCTTTGACAGAATATCAATCTCCCCAAGGGCAAATTCCAGCTGTTCAGATGTCACAGCTAGATTATTCTTTGTCTTTGCATGTTCTTCCGCTTCATTCTGTAAATTAAAGTACAATTGAAAAAATTAATTATATAGCCTAACCAATTTCATTGAGCAATGTTTTAACATAAACAGCATCCGATTGCATCAGTACGAGAACAAAAATATTACAGAACTCTGCCGTGTTCTCTATCTCCAGTATTCAGATACCACCTCCCCACTTTTGAAATCAACACAATTTTCAGTATAATAACAATATATTTAAGGTCTACATGAGACACAACTGTTCTAGTCACTGCAAAACTCTTGAGAATGTGCACTCTATCACTGCCATATCAGAAATAAATAACTGAAAGCTACATACCTCTAGTTTCTTCACAATAGCCTCATATTCCTTCTTGCTTACTGAGTTCTCTTCCTGTATTGCGATCTATAAAAAAGAATGTTATAAATTAGTTGTTTGTGTATAAGAGACTTACCATTAGGTAAGATTACTAAGGGTGCAATCCTATGCATGTTTAGACAGAAAAAAGTACTACAAATCCCAGCATTCCCCAGCCAGTATGTGGGGGCCTGAAATGCGGTATGCTGGGAGTTGTAGGATTTTTTTCTGTCTAAACACACATAGGATTGCACCTTATTTGTAATTAATTATTTTTAGTCTGACCATATTTAGTTAGATGCATCTCAGACCACTGATTTCAGTGGGTTTAGGCAAATCTAAATCTGCCTAGGCTCCTAGGGAATAATTAACAACATAAGAAGAACCTTGCAGGATCAGACCAAAGGTCCATCTATTCCGGGGTCCAGTTTCCAACAGCAGCCAGTCAGATGCTTCTGGGAAGCTCACAAGCTGGGCATGAAAGCAACAGTTGCCCTCTGTTGTTGCTGTCCCCTAGCAACTGGTATTCAGAAGTACACTGCCTCTGAACTTGGAGGTTCCACTTGGATAACAGCTGCAGACCGACATTATTTAATCCTTTATCAGAACACTAGAACTTGTCCTACTGCATCAGACTAAACCTCCATCTAGCCCAGAATCTTATTTCTAACAGTGGCTAGCCAGATGTTTTCAGGAAGCCCACCAGGAAGAAATGAAAAAAGTCCAGTATTTTCATTCCCACAAATTGATATGCAGCAGCATATTGCCTCTGAATACAAATGTCCTATTTAGCTATCATGGCTTATATAGACAATTACATGCGGGACCTGCAACAAAGTGTTGCAGTGTGGAGTGTTTCTACTCAGTGCCCTCCTCCAGGATACTCCATTCCATTCTCACCCCACCCTTATCCCATCAGTTAGCATTCTATGGCCACTAAGCACGCAAACATGTTTTGGGTTTGCACCCCTAACATTATTTTGTACTTCTGCAAACCTTGGGGTTATACAGGTGACTTCAGGAGCCACAAAGGCTTCACATAGGTATTGGTAATATAACAGGTTTATCTAAAAAGTTGTACACTGTTCTTTGCAGCAAGAGAGGGAGGAGGAGGGGTTATGGAGCCCGGCTTATAGTGGATGGGACAGCAGTAGTGGTTAGGTGCTGATCACGATTGTGGAGGCTCAAGTTCAAATTGCCATGGGATAACCTTATTTAGACCACGAATTGTCTCTTGGTAGACCCAGCCTTCCCCAATTTGGTGCCCTCCAGATGTGGAATACAACTCCCAGAATCCCCCAGCCATGATGGGAATTGCAGTCCAACACAACTGGCGGGCCCCAGGTAGGGGAAGGCTGGTCTTGCCGAACTCACACACACAGGGTTGCTGCGACGATAAAATAGGTGTGTGTGTGTGTGGGGGGGGATATCACGTATGCTGCACTGCACTGAGCTCTTTAAAGGACCACGTTAAACACACAGGAAAGGGAGAAACCTTTCTAGATAACGTTCTCCTAATCATCGGGGGGGGGGATTTTAAAAAAGAAAAATAATTATTTGTGTATGTAAGATGTTGGCAGACACAGGCAGTTGACCCCCGGCAGAGCTTTTGTCAGCTTCTTGGGCGGTAACAAGGCGCCCCTGGAGCTGCTGCTGATCACCTGCTATACTGAGACGAGCCCCGATAACGGCAGGCAGGCAGACAGGCAGGCAGGCAGCAGCAGCAGCACACCCCCCCATTGTATTTCATTGCACGGCGAGAGGGAAGAGACCTCGCCCCCCCAAACGCGCTGCCTTCTCTCCCACCGGCGGGCCCCACCTGCCTCCTCAGCCTGTCCAGCAAAGCCTCCTGGGTCTCGATCAAATCTCGCAGCTGCTGGTAAGCCACTGACGACGCCATTTTACTTCTCTACTCCCGAGCTCCAGCCTGCGCTGATTGGAAGTGGCCGCGCTTCCTTCTCCTACCAATCACAAAACAGCGCCCAAAATTGTTCACGGGATCTTTAACTATTCGCGCGAGAGTTGTTGCCCCCAAGCCCAGAAAAGGAAAGCTACAGTTACACGGCCTGTTTTTTTTCTAGTGTTCAATAGAAAGCCTTTCTTGGCTGCGGTTTTGTGCGCGCGGGGTGGACGCTGCAACTCCTCAACCGAGTCTCTTCCTTATTGGCCCTTCTCTGTTCTAAAATGGAACGTTCCTCCCATGCAGAGCGTAGGCAGAGGAAGACACGTGTGATTCCAGATTTTGTGCAGGGGTTTCTGCTTTACTCTGTCAGAGCATGAAAACGCCATTATGCCCAAGGCGTAAATCCACTTTCATTTTATAGGTAGGCCCTCGAGCTGCCGATGAGGGTGGTACAGGTTTCTTGGGGTGCCAAAGGAAAGATGGTATAGCAAGGGTGGCCACTTGTGAATCGGCCGAAAAAAGACCAATTTGAGTAAAATTTACATATGCGTAGATGCAAATTTAGGGATAGTTACTAGAATTTAAATAGAAACAGTACATAGCACCATCGTGTGTGCCAGGTGACCTGTGTGCCTTGCTCAGTCCGCTGTGCAGGTGCTGTTGATGGGAAACTTCAAGGCCAAGCTCTTACAGTTCTTTGTTCTTTTGTCTTTAACTTGGCCTGGACAGCCCTTCAAATAGGGAGACACCTTCTGAATAAGAGAACAGTTCTCTGGTGGCCGCCCTTCAAATAGAGGACTGTCCTCTGTAACTGCTGATTTTGCAGCTTGCAGTATAGGGAGGGAGCAGTTTGCAAAATGTTTCAACATATGTGTTGACAGTGATGTACCTACCAGACGCTTACTTTAATAAATAATTGTATTGTTTGCCATAATTTCTTTGAAATAATAATTACACAATACAGCGAAACAAAGTTTAAGTGGACAGAAAAGCTGTGTTTGGCAAAAGCTGTAAAACAGTTCCCAAGAAAATATACAGTATTTTTCCATGTATAAGACTATACTTTTTCCTAAAATCTCTAGACTAAAAATTGAGGGTTGTCTTATACACGGAAGTAAGCCGAGGAGAGAACCGCGCAGTTGCAAAACTGCCCAGTGGGGGGCATCTTATACATGGGGGCGTCTTATGGACGGAAAAATACGGTATGTGTAAACAAGTGTTATTTTGAATGTTTCAAAACTACCCGTAACAAATATTGCAAAAAAGAGACAGCTGAACATAGTGGGCCACCAAAACTCCAGTCTCCATCTTGATATCCAAATCTGGCTCCAGAACGCCTTATGAGGGAGTGGGGTTTGGATGGGGGGGAAATCAGGGTGGCGGAGCACAAAGACAGAGACAGAGAGGAACAGAGACACACTTGCAAGGTGGTGGCTTGAGACTGAAGTTACCTCAAGCAGCGAGGAAGAGCTGTACAATCAGAAATTAGCCCCATTTTAAACCTCCCCCCCCCATCCTAAATGAGTAGAGCAGGAAGATAAAATTGGTTACTGGATTGTGCCCTCATAGCAGAGCTAGGAGATGATAAACTG
The DNA here is from genome assembly GCA_021292165.1 of Shinisaurus crocodilurus. Classification (NCBI taxonomy): domain Eukaryota; kingdom Metazoa; phylum Chordata; class Lepidosauria; order Squamata; family Shinisauridae; genus Shinisaurus; species Shinisaurus crocodilurus. Next base: position 163,399,152 of record CM037879.1, read on the forward strand.
CAAAAGGGCTCACGTATCAGAATGTTTGGCAATGGGATACATTACTGTATTTTGTGTCCCTCCCCACAAAATACAAGGGCATATGCCTCTCTAACCCAGGCCTTTCCCCCTCCAGCACCACATCTCTGCCTGCCAGTTTGATATACCCACCTGAATCTCTCATCATAGTTTCAAACTCAACATGTCCAGACTTATCTTTCCTCCCGAGTCTTCCTCACCTCTCCATATCCATCCTATTGATCAGGCATGCAGCCCTGACTTTATCTTTGAATGTGTGGAGCAATGGTTGCTGGCCAGATGGGCAATAAATAAATGTAAATAATAGTAATAAGAATCAGTTGCCAAGTTGTGTTGCTGCTTCTCGCTGCAGACTGGGACTGCAAGTATCCACCTGTTCCTCTTTATCCTCTTAGTTAAAACTCTGGGCATTTCCTGCCTTGACTCCTGTAACTTTCCCCCCTCTGATCTTCTCCCCTTTTTGTCTCTTGGTTCTCTCACCACTAGCCAAAACTCCACTGCCAAAATTATTCATCTCTGTCCATGTGAGACTCAAATTCCTTCATTTTCTTCCCGTGTTCTGTATCCTGCACAAACTCCTTGTCCTTAATTTAAAGATATCCATGGTCTCCCTTGGGCTAGAGATAGCCAATGTGTTATTTCCTTTTTCTGCTCTCCTTGTGTCCATGTTGGGGTCCCATCTTGTCCCTTCCAGAGATCGCCTTTCGCGATCTCTGAGTTGACAGTGACTTTCCCTCCAAAGTGCCCAAGCAGCACATTGGAGGGGCTGTCACTTGTTTGCCACCCCCTTTTAAAAATATTTTTTAAGTGCAAGAAATTTGCACAATTTTTTTTCGTATTTTTTTTAATGAGTTGGACTTGCACACGTGTGCACTTGTGGGGGTCTGAAATGGGCAGCCTCACCTGGGCAATGTGCTGGGAAGTGTCTGCTGTCAAAGTGCAGCAAGCTCTCTCCATGGACATTGACCCAGAGAGGCTGCAAAGATGCTTATTTTTCACTTTGCTTTCCTGTGACGGTTGTCAAAACGTGAGCTGTCAAGGGAAAGCAAAGCCACAAAAGGGGGTGGCCACCCTTTGTGGTGAGATCCTCCATTTGTTATTATTATTTTTGGTGGACCTGACTCTTCTCAGTGTCCTGCATCTTTTCCACCATTTCCCGAGACTCTAGGTGCTCGGGAAGCTGAAAATGTGCACGCCACCTTTTATGGGAGCATGGAGCTTTGACAGCTCAGGCATCTGTTCAAAACGGGGATTTTGACACGGCTAATTGGGTTTTTTGACAGGGACATAGGCATATGTCCCTGTCAAAAAACCCTGCACAAATTTCTTGTGCTTAAAAAAAAAGGTGTGTGTGTGGTGAAACAGTATCAGCTCCTCCAGTGTGCCGCTTGGGCACATTGGAGCAGCTGTCAACTTGGAGATTACAAAAGGCGATCTCTTGGGGGGGGGGGGGGAGAGAAGGTGGCTTTAGCCGCCAAGTCCCTTGGGATACGGGGTGAAGGACTGAGGGGAAAGTGAGGGGACAACCCACAGTGAGCCCAGCTGTCTTTCAGGTGTACTGTGGGTTGTTCAGTGAACAACCAATCCACTGTTTGTTAAACACAGGGTGGCTTAGCATGACGTACGAATGCACCCATTTGGTGGCTGAAATTTAGTGTTTTGGGTTTTTTTTTTAAAAAAAGAAAAAGTGTCATAGGGATTTGACTGTAATGATATAGCCTGAAATGTAATATGAATGTAAGCAAACTTTGATATTCATATCTTTTATTTCATTTCTTATTTCCATACAACACAACTACAGTTGTCATTTTCAAATCTAAATAATATATTACATTTAATTTAATGGTTTAAAAAAGAAACAGGCACACACACACACAAAACACTGATTCCCCATCAAAGGGTGCAGTCTTCAGATACTGCAGTAGTCCTGTTGAAATTGCCAAAGAGTTGAGGCCAAAGTAACAGAGAACTGTTTACTTCAAACCCACTAATCACCCTAAGCCAAGGTATTTCCAGATTTTTTTACTCTAGATAAGGAAAGCATATCTTAATTACTAGTCATCTGGTGTAACGATACACACCTAAATGGTTTCTGAAAAATGAACTGTACAATCAAGCTTCAATGCAATAATTACCATATTGCCAATGTATGTTTATATTCAGAAAAATAAATCACACCAAGCAACTTAAATACACAAATAAATAAGAATATTAAGCTGGTGCTTGATGTGAAATAAATAAAAACAAAACAAAAGGACCATTTTCAGATCTCATGCACACCTGAAGTACATCTTAAAATAAAACATTTCGCAAAAGGTAAACCAGGTCTTTAATTTATGCTACCATTAACTATAGATTTCCCTATAGCCTAAGTGGGGACAGACAAAATACACAGTTGATTTTCTATATAAAAGTTCAGGATGTTCGTTTTCCTGCAATTTGCAACATAGTACTTGGTTAAATCTCATAAGCAGGGGCCTTTTGTCACTTTGGCTGAAGTCTAGTGTCGGATACTTCCTAAAAGAACCATTAGCTCTGAAACGTACCGTAGCTTAAGGGCAGAATCCTATGCATTTGTCAGTTTTTTTCCTGTCTAAACATGCATAGAATTGCACCCTAAGAATATTCCCAGGCACATACTACCTAGGAATATTTGATTTACGGTAACTTGAATCTGTGCAAGTTAAAGTACACTAGGGGTGGTGGTGGTAGATGAATCGCTGAGAAGATGACGTGGGATAAACCACATAGGCCAAAATTATAGACTTTAAACACATCCTTCAGCAGCCTGCTATCTTGGTGAAGTGTAGAGGCATTTCATGGTGCACATTGTGATAAACATATTGTTAAATCACTGAATTTCCCCTGGAAACTAGATTTAGGATAAGGTAGAACAGAGAGGCATCCAATGGCAATCCAGTGAAGGTAAATGGATGCAAACATCTATTTTCTAGCTGTAGGGATCCAGATCTTGCCAAAAATTAAAGTGAGCATCCATTCCTCCAGGTGGTCCTGATGGCCAAAATTTGAGCCCTGGTTCACTAACTATAACTAGAAGGATACACTTAAAAACCAGGGCTACATCCCTGGGCTTCTTGGCTAGGATAAAAACAATCTGTCCCCATCCGTTGGCCGGAGGGAGAGCTAGTGCTCTAATGCTTGCTTTCCTCTTCCTTTTTCCTTTTGCATCATGCCTTTTGAAATGTGAGCTGGGACTGTCCTGTCTTTTAATCTCTGTACAATGCTTAGAAAGTTTTAGGTGTTTTATAACATCATCATAACAATAGTAATAATAATACATCCTTGAGGCCTCTTCTTTGCAAGTTCTACTGAAACAGAACAGAGATAGATATAAAAACGGAGTGTGGAAGCAAATCTTGTTCCTTCTATCTAAACTTTTGTTGCAAGTCAGGTAGATAGTAGCTTCAGATAAATATGGGAATGACAACGTGAGATGCCAATGATTTACTGATCTGACATTGGATGGGCTGTATTCTCATAGCAAGAACAGTGAGCGTGATGGCTGTGTTCCTGGGAAGCACATGCTTGGCACTTGAATGGCGGCAAAGTATCAAATGAAGACTGTTGCCAAATGTAATTAAACCTCCAAGGAATCACTAACATTTAAATACTACTGGGCCTTGGAAGCAAATGTGCTGTATATACCGTATATTACAGCAAGTGTTGCCTCTATGGCTCAATTCATATAGCTCTGCATACACGATAAAGATACTGTTCTAAGTCTCTATATTATGCTTGTCCTCTTTGTTATGAAAGGAAAACAGAGCCAAGTTGAAATTCCTACCAACAGCATACACGATTTGTCAGTACTGCTCCCTTCTCCCCTAATGCCTCTGCCAATTAACGACTCCTTTGTATTCCTATGAGACTGGAGAGCTTTTCACAGTTCTCAAGTTTTACAGATTCTGCTTTCTGTTTCAGGCGCTCGTCTCTGTAAAGCTTCGCCAAATTAGATAACTCTGATTCTGAAAAATGAAAAACGTAGTTACACTTTTTTTCTGGTCTTTATTTATTTCAAACTGTGGATTATTTTTAAATTTAAAAAGTAGTACGTTTATTTTACATTGTCGGAGTCCACAAAACTAGAGTGGACTGATATCTGCTTCTCTGCTTTATATCATTTATAGATATTTGCGCATAATACAGACTTTGCTATATTTTGAGTGCTCTTTGAGATCTAAGAGGGTTTTTTGTCTAGATTTTAAAACAATATGCACAAGTAGGATGCTTAAGAATGAGCAAAAGAAAACTTACTTTGTTGTTTTTCTTTCCTGCAGCTAGTCTGGATGTAGTCAATATAATCTTTTTCAATGTGTTTTTCAAGCTCTTCAAGCTCTTCACCATTATAGTTACTTTCAAAGTTTTTATCAACATAATAAGGCACCTGCAGGTTCTGTGTTTCTCTAACAATAGTGTGCCCTAGAGTCCTGTAAGGGTAGGCAAGTGAAGAATAGGGTTTCAAGCCCGCTTACAAACAAAAAGTTAGAAAATATGTTTTGCCTTATTAATATTCCTATTCAAAATTGTCTGTCCTCTAAAAAAAGAAAAGAAAAATTATCAAAGCAGATTACATATTTCTCCTTTGTTCTGCAATGTTCCACATTCTTCCATTTACATGGTCCTGTAATGGCCAGAATCCTATCCAGCTACTGCAGGATCTCTTATTATTGATCAGATGTATATACCGCTTTCCACAAAGGTTCAAAGTGGTGAATGTACAGTATTGTACCATCAAAACAGCAATAAAATGTAACAATAAAACGACTTAAGGCGCAATCCAATCTGAACTCAGGAGGATAACAGGGCATCCTATGCAGGGTGGAAGCAGGATGGAGCCGAAGGTTACCTTTGTACTCCTCCTGCCCTGCAAAACACTTAGATGGCCAATTTTGGTAGTCTAAGTATGGTGCCTTGGAGCACGAGAGAAGGAGGCTGAGGTGCCACCAGGATACCTCATATTGGGACAGTGCCTGTCTCCTCCCCTTCCCACCCCCCTGGAACACCCACTGAACCCCTTTTCCGAGGTTGCATTTGCGACCTTGGAGAAGCAGCTGCTGCAGTTCTTTCTGCACCGGCTGCAGGGGGGGGGCGCTCTGAGCTCTGACCTTGGAGCAAGTTTCCGAGGTTGGAGCTGGGCCTCCAAATAATCCTATGGCTGTCTAAACACTGTCTAGCGGCCATAGGATTGCGGTGTTAGTAATAAAAATACTAATCGCTGAGAAAAGTGCATGCTCTGCTGTGTGCTACAGACTGCAGCTGGCTGGATCACATGTCAGGGAAAGCCTGTGTGAAAATATGGGTTTTGAGGAGACATCTAAACATCAGAACTGTGGGGGCCTGTCTAGGGACAGTTGGTAATGCGTTCCAGAGGATGGGGGCTGTGACATTTAATGCTCTACTGCAAGCCTGTGGCTTATGCTGGCTCAGCTTGTCCGAGTGTGAAAAGCTAAGCAGGGTCAGGCCTGGTTATTACTTGGATGGGAGACCCCTCCTCTAGTTTCCTGCATTGAGCAGGGGGTTGGACTCAATAGGCTCCTTCCAACTCTATGATCTATGAAACTCTATGCTCCTGAAGCAAACCCCAGGAACGTGGCACCCTCAGGAGCACTTCCTCTGATGATCACAAAGATCAGGCAGGGACATAAGGGCTGAGGCGGTCCCTAAGTTAACCTGGTCCCAAGTTGTTTAGGGATTTTTATGTTAACAGCAACACCTTAAACTTGGTCCAGTAGATTATTGGCAGCCAGTGCAGCTCTTTTAACAAAGGTGTGACTTGTTATCAGAAAGGCTCCAGTTATCAGCCTCGCCACTGCATTTTGCACCAGCTGCAGCTTCCAGACCAAGACCAAGGGAAGCCCCACATAAAGCACATTACAACAATCCAAGATCCACCTAAGTAGTTGCAAACACAGCCCAAAAGGATTATAGCTCTTTCAGTATTATGATTAGTTATCCATTTCTGAAATGTAGAGGAGTACAGTATCTGGAATATAAAGCAAACTAGCAGGGGGCATGCCTTAGAGGATCATTAAAGTGATGTAACTCAACATGAAGCTTTCTACTATTTATAATGATGTTAATATAAACCTTTACTAAATTCCATCTGCCTTTCACTGCTCCTTACTTTCTCCTAAATCAAGCAAATAAGCATCCTTTTTTAAAGAGCCAACCATCTTTTGCATTCCTTATAGCCTCTGGTTGTTTTTTTAAAAAATTAATAATACCCTGTTTAAAGTTGCCACTTAGCAGATAGGACTGGAGTCTTTTCTTATCAGTTTTGATTTAAACTTAACTGGCATAAAAACTATGGACAAATCAACCCACTATTATTCTAACTGTGTTCCAGCAGTTCTAATTTATACATGAGCTCTTCTATCTGAGTAGTACTCAACACTGTGGATCTCAGTAGTGTATTCAGACTGGGTTTGTATCCAATGTTAGTCCTTCTTAGAGTAGACCCATTGAAATTAATGGTACTTAAGTTAGACTAACGTTGGATACAACTCAGTATGACTATTCAAACATCCCCCCCCAAAGAATACCCCATGTCCTCTTTTTATGAAAAGAACAATTGCTTTCTACAGAGTGCTAAGAAGAAACATCTAGTTCGTATGTTACAGCTATGACCAACACCCTTTAGAACTACTTTCTACATGGAAATTAATCTCCCTGTTGGAAAATATGAGAGTGCCTTTCCCACTGCAAGCAGTTTTAATCAGCTTCCCAATTTAACTGCCCTTCAAATATAACAAACTGCAGGCTTTCTCTAACCCTGAGGTTAACCTCCATACTGGAAAGGTTAGTGTGAAAAAGCCCTCTGGAATCCTGAACTAGGTTCTCCCAGAACAGCAAAGAAAAGTATCCGGACTTACGATTTGAAGAGGCTGTAAGGTGGATTAGTAGCCGTTAGCTGAGTTACTATTGACACAGCTATTATAATAAAGACTGGTAGCAGCTGGATAAATGCTGAGTAGGTATTCTGGAAATGAGAACAATGGTTAGTCAAGCGTATAAGCTAGAGATGGAAGAAAATCGAAATCATAAAGGTAAAAATATCGGGTTGCATCCAATGTTAGTCCTACTTACAGTAGACCCACTGAAATGAACAATACTTAGTTAAGCTAACATTGGATACAACCCATCACCCCCAGATAGGAGATATTAGCTAGCTATTAGTCTTTTAAACAGGACTGGCGGTTAGGGTTTAAATTAGCACAAACAGATATTGTTAGATACTTACCGTAGTACTTTTGATCAAGGCCCTTTATTGTAATACAAATTATATGGCAAGAACAAGGCAGTTTTCATACTGCTTTGCAAGGCATTAGGGAAGGCTGCTTGCTTGTTCCTTTTATATACATAATGTTGCCTTGAATTGGTCACTGCTACCACCCCACTCCCGGCCCTGCTTTCTATTATATAAAATAAACATTCTGTTTTACTTAATGCTGAGGACCTTGTAATGTTTTGGTGTTCTTGGGCATAGACAGAATACTCTAGACACAGGATACCAAAAGATAGCTTTACTTTTATAGTAACCAGTGCAACACTCAAATGAGTCCCCCATATAACACACATAATTACAGACCTAGATTCTCTTTTCTTAATCACGTATGGGGAACCTCAGGCCCAGGGGGGGAACCTCAGGCCCAGGGGGGGAACCACAGGCCCAGGGGGGGAACCACAGGCCCGGGGGGGGGGAACTACAGGCCCGGGGGGGGGGACCACAGGCCCGGGGGGGGGACCACAGGCCTGGGGGGGGGAACCACAGGCCCGGGGGCCAAATCCGCCCCCCTTGGGGTACCAATTTGGGTTCCCCAGATAGCCATGCCCCTTCCTCTGGTGCTGCCCATTTTCCCTCAACCATCGATCGTTTGGTGATTTCCCATCTTTTGTGTAATCCCCCCCCCCCCCCATTCTAAAAGGTTGAAATGCCTCTCCTAAGGCTTAGTTCCTGGCAGGAAGAGCTTGAAGCTACAATATGCCGGTATTTTTTATATTTTTGGCCCTGCCCCCTTTGTCTTCAGCCCCGTCCACAACTGGAATGCGGGCCCGGAGAGCTTCTCCAGAAGGGCCCTTGGACTGAAAGAGGTTCCCCATCCCAAGTTGTAAGGTGCCTTCTACGGGAGTTACATCCTATTTGTTGAAGGTAATTCTTAACTTTAAGTTATTGGATTGGTAAAAAACACCTTCCTTCCTACAAATAGGTCCTACCTTGAGAGTCAATGGGTTGTACCCAATGGTGTGAGCAGAAGGCCGCTTGTGTAACAGATCTTTCTCTTTCCACCTGGCCCTCGGTGCTCACCCCAAATTCCTCACAGGAGGGTCAGGAGGCCCTCCTGAACAGTGGGGATTGTGTGGTATAGGGCTGCAGTGCTAGAGAGGAATTGCCCCAAATCAGGGGGAGGGATCTTGTGCCAGAATTTGCAAAAACCTCTTCCCTCCCCTTTCCATTTACACACGGCTCTGCTGGGTCAGAGCCGTCTGTGAACAGAAGGGCAGCATTCAGCTCAGGAGGGAGGGGCCATAGTTTAGTGCAGAACACCTGCTTTGCATGCAGAAGGTCCCAGGTTCCATCCCTGGCATCTCCAGGTAGGGCTGGGCAGGAAAAACTCCTGCCTGAAATCCTGGAGAGCCACTGCCAGTCAGTGTTGACAATACTGGACTAGATGGACCCAGGGTCTGACTCAGTATAAGGCAGCCTCCTATGTTCCGACCTATTGTTGGGGTCTAGTGAATGTTACTGAAAAAGATCTTTTGGAGTGACAGGCCGTTGCTGAGATGGAAGGACAACAGCTTTGTACTTTTTAATTTAAAATGTTTATACTGTTCTAAAACTGCTCTCGATGGGGAAAGCATACCATTTTAGGTATTGGAGCAAAGCCTGGAAGAGCCACAACGTCTTCCACTGCAAAGTTCAAGCAACATCCTTTGGGATCCCATTCCGTAAGGAGACAGGAGATGCAGCACAAATATTAGGTTCTTTCTCATTACAATCTATGTATTGTACCAAGCGGAGAAGCTTAATATCTGTCATGTTGTCATAGTGCCACCAGAAGTCATGCAAAAAATACAACAACCTCAGATCATAACACGCAGCTCTGAGAGCAAACAAATACGGTAAGTGATGGAATTCTGCTTCTCTTTTGCCTGAAGGCAGAAGGGGATGTTAGGTTTTGCATAGGCAGAACGAGATTATCACCTGACATCAGGATTATCACCTGACATGGAGGATGTCTCTTGAGATGAAGTACACAGGGTCTCTGGTCACGAGACATAGTCTCAAGGTGATATGACTCAGCAACCTTGGACAGGTTTGGAATCAACATGTTGATGAATAGGTTATACAACTGGGGTAATATCCTATTTATAGGTGCAGGGTCTGTGGTATAAAGCTAACACACTTGTTGATAGCTTCACTCTTCACACTCTCGTCTCGACTCGACATGTCTCTTGTTCTGGACTTCACTTCATCTAGCCTTACCACTGGGGTATTGGATTTGTATCTGCAATGATGCAGTGAGTAAGAGATGCATTGCTTGCCTTAATCCCATGTAATTGGGTCTTACAAATAAACTCTTTAATCTTTATTAACTGCTGTTATCTCCTCCTTCCGCCTGCGTGACTGGGACTGAGGGTCATTGGCTAGGGAAGCTTTTGAACCCGGGTCAGTCCAGCTCTCACAGGGGAGAGGGAGGATGCTCCTGTCATGCTTGGGACACAGCAGGATGAGCCCTTCCCTGTTCTATCTTCTGCCTTCTTTGGTGAGAGAAGACAGCTGGAGATGGGAAGCTGAGCTGCGTATACCCTTCATTGACTACAGAACTGTCTGCTTCTAGTTAGAAGGAAGACACACTGAAGGAGAAGGTTTGTCAATGTGGTGTGTAGAGCACCCTTCCCCAGCCTGGCGCCCTCCGGATGATTCGGACTACAACTCAAATCATCCCTGACCATTGGCCATACTGGCAGGAACCGATGTAAGCTATTGAGAGCTTCAGCTATTGGGTGGAATAAAAATGAAATAAATAAATAAGCTGTAGTCCAAACCCTATCGAGGGCGCCAGGTTGAAGAAGGCTACTGTAGAGGACACAGCAGCATTGGACTTTGATAACAGAGATCTCGGCTGAAATCCCGGAGTATAGAGCTCATGGGTGACCTTGAGTTGGCCATTCCCTTTGAACCCCATGGGCTTGTTGCAACATAAAATGGGTTGGTTCATGAGTGTATTGGAGGATGCCGGATATATAAATGTGACAAATATGTAGGAGCAGTACAAAATGATGAGGGGGGGAATGTGCTATTCAGTGATGCACAAATCCAGATGAAGTTCATCCACAAAATTGCCACTAGATAAAACTAACTTTCAGCTTGAGCCCATAAATGTTTTCCCTGAAGTAAGCCCTATGGGGTTGAATGGGATTTACACTCACATATGCATGGGACTGCAGCTTCTCCCTCTGCTCCTGGCAAACACTACTCCCCAAGATAAAAAAAAAACCTTGCCTAGTAAATGCACTGGAAGAACAATTTACAATTAAGAGCTCTAAGAAGAATAAATGCCACTTGCTTTTAAAATGTTTCAAATGTTAGCAAATGATAAGCAAGACCAGATTCTTTCCTAAAGACAAGCAACACACAGGCGCTCTTTGTGGGTGTTCATAACAGGCTCCCCCTCTCAAGTACCTGTGGTCTAGTTTCTTCCTCCTCTTCCTCCTGTGTCCAAGTCCTCTCATGTCTGTTTCGCTGCTGATAACATGGGGGATCCATTGATGAATTTGAAAACATGTGTATATTTCCTGGGTTTAAAAAAATAACAAAAGAGGAAAGGGACCGGTTTTTTTATTTAATAGCAGTGCATGTCCCATCCCTATATGGAGTGATGGTGGTAAGCCAAAGACCCCAGGTAGCTCCTGGTGAAAATTAGCTGATTGAGGGCTCTAGTGAAAGCATGTCTTGTGGAGGGCTATCCATCTCGGACCTGCGGGTAGATGGTATAGTTCCCCCCCGGGCGGCAGGGCTGTGCTGGATCTAACCCTTGAAGAGAATACCCTCAGGTAACATAGGTGTATGCCTGAGAGATATTAAGGAATCAGGTTTTATTGTTTTGTAGCTCTATTTCTGTGTACTAAAGTGTCTCTCTCTTTATTTTGTGTGCTTCTCTCATTTCCCTAATCTTGTTGTAAAATGCTACCAGAATAAACCTTGTCTTGGTTTTACCCCACATGGTGTTTGTGGATTGCTCTGCTTGGTTCAGTATCTAAATCCAGGTTACAGAATTGAAGGCGAGTCCCTGAACAGAGAGTCAAGTAGGATTGCAGACAGCTGAGGCTGGCAATCTGGTACCTTGAGATCTCAGGGGGTCTTGGTTCCTTTGGAGTAGGAAAGGGTGGGGGTGTGGCGGGCCAGCCAGCCCCCCCTTCCTCCACAGAGATAGGAAACAGAAATTCTTCTACTCACCGTGAATTTCAGTTCTCCACGAGTGTCGGAGGCCAGCAAGCTTGGGGTAAGCCCCGCCTCTGGGGCTGGGAAGGCAGACTTTGATCTGAGCTTCCCGGAGGAGGCGGGGCCTCCCCCAGGAAACCCAGTTGAGACTTCCAACGAACCGATCTTTGCAGACGCCCTTGCTATCTTGAATAGAAGGACTGCCGGGTCCGTCGGCTGCAGGCCTGTGGAAACAAGAGGAGAAACTCCCTCCCACGGCCCAAATTAATATGCGCCCCGGAGGAGGCCGACCCAGGGCGTGGAGAACTGAAATTCACGGTGAGTAGAAGAATTTCTGTTTCTCCTAGAGTGTCGGAGGCCAGCAAGCTTGGGGATGTAAAAAAGCAGTTCATCCCCCGGGTGGGCCTAACACCCATTGCCGGCCTCCTACTGGGGTGAAATGACCTTCTGCAGCACGCGCCTTCCAAAGGCACTCTCTGTTGAGGCTGCAAGGTCAACCTTGTAATGTCTGGTGAATGTGTGAACAGAAGACCAGGTGGCTGCTCTACAGATTTCCTCTAGAGGAGCTCTCTCACTAAAAGCCGCTGATGTGGCCATTCCCCTGACTGAATGGGCTTTGATGCCCTCCGGGACCTGTAGTCCACTGGAGGAGTATGCCATTGCGATGCAATCTCGTAGCCATCGTGCCAGCGAGGCCACTGACACTTTCTTTCCTAAGGAAGAGTCCCTAAAGGAGACAAAGAGTGAATTGTGTTGCCGGGTTGGCTTTGTTCTATCTAGGTAAAACTTGACCGCTCTCATGGCGTCAAGCGTGTGCCACTCCTTCTCTCGCGGAGAGGAGGGATGAGGGCAGAAGGAAGGTACCACTAAGTCTTGGGACCTGTGGAAAGGGGAGTTGACCTTTGGTATGAAGGTCAGGTCTGTGCGCAGGACTAGCTTGTCTTTGTGGAAGATGTACAGGTCTTTGCTGCATGACAGTGCCCCTAGCTCTGAAACTCTCCTGGCGGAAGTGATTGCTATTAGAAAAATGGTCTTCAAGGTCAGCACCTTGAGTGAGGCTGCGCCTAGTGGCTCAAAGGGTTGTTTTGTTAATGCTTTGAGCACTACATTGAGGCTCCAGGTGGGGAACCTGTGAACTTGGGGGGGCCTAATCAGGGCAGCCGCCCTGAGGAATCTCTTAATGTGAGGGTGCGCCCCGAGGGGCGAGCCCTTGGAATCTCCTAGCACTGAGCCCAGTGCCGCTACTTGGCGCCTGAGTGTGTTTGTGCTAAGGCCAGATGACAGCCCTTCTTGGAGGAACTCGAGAATGTCTGGTGTTTCCGCACCTAGTGGGTCCCTTCCCGTGGCTCGTGACCAGCGGAGGAAAGCCCGCCAGGTGCGGTCGTATGTTTTATGTGTGGAGGGCCTCCTGGAGGCCAGGAGGGTATTGATTACCTTATTGGAGTAACCACGCTTGGTTAAGAGGCCCCGCTCAGTCTCCTGGCAGTCAGCCTCAGGAACCCTGGGTCTTGGTGGAAAATGGGGCCCTGGCTGAGAAGGTCGTGCCTGAGAGGGAGCCTGATGGGCCTCCCGACTGCCAGGTTTACGATGTCGGAAAACCACGGCCGTCTTGGCCAATGAGGCGCTACTAGAATGACATGCGCTTGCAGGTCTCTGATTTTCTGAATTACTTTTGCTATTAGTGGAAGTGGAGGGAATGCATATAGCAGACCCTCCGGCCAGTGACTGGTGAGTGCGTCTGTGAGCTCTGCCTCTCTTGTTTGGTAGCGGGTGGCAAAACGTGGAAGCTTCACGTTCTGTGCGTTCGCGAAGAGGTCTAGACACAGTTGACCCAGGCTCTTGACTAGCAGGCTGAAGACTTCTGGATGTAGGGACCATTCCCCTTGGTCCAGAGTTGTCCTGCTGAGCCAATCTGCTTGTATGTTCAAGATGCCACTCAGGTGCTCGGCCCTGATGGAGCTGAGGTTGCGTTGTGCCCAACTGAAAAGGGCCATGGCTTCTTTCTGGAGCGCCTTGGATCTTGTGCCCCCTTGTTTGTTGACATAGGCCTTTGCTACTACACTGTCCGTCATCACTAGAACATGTTGTCTCAATAGTGTTGGGGCAAATTCTTTTAGCGCCAGCTTCACTGCTCTCAGCTCCAGCAAATCGATGGAGAGCTGAGTCTCTTCCTCTGACCAGAGCCCTTGTGCGTGCCCTCCTTGGCAGACAGCCCCCCAGCCTGTTAGGCATGCGTCCGTTGTTAGCGTGACGCGCGTGGGAGTCTGGATTGGAACTTCCTGAGAGAGGTGCGCTGGGTGGCACCACCATTTCAGTGCCTTGGTCACTGAGAGGGGAAGGGACAGGAGCGGGTTGAGATTGCGGGTGATTTCGAGCTGGTAGTCTAGGAGGAAGGTCTGTAGTGGCCTGGAGTGGAAACTGGCCCACTGTACAGAGTCCTGGCAGGACACCATCATCCCCAGGAGCTTGGCTAGATCCTTGAGGGGAACCATGTCTCTGGAGAGAAGGTGTGCTGCCAGCCTGCTCGTTGATGTCTGCCTGTCGGGGGACAGGAACATCATATCTCTGGCAGTGTTCAAGGACACCCCTAGGTGCGTGAGTACCTGGGAAGGGGTGAGGGAGCTCTTCTCTGTGTTGATCAGGAACCCGAGGCTTTGAAGCGTTGACATGGTCAGGTTTGTGTCCCTGATGCTCTGCGAGTGGGAGTGAGAGCGAATCAGGATGTCGTCTAGGTAAGGGTGAAGCTGGACTCCCTTTGAACGTAGTAGCACTACCGGGGCCAGCAGCACCTTCGAGAAGACCCTTGGAGCTGTTGACAAGCCGAAGGGAAGAGCTCTGAATTGGAATTGCTTGCTGCCATAGCTGAAACGCAGGAACCTGCGGTGGGCAGGGCGTATGGGAATGTGGAGATATGCTTCTGTTAGGTCTATCGAGGATAGGAAGTCTCCTTTCCGTAGGCACTCTTTTATGGACTTGAGAGTCTCCATCCTGAATTTCTGCTTCTTCAGGAAGCGGTTGACTTTCTTTAGGCTTAGGATGAGTCGGACTCCCCCATTCCTCTTTGGTACGGTGAAGAAGACTGAGAATATCCCTTGGTTCCTCTGCGTCTTCGGGACCTTCTCGATTGCTTGGATGTGTAGGAGGTGTTGGATGGCTGCTACGGTCTTCTGATGTTTGACCGGGTCTCTGAGCCGGTGGGTCCTGAAAAAAACTCTCTTTTGGCTTCTTCTTGAATTCTAAAGAATAGCCCTCTTGGATTATTTCCAGAAGCCAGCGGTCGGAGAACAGCTGTTTCCAAGCCTCTGAGAAGCCGTGAAGTCTCCCTCCCACTGGGGGAGGGGAGCAGTCAGGCGGAGTTGGGCTTCTTGCTCTGGAACGAGGCACCCTTGCGTGATCCTCCTTTTGTGTTGTTGTTGTTCTTGTGCCAGCGAGGCTTGTGGCCTCCTGTTGAAAAGCTACGGTTGGAGGAGGAGGAGGAGGAGGGAGTAAATGATGATTTGCTCTTGGTGGGACGAAAGGAGCCATACTTCTGAGACTGTCGCTTGTAGTCTTTCTTCTGGGAGCTCAGCAGGGCTTTTTTCTTGTCCTTTGTCTCTACAAGGACGTGCTCGTATGGGTCTCTGAAGAGTTGTTTTCCTGCGAAGGGTACACTAGCTAGGCTAGATTTGGTCTTACCATCGACCCCCCAGTTGCATAGCCATATGTTCCTTCTAGCCACCGCGCTGGAGGCAGCAGCCCTTGCTCCTAGCTGGAAGGAGTCTAGTGAGGCATCTGCTAAGAATGATGCTGCGGTATGAGTATCTCTAATGAACTCTTTGATTTCTCTAGAGCTGGGTTTTTTCTGGAGTATCTTGTCAGTTCGGAGATGCAGTGCACACACTACAATGGTGGCTGTGGTGGAGGCTCTCACGGCGGTTGTGGCATCCTCAAAACATTTACGGAGTGCTGTGTCGGCCCTCTTGTCGTGGCTGTCCGGGAGCTCGTCTTTTTCCACGGGCATCAAGCATTTAGATGTCATGGCGGAGACCGGGTTGTCGACCTTGGGTACCGTCAGCTGTGCCATGTCTTTTCTTGCCAGACGGTATAGCTTACTGCAGGCGCGATGTGGCGGTTTAGGGTTAGCAGGTTTGGCCCACTCCTCACGCAGGATCTTGCGTAGGTTCCACGGGATTGGGATCTCGGGATGTGAAGGCAGTTCTTCTCCTGGGAATACTGAATGGTTTCCCACGCTTTCTGGAACTTCGTTGGTTGGTCTGCTGCCCTCGCTTTTCAGGTCAACTTCGGATAGAACCCTGGTTATCAACTTGGGGAAGGCCTCTGTCGCGAAAAGGCGCCCTTTGGGGGGGCGTGCCACTTGGTTCGTCGCTGTCATCAGAGATTTCTCCATCTTCACTATCGGAGATGGATGCTGTGCTAGCTCGAGACGGTGAGCGGCTGGACCAGGTGCTGACAGAGGCTGTAGGAGACCTCTCCCTTCTTCCATAGATGTTTTTTCTCTTTGCTGCGCTGGTGGTCACTGGACTGCGATTTGCGCGTTTGAACCCTGGGCTTGGGTGGACTTTCCTCGCGTTCCTCCCAAGAATCGATTGTCAAGGCTGGAGAGGGTGATCGCCGCCTACGGGGTCGGTCTTTGCTCTCTCGCTCCGCCGCTCTGCTGCTAGTCAATTCGTTGCTGATGGTATGCATAGTTTGTACCATTTGTGCCATCAGAAGACACATGTTGTCTCCCTTGCTCGCCTGGGTATCTTGCACAGCCCCTTGTGACTGTGGTACATCTTGGTGCGAAGCGTCCATGGGTAAGGCTGAAGCAGAAGCTGCACTGGGTTCCATGGTTGTAGATAATTATATTCCTGAGTGCAAGAGATGAAAGCGTGAGGAGAATTTTTTTTTTTTTGAGCCAACCTACTCCCCCTAGTTGCGGGAGAAGGAAGCACTCGAGTCACTATCTCTCAGTGCACTCGGCTCTTAGCCAGCGGGACTGGCTGGAGGAGGGGCCTCTGCCCCCCCTATGGCCAGTGCGCCTCTGTGCGTGCGTGTGCACGCATGCTCTCTGCCGGGGTCCCTGCGCCAGCCGCAAGGGTGGTCTATGGTGGGCGGCCCCGTCGGCTCTCAAGATGGCCGCGCCTAGTAGCCTCACACGTGGGAGAGGGAACAGGCGGGGGACGGCCAGATCGCGCGACGATGGAGGGGGGGGAGACGATCATCGCCTCAATGTTGCGCCGGCGGGTGGCGGGACGATGCCGACCTCCGGCGCGAGGATTAGGCGCGCGGAAGTGGCCCTGGCCAGATGCCCGCCCTTTAAAATGCCACGCCAAGCGCTGTGGCGGATGTCGGGCGGTGGGAGGATGGCGGCCGCAGGCGCGCGGAGCAGCCCTGGTCAGAGCTGCCCTTTTGATGTGCCGCGTCCTGGGCGTTGCGGCGGATGCCTGGCGGCGGGATGAGCGAGGGCCCGGCGTGTCGGCGGCAGCTCTAGATGTCCGCCCCCTTCTATGCCGCATAGGTCTAGGCGCTGCGGCGGGGTCCCGGGGGGGGGGGCGCTGCTATGCAGTCGCCTCTCCTATGCGGTAGGATGGCGCGGCGTATCAGCCGCGCCGGGCCAAGCCGGTGCTCCCGTCACCTGCATGGGTGGGGGCCACGCGGCAGAGCGGCATGCGCGAGTTGACTCGCGCCCGGCGACCACAGCAATGCTGGCGGGCGGCACCTCTGGGGGGGGGGGGGAAGGGGGAAGCTCTATCCCCTGCCCTATTGCAGAGGAACTTGGGGGGGGGAAGGGCCAAGGCGCCTGGGACACGAATCCCTTCCCCCCCTTAGATGAGCTCAGAACCCCCAGGAGGAGTTACTCCCTCCCCCCGCCTAGGCCCTCCCGGGACGGATGGGACATTCCCGCCATGCACGGTGGGGGTTATCCCGGGTCAGGCCTTCTGCTTTTCTACCCAGGGTGGTGGCATGAGGCTCTGGGACCCTCTCCTACCGTCCTGATCTTCTTTGAGGTTTTCTTTCTTTTATTTTTTCTTTCTTTGTTTTCGTGCTGGAGCAGCACGAGATGTCTGCCTCCTTCCCGAGGCAGGAAACTAAACTGGGTTTCCTGGGGGAGGCCCCGCCTCCTCCGGGAAGCTCAGATCAAAGTCTGCCTTCCCAGCCCCGGAGGCGGGGCTTACCCCAAGCTTGCTGGCCTCCGACACTCTAGGAGAATGGCTTCTTGCTCCCATTCTAAGAATCTTAGTTTTCATTTTTAAAAGCTAATTTCTAGTCTTCATTGGTTGTCGAATGAAATTATTATTATTATTATTATTATTGTTGTTATTATTATTATTATTATTAGAAATATTTCTTGGCCAACTTTCAGGGCAGGAGCCCTCCCAAGGCAGCGTACAATAATAAAACAGGTAATAAAAACTGATAGGGTCTTAGAAGCACAATAAAAACAGCAATACAAATAGCAATAAAAACAGCAACAGTAAAAACATCAGGGAACGAACAATATAGTCTGGATCCTGACTCGCCCTTCCACAAATGACAGGGTTTCCCTCTGTTCATGGAAGGGACTCCAATCCAGCAGAAACTCCTGCTAGGAGAAGGGAGGAGGTGATCTTTGCTAATTCTCCCTTTCTCTGCAGCATCTTGGGTGTCTCCCACACTGTAGGTCCCCTGGAACAGGGGTCCCCAACCTTTTCGAGTCGGTGGACACATTAGGAATTTTGAGAGAGTGTCGTGAGTGTCCTTACAAAATGGCTGCCATTTGTGGGGGGGGGGGCTTGCCCATTCATAAATGGCTACCATGGTGGGTGCGGCCGGTCACATAACACTCATTTTCCAGAAGGCAAACTGGTGAGACTAAAAGAAAAGTAACTTGTCCAAGTACCTAATTACAAGGCAGAGGTGGGGTCTGAGTTTCAAAACACAATACAATTCTTTTGAACCCAAATAAAGATTGCGCTGGAGGGCAGCACTTCACTTTGCAGCAGGGATG
This sequence comes from Shinisaurus crocodilurus, assembly GCA_021292165.1. Classification (NCBI taxonomy): domain Eukaryota; kingdom Metazoa; phylum Chordata; class Lepidosauria; order Squamata; family Shinisauridae; genus Shinisaurus; species Shinisaurus crocodilurus. The sequence goes on from CM037879.1 coordinate 163,417,604, forward strand.
GGGACTCGGACTCCAGGATTCGACTCGTGTGTCAGACTGAGTCCCCCCTCTGACTCGAGTCCCAATATTTTTAATGGGACTTGAGACTCAACTCGGGACTTGAGACCAAGGAGTCTTCAACATCCCTGGGCTGTGCCAGAAGGAGTGGAGAGAAGTGCGATCGCCGGCGAAGATTTTATTTTTTTAAATCATTTTCCTAAAATGCAACCTTTCAGACATTTTGGGTTTGGCTGCCTCTGCCTGTCTGCTTTGGGGTTCCCTGCCTCCTCTGCCTGCCTGGTTATTTTGGGTTTGTCTGCCTGGTCTGTTCTTGTCAAAATCAGTGGCAGAGTTTTGAAATAAAAAGGCACACTTGTGCCTAGAATTTATTTAAGCCACACATCTGAAGTAGCCTTATTTTGTTGGGGAAAAAAACCCATTGATTTTAATAGGGACTTGTGGAGTCAGCTTTGGGGGTGACTCGTGACTCGGGAGTCACCATTTTGGACCAAGGACTTGGACTCGAGACTCGGGTCCAAAGACTCATGACTTGAGACCAAGAACTCTTCAACATCCCTGCTTTGCAGCATGCCAGCCTTCCAGTTAAAAATAATAATTTTTAAAATCTCAAGAAAATAAAACTCAGAAGGGGCAGGAAGCCTGGTGGGCGCCAACATCACACTGGAGATCCCAGGCATAGAGCAATACGGTACTTTCAGGGGACTGCAGGGGAGGGGCCATAGCTCAGAGCTCAGTGGTAGAGCACCTGCTCTGCAGGTCCCAGGTTCGATGCCTGGCTTCTCCAGGTAGGGCTAGGAAAGAATTTTGCCTGAAACCCCGGAGAGCCACTGCCAGTCAGTGTCGACGATGGGCTAGATGGACCAATGGTCTGACTCAGTATAAGGCAGCTTCCTGTGTTCCTATGAAATGTGGAATTGGCAAAAATTGCCTCCCTCCCCTTCCACCAGTGGGAGCATCCCGTGGGTGGAGTTATGCTCATGGAGCTTGGGATCCAAGCCTCCTAAAGGCAAAAAAAGGGGGGGGTGGAATTCTGTTGCAGAATTGCATGCTTTTATAACAGTTTATTTCTTCATTTTTAAACATTGGGCTGGTATCACAAGTCAAGGACTCCCATAATGGATGGAATAAGCAAGGCATCACTCTATACAACTCCTACTGGTTGGGTCTTGTCTCAGGCTAAGCAGACTTCACAGAGCTGACGTATTTGCATTTCATTTATTAGATTTCTATACTGCTGAAGCTCTCTGGGCAGTTTACAAGGATTAAAACCTTTAAAATACATTAGAAAAACCATATACATACGAACATACTGTATAAACATACAACACACATGTTGGAATATGGCTTCTCATATTCAGGTTTGCCTTCGGGCAAAGAAGCAACAGAACCAAAGAACCGGCAGACATGATCAAGGTCATGCCTGAGCTAATCGTCACCTTTGGCCCAGTGTAGTGGGTGTACAGTTTTTTCTGTCTTCAGGGAATCTGGAGCAGGGGTCATGATAGATTGCTTTCAGCTGGGATTACATCATGCTATGGGTGCAGCTGGCATTGCATCATCTATGGGTGTGACTGTACAGTATTGTATATAAGGTGTGCAAAGTCTTTGTGTTCTTGTTGGGGGAATAAGGAGTTAATTGGATTAAGGAGTTATTGATTATAAGCATTCTGTAAGTAAAGAGATAGTTTATGTATGTCTAGACTGTATCTGTTTTTGTCTGACATACTGTTCTCTTAGCACTCTGTGTATGTTCTGTTCCTATTTTTGCAAGTCTTAGTTTAGTAAACCTTTGTGTTTAAAGAAACAGACTTGTGTTTTGTTTTTTAACCTACTGGCCTAGCACTCGCTTCTCACGCCACAATCTCTCTCCGCTGCAACTTCTGCAGCTGCTGGGACAGAGTTGTTTAACTTTGTTTTTCCCCCCCGGCAGCTCAGATTTCCAACAACACAGAGAGACACACATACCGGTATATCTAAAAACAATTTTCAACAGTCAACAACAAGAAAAAATCAACACCTGATTAAAACCTCATCATATGCTGCCAAATGCCCCAGAGAAAAGGAAGGTCTTAACCTGCCGCTGAAAAGATAACAATGTTGGCGTCGGGCAGGCCTCGTTGGGGGATCATTCCAGAATTGGGGGGCCACCGAGAAGGCCCTCTCCCTCGTTGCTGCCTTCCGAGCCTCCCTCGGAGGAGGCATCTGGAGGAGGGCCTTAGATGATGATTGTAGTGTATGGGGACACTCTTGCTGGGAGAGGCGCTATGTCAGGTATTGCAGTCCTGAGCCGTGTAAGGCTTTATAGGTCAAAACCAGCACCTGAAGTATGAGCCAGTTTACTAAAACGAATATAAGTAAAGCAGCCTTCCCCAACCTGGTACCCTCCAGATGTTTTGGACTGCAACTCCCAGCATTCCTGACGATTGGCCATGGTGGTTGGGGCTGATGGGAGTTGTAGTCCAAAACATGTGGACGGCACCAGGTTGGGGAAAGCTGATTTGTGAGTCTGCAAGAGTGAGAATGGTCTATACATTTGAGGAAAGCCGATTTAAAACTTTCCCCCATTTAACAGGTACAACAACAGTATAAATTGGTCAAAACCGACGCAGCTTCACGTCTTGTTTAGTGGCTCACACTTGCACCACTCACCAAGAAAACATGGCTAGATAGGTTTGGGGGTTTTTTTGCAGCTCCCTGTGAGCCTGAAATAACTGCAAATGCTGGATTTCTGGAGTGTCAAAAAAGAAAGTAACAGCAACTTGAACTTTTATTACAGGGCCTTGCCACAGGCAGGAGATAACTGGAGTCTTGTGTAGCATCAGTCAAGAGCAGCTTTGGTTACACTTGAAAGAAAAGCTTGAAAAGGAACACTCACCTGTAGGGAAGTTGCCTCCAAAAAACATATTAAATATTTCTTCTGGCGTAATGTCTGCTTCAAACTCTCTGTAATAGTTATAATGCTTGGGCAGGTTGGTATAAAAAGTCTCTTCTTCATCTCCAAATTGATCATACTGTAATCTCTTTTCAGGGTTGCTTAAAACTGCAAAAGCCGTGCCTATTGCTGCAGGTTGGAAGAGAAAGGGAGAAAAAAAAGGCTGCATTCTTTTAACTGGTCACATTGACTGCAGTCTTGTTTAATGCCCAACTAACATAGGACTGCAATGGGCAAAGTGCTTTACAGAGCAATCCTATGGCCCCTAGACAGCATCTAGGTTGTCATAGGATGCCGTAGGTCTCCTCTTTCATACCTGTAGACCGAGCTACAATAGCAGAGGAGGAGGTCCTATTGCGGATCTTCCCCCGCTCCCAGCTACAGCAGAAAGCTCCGTGGTGGCTCCTCTTTCTGAGGTCGCTGTACAGGTTGGGGAGGGTGGAAAGGGGTGTGTGTGCTGATGGGCAGGGAGGGGGGAGGGAAGGAGAGGCTTGGATCTACAAGATCCAGAAGCCTCTCCATCATCTGTCCCCGCCCATGGGGAGGTAGGGAAGCTAGATGGAGGAGCCTGTAAAAGCCTGCGTCCTCCTCCCGCCCTGCCTGGCTCTTGCTGGGAGCACTTTGGATAGACAGAGGGCTCCAGACTCAGAGCCCCCTATCTCTTGACACAGCAACCCATAGCACTGCACTCTTAGGAATATTAACAGAGAATATCTGATGTAAAGACCTTTTCAGTAAAACAAAGTAATGGAAAATGATAGAACATATGAGCAAGGAGATGGTTTCAGGTACCACACTAGTGACAGAACATTTGCATCCCATTCTTCTTCCAAGATGCCTGGGACAGCAGCATACATGGAATGATCTCACTGTGTCCGTAGACCACCCTGTGGGCGTTGTATGCCATCCTTGTTCGCTTGAATCATCTTGATATAGCAAATACATTTGCTGTATTTGAGCAAATACAGTTTGGGATACTTACACCTTGGAACGATTAGTCTTAACCAAAACATTATCCCCCAAATTCAAAATCTTTGGACAATTCCACCACATGTGGGATAATGTACCCATTTCCACATCCCCGCCAGTAGTTACCAGATCCAGTTGTCATGGGTATGACGTATTGTATTGGGAGTGAGATACCGACATTAAAGGAGCTTTGATTATTGTTCTCTAAAATGTGCATTAAGAGAATTCACAGGGCCAGCCTTTCTTATCTGATTCCAACATAAATCCTCAGTCGGCTTATTTAAATCTCTACTCCAAGCCACCACATATCCTAGGTAAGGGGCTCATACCAGCCTGAAGAATGATATAAATCGTTGACATAAGACCCTACCCACAACAGAGTGTGCATGAACAAGACTTTCAAATGCAGTTGTTTCCCTGGAGACAGCACCTCCAAGATCTTTCTTAGCATTTCTGTTTGCAAGTATTGGAACCAACATTCAGGAATTTCTCCTAAATTTCCCCTTTCATTGATCAACAGAGCACAATGCTATTTTTATCCTTCATGACTGCCCCATCCAGATTCATTCACATACCTTTAAATGCATCTGTTGCTCCTGGAGCACAGTTCTTGTCTGGGTGAAATTTAAGGGCAAGTTTTCGGTAAGCTTTCTTCAGTTCTTCATCTTTCGCATCCCTCCGAACGCCTAGGATCTCATAGTAGTTCTTACTGTTCTTTATTCTACAAAATAGGCACAATGTTTAATTATGTAACTTTCCCCAAAGAGCATTTACAGAAAGTTTCTTACCAGATACCCAAGTGCACCTTCAAATACAGCAAGAAAACAAAGCAGCAGATGCAAGTCTTTTATACTTGGTTGTGGATCTGCTTCATTGACAGCAAGCATGTTAGCCATTCTTGGGCATCCAAAACAGCCAAAGATAAGCCTGATGATGGGGAAAAGGCCCCACAAATGCATTCTGGCAGATTGCTCTTGAAATGTCTTTGTAGCAAACCTTATGAGGGAGTGGCCAGTTAGGAGAGGGTGGAATGGCCGTGAGTGTGGCTGGTTGCCAGGGAGATGGAAGAGAATGCAGGGAAGGTAGAGTTAGGTCAGTTACGGTGAGTAAGTTGAGGGAGAGCGGAGGAGAGTGATGAGAGGTTCTGGGAAACTGGGAGCTATAGAGTTGATTTTACTTTGAGCACATGAGTTATTTAAGCTGCTGTTTTTAAACGGAATTGTTTTCCTGTTCCTTGCTCACCCAAAATATTCTGATCCTATTAACCGTAAATAAACCCAGTTTATGTTTTTAAGAAAAATCCAGAACGGTGCTGTTTTCTAGGCAGAATACACATATACGGTTTGAACTCCTCCCCAGGAAATAGTTCATTTTACATCTTCATAGCAGTCAAAGTTCTGCAGAAGCACAAAGGAAGAGACACCCCCCCACATACTCCAAATCTCTCTGTGCATCATAGATAATCTGGTGACAGCTGTTCCAAGTAGCTAAAGGGTTGCTGAATCCTAATCCTAGGTTGGTGGAGGGACTGAATTACTTGGCAGCCTGGCATAACACTTTGCAAGGGTCTTTCCTGGGGGAGGGAAATCACTCTCATCTGTTTAGACCTTGCATGGGACCCAATTGTGTTTGTGCACAGACAGAATGGCATTTGCCAGCAGAACAAAATCCCACCCAAATCTGCTCTAGAGGGTTGGGGGACACTCGGGAGCCAGTTTTGGGGGCACACAGGAGGCTGCAGGGAGGAGAAGAGGATGGGAAAGCTTTGTTGCTCCTTGCACATTGTTGGATGTAGCCCTTTGACTCCACTATTACATCAGAGTCAGTAGCTGAGGTGCCCAGATCCTCCACTGGTATTATTGGAGGAGTGCCAATTGCCAACACGTGAGGAATTAAGACATCAGAAGCACTTGGATCTCTTCATACCACCATTTGCAATCATGAGTTTTTATGATTATTAACATCTAGTTGAAGGAAGGTATAGTTACATCTAGTCTGAAGAAGGCAGCAGTAAGACCTCAATCTGTATTGGGAGCGAGCAAGGAGGAAACCTCCCCTTGACTCTTACAATCTGTGGAATTATTGGCCAGCCTCAGATCTTTGTGGCTAAAGTCGTTGAACAGGTGGTAGCCAAGCAGTTACAGGTACTTCTGGGTGAAATGGTTTACCTAGGACTATTTCAATCTGGCTTCAGGCCAGGGTTTAGTTTAGTACTGAGACTGCTTTGGTCACCAGGAGAGGAATACCATGGGATGATAGTATCAAAAGCTGCTGAGATCAACATGGTGACATTCCCTCTGTCTGTGACAGGTTAAGGGTGCAGTCCTACGGTGATGACAGTAAGCCCCTTGGAACTCGGAGGCTCACGCTCATCCAATGCAGAGCAGGAGGAGTGGTGGAGGCGATCTTTGCCTCCCCGTTCCTCCCGCTCTGCATTTTCACTAGATGGCCACTTTCAGAAGTCTAGCTGGAGTGTTTCGGAGGGGGAGGGAAGGAGGCTGGAGCTGCTTCAGGATACCTCATATTCTGAATGCTCGTCTCCTGCCCTACCTGCCCCCCGGACCGCCCCCTTCTATCCCTCTCCAAGGTTGCTTTTCTGACCTTAGAGGGCAGACAGTGTTTTCTGTGCCGGTTCGAGGGGGAGGGAGGTGGGAGTTCCGATCCCCAGGTCTGAGATCGGAGCACAGTCTCCAACCTCAGCTCTGGGAATCTGAAAAATCCTATGGCCCCTCACACAATGTCTAGGGACCATAGGATCACTCCCTGAGACTTTTTAAATTTGTATAGGCATTTTAACGTCAGTCCATTGTAAGGCTTCAGCTGTCTCTCAACTGCTTTATGATGTTGTTGTTGTTTTAGCATATATTCTGTTTTGTGTGACTAATTTTGTTCATGCTCTTGAGCACCGCCCTGGTATCTGGAAGGATGAAGTGTGTTTTAAAAACATTTTAATAAATAATTGTGGAGAAAGCCCAACACAAGTCTGCACACACGCACACAGTCTTCACCTAAGGGAGGGGGCGAGGGAGGAGGGATGAAGTCACAGGAGAAGCAGCCAGACAGGTCGTCATCCCCAACAAGGAAGAGTCTCGGTGGAGATCCACAAAAACCCAGGAAGGACCATCAAGGACCATCAAACTATCAGGGCAGTCTCAAAGAGCTGTGAAGTACCAGTACGTCACCTTCTCCCCGGGCAGGAATAAGCCCACCTGACACGAAGGGGCAGGCATAAGCCCCACCTGACCTGGAGGGTGGGGAGGGCGGGAACTCAGGGGTAGAAAACCCCTCTCCCTTCCGGTAGTTGGTTGTTGGGAACCCAGGGTACGTCGGGGCCAGATTCGTCCTTCAAGCGGCAGCCCGAGTAAGCCACTCTCAACCCCGGATCGGCCGACCCGGAGCCAGGCTGAAACTGACTAAGCGTAAAGTCTCTGATCTGAGGTAATTGACCAGATTCAATCCGCTAGCCTAGGAGCCTGTTCATTGAGTAACGCAGGGGTCAACTAAGGTTCTGTTGACATTGTAGTATTCCTGGAGAGCTGTTAGTTCCGCTCTGTGTTTTGTGTAAACAAATAAAAGCCTTATTTGGTCATTTAAAGGGCTTTGGTTTCCTCTTGTGCGCGAAAGCCTCTCAGGTGGTCGCCAGCGCTCGTACGGGCTGTAACTCAGTGCCGATTAACCCGTTAAGCGCCGAACTCACGCAAAGGATCCTGCTAGTGATCCTTCACAATAATAAAATGAATAAAGCAGCTTCAGCTGATTCACCAGCTATGCCTCTTCCTGTAAAAGAGGGATCTATCTGTGGTGGTCCATGTCCTGGTAACCTCTCCAAGGGACTAGCCTAACATGCTCTACATGGGCTGCCCTTGAAGGTGGTTTGGAAGCTACCACTGTGTCAGAAGAATGCACTAGCCAGATTACTATCTAGTGTTAGCCACAGGGACCATATCATACCTGTTTTGTGTGAGCTTCATGGGCTGCCAATCTATTTTCAGGCTAAATTCAAAGTACTGGAGCTTGCTTTTCAAATCCTTTACAGCAGGGCTCTTGGGGACCCAAGCAACACCTTGGGTCCCCAGATGTTGCTGGCCTACAGCTCTCAGCATACCCAGCCAGCATGACTAATGGCAAGGGATTCTGGGAGCTGTAGTCCAGCAACATCTGGGGACCCAAGGTTGGAGAGCCCTGCTTTACAGCAAGGGCCCACAGTTCCACTTGCCATGGCAAATGCTCTGTTGCCCTCTGCTGGGCATGGCGAGAGAAGCCCCAGCTTTCATCCCAATCTTGGAGCTGGGGAGGGGGTGGGGATCATCCACACAGTTGGGTTGAATAACTGAATGCAATATTTTGTTCTTCATATCCACCTTGCTATTGTAGGGTTGTTGTTGTTGTTGTTGTCAACTTGTACATTTTTAAAATTCAGCATATTAAAAAATAACAGCAAGCAGAACAAAACATCAGTTACAATAACCTTGAATTACCGTATATAAACTGATATTTGGTTACAAAAGTGGCTTGTGGCAAGAATTTCTTCACTTTTGCAATCTAGCTCTTTATATTTCAGAGTGCATTTTTAAGGCTATCAACCAGTTACAGTTTTTAGTTGATCGATCATTTGTCTCCTGATTGATTATATTTAAATAAATATACATTTTACCAAAACAGAATTCTGTCTTTATTTGAGACTTGGAAAATAGCATAAAACAAACTAACATTTAATGAACAAAAGCCACCACTCATTGTTAGAAGAAAAGGCTATCAAACATTTTTCATTCCCTAGAATGAAAGTAGACTTTTTAAAAAGTGTCCTTAATTAGTAGCCTTATCAATTAAAACTGGCCTCTAATGATCAGCTAAAGAAGGGCTTCTGAGGAACATCTTGCCCTGAGAGGATGGGAGAAGTAACAAATTAGGCTTGAACTCAAAAGGAGAAGAGAACGTGCAGAAGAGAAGAAAGAAGAGCAACCTGCCAGCAAAAGACAGGCCAGCCCAGGACAATAGCTGCAGTGCAAACCTGAGTTCAATTGATGTATTCCCATCCTTCTGGGCAACTTGAATCAAGCATCACCATCAGGCTTTTTCCCTCCCTCCCTCCCTCCCTCCCAATCCTTTCCCTTGTGTCTTGCATCTTTTTAGATTATAAACTTGAGAGCTGGGACTGTCAAGTTATTGATGCTTCGAATGAACAATCAAACAAAGCATTACCAGTTAGTCAGATTACAGGTTGCACACCTAGTAAAGGCACACAATCTAGTCTGAGATGTTTCCTATTTACCTTTGCACCCCAAGCAGCTGTTCCTTTGTATAGGTCATGCTACCTTCCCCAGACATGGACGGACTCCTTCCGCTGTCACACACAGGCTCCTTCTTCATCCTCATACAATCACTACAGCCACAGCAGTCAAAGTTGTCTCGCGCTTCCTCGGATGGGCATGGATTTCTTCTGAGCTCATCAATTAATGCTGCAAAAACAGACTGGTCCTTTCTTTGTATATTTACCAGAGGGGAACACATAATAACACACACACCCCTCTATCAAAGGGGTCGGGGGGGAAAGGTCTTATTACTGTCAGCTATGAACTATATAGTAATACATAAGAGCCCTGCTGGATCAGATCAAGGATCCTTCTAACTCAGTATCCTGTTTCCAATTATGGCCAGCCATATGCTTCAAGCCCTACAGCAGGGCATGATGATCATTCTTGCCTTGTAGCTCTTGCCTGCAACTGGTATTCAGAGGAATATTGCCTCTGAACGGGGAAGTTTCATTTAGCCATCATCAAACAAATAAAGAATAAAACACTTTTGTTTATACTACCGATGTTTCTGGGAATCTGTGTTTTCTTATTTTGATAGCAGTGCTAAGTACCTGAAAAAAGAATTTAAAAACCCAACAAAACCACAGCTTATACCCATCACTTCATATCGTGTTTTGTTACCTCACTCTAACAATGAGTATCTTAAACAGAAACATTTTTGTTGTTGTTGAGGGGAGCTTGCTACAGCAGATGCAAAGCATGAATATCTGAAAGGCTTAAAATTGCAAGGGAAATAATACAGGTGTTTCCAAGATTATCATCACACTAGACTTCAGGCCAGTTCACACATACATGCATATCACTTGATTTCTCAGCATCTGATGACTATCAGTTCAATGGGTGAACTCCGTTGAAAACCACTGTCTTGAAGCAATATAGAAATTTTGTCTTTACATAATGAAGACCGATTCCTATACACATGTACACTGCTTGATGACTGCGTCATCATCAAGCGACAACTTGCTCGTATACGTTCTGCCTGTGCCGTTTGACCTATGTTGACATCAAATGGTAAATAGAAGGACCTGTTACTAAAATCCAGGATTCATTCATCTAGTTCAGCTTTCCCCAGAGTGGTGCCCTCCAGATGTTTTTGACTCAACTCCCGTAATCCCTGACCATTGGCCATGTTGGTAGGGGCTGATGGGAGTTGTACTCCAAAACATCTAGAGGGCACCATGCTGGGGAAGGCTGATCTAGTTTCTGCCTTTCTGCCCTCCATAGTTGGACTCAAACCCCCTTCTCTTGCATTTTACCATTTCCATTCATGGTTCTTCAGAAATGACAATAACCTGCATTCTCAAACCCATCCTTGCCACTTTTCTCACCCAACTCTTTACCCTGCTGCACTATCACCCTATGCAGTCCTGCCCTCCACTCCAGCCCTCCCTAATCTTAGAAATACCAAACAGGAAGCTGTGCTAGTCTACCTATTGCAACAAAACGAAGGAAGAGTTTTGTGGCACCTTAAATACTATTTTTTTTCATAGTGGTACAGGCTGTTGCAGGCCAGATGAATGAAGTAATGTCCTTAGGTGGCAGATATCTGTGCACACACACGGGTAATGAAAAACACTGCAAATAGTAAGGCCAAAAGGCCATGAAAAGAAAGGGTAGCATTAGGTCTGTGACATTTCTATGCAAGACTCAAAAGTATGCAAGCTCCTTATTTTCTACAATTGAGCGTAGAAACGTTTCTACATAGAAACGTGCCAGACCTAATGCAACATTTTTCTCTCTGTACCCATGTGTAAGTCTGACAAATGAAGATGACATTCCATGCTTTGAAATCCTGGGATGTCAAGTGGTATAGAAGTAGCTTAAATAATAAATAAAATAATAAATTTGACAAATGCCTCCGAGGAAAGCTTCTGCCACAATAATTTGTCACGCCTTCAAGGTGCCACCAGGCTCTTTTTTGTGGGAACTTGAGATCACACAGGCCCCACCCCCGCCCGATCTCCCCGAGTTCGCCCAAGCTCTGACAACATCATCTGCAAGAAGTTACCTTCAGCCCATCGCTCCCCAGGGCTCAGCACTGCCATTTTCCATCTGGTACGGAGGGAGGAACGACGAGCAGGGACCAGAGGAGTTCACGTGATACAGGATCCCGACCACAGGGCAACCTGGGTGTTGTAGTCCCCGCATATTAGCAGCCGCTCAGGGCGACCCACATTCTTTGACAGGCGAAGAATTTACGCCATAGAAAGGGAGAGGAGGAGGAAATATATATACCGTATATTTTTAACACGAACCCCTTCAAGTGGATCCCGCTCCTAGCGCAAGCCGTAAAGGGCACTTCGGCTCTGCAATCGAACCGGTTTTCTTTTTCCACATTTTCCAATGCAAAGCAGGGAGGGTTGTTTGCCATAGAGGCGCTAAAGTCTAGAGCGACGCTTCCTTCCGCGTCCATAGAGAATCGTAGTTAGAGCGACGTTCAATTAAATACCGGAAGTCCGAGCTATGAGGCGCTGCTGATAGGGAAGGAGAGAAAACGAGTCATAGACACAATCTGTGTATCCCCCCCGTCTCTAAAAAGACTGGCTTGGATGTGACTCTTAGTCTTTCTCTCTCAGACGTGAATGTTTACACGCAGTCTTTTCAGTTCCTACGAAATGTTCAAATGAAAGTCTTCCCTGACCACTATTTTTCTATGGGCGGTGAGCGGGAGCGAACCACTCTAGCCCTTGGAACCTCTACAATGAAAGCTTCCCTCTGCTCTTTTTGCATTAGAAAAGGGAAATTCTGGTTCACTCTCACTTTTAGAGCAGAAGCGCTAAGCAAAACTCGCAACGTGCGAGAGTACGGTATATCCATAGAATGAGACATTTTATCGCTGTGGTTATATCCCGCCTCGACATAAACAGTGTCCACCCAACATCTAGACTTTGTCTTCACTGTTTTGAGTCTATGACGCACACGCTGTTGGAATCTCCGTCTCAGAAACTACGATGGGTTCCGGTTCCCGGAAGTTTCCATTCCTGCTGGCGGAAGTAGTGCGGGCCAAGTGCGACGGTCGTGGGAGGAGCGGTGGATAGTCACGCAGGCGCAGTCGAGGAGAGCACCGGTTTGGTGGGAGGGGGCAGTGGCGTCTTGCGCTGGTCCCCCCCACCTTCCCTTCGGTCGTTTTGCGCGGGGAAAGGACGACGACGAGGAGGAGGAAGGCGGGAGGGCGTTGTGGTGGCGCTGCGGAGGCCGCTGCTCGCGTTGCGGTGGGAGCAGGCCGCGCTCCCCACTTTCCTCCCCGTGCGGCGCGGCTCTTAGGCCCGGGAGGACGGACTCCCCCCTCGCCCTCTCCCCCCCTCTCCGCCCTGGGCGGCGGCGGGGGCGGCGGCGGGGAGGAGGAGGAGGAGCAGGTCGGGTGCGGAAGGAACAGGTGAGTCATTAGGCCCGGGGCGGGCGGGAGGAATGTGGATTTATCACGGCGGGGGTTTGCTCCTTCTGCGATTGTCAAACATTGCTAGTGTCGCATCTTCAAATAATAAAGGGTCGAGGAGGAGGAGAAGTAGTCATCTGATTTGAGCATAGAAGTATCCGTATGACTTTCAGCCCCTCACCCCCCGGTGAGGTTCTTGAAGGGTGGAGTAGAACAGGTACCATCCCTGGGGTACAAATGCTTTCCCCACGGATCCGTTAATATGACTGTAGACTTTTGTTTTATTTTTAATCCTTGCATCTTGGGTTGTATATTTCTGAGCATGTCCAGAGTTTCTTTACTACAGAGAGTTTTGTTGTTGTTGTTTTAAAAAAAAGATGGGGGGAGGCTGGTTGTGACCTAGAATCTAGTATTCTGAAACTCACGATACTTGCCTTCACAAATGTCTTGGATGGGATTCATTCTGATTTTATAACCTATGAATTTGGCGATAGGCAGGACGGTAAAATTCTGGTTGGGCCAGAAAAATTCTGGGCAAGTGGTGACAGATGGTTGTAAGAATGTAAAATGCCTGCTGGATTAGGCTATAGTGTCATCCCTCCATCAGTGGCCAGCCAGATGCCTCTTGGAAGCCAATAAACAGGGCATGAACAAAACAGTCTTCCTTGTGTAAATGTGTACTCTGAAACCTGATTTCATAGATTTCTGGTATAGCATATAGGTAACATTGAAAAGCTCCACAAATCAGTACTGTATTGAATGTATTAGATGTTCATTTGAATATGTTAGGAGGGTGCTGAAAGCTTGCAGTCTGATCCTAACCAAATGAACTTGAAAGGAAACTCCACTGCTTTCAGTGGGTCTTATTTCCAAGTGTGCATTTTTAGGAAAACAGGTGATGCTGTTCTTATGACAAAATCCACCTGCCACTATTCCCTGTTCTACATATGTATAATGTGTAATGGGGTCTCTCTCCTCCTTTAAGTCAATGTGTATTGTAGGATCACCAAATGCAAAGTAGATTTGATTTTGCTCAGTGGAACTTACTGTCACGTAGGTCTGCACAGAATTGCAGCATTAGTTCTTTGATCAAAATTAAACATAAACACTGCTTGTAGACTGAGTAACTACAGAGATAAAAAGAACAAAGAGTGTTGTGGCACCTTAAAGACTAGCAAATGTATTATAGCATAAGCTTTTGTGGACCACAGTCCACATTAACAGACTGGTATAGCTACCCCCTCTGGAAAATGATAAAAATGGGTTACATATCATGGTTACTCATACCCTCTATGATTTTCCTATTTTAGGGGGGTCAAATGCAAAGGAGGATAGCAACTATTAATAGTTATACAGAAATGGACCTTTTTTCAGGTGACTATTTTCACTTGTGCATGAAAAGCTGCACCTATTAAACGTCCCTGTCTTTTCCTTTTCTTTTTTTTGCATCTGGTCACTTTATTAGTGAGGTTTAGAAATGTACAAGGTAATACATGTTCACCTGGAACATGTGAATACATGTTCCAGGTGAATACATGTTCACCTGGAAGCAAGTCTGTGTTCAGTGAGGCTTACATGCAGGTAAGTGTGCAGAAGATCGTAGACTTATAGTACAGTTCTGTGCCTATTCAACAGTAAGCCCCACTTAGTTCAATGACACTTACCTCCAGGTAATTGTGTGTAGGATTGCTGCCTTAGTCAGTTGACCCTATTCATGGAGTGTATTGTTGGCTTGTTCTACATTGATTTGTCTTGCTTACTGCTGACTCTCCCCCATTAAGGTGACTCCCATTCCACCATTCAGTCTGACTGAAGGAACGCACCCTCAGATGTATTGAACCTTGGTTTTGAAGCTAGGATTTCTTTATTTTTAAAGTGTTCTGGCCATAGTTCTGAAATACAAGCAAATTCAAATGCTCTACTCCAGTAGTTAGGCTGGAATAATAAAATGCAAGCTCTTTATTACCATGCATCTGGCTAGTAGTCCAAGTATGCACACTCAGGGGAACCAAATACAAATACTTTGGTATCCACAGACTGAGTATGGAAGAGTAGCAAAAGGTTTGTTCATTTTGAATGCCTCCCAACTTCATTGTTATGAATGAGGTACACATTGTAAGATATTTTTTTAAGTCAGGTGGGCGCTGACAACTGTCATGAATCCCTCACCATTGACTATGCTGGCTAGGGCTGATGGCAGTTGTAAGCCGAAACATCCGGAGGGCCAGAGGTTGCCCACCTCTTTTTATGTACAGAGCTTGGGGTGATTAGATTAATTAATGCAGAGTTGAAATATGTGGGATTGACTTTGTGTCTCTGCCATCAATGAGTGGGATCTCTTCATGGACGGCTGACATGAAGAGTAGTGATTTTTTGAACTGTGTTCCTAGGAATCCTGGTAGTTCCTTGGTGATAAGATCAGTATTAGTAAGTGGCTTGAAATACAACTGATCCAGCATTGCCCATTCATTTATTTATTGGTTAGGTTTATATCCTGACTTTTTATATGTATATCCAAGAAGCCCAAGGTGACCAACATGATTCACCTCTCAATTTTACCCTCATGACGACCCTGTGAGGTAGGTTAGGCTGTGAGTCAGTGACTGGCCCAAAGTCACTTAGTGAGCTTCATGGCAGAGTGGGAACTAGAACCCACGTCTCCCCAGCCCCAGTCGAACACTCTAACCACTACACTACATTTCACAACATGTATATTGGGACATTCTGATTGTGTCTCGTGTGAATTGAGAATGCACCCCAGAACATTCCCCAGCATCTTTTTCAACTGGCAGGAGATTCTAGCAGATAAATTATGAGTGGCCCATTAGGGTAGAAAGTTTGAAAATGCTATCTTCTAGGGTGCATGGGTGCTCTCTGTGCAGCTTGTAGGGCCCTGCTTTGCCCCGCTCAGCTCACTTCCCCCACCGCTCAGCTGATCAGCCATCAGTTTGGTGATGGGGATCAGATGGATGTTTCCCTGCTGCTGAGAGTGTGAGTGAGTGTGTGTTGGCCCCACCCACAGCTGCCCACTCAACATCAGCCCTGCCAATGTGGCCCCAGACTTAATATGTTGCCCACCCCTGCTCTGACAGTGAATGTGAGGCAGTTGCAGCTTTTATACTAGAGGAAATAAATGTAACAGTGGCTCCAAGTTGTGCAGGAAGTAGAAAAAATGTGTATACTTGGTTGCCTAAACTCTCAGAAATTTGATACTGCTGCCTAGGATTTGAAATTCGGTATGCATCCCTCAAAGGAGTGCTGCTTTCCAGGCATATCTGGGCAAACCTAAATAACTTGGGACCAGGTTATCTTAGGTATCGCCTCACCCCTTATGCCCCTTCCTGATCTTTGTGATCATCAAAGGAAATGCTGCTGAGGGTGCCATGTGCTCCTGATGTTTGCCTCAGCAGCACTTTCAGTAAAGCATATTAGTGTTGCAACACCCACCCTCTGGAATACTTTACCGACTGTCATTAGACAGGCCCTCCTAATGTTTAGGCATCTCCTTAAGACCCATCTCTTAATGCAGGTGTTCCCTAAAGTGTGACCCAGCCAGCTGGGTTCTGTAGCGCACAGCAGACCGTGCAGTTTTATTGGTGATTATTACTTTTATTGTATAGCTTTCTTGTTATATTTTCTTGTTGTTTTGATGGTATGATACTGTATGTTTACCACTTTGAAACTTTGTGGAAAGCAGTATATAAATCTGAATAATAATAATGATGATGTTTAACTGTTATGGCTTCCCCTTAGAATTCTGGGAGTTGTAGTTTAGTGGAGGGTGTCAAGAATTGTTCTATCCTTAAACACCACTCTTTCTCAGAAAGCTAGCACTCTGATCCAACTTTAGTTATATATTTCTTAAAATTGTACAATTCATTGTCCCAGAATTTGGATGGAGGCATATAATTTTGTGCATCCCATTGAAAAGCAGTGCAGTGCAAATTGATGACTCCTGCACTCAAATGCACTTCCTGATAAGAAACAGATGTGTGAAAACCTGTTTACACAGAGGGATGTTATTAGCTGGATCAGCGTCAGGGTTCACTGGCAAAAGAGAGTGACCATTACCCCAGTTTAAGTCTGTAGTCTGTGGTGCTATTTGCAACCCAATTTTTGCACATATTACCGCTGATAATCAGGTCCCAAGACAGCCATAAAAACAAATATAGGGCTAGTGTTCAATTGCATGGTTGTTAATTGTTATGCTGGCATAGATCACTGTGTAATTGCCACTTGCCTTGAGTGCTATTTTTGCATGAACATGGTTGTCAAATGCAATAGTAATTCCTTATGTTTGTCAGTTTGTATCTTTTTTCTTTGAAAGAGGTTTTTGCAGATCTGCAGAATGGGGAGCTACCGGTACTTCTAGAAAGTATTTTCCAGGCAGGAAATTCACAAGAATGCCCCATGAATACAGAATTTAAAAATGGGGCTCTACTAATTTCAGCAGCATTGTGCATAGAAAGACCAGAATGTGAATACCTTATTAAATGGGTGTTTCAGGAAAAACTAGATGGTGGCTGGTTGCATTGCAACTCCAGCAAATGAATTTGGTGAACACAGTGAGTTGTACCAAGGATTTTCATTTTCAGTATGGTCAAAAGTGGAAGCCTACTTGACTCAATTTATGGATGTTATGAGAGAGGTCATGTAGATGGCATGAGGCCTGCTGCTTAAGTGACGTTTTGAACTGTTGATAATCCAAGTACAAAATACACATGTATTTGACATATTGTCTTAGATGTGGGTGCATGCATGTATAGACCACGATTTTTCCATTTAAAAAGCATGTGAGAGAGAAAAGATATGTCTATTACATGGCATTATTTTAAAGTGGAAAGTGGCAGTTCTTACTTACGTGTGCCCTTCATATCTGATGGAATGCACATGCATTTTTGTGTTTGGTTATCAACACTAACACCATTGTGAAAGAAGATAGTGACTGGACTAAAGTCATCCAGTGAGCTTCATGGCTATGGAGGTAGGGGGAGATGACTACAATTAGAACCTGGGTCCCAGCCTAATACTCTGACCACTGTACCACACTGCCATATTGGGGTATAATTTGTCTCCAGTTTCTAGGGGGAAATGTACAACTGTCTTGTTTTCTGGCTTCATACTGATCAGTCTGTCTTGAATTGTATACAGTAATACCTTGGATTGCAAGTAACTTGGTTTGAGAGCATTTTGCAAGACAAGCAAATTTTTAAATATTTAATTTTTTTTTAACTTGATATACAAGCAACGTCTTGCAATACAAATACTGTAGTACGGCTTACATTAAAAATCTCTGTACAAATTTTTTTGGGGGGATTTCGTTTTGATATAAGAGTGTTTTGGATTACAAGCACGTTTCCGGAACAAATTATGCTCTCAATGCAAGGCATGACTGTACATCAAATTACGGTATATAGGTGATTTAGAAGTATGTTAAACTTTTGGAGGTATACTTCATGCCCACCCTCCTCCCGTTCTGGGAAACAGATACATGCGCGCACACACACACACACACACACACCCTACCTTTACCTCTTTTCTAGAAAGCAGGATGTCTTGTGCCACATGTATCCCAAATTTAATTTTTCTCATTAGTGTAGAAGTATGTTAAACATTTTGGGGTACACTTCATGTTGCATATTTTGAGGAAGAGGTATGCAGATCTCTGAATTTTTAAGGCATCTTTTACTACATATGTACCAAATTTCAGGTTTGTGGTTCATGTGGGACTATGTCCCCCTGTGAGTTATGTCTTAAATATTTGACATTGATCCTCATAACAGATTTTATTCTATAAGTGTAGACACATGTTCTAGCTGCTACCAAATTTCTGGTCCCTACATCAGTTAAATCTTCTAGCCATTGTGATACTTGTCTGTGATACCCAAGTGTGCATTTATAGAACAATAATATTAATACTCCAAATTGCTGGGAAATGGTGGCAAAATTAAGTCACGTTAGAAATGATAAATTCAGATAGCGACTTCCTGAGTTCCCTGCTGAGTATATGGGAATGTGTGGAATGTTAGAGGAGATGAGCAATTCAATAAGCAGTGGTGGCACCCTGGCAGTGGTGGTGTGTCAGATGGCATCCCAACTCTTCTATTCTCTCTCCAGGGAGGCATGCCTGTTCCCTTCTTAATGTCATTTTGGTGCCAGTTGAAGACCTTATTATCCCAAGCCTTTTATGACTTTATTCTCCATATAACAACAGAACAGTATATTTTGTAATGTGTTTTTATTTTATGTATTGTAACTAGGTTTTGTATTTCTTGACCATGTGAACTGCCTTGATAATTCATTGAAGGGCAGGGTATTAAAAAAATGAATGGCCTTTTGATGGGCAATGAAAAAAGTCTTGAAGAGGGAAATGGACAGCGGCCCAAGCTAGTGTTGTTACAATGTTGATTGCAAATTAAATGTATTGGAAGAAGCCACTAACCTGATATGTATTTGTGAGACTTGGATGGATGATGCCAGGATTCCACTGTTTGCAGACTACAGAGAATGCTAAAATTTGGTACACGTAGTCCTGCTTGCACTTAATGCTAAGCCAGGATTTAAGTTACCGGTATATACATGTGCTGGAGTGTGCCTGTGCAAAGTTCCAGGCTCAAGCACTCCTCCCCCCCCCCTTTCTCCTCCTGCGTGGCTGGGACAAGGAATAAACCAGAGTCTAGTTTCAGTTTAACAGATTATTGGCTTGTTGTTATGTGTAAACCAGGAATTGTGGTTTAAAATAAACTCTAGTCAATTGCTAAACCAACCAACCTCAAACTCTGGATTGGTTTTCTTTTTTTGTTTAACAAACTAGAGTTTATTTGAACCCACAATTACTGGTTTGCACATAAACACAAACCAGGAATCTGCTAAAGTGAAGTTAAATTCTGGTTTATTCCTCCTCATAATCATAAGAGGGGAGTGTCTGACCTCGGCCCTTCACATGGGCTCATTCCTGCTTATGCATGTAATGCTAAATTGTGGTTTAGCCTTATGTGCAAGCCAGCCCACAGTCCTAAGATGTGCTGATTCCTAGTAAAGTCTGAAAATGGGACAGTTTTATACCTAACAGTTGAAACTTGGCATATTAAACTTAACTCACAATATAGCCAGTATTCCCACACAGAGCAAGCCTAGGTGCATATGGTTTGAATGTGTTGAGCTGAGGGAGTTGCGTTGTTGCTTCACACACTTACCGGTATATCAAACTTGGATTGGGGCAAAGGGTAATTCCATTAGCAGCAAATGACATGCAGAAAGCAGTGATATGGGGTGAAAAAAATTCCATTACTCTGTTTTTCAATGGAAAACTTTCCCAATTTTAGAAATGTAGTGTTCATTAAATTAATTAGTAACATAATGAACACAATAAAAGGCCATGGGTTATTTGAGGGTTGTTTTCCCTCAAACAAACCATGCTGCCTGGGTTCAGATGACACGACAAGCTGCACCCAGGTGGGTAATTAGGCTAATGGTGCCTGGCACACACACCACCAATGTAAACAAGGCTTCATGGCTTTTTGATTGGGTCAGTATAAGTCAAGATGGGCAATAGGAATGGATACAATACTAGTCAAATTGACAAAGTTGTAATTAAATGTTTTCAGGTGACTCGGAAGTCATGTTTATGTGCACAGCTCCTCAAACATGCTAAAATTAGCTTTCATTTTTCAGTGCCTTCAGTTTTCCTCCTTAAAATCTAAATAATGAAGGTGAAGTGTACACTATTGACTTGTCATGTCTTAAAATATTTGTAAGTGTTCCAGTTAAAATAATTTCCAAGTGAAGCTTTGATTGTATCTTACAGTTAAACCCAGGGTTACAGTTATACACAGGGTTGCATTCAAATAACCCTTCCTATCAGCAGAACAGCATTGTCAGTGGAATGAGGAAGTGGGAGGAGAGGAGGGAACATAGAAAGGTGTCCTATACTGAGTAAGACCATTGGTCCATCTAGCCCAGTACTGTCAACACTGACTGGTAGTGGCTCCACAGGGTTTCAGGCAGGAATTTTTCCAGCCCTACCTAGAACCTTCTACATGCAAAGCATGTGCTCTACCAGTGAGCTACAATCCTGTCGCCATTTGTACAATGTTGGATTTCTCCCTAAGTGCACTTTATTGAATTTTTTCCCCTAATCAAATATTTCAGCTCAATTGCTTTTGGTTACTGGAAAACTTTTCAGGTATTATAAAGCAGGGTTGCAAAAAATCATGAATTTTTTCCCCAAAAAATCGATTTTTTAAATTTAAATCAATGAATTTTTTTGATTTAATCAATTTTCCCCCCAATTTTTTTTAGTAAAATTAATTTCAAAGTTTCAGGCAACCACATGTACAAATAGCCTACACTTAATAGTTAAGAACACCAAATTATACAGAAAACATTAATCAGAACTAGGCTATCTACACAACAGGGTTGTAAAAAATCATGATTTTTATTGATGATTTAATCAATGATTTAATCATTGATTTAAATCATTCTGATTTAAATCATTGCAACCCTGTTATAAAGTACATAAAATTAACGATACAAATTTTTGCTTTGCTAAATTTAAGTCAAACATGTCAAATCAGATCTCCCTTGATATAAGGCAGCAGAACATTTTCCAATTCCCACATAGAAAGCAATTTTTGTTTTCCTAGTATAGATAGTTAGTGTTGTGCTGAATGTTCACCTGTTTTGCTGATCAGGTTGAAAGTAGTGTTGATGGGAGGAGATAGAAATATTTCTTGGAAAAAACCTTAAATTGGTAAATATTCACATTTTTTAAATTGTCTGTTACCTATTTTTTCCTTATCTGCAGCTGCTCCAGTGCCATCTCTTTTGCTGGTTAGAACTTTTCTCCTTTCTAGAGTTATCCCAGCTAATCAGGGATCACAGAGTGAATGTGATGATGACATGGCACTAAGTAGACAGTTTAGGTTTGACTCTGCTGATGTCACTGAAGGCAAACAAAGCCTATTCACTATGTGGATAATGCTTCTTGTATAGATCGACACTGGTGATTTTTTGCTGCACTCCCTGTAAAATTGCCAAAGAGAGGCGACTTTGGATACTAATAAAAACAGCTGTGAAAATCCCCCATTTTACTTGGCTTAGCCTTAGATATAGTTTTTATTATCCAGTTTGCTATGAGCCAGTAATTGGGTCTCCAGGGGGGGAATCAATGCCTTCTGGATTGAGGCATGTGTGTTCCCTTGGATGTAGGAAGCAACATAATGTTATTACATATTTTCAGTTTTGGGGAAAGAGTTTCTTGCTACTTCTTTTGCTAAATCACATGTTTGCTAAATTGGGGCCTTTTTATGGCCCACTCCATCCCTTTTACAGCTAAAGGAGACATTAAAGCTGCCAGGAGAATGACCAATCTAATTAATTTCTTATCCATTTGCTCTTCTATTCCAGCCCAAAGGATTTCTCTCTCCTCTTCCTAAGTCTTGTACTCGATCTTACATTGAGGAGTAGTAGCTGAAGCACAGACAATTGAAAGTGGGTTCATTATCAAGTGGACATAATACTACTATTACTATATTGTTAAATAATTGCCCCAGTGAAATAAGACTTTTGGCTTAACTTTGTAGCACAATGACTCTCTTGAACATTGACATGGTTCACACAACATGACAGTCCACCATAGGTTAATTTACCTGCGGGGGCTGTTGTATTGTGCCAGGCACCCATGGGTGCTATTTTTGCATGGTGCCCATGGGCACCCAACTTGCTCTGGCTTGTTCTGTCATGCAAACTCAGGTGCCAGGGGTTGTTTGAGGGTTTGACTACTCTAAAATAACCCTAAAATAGCTAGTTGAGGGGTGTCTAGCCCGGCACAACACAGCAGCCCCCACAAGTAAATGAAGCTACAGTGGACTGTTGTGTTAACCAGGTTGACGTGAATGAAATCTGGTATATGATGTTCAGAGTACAATTCTATGGTTCAAATACAAATCCAGCTTTAAACCCATATCAATGGGAACAAGAAAGATGTATACAACTACACAATAGCCTATTAAACTAACATATGCATGAGCCTTTTCCCTGCACATGCAGCCCCTTTACACAAGTCATGATTAAACCAGGAAGCTCTAATAAACCATGGCTTCCTATTTCATCCTAACTGTCAAACTATGGTTACCAGCTTCAAAACATGCCTGGATCTTAAACCAAGTTCAAACTGGTTTAAGATCCTAGCTTGTTTCAAAGCTGGTAACCATAGTCCCCCAATTTGGATGAAACAAGAAGCTGTGGTTAGAGATTTCCTGGTTTGATTTTATGTAAATACATGGGCAAAAGGTGTGTGCATATCTCAGCATGAGCTGAGCTATGGTCATCTGAATGTGTCAGTGTGATCTCTCTCAAACACCAAGGCACTGTAATGAAATTTGGTGTATACCTCGGGGGGGGAAATCTGACTTAGTTTTGGACTAGCTCAACCCCGCACTGGTTTTCATGGTGGGGAGAATGGGGATGCAGATTAAAATTCAACTTCTGAAGTAAGGCCTTTCAAACGCTGTGTGCATGCATTTAAAATTCCTTTGCATCAGCTCACTGGTTTCTTATGAGATTTTACCAAATGAAGCATTTTTTTTACCCTCCTATGCTGGAGAAAAGTGTCCCACACTGAGACATTTTCAAAGCTTTTTCAATGTTAGACAATATTTGGAGGCTTTGATTAACGTTGCATAAGAAACTCAGTCTGGGTTGGTTTCAGCTGAATACAAGGCTGACCACTTACAATAAGAACCCATGTCCATGCTGGCTGGTGAAAGCTACTTGAGAGAAGCTGGGAACCTCTCTTTTGGCCCCTGTAATATAATAAAGTACAGCCAGCTTTTGACCTATTTCTAACCTTTCCTTTATAAGTAAGCGTTTACCCTCCAGTTCCAGGAAGTTCTAGAAACCATCCATTTTTTTGGACTTGTATCAATCCAATCCACTGAGATTGCCATGGATCTGTCTGCACCCAGTTAATTCTCTTAGACCTTTCTGGAGCCTTCAGTACCATTGTTTGCGAGGCACTGGAAATTCTGCTGTAAGACACAGGGCTGTTTGTGGGGTTGCTTTAGAATAGTTCTACTTGTTTCTTCCATGAATGCCGCAAGGGATGTGATGGGCGACTTAATCATCTTTCTCCCCCAAACCTTCCCTGCTGAGTCCTATAAGATAATCTTGTACATCATCCCACAAGGTGAAAATTGTAATTTGGTGTTGGTATACTGTCGACACCAAAGCAGTACCTTTCTGACCCAAGTTTTGAAATATCTGCTTATCCAATTACAAGCCATAATGGGAGAATGAATAAGTTTGGGCAAAGACAGTTGGCCTACTGATGATAGTCTATGGGTCTGGTGTGGGGTTTAGGAACTTTTGTGATGGTGATTAGTCTGCCCAACTCTTCTGGCTGAGCAGTCTTTTGGTGCTTCTGGATTTGCAGCCACTCCTTAAGCCCAATCTGTGGTGGTGACCAGTTAACGCCATCCACAAGCTTCATCTTGAGAGACTGCTTTGATCCTATTTATCTGATCAGGACCTCGTCTCTTGTCATTTATGACTTACCTTGAGATTTGACAACTGAAGCATAACCTGTGTAGGGATGCCACTTGATGATGGTCCAGAAGCAACTGTGTATGCAAAAGACAGCAGCCCTTCTTGCAGGATGGAGAGCCTATTATAGATCTTTACATCCAACATCTTTACTTGCTTCCTTGTTACTTTCCACAAAATTCTGGTTTTGACCTATAAACTGGAGTCCATGCATTTCTGTTGGGTTGATAGTCAATGATCATTCTTGCTAGCCAGCAGTGAAATCTAATCCCACCACAGTAGTGCAACTGTCAGCTAAATTCTAGACCAGTTGAACCTTATAATCAGAATTATGTCAGTAAAACAAAAGCAGTTAACGAGGACTCTCATTCCTCAAAGTATACCACCAGCATATTTGCCATAGGTTTGGCAGGTACAGTTCTTCAAACTACAGTAGATCAAACTCTGCAACCACTGAACTTGGAAAAGCGATTGTTTTTATAATCAAAATACTTGATAAGACAAATGAGGAGGCATAGGTTATGAGACAAATGAGTACACAACCAACACACAAAGCCCTCTCCCTTTTAAATGGGTATGATATGTGATATATATATATATACTAGCTGTCGCCCGCCGCTGCGCTCGCGTGGATTTTAGGATTTGGTACAATTGTCCACCCGCTGTCAACTTGCACAAACCACCATAAGTATGGGGTCGGGACATGTTGTCAAAGTATGCATCGGCACTCGCATAGTTGTTTCCATCACTGTCGTGGGACATTATAGAGAATTCATCCCAGTTTTCAATGACATGATCAACTATTTGTTCACATACCGTATTTTTCACTCCATAGGACGCACCGGACCATAAGACGCACTTACCATATGGTACCAAATTTAAAAAAAAATATATATATATATCAGCTGTTCTGTGGGGAATCAGCTGAGAGGCGCCCTGCCCAGGATGCCTCCGCTCTTCCGGACCAGCAGAGGAAAGTAAAATAAAAATAAAATAATAATAATATAATAATAATAATAATAATAATTTTTTAAAAAAAATATCAGCTGTTCCGTGGGGAATCAGCTGAGAGGCGGGGTCTTCCCCCACCCTGCCCAGGAGTCCTCCGCTCTTCCAGACCAGAAGAGGAAAGTAAAAAAATAAAATAAAATAATAATAATAATAATAATAATTTTATTTTTTTTTAAATCAGCTGTTCCACGGGGAATCAGCTGAGAGGCGGGGGCTTCCCCCACCATGCCCAGGAGTCCTCTGCTCTTCCGGACCACCAGAGGAAAGTAAAATAAAATAAAAAAAATAAAATAATAATAATAATAATAATTTTATTTTTAAAAAAATCAGCTGAGAGGCAGGGGCTTCCCCCGCCCTGCCCAGGAGTCCTCAGCTCCGGACCAGCAGAGGAAAGTAAAAAAAAAAAAAAAATTAAATCAGCTGTTCCGCGGGAATCAGCTGTTTGGCGGGGGCTTCCCCCGCCCTGCCCAGGAGTCCTCAGCTCCGGACCAGCAGAGGAAAGTAAAAAAAAAAAAAAAAATTAAATCAGCTGTTCCGCGGGAATCAGCTGTTTGGCGGGGGCTTCCCCCGCCCTGCCCAGGAGTCCTCCGCTCTGGGCCAGCAGAGGAAAGTTAAAAAAAAAAAAAAATTTTTTTTTTTGTATTCACTCCATAGGACGCACAGACATTTCCACCTAGTTTTTTTTGGGGGGGGGGGGAGTGCGTCTTATGGAGCGAAAAATACGGTACCTCCCTACCTAGATTTTGACCATCATACATAACGAAAGATAGTGCCCGGAATAGGCACGCTCCAT
Organism: Shinisaurus crocodilurus; assembly: GCA_021292165.1. Classification (NCBI taxonomy): domain Eukaryota; kingdom Metazoa; phylum Chordata; class Lepidosauria; order Squamata; family Shinisauridae; genus Shinisaurus; species Shinisaurus crocodilurus. Next base: position 163,443,544 of record CM037879.1, read on the forward strand.
CGCCTACAATTGGTACGACTGTGTGTGGTATCATCACACCATTTGCATTTAAATTTTCAATTTGCATTTTGAATTTTTTTTATGGAGAAGAAGAAGAAAAGAAAAAAAACAGGTTTAAAAATGAAAAGGGTTTTTTTTCCTCCCCTCCTTGAAGGCCTGCGAGAGCTGTATGGAAAAGATACAGTCTCTGACTGAAAGTGTAACGTTTAGGCTGGGTGCTGGCAGCAGAATTTTTTTCTGACAGAAATATCTGATCTTAAAGAAAAATCAGGTTAATCCTGAGAGTCTACAGGTGATGAAGAGTGACTGTGCCAAGTTTGGGGTAGATCCGTCAAAACGTGATGGAGCCTATGCGACAATGCCCCCCCCCCCCAACAGTCATTCAGTCAGGCAGTCATTTAAAAAGTTTCCCTCCCTTTTCACCCCCTTAGAGAACATTCTAAATGGCCTAGGGGAGATTTGCATACCCACCCCTATTGGCCCCTGCAGGAATTCATACGAACATTCTAAGTGTCGTATGGGCTATTTGCATAACTGCTCCTATTGGCTCTTGCAGCAGTTATGGGGTGAGGCCGATTTGCATAACTGCTCCCCTGTTGTTTTGCCCATGGGAGATATGAGAGTGGGGTGATTTTGCACCCATTTTTCACCCCCTTAGGGATGGAATTTGCAAAAATCCTTTCTTAGTGGGTGTCTACGTCATAAAAATTATGTTGCTTCAAAATTTCACGTTCCTAGATTAAACGGTTTGAGCTGGGCGTTGATGAGTCAGTCAGTCAGTCAGGACTACACACACACACACACACACACACATATATATATATATGATTATTCTATTTCTTAATCCTCAAAACACTCTGTACAGTGATTTTAAAAAAATTAAGCCTTTGCACTTGATTGTCTGCCTTTTTCTAGCCTAGCATCACTGGCAGCTCAATCTAGTTTAAAACATGACAAAAAAAAGAAGCACTATAAGGTATCAAGGTAGAATAAAGACTAGAGGCAAGCAGTTAGGGAAATATCTCAAACGGGACTTAGCTCCCAGTAGTTGTTGAGCCCAAGGCTGCAGGTCATGCCAGAAAACTAGTTGTCAAGTTCCTAAAGTATTGCCTCCATCCATCTTATCGTTCCTTGAGAAAAAAGCCTTTTAATTGTTATTGTCATTGGCGGTCTCTCTCCCACCAGTCACTTCATTTGGTAAGGAACAATAATAGAACACCAGCATGGCTATCTGCGTAGCACAGCCCTCATTTTCTTTCCTCCTGCACTGGCCAGCCAATATATTTCTTTTCTTTTAAAAAATATTTTTATTTAAAGTTTTTCAAACAATATATAAAACAACTAAAATAACATACATACAACTTATATAGTGCTCCCATCACCACGGGACCAAAGGATACTTTCTGTCTCTATAATCAATTGTTATTCATTATTCCAAAAATACAACATATCTTGACATGGGATGCTCCCTTTCCCCTTATTTAAAACAAAATCCAAAAATAATTGCCATTAGCCAGCCAGCATGGCTAATGGCAAGGGATTCTGGGAGCTGTAGTCCAGCAACATCTGGGGACCCAAGGTTGGAGAGCCCGCTCTAGAATGAGGGGAAGATGGCACAAATGTCAGGAAATCCCCAAACGGTTGGTGGGAATGGGTCATCTGTGAAACCCCAGTGTGCTGAATTGAGAGCCCAGGATGGCTAGATTTGGTCCACAGGCCTGGAGTTCCTTATTCCTGGTATAGTGGATCCCACTTTAAGACAAAAGGTTATAGCTTCAGGTATCTTCCAGGCCTATGATTCTGTAGCAATGAAATCAGAGGTGGCAATGTGATGCTCACAGGCACAGGTGTGCCCCCAGACACCTTCCTTGGTGCCCACTGAGACATCCAACTTCTCCCAATTTATATTTTAAAATATTTTTATATTTTCTTATTGGCAGCTGGGATTGCTTGAAAGCAAAGTGAGAGCCTCTAGCTGCTGCCATCTTAATTTCCCTGGGGAGGTTACTTGTTCTTAGTGACCAGCCATGTCCACCCATGACAGCCATTTTATTATTGTGCCCAGGAGAATTCCTTAAATTTCCAAATGTGCCATGGGTCCAAAAGCTTGCCTACTCCTGTACTAAATTAACAAGGTAGGTAATGTGTAATAAGTTTATCCACTGCTGCTGTGATGTGATGAGGCAACTTAATTTTGTTCAACTTGGAAAACGTGAGAAGAGGAGGACAAAGTTCATTAACAGCAGATGCCCCTTCCCCCAGTCAGAAAAGCATTGCCTGGCAAGTGCCATCTTGGGCTTGAAATGTTAAGTTTTGTCCCTGTTTCCTCCTGAAAAGGGGATTGCTTGTATAAACTGGCTTTCCAATTTATTAGTTATGCTATTAAGTTAAAATAGGGATGGGGAATGTGTGGCCCTCCATATGTGACTGGACTGCAACTCTCATCAGCCCTAGCCAGTATAACCAACAGTGAGGGATGATGGGAGTTGCAGTCCAACCACATCTGGAAGGCCACACATTTCCCTTCCCTGAGTTATAGAGTTTTTATTTTGAAAATTGTGTCTGTTTGTCATCCTCTTTCCTGGGCTGTAATTTCCCATAGATGGGACAAAAAGTGTTGGTTGTATGCCAGTTTGCATTTTCAGCATTAAGGTTATAAAAGAAAAGACTTTTCTGTGGAAACTTACACAGTCATGTAAACTAATATGCACAAGGAGATGGCTCAGTGAAAATTGAAAGCGCTTGTAGGAAATTATCTTAAATTGTGAGAAAATTTACAAACTTTCTTTTATACTTGATGTGTTTAACAGGGGCTTGATATAGGAATTGATAGTACTGTACTCATACCCTGAAAATGGAAAAAGCCACTCAACTTTAATTACAAAAATCAAAAGTACAACTCACCCCGAAAAGGGTCTAATTTGCATGGATACACAGTTCCAAACATATTATCTGTCTCATCTGTTGAATAGTGCTCATGGGATATATCTGAGCACAAGTTCAGTGCTGAATAGGGTTCACATTTGTGTATTTTTGCTGGGATCTGGCTCTACCTGCCTTCATGCGTACCCCCTGAAATGTTCCTGACAATGGATCACGTAACTCAAAGGTTAGCCTAAAGAAGCACCCTAATTTATATCTAGAAGTGAGCACACTGCAGCACAGTGGTTTTCATTACCGTCACCATTGATTTATACTATTACTGACAGATTCAGAAAAGCTACTGCAACATTAGGCTAAAAAACTAAGGGTTGTATCCGGTGATATAAGGCTCCTGAACACTGGGGAATGTGTCATACAGGGCTGCAGCAGGAGGAAGGAAATCACCTGAAATTGGGTAGAAGGATCTTGTGCCAACTGGAGTTCCACTGGCAATTTCTCTCTCCCACTGCAACCATGTATGACACAGCCCCTAGTGTTCAGGAGGGCCCTCCAGTCATCTGGAGATGGTTTTCAGAGGGTAAAGGGAGCTGCAAGGGGGGAAGAAGGGAAGAGAAATATTGGTTGCATGAGCTGCCTTCTGCTTCTGTGAGCTGCCTTTCACTTGTCCAACCATTGGATACAACCCTGATTTATTTGGCATAAACATTTATAGGCACCTGGGTCTAAAATGCCACAGCAGTACTTTTGGTTGCTGCTATAGACAAACATGCTTGCTATTCTGGAATAAGAAGAAGAGTTTTAGGTTTCGCTTTAGGTACCTTGTAGATTTGAGATTACTTGAGATAGTAGCCAAGGATAGATAAGGAAGCCAAAACAGGGCATAAAAATGGACCCTAGTCTTGGCATTTTTACTAGCATGAAATAGGTTAACAGTATCCCTTTTAAACACAATTCTGTATTTGTTAGAATTAATTTCTGCAAAAACTCCTGAAGATGAATACCATAACTTATTTTTTCTATGAGTTCAGTTGCAATAGGTCAACTTGAGAATTTTACAGTGTTGCTTTTTTTTTTTTGGTTGAAGTAGTACAAAATGTCAAAAATTAGAAGGAAGGTCACAGTGGAAAATACCAAGACCATATCTGATAGCACATCCAGAAGACCCAGTGTTTTTGAAAGACTTGGACCCAGCACTGGAAGTACTGCAGAGGTGAGTTGAAAAGTATTATTTGTTCTTAACGTAGCATTTGCTCTCATCAGATAGACGTGATGGGGAAAAGTTGTTCACTTCCCTCAGCTGTGGGAGTAAAGAGCCTCATTGGTTTTATGGGAGTTCAGTAAATTTATGAAAGTTTTCTTATCTTAGTCTGGTACGTTGTGGACTACTGTAATCTGGAAGGCTTCCATGTGACGGGAAGGGAAGTATATGGGCCTGATGCTGCATCTAAACTGGCCCACAATCTGACAGAGCTTTCTGTTGGGGAGAGTCCGTAGATAACCTTCATATTCATGTTCTTCATATTTGGAATAGAAAAGGAATTTCCCCAAGGTCAGATTGACTATTGACTCTGTATGGTCGTGTTTTTGTTGTTGTCTTGCCCTGTGTCGTGTGGCTTGGCTTAATGGCTGGAGCCATCTAGACATTCCTTTTCTGCAGGTACCCTTGATGTAGTGCACCTTGTTTATTCTTGCTCTTGGCCTATGGCACAGACTGGTCTGGATTATGTGGGTTAATCTTTGGGGAGTTAATGTGTGAATGCCCCTTCCTTGGAACATGACAGATGCCCTTCTGTTCTTTTTAATCTCTTATCCTCTGGTCTGTTGTGCTATAAACATTTGGGACCAATTTTGCCTTTCTTATACAAAATGCACCCATACTCTGGGATGTGAGATGTGCATGGATGAATTGTTCAGCACTTCCTCCTTTAAATTTGAAATATATGATCAGAAAAAGAAGGGACATGCACCAAAAAAACACTTGCATGCACACTTCACATCTGAGTTAGTGTACATTCATTGTGTATTAAGGTAAAGTGAGACCTGGCTCTTAGTTGATGATGAGAGGTGAAGAGACAGTGTAGTTCATGAAAATACATTTTGAAATGTCTTGTGTTATCCAAACTTCTGGCAAAGGATTACTGTCAGATCTAAGACAATTGATTTTCATTAAATTACTGTTGGGTGGGAATAATATGTGGAATTATTTGTTCTGTGACTTTTCACACAAACAGTACTTCCAAAATTAGTTTGAAATTCACCCAGTAATGTCTGTCTCTTAGACTCAGTGCCGTAACTGGCTGAAGACTGGCAACTGCCTCTATGGGAACACATGTAGATTCGTACATGGCCCTTCACCACGAGGTAAAGGCTTTAGCAGCAGTTACAGAAGGTAAATGAAGAATTCAGCTTTATATTCACATGCTTGCCAAAGCTGTTTTCTTGTAGTTTGAAAGAAACCTTAAAATGCAGTGATGTGGCTTATTAAGAACATGATTAATTTGGAAGTGTGGGTATGCCCTGCCATTTGAGTGTAACTTCAGAGTAATAAAGTGTTCTTGTTTCATATTAATTTCTGCTTGAACAATTTTACCTGATGTGAAATGGGAAATGAAAACTTAATAAATGGATTGTTCCATAATGTTACTGCAGCTTCTGTTTTGCTCAAATTCTGTCTTGCAGCTACTTAAAGTCAACACTAAAAATCTCAGCCTATATCCTTACAACATCACCACTAGCAGTGTGATTAGCTGGACAATAAAATGACTCAATGTGCTTTCACAATGCAGCACATCTTTGTGCCAAAACTGTGCTTTCACAACTCTCTTTCCCATCATCCTAAAACAAGATTCAAAATACTGATTTAAGTGAGAACATTATTTTGATTTGTAACTCATAAAGAGCTGTTCAGTCTTGTGTGTCTTCACTTTATGTAGCATTTCTTTTAACTAAAATACATTGATTATCTAGCATATGCATTTCATTTATACAATTCAGGTTGAATTCTGTGCAGTTCAAAATCATTCTCAAGAGACCTAGGCTGCAATCCTGTACACAATTACCTGGGAGTAAGTCCCATTGAACTCAATTGGACTTAGGGTTGCACTGTCAACCACTGCTGAGAAATGCTAGATATGGCTCATGAAACTTTCAGGAAACAGGTATTTATTACGTACTTTAAAAGAGGCCCAGGTCAGCTATGATGTGAAGCATGGGGTGATTGCATTTCTGGCTCTTGAACTTGGAGTTGCAATTATGGCCTGCTTCTGCTTTATAAATATGCTTTTATTGATGCTGGAGTATAACATACACAACCAGCAAACATCCACTGTGTTGTTGTTATGAACATACAAAGCTACCTTATACTGCGTCAGGTCATTGGTCCATCTAGCCCATTATTGTCTTCACTGACTAGACTCGGCATCAGCAATTAAAGGAAAGTGAAACTCATCAGCAGATAAAGATTATTTCCTCATTCTATAATAAATGTATTCATATAAATTCATTTAGTAGTTTCAGATTACACATGACTGTATATCAGTGATATCTTTCCTTTTAATACTGAACTGAGTCCGAGCATGCTGACAACTTCGTAGCCAAATAGGGCCACAGAGCAACAAGAGGGAGGGGGGAATCCCAAGGTTTGCAGAAGTATATACAGTTTTAAAAGAAACCCTTAAGAGAGGCAAACCCCCCCCCCCTGAAAATAGGAAGACTGCATGTGTTCAGTCATATGGAGGAAAGGGGAGGCAGAAGAAGCAAGGAACAGCAAATGCACACACAACCCAGTGAGGCACTTAAATGAGTCTCTAGATGCCTTTACACTGAAATGACAGGAGAGGACGAGGAGGCTGGTAGAGATGCTGGAAGCCAAAAGGGGAACAAGCATGGGTGGGGAAGATGAATAAGCAAATGAGAGATGGAGCGAGCAAGAGCCCAGTCTGTTGGGGGTGGAGTGGGGAGATAGCAGATAACAGAGAGGAGAAAGAGGTGCAAAATGGGAGGCAAAGAATGAGGAATGAGGAAGTGGCATCCTGAAATGAAGTGACAGGTGGTGGAAGGGAGGTGAGAGACATAAGCAAAATGTTGTGTAGGCCACTCAGTTCCTTCATTAATCCAATCAATGTTTTTCCGTGGGTACCACTTGTATTTACATAAAGCTGACAATTTACCACCTGTATTTTGCACAAGTTATAGGGGTGTTTTCCCCATAACAGCTGAGGAGGTAAAAATGGCATACCTTCTACTCATAAAGTGTTGAATCATCTGATTCAACAGAGAAGCTTTAATTTATAGTTTCCTACTGGTAGCTCATGAGCACCGATGTTAAAGCATGTTCTTTACTAAAGCAGTTTGTTTCTTACTGCATAATTTTATGTTTAATAGATCATTGCAGAAATAAGGTATCTTCAGTCAAGTTCTCAGAATCTGCTACAGCAGCTACATTTAAGCCTGTGCTGTGACAGGTTGAACTGATTTTTAGAGCAAACCATGTCAGTGAATGAAATCAATTTAGATCAGCAAGGAAAGAAATTTAAATCATTGATTAAGACTGAAAGTAAACCCCATAATAACTCATTGTGACTTACTTCTGAGTGGACATGCATAGGATTGCACTGTAAAGTTAGTTTTTCCATATTGTGATTCATACATTTCATGTACAAGTGTGCATACTAAACCAGGGAGGAGAGAGGGCTTTTTGAATTAAGTGGATTTCTGTTTTGTTCTCTCCCTAGACATGAAAGGACACGTATTCCTATGCAGAATAACAGTGCTGATCTCTTAATAATGATTAGGAGATCGGGATCAGGCTTGCATGCTTCCTTACCCTCTCCAGCACGAATTCTCTTTCCCCCCCCGCCCCGCCCCCCCCATTCTCTCCTCTTGTTTGCCATATAGACTGGGATCATAATGTACTAAAAGATTACATTGTAGTCAAGCTAGAGAGAGGAGGAAAGTACAGAAGTGACATTTCTGTGGTCTTGTTCTTTACAGACACAAAAGGGAAGGGAAGTAGAGCAGGGGTGGGTGATGTCCAGATGTTGGTGGACTCCAACTCCCATCAGCTCCATCCAGCATGGCCATTGATCAGGGACAATGGGAGTTGTAGTCCAACAACACCTAGAAGGCCACAGGTTCCCACCCCTGAAGTAGAAGATCATGTCCACCAATGTATTTAAGGAAAGTTTCCATCTTTCAAACTTTTAAACAGTTGAGGCACAATCCTCCTTATTGAAAATTATATGTGCTTTACTAACTCCCAAATAATACACCCATTTACTTGGAAGGAAATTCTACAACTTTCAGGAAAACCTGCTTCCAAGGCAAAGTAAAATAAATGTTCTTGCTTAGAATCATGGTCAAAGCCAGTGAGAACAACTGGAACAAACCATTAAAAAAACATTCAATATTGTTTTGAAAACTGAATACATGTTACTTTGAAGACCCTCTTTGGGGGTTATAGATTATTTTGGGTGGCATTAGTTCTGTGTAACCTTACTTGACAATGTACTCTTAAGTCTATAAATGTGATATTTAAAATTATTCTTTTCTCACACAGTTCTTCAACAGAGTATACTAAGGCTGTATTTCAGTTTCCTAAAGAGGATTACTTCATGCAATGATTTCCTTTTCGTTTTGGATACAACAAATTGAGGGACTATTGTGCAGGAGCACAGGGCATTTTAAAAACTCAGTCATTGTAGAATAGGCTTTGAGTGATTAGTTTAAGTATAGAAATCTGAAGAAAACCCTTTCTAAATATAAAATACTGTTTGATCAATGGCTAAAACGGTAGACTCCTCTGAGGTATAAGATATGCTTAAAGTTCACCACAGTGAACACTGTATATGTGTAAGGCTGGTTGGGATATTTCATCTTGTATTCAGCCACTGTGGGTTGCTTGTGTTCAGTATTGGTGTTTGTACAATCCTCAGTTTAACCCCCCTTCCCGAGTCATAGGTTTCATATCTGCTCTAAGGCAGTTGTATAAGGTTTCTATTAATTACTTGGAACAAACAAGGACACTTCTACTGTTGTAGGGGACTGCAAAATATGGCCTCTTTAATTACTTCCAGTTTATACAACCAAGGTACACAATTAAGCCAACACTCCTAAAATTACAGATATCTGGAAAAATTGACATTATTTGAATATTTTTAAAAAGGAAAGTAGTAATTGATTTCTCAGTCATAGATTTCATAGGTCATAGAGTTGGAAGGAGCCTACAAGGCTATCGAGTCCAACCCCCTGCTCAATGCAGGAAACTAGAGGAGGGGTCTCCCATCCAAGTAATCACCAGGCTTGGCCCTGCTTAGCTTTCCACGCTCAGACAAGCTGAGCCAACATAAGCCACAACATTGATGCTCCAACCAGGCTTCCCTTGTAGCTCAGTTCCTGATGCTCTTTAATTCTAACTTTGAGTTGTTAAACCTTTTTGAATATTGAAAATAAGATTTTTAGGTACATGCCTGTTGTGATTTAGGCCCTTTGGGGTTCTAAGCTGAGCTAAATGTGAATAATATCAAAATAATTCACATTTATATAACATATTTCAAGTATTCAAAGTGCTTCAAATACATTGTCTTAGAAATTCTTACTGTAAGGTAAGCCAGATTTTGGAGGAGGGGAGGGCTGAGAGACTAGTGGCTTGCCTAAATGCTAGCCCTACCATTAGGCAGGGGGAGGCAGCCGCCCTAGTCCGCAAATGCTGGAGGAGGGGGAGGAGTGGCAGGGTCTTAGAGGAGACGGGGGTGTAGGCATGCCCTAAGCTAGCCTGCTGCCCTCAGCAGGAGGAGGCCACATTACCAGTGTTGGAATAAGATGCAACTGCCGGTCTGGTCAGCTTCTGTATGTGGCATGCGGGGCACAGTCCTGTCCTTCGCCTCAGGCAGCAAAATGTCTTGAGTCGGTCCTGCTAAAAACCACATGGTACATTTGTAACTAATGTAAGATTTGAACCAAGGGGCTTACTTTTCTGCAGTCTATTTGTGGAGCTTGCTAGATTTTTGTTGAGCTAATACACCTTAAAGGATGAGAACTAATATTTTGTATATCACACAGTAACAACCCAGAGTTCGCTATGGAATATTTATTCAACAGACAATTCCTGGTCTCTGATGAGTATACCTGTATGCTGTGCTTGTTTTCAAACACCTGTGCCTTCCTAAAAGAGTAATGTGTGGAGAGTTCTTTAGTGACAAAGGAGAGAGAAACCTCCTTGAAAACTGTTCCTAATTTAATTACAAGTAGACGGTCTAAATACATTATGAATATTTAAGCTCAGGATGAATTGTTTTGTTTTGAAGTATGATGTATTCCCACCCTCCCCTCCTGTTTTTGAATGATAATCCTTGATTATAAACTTTAGCTAAGGAGTTATGGTAAGAATAAATGCAAGCAGCTGGCAGCGGGGAGGGCTTGCAGCTTGTCTTCCTTCACAAGTTAAGAACTTATACAATACTGTCTGCTTCACTTGGTTGCATAGCTATGTATATTTGTCTCAATTTGGGTATGTGCTTAAATGTAAAATAGGGCTGGTTTGGGTAGCTAACTCAGGGTAAAGTGAGATTGACCCATGTATTGCCTCAAGTTTGAACCTGAGAGAGTTATTCCACTTTGGGAAATGTAGAAAAAGAAACATGAATATATTAGTATCTGTGACTGGGATTCAGAGAGCTACTTCAGGCATGCCCAGTGCTTTCACAATTCTAGTGGAATTTTTACTTTAAATTTTTGAACAGCCGACACACACATGCACCCTGAACTGAATGTTGAAAAAACTTCCTTTGTATTAGGTATAGTGCCCCATACTTCAAATTTCTGGAAAGTAATTCTTGATTAAATAAGTAAGATTGTAGGGTGCCCAGTCTATGTGCCTCCTTATTGATGGAATCTAAGGCAGTACATGCCTCCTACAAGGAGCTTAAACCATCTCTTAATAACTCCTAAATTCATGATCACAAGTAAATGGAAGATGGTTCTTTTGGTTGTTAGAAAGCAATGGCTGGATAAAGCAGAATCTAGTCCTGGAAACAATAACTCATCAGCTGGGAATAAGCAGGAATCATACAAGCCTCGTGGTGGTGGTGGTGGTGGTGGGGTGCTTTTAATCAGGACAGCTTTTCTTCATTTTATTACCGTATATACTCAAGTATGTCGAGTTTTTCAGCACATTTTTGTGCTGAAAACTGCCCCCTCGACTTATACTTGGGTCAGCGCACTTATACTGGAGGCAATAAGTTTTCCCAGTTTTGGGGGGTGAAATTAGGGGCCTCGACTTATATTAGGGTCCACTTATACTTGAGTATATACGGGTACATGTTGTATCCAGATGTAGTCATAATGAGAGCAGACCCATTGACATCAATTGTTAGTCATGACTAACTTAAGTCCCATTGGTTTCAATGGATCTACTCTTAAGTATGACTAAGTCTGGATCCAACCCTAAGCCTCTAAGTAAGATCTATTAGGTTCAGAGTTGCTATGCAGTTATTTTTCTTGTAATTAGATTAACTCTGGTTTTCTGTAAACTTTATGTATTTTTTGTTGCCCTGGTCAGGCTGTTCACGGGTAGGGAGGGAGAATGTTGGGAAATTCTTGTAGATACATACTTTCTGAAAATGAAGCTACTAAAGTAAAGAGCTTAAAAATGTTGACATGTCACTTTGCAGTAGGGTTTAATAATTCTACATCTGAGCTCAGTCAAGTATTTGGTCTGATGTAACTGGATAGCTATTGTATAGTGGAACACATGAAGGAATATAGTTAGTACGTTAAAAAAAATACTTTATTTTCTAGGGTTATTGGGGGGGGGGCTTTGACAGTATGGCCAATAACCTTTGTAGAGCTTACTTGGATTATCTGTGCCATCCTTCAGCAATACTTAAAGTTGCTCATAATGGTTAGGCGAAGCTCCTTCAGCCTGGGCAGGTTCAACTACAATTTAGTAATGTTCTACATCATTTCTGTGTATTACATGACAGGAGCTGGGTTAACAGACAGGATATTGAAAGGTCGGTGAACACATCTGAACTGTAAAACTGCAGGACTTGAAGCTATAAACAGTATTTTTACAAAATAAATTCTGTAGAAGCAGCAATATTTTCTGTCTACATTGTACAGGTCACCAGAAAGGCCTACAGGGGATCTTCGGGAAAGAATGAAGAATAAGCGTCAAGATATTGAAACTGAACCACAGAAACATAATACAGAAGAACAATCTTCTCCTGTTAGGGTAAGGGTAGTGTTCATATATTTATCAGATTTGCTTCGGTAAATTGGAATGGCAACATGACTGCTGTGAAACACAACTGGGCACCATGGGTTGGATCCAGACTTATCCCTTTGTGAATAGTTTGCAGAGGGAACCGAGATCCAGTGGAGACTCTCTGTTGGAGGAAGGGAGTAGTGTGGTGGTATTCTCCAATTCCCTCTTTGCCCTGCAGCCCCCAATGCCACTTCACACATTTCTGCAGGGTCCTCCAGCCTTCCTGAGCAGATTTTCGGGGGGCTGCAGAGGGAAGGAGGAATCGGCAAAAACCGTGAGTGGAACTTGGCTGAGCACAAGTCTGGATCCTACCCAGTGTTCTTGAGCACTAGTTATCTAAAATATGAGTAGAATACTCTCACCAGGATCCATCGTAGCTCATAAGTAGTTGGGTGCCCAAGCAGTCATGGAGCTTGTGTTTCTCAAGCAGCAACCAGTGGAGCACCCCTCCCTGCCCATGCCCCAGCAAACCCCTTTGGAAAGTGAATTTCAAAAATAGTTTGTGATATGGCAGGGTCTGCTGTTCAAAGAAAATCCCACTGGAGGGTGTTAAGTCTAAATACAGCTGACCTCTTAATTTCCTCAGACCCTTCCTTAGCTGCCGTTATATTCCATGCAGGCTTAGTAGGGTGGAAGTAAGAGCTCCTTTGCCTCCAGCTCCCTCAGTGCAGGGCCCCACTCCCCTGCTATCTGCCTTCCTCCTCTATCCAGTGGCTGCTGTTCCCTCTGCCCCTCCTTATTGAAAGAACCAGAGTCATGAGGAGCTCATAGATGTTTCATGTCATCTGCCCAGGCCCTGTTCTGGCTACCCTTCTCAGTGGCTTTGACCTAAGGGGAAGCTCTACTGGAAGTGCAGCTCTTCATACTGCTGGGTCAGTAACTTGCATCCCTCTGGCTAGTGTCGGGAGGGGGCTGGCTACTGAAATCCCCTCTCCACAGGAGATAGTACAAAACTGGTAACACCACTGTACATATGTGAGCTGGACTGGGTGCCCTTGCAAACCTTATTGGCCTGTAGTCCTTATGTTTTTACCCTAAGAAAAAGTTCTGAGGACTTCATCATAGCCATTGACTGAAGCTGAGAAGCATGGGGATCTCATTCATTGGAGGCCTCTGAGTAATGGAAGAGCTGTTCCTGGCTGTAAATAATTCTCCTTTTTGGTAGCTTCTGCTTTTAAATATTTGAAATACTTTGAAACATTAGCTGCTTGTAAACAAAGATCTAGGCCCAGTTCAGCTGTAGCTAAACTATGGTTTAGTTTTACAAAGATGGGCAGGCGCAAGCCTCAAGCTTGCATGCTTCTTGTATCCTTTCCCCCTCTTTGTGCACAAGGGGAGGAACTTTAAAGCGTCCATTCATGGTTTTGAACAAATAGCAGTTTCCTGTTATGTTCAAATTTAGGAAACTGGTTTGTTTAAACCATAGTTCAATCAAACTATAGTTCAGCATTTTGCTTTGTGAACAAGCTGTGGTTTGAACAAAACACAGGCCTGGTTCAGATGACTGAGCTTTGTGCATCCACGCACTGCCCCTTAGCTGCTGCTTTACTCCTCCCTTCATGTGAGGGAAGAAGCCAGGAAGCCACAGTTAATCATAGCTTCCCATAACATGTGAACCAGGAATGATGGTTAATGGCTTCCAAACAAGCCAGGATTTGGAAGCCAGCTGTAAACCGTAGTTTGAAATTGGCTTCAGAATTCTGGCTTTTTTGGAAACCATTAACATTCCCGATTCGCACATAACAGGAAGCTATGGTTATGGTTAACTGCATCTTCCTAGTTGGCTTCACTGGTCACACAAAGGGAGTGAAGCAGCAGCAATGGGGCTGTGAGCAAGTGCATGGAGCTTGTACATATCCTGTCTTATAAAGACAGTATTTTTTTCATTCTAATGTGGTCCAAGGTTTCCTGTATTTGGATGAAAGGGGAAACTGGTTTATTCAAAACTGTGATCAGAAACTTATATTTCTTCCAGTAATGCATGGAGAAGGGGGAGTGCGCAAGCCCAAGACCTGTGCCTGCTTGTCTTCTATCAATCTAAAACATAGTTTAGCATTATATATGAACCAAGCCCTTCTCTTTCTTGCATATTAATTCTAGGTGTCTCTTGACGCACAATATATGCTGAAAGGATACCTTTTATCAGTGTTTGACTTTTCACTTCTATTCTTTTTGAATATTTGTAACTGAGCTAGGAAAAAACATTTTAATGTTTCTACTAAGAACCCAGTTAAACTCAAATTGAAATAAAACTGCTAAAGGTGCCTGCTTCCAACTTCTGTTTTAAAAAGCAATTTAACTTCCTTTGCCTATTTTTCTTTCAATGTAGAAAGAGTCCTCCAGAGGGAGGCACAGGGGGAAGGAAGATATTAAAATTACCAAGGAGCGGACTCCTGAAAGTGAAGAAGAAAATCCTGACTGGGAAACAAATAGAGACGGTAGGTGGAATACTCTAGTGGATTCAAAGTGCAAAAAATGGAACTGAGTGAACATGTATTCTGAATATACCTCTGTACAGAAGGAAAATTGGTTTTGGTATATGGCTTATATATTTTGAGTCCTGAAATAAGGAAGTACTGTAGTCTAAATGGGGTCAGGTACATGGTACCCAAGAAAGGTCCATTATATTATCTAGTTTCAAAATATATCTTGAACATTTAAATATGTTCTAGAGTTGTTCTTTTTTAGTTGTGTGGCTGACTGGATGCATCTGTGCTAGTTTGCAAAAATCTGGTGACCACAATGAAGTATTCAAAAGAATTGAATCATACTCTTTTCTTGTCCGAAATAGTGTTATATGTAATTAATATCCTTTAAAATCTACGGTCTATGGCAGGTGTGGGCAACTTTGGAGGATTGGGGGACCACATTGGATATCCTGGAGCCGTCTGGGGGCTGCTCCCCACCACCACTGCAACCAGAAGTGGCCCTGTGGCTGCATTCCCAACAGAATTGCATTCTCCACAGTCTACCAAACATCTGTTTGGTGGGCTGGGGGGAGCATGATTCTGTAGAGAAACGGTGCACGATCTTGGCCTGCCCTGTTCTTCTGGGGAACCAGTGATACTTCTCAGAAACAAGGTGCTGAGGGAGTATGTGCCTTGTTTCCCAGCAGAATTGCTGGGGATCCAGTAGCACGATTGAGGTGGGACCGCAGAGGCAGGGGACCCAGTGGGGGTTACCAAAGTCCTCCTGGGATGCCTCATGTGGCCTGCAAGCTGTGTGTTGCCCACTCCGGGTCTATGATATACATGGCCCCTTCCCAGACTATTTGCAGCTCCCTGAGGGAGTATGAATACTCGCTATTTCCACTATTTTTTCATTTCTTTGTGGGATCATTTAAGACCAGCCCATGCCCATGAAAAGTGAGCATGGGAGGGGACGTGCACTGCTATTTCTGCATTGCTTCTCTCTTTGGATTTGTAGGTGTGTGGCTACAACTTATACAGACCAGACTTACCGAATCAGATCATTGGTCCATTTGGGATACTGCACGAAACACACTTTCCAGGGAGTAAACTCCATTGAGCACAGGGCTTAACGTTTGAGTAAACACACACAGGATTGTGCTTAAGCCTGGTATTGTCCTCTTGGGTTGACAATAGCACACCATGGTCTCAGGCAAAGGCCTTTCCCAGCCATGCTTGCTAAGAGACCCCTTTAACTGGAGATGCTGGGGATTGAACCTAGGACTGTAGCATGCAGAGCACATGTCATACCGATGACTTACAGGCCTTTTTCCTAAGGATGGAATTGGTGGCAGCCTGTGAAGCCATCCAGCTCCATGGGCTGCCTGTGTCTGTGATGTCACTTGTGTGTGAACTTCTGGAAGAGTGAAAGCCCTTGTGTACTATTACTGCTGAACTCAGCAGAGGAGAAGTAGAGTTGGGGGAGGGCAGAAACAGCACAAAAAGATGGGAGGCAGGAAATGGGGAACTGATACATGGTATTGGAAGAGGTTTGTGGGATGGAGAAACAAATGGTGGCCCCTTGATGGGGAAACAGAAAAAGAGAAGAGTAACAGGGTGGGCACAGACATGAGCAGGGCAAAAAGTTCTGTGTATCCATAAGGAGCGGGGAGAAGTGCTATTGACTGAAGAGAGAAATGGGAAGGATGGGTAACAGTGAGGAGTTCAGAGGGATCTGTATTGCAGATTCCAAACAACATTTATATACAGACCCATGTAATACTAGGCCATTAGCCCCTTTAGCAGACAAAAAAGCTTCTTCAGCTGGATTACTCTGGAGCGGAGAGCAAAGGTGAGGGCACTTAATTCCTTTTTCTGTCTACTTCCCCCCCCCCCCCATCTTCCAGTGGCTTTTCTCCCGAGTTTTTAATGTATGCTTGTATTAGAATTCATACAGTGTAGCGGCTACAGTGTCAGACTAGGACAGGGTTGTTACTAGGATAGGACTGGTGAGAAGAATCATCTATGCTGTCCCTGAGCCCCTTGGAGAAAGGGTGGGATAGAAACGAAATAAGTTAAAATAAATGTATTGGTGATGTAAATTTTAGTCACTGAATATTTTTAGTTTAAAAATCACATTCTCTTCCTGATTTGTATCAGTGTTAAATTAATCCGCTGGTACACTAATAATCTTTTCTTTTCTTTTTATAAATTAAGATTCTGATAACGGTGATGTTAATTATGATTATGATCATGAACTTTCTTTGGAAATGAAGCGCCAGAAGATCCAGAGAGAGTTAATGAAACTTGAAGAAGAAAACATGGAGAAAAGAGAAGAAATAGTAATTAAAAAGGAGGTTTGTATCTTGAAAATAAACACTACATAGCCAATAAAAGCTAAGTTGATAACTGAACAGACTTTCAGGATACTAGTAATATATCTGTTGCCAGTAATGGCATACTCTGTGTGCTACCTATGCTTGGACTTCCTTTTTCCTCCACAAGCAAACATGAAATCACAGCCATTAGTCCTTATCCTTTATCAGTTGTGTGGTCAATTCGCATCTTATATTTAGCCGTGTTCTCCAATAGTGTTTGGATTTTATTATTTGCATTTATCCATCGCCCATCTGGCCGGCAAACCGGCCACCCTGGGCGATGCACAGAAAACAAAACAGAATAAAATACATCAAAACATTTTTCTCCATTAAAATACATTAAAACAGTATAAAATTTTAAAATCTTAGCCCACCCCATATTCCCGCCTGAATAACCAAATTTTTAATGAGCGGCGGAAGCTCAGCAGAGAGGGGGCATGGCGGAGGTCACTTGGGAGAGAGTTCCATAGTACGGGGGCTGCCACAGAGAAGGCCCTCTTCCTCGTCCCGACCAGTCTAGCTGCTCTGGCTGAAGGGACAAGGAGAAGGCCGTCTGTGGCAGATCTTGTTGAGCGGCCCACTTGGTGTTGCTGGAGACGCTCCTTGAGATAGACTGGACCAGAGCCGTATAGGGTTTTAAAGGTCAAGGCCAACACCTTGAATTCAGCTCGGCAAGCAACTGGTAGCCAGTGTAGCTCCTTGAGCACTGGCGTGATGTGATCCCGCCGGCGGCTGCCTTTAACCAGGCGAGCCGCCGCGTTCTGTACCAGCTGTAGCTTCCGAACCGTCTTCAAGGGTAACCCCACGTAGAGCGCATTACAGTAGTCTAGGCGACTTTTATGGTGTATTTCAAATATTTTGGAAAGGGCCTGTTGATTCGGCCCCTGCAGTTTAGGATTGCTGAATGGCCTATCATGAGCAAAACCATTGGGGGGGGGCGGGGAGAGAATTTGATCCATGGCAGGCCTCACTTTCAGACTGATTTCTGTAGATATCGATTAGGATCCAACAGATCCCTAATGTGAACAGATGGCACTT
The DNA here is from genome assembly GCA_021292165.1 of Shinisaurus crocodilurus. NCBI lineage: Eukaryota > Metazoa > Chordata > Lepidosauria > Squamata > Shinisauridae > Shinisaurus > Shinisaurus crocodilurus. The sequence continues at coordinate 163,461,516 of CM037879.1, forward strand.
CTATACATACCCTCTCTCTGGTGTCTCTGATTTCTGCTCCTCTCCCTTCTTCCAGCTGCACCCACACACACACACACACACTACATCCTATGCCATTCTGAAGAATGCAGCAGCTTTTCGGGAAGTGCAGAGACGCACATGAAGGCGGCAGCAGAAAAGATCTGTCCAAGCCATTAGATCTGAGCAGTTAATTTTCAGTTAAGATCACCTGGTTTATGAATGATTTTTGTCAGACTTGGTGCCTCTCCCATTTTGAGACAGAGTCCCTCAAGTGTTCAGATCTGTCTCCCTTCCTCTGTCCTGCTTTGTATTCTAACTTCCTGATATTGCCTTTGTTGAACTCTATTTCACCTTTATTGTTAGCACTTAAAGTTACCTGTCTTGAGCTTGCTAGATCAGAGCAAAACCAATTTGCAAAAGAGCTTGGCAGTTTTTAACAGTAATTAAACTAAAGGTTATGAACGTGAACTGTCAGATGAAATCAGAGCAGCTTTCAGTATCTCCAGTCCTTTCAAAGTTATAAGATAAGCAGTTCTAAATCTGAGATGTTAGGTGGTTCCTGCCAGCAAGGAGAACTGGTGATTCCCCTAGTGTTCATCTTTAAAGAGTGGCAGTATGGAACATAATAGTATTTTAGATTACATTTAGAAATATCTGAATACATGCAGATATCCCCCTGATTTTCTTGCCTCTACTTTCATTGCAGGCCAAATAGTTAGGTCAGCAAGTAGAGATTTGAGGCTCCTTCTGATCTCAACTATCTTTTATATGTCAGATGTTTGCTTCTCTCTCTCTCTCTCTCTCTCTCTCTCTCTCTCTCTCGGAGTTACTTTGTAGGGAAAGTGGGTTGATAATAGGTACCTTCTGAATGATAACTGTGAACTTAGCCTTAAGTGATACTTGCATATATCTTTGCAGTGTACATACCAATGTAAACCAGATTTTTTGCAGTATAAAAATATTGTCTGTTTCTCTCTTGGTAAGATTTCTCCAGAGGTGGTTGGATCGAAATTATCATCCTCACCGTCACCAAGAAAATCTAGTAAATCTCCAAAACTAAGATCAAGCCCCAAATCTTCCTCTTCTACCAATAAGAGGGAAAAGAAGACTTCTGCAGTTTCTTCACCCCTCTTGGACCAACAGAGGTTAGTATATAGGCATGTTTTGTAAATAGGATATTGTGTTCTGCCTTGATCGGTTGTGTGGTCTAAACGTATTTAAGGAGATGGTTGGTTTTCTTCTTTAAACTCAGCACTGAATTCCTTTAATCAAGAGGTATGTTTCTGGTGCTTTTAATGTTCATTATTTGAAATTTGTGAATGCTTCAAATAACTTTTGCAGTATTAAATATCTTGGATAGTAAGATGTAGTTTGTGAATGATGTGGATGGAACAGTGTGGCCCTGTGCTGACATAATACACAATCATAGTTCATGTTCTTTATTCATAGTTAAGAATTATACCTGGGTAACTGAGCCATGGATAAGATTGGCTGCAAACCAGGATTTGAAACCATGGTCTACAGTGAGTTTACAAACTACAATTTACATACCCATAGTTAAGCTTATGTCTGCACCATGCAAAACATGTTTGAAGTGATTTCCCTCACCTCTCTAACCTTGCTGCTTGGGTTATATATTCATTATATTTTGTATAATTTTATCTTGTAATTTTTAAAGAGTGACACAAAATGTGTGTATTCTAGTTGTGTAACTACATTCTGTTCAGCAGTTGTACCTGAGCATCTAGACATGGCATGACATTGAGAATTCATCCAAACTTCACAACCTTGAGACATATTAAAAATCAAAATTTACCCAAGGCCAGACAAACACCAAAGCAAAAAATCCTTTAGCACAAGTGTAACAGTCCCTTGGCTTTCAAATACAGGCAGCAGCATCTTCTATGCCACTGTGGCGTAGTGGTGAGAATGTTGGACTGGGACTCGGGAGATCTGGGTTCTAGTCCCTGCTCGGCCATGAAACTCACTGGGTGACTTTGGGCCAGTCACTGCCTCTCAGCCTAACCTACCTCACAGGGTTGTTGTGAGGATAAGATGGAGAGGAGGATGAGGATTATGTAAGCCGCCTCGAGTTCCTTGCAGGAAAAAAGGCGGGGTATAAATGTAATAAAATAAATAAGTAAATATTACTCCACAGTTGGCCTTCAAATATTTTGAAAGTTTATATGGCATATAGTGGTGTTTTGTTTTTGTTTTTAATCTGACCATAGCCGTCATTATTGTGATTGGTTATTGTGATTGGCAGACATTTTGTCCAAAGTAAATCTCAGTGGACTATGGATACTACTTGAATGGGTTAACCATTTCTGGCTTCATGAAGAGCAAATAGTCAAGGTAGAGGTTGTTAAGGCAATAAGGCATAGTCCTGAATAATGCAGTCAGTCACCTCTAGAAATGGACTGACCACTTATGCAAGAATCTACACTTTGATCTGACTACAACAGGGTGATTAAAAGTATAAAAGGGAAGGGAAGCGAAGCAAGAATAAATACTTTGAATATGTACCTGCAGTAAACCATCAGTCTCTCAGCACTCATGAAAAACCTGTATTTCTTTATATTATAAATATTAGCTTTCTACTCCTTTTTTTTTACTCATCCCCCTGCCAGTTTCCTGTTATTTTATTTTATTTATTTATTTATTTATTACAATTATTTTTAAATTTTCTTTATTACAATTATTTATATGCAGCCACCTTTCAGAATACTAGTCCTGTGAAGGTGGCTTAGAAGTAACATAGAAATAGCACATTCACAATAAACAATATCAACATTTTTAAAAAACATCTTCACGATCCTTCCCATTAGGGCTGTTGGTGGATGATGTCCCTGAAACAGGAGGAGTGTTATCCTCACCTGCTTCCATGTTTTTCAGAGATCTTCCCTTTTCAGCACTTTGAAATTTACACTGTTTGCTGGTTGGTTTCTCTCTGTCCTCTTCCTGGGGTGCGGGCTACAGGCGAGTTCTTGGAAGCACTGTATCCTCTAATTACAGAGTTGAAGCAAGGCCTAGCTTCCAGGGCTGTAATTCACAGTGGCAGCACACCAATGAGCTGCTTCAGGCAGCAGGACACCAGAAAGGAGTTGTAGGACGCTTGTAACACAAGCTGCGTGGGTTGTTCGTGTGCATGCGTGAATTTTTTTCGACAAGCATGGAGGTAGCCAGCGCCATTAGCATGCCGCAAATTTCTGGGGTGGGGGGCTCTGCAATTCCAGACTACTATGCAGCCTGTTGATGGCCGTAGACAAGCTTTTTGTATGTGCAGATTCACCAAATAAGTTTGTATTGTGTGATTAAATACAAACTGATTAACCCTTTAAATATTTGTTTGCTTATTGGGTTTTTAGGAATTCAAAAAGCAACCACAATAAAAAGAAAGGTCCTCGTACACCTAGTCCACCACCACCTATGCAAGAAGAGACTGCGCAAGGGAAAAAACATAAGGAAAAACATAAAGTTAAAGAACGGTTAGAAGAGAAGCCAAGGGAGGTCAAGGAGAGAGGTCGTGACTTTGAAAGACATAATAAGGAGAAAAAAGAGAAGCAGAGGTAATTGCAATATGTCTAATGTTTGTGTATCGTCGTTTGGTTTGCCTAATTCTGCTACATCTGTAATTGATGGACTACTAAACACTTAAGGGTTGACTTATATCCACCTTGCTGGATATTTTCAGTCTGTGTAGATTTTTCATAAACACATACACATTACAAGTCATGGAACTTATTTAGTGCATGTGTTTTTTCCATAAAATCCTGTAAACAATGACCTAGTTCGCACAACACAATAAACCACGATGTGTTGTAAGCCTTGTTTGTGTCAGCATCGCTTATTGTGATGTCCAAACCTGGCATGGACGATTCAGCATGGTTCGTTAACCACAAATAAGCCACCCTGAGAACCCATGGCTTGTTGTTGGGTTGCTGAGGGTGGCCTGTCGTGACATGCAAACGTGGCTTGTCAGCAGCTTCTTGGCACAGGCTACAGAGCCACCTGGCAAAAGTAGGGAAAAGCCCAGCTGCTCCTCGTGATCTCGCTAGTGCTGCCTCCAACCTCTGTTGTCAGTGATATCCACCCCTCCACTGATAGAGGAATGCAATTTGGGAATGTCCTGAACACATTTGCAAGCTTTTTCTTTTTTTCTTTCTTTCTTTCTTTCTTTTTTTTTTTTTTCCTTTCCTTTCCTTTTTTTTTTTTTTTTTTTGTGCTTGAGTGTGCAAATAATTTTATTATTATTATTTTCCTGGTGCTTCTCAGGTGCACAAATGGGTTCATAATTTTTCCTGGTCCTGCACAAGTGCATTGATTCACCTGTCTGCTATGTACAGTCTGCAGTAGTACAGTTGCTTTGTCAATTTTCTTGTAAATTACCTCCTAAAGCTGTCTAGGGAAGGGTGGAAGTGGAGTAGGTAATTTACAAGGAAATTGACATGGCAACTACTACTGCAGGCTGTACAGAATGGACAGGCGAATCTGTGCACTTGTGAAGGACTGGGGGAAATACGTATGTATGTATTGTGTGTGTGTGTATACACACACACACACACACACACACATACATACACACACATATGTATGTATGTATGTATGTATTTTAAATTACGAACCCATTTGTGCACTTGAGAAACACTCAAAGAGAAAAGAAAAAAGGCTTGCGAACGAAGTAATTGCTCCAGGAAGGGATCACAATCTGGGGATTGAACATCATTCAGTTTGCTAAGACACCGTCCCTCATTGCTGCCAAACTGAGGGTAAAATCCAACATTGTGTGGGTGGGGTTCCACTCACACAACAGTACTTCCCCTCTCTTCCTCCATGCATTTCCTTGCACCCTCCAGAATCTGCTTCAGCCATCCAGAGCAGATTTTGAAGGTGCATGAGTGGCTGCAGGGGAGAAGGGGAATTACTGCCCTCCCTGTTCTCCTGATGGAAGCCATTCCATCAGTGGGATTTGGGACCTGGAGGACCCTACAGGGCAAACATGCAGGAGATGACAAGCAGTTGCCTATTGCCACCCTTAGATACATGCTCGGCTCAGCAGCTTTCACAAGTGCATTATCCAAAGACTGCAGAAAGAACTGAAAGGCAGCAAGTGTATCTCTAGGTGAAGACATACTGTCCTGACCAGAGCCACAAACACAATCTCTGTGACATCATTGGTGATACTACATACCTGTTGCTGCTCGTATATTCCTCAGAGATCCCTCAGAAGGTTCCCACAGACAGAGACGTTCACCTAGTCCAGAAGAACATTCTGGTAGTAATTCTTCTCCTTCAAGAGAATATTCTCCTAGCACAAGAAGAAGGCAGACATCTTGGGCTCCAGTGAAGTCCAGCAGCCATAAACATTCTTTTTCACCATCTTGCAGGTAGAATAATTACATATATATCCTTTTATGTATTTATGTGTTTGTTTATTTTAGGCCTCATTCATTTACAAGGGTATCAAAAAAGTTAGAATACTTTCACTACATCTGGCAAGCTGAAATGTGTCTCACATGTAGCCCAAGGCACTCTTGTTACTACTCAAAACCTGGGACATGTTTACCTCATAATAGAGGATAGCACTTGACAAGTTGAGCCAGGTCACATATAAGATGGAATCATTGGTCTGTGGGGATTTCCTTTGCATTTTCACATATTCTATCAGATTTGGACTGAGAGAGTGTCTGGGGTGGGGTGGGGAGCTTGGGACATAAATCCCTGCTTGCAGAATGGTAGCTGTATATTCTAGTGAATAAAGATAATTAGGACAGACTCACTCATGCAGATACCAAAATTATGTCTTCCACAGCATCTAGAAACCTGAAACTTAGGGGGGGGAACCATGTAATCTTGGTTAGATGTAGTCAGAAAATGGCACAGGCATGTGTCTTCCTTAATGTGGGGGATGTTAAGTACCACAAAATGGTTTGGTTATTTCCAACTGACTGGTCAGCTGACATTTGGTACACATCTAGTCCAAGACATCCTAATTTGCAGTAAAGGCTGGACACAGTATATCAATATATGTTATGCTCAAAAATCGCATGTAGGAAGTGCCCCCCCCCCTCAAGAAAACCCCCAGTTGGGCTACTCTCCACATAAGTACAGTGTTTTGGTATGCAGATTTGCCCAAAAAGTGATCTGAAAACATTCTCAGTTCTGTTGCTTTGAACGTAAGCAAGTTCTTGCCCTGTAAGGTGCCTAGATGGGAATCCCATTTGGGACCCATCTATGTGAGTTGCTCTGAGCCTTTGTGAGGAAGACCCAAGGAATAAATGTCAACATAATAACCCAAGGCACCTGAACTTCTAGGAAAGTCAGAAAATGGGGTGTTGTCTCTCCCACTAAGTAAGGGACATGAAAAGTATCCCCAAAGTCTTACATTACTTCCATTTGAGTTAGGAGGCTGAAATTTGATACACATGTAACCTAATTGCTTGAAACTGCCCAGAAAACTTTTGGTACTGGGCAGTATATAAATATTGAAAATAAGCATCTCACTTTCAAGTTAACAGCCAAAACCTGGTACATGCCATTCTACAACATAATTCAGGGCAGAACTCCAGCAGACAAAGTTGCACATAGGGGGCATGCTGCACTATGGGAATTCTGTTGCCCCCTTGAGACATTTGAATCGGCCTTGAAGGGATTTCTAGTAGCAGCCAGGAATGCATGTCTATGTTTACAGAATACAAGGTATCTGAAAATGCATCAGACACGTAATTTTAGCAAGAGGCCATCAGTTGAGAAGGTCTGAAAATTCTGAGTGAGTGAGTGATAAGGCTCAAAAATGATGCAAAGATATAAAACCGTCTGTGTCTGCAGGTCTGCTTCGCCACCAACTCAGCATCATTCTCCTGTATCTTCAAGACATCACTCTTCTTCGTCTCAGTCGGGTTCTTCTATTCAGAGACGCTCTCCTTCACCACGTCACAAAAGAACTCCTTCCCCCTCTTACAAAAGGACAGCTTCCCCACCCGTAGGCCGTTCCTCCTCTCCTTATCCTCACCGAGCTTCACCTTCTCAGCAAAAGCAGACCCCTTCACGGCATCGTTCACCTGTCAGAGAGAGAAGCCGGCATGATCGGGAGCGGATTTCACAGTCGCATGATCGACGTCAGGAAAGGAGGGATGGTATGGATAAGTATAAGATTATAGGCAGTCTTTACATTTGCAGCCCACCAGCATGGTTTTTAAAGTTATGAGAGGCCAGGTACTCTTTCTCCCAAGAGTTCTTAAACTCAAGTCTGGAATTGCTGACCGTCTTATTAACTAAATCATGCAGCACTGCTAACATCAGGAGGCTCCTTATCAAAAGTAGTGAAAGGTGGATAGAGCTGCTGATTTATCTCTTGTCCCAGGTATATGGGTGGGAACAATTACTAAAGCTTGCAGAATAAAAGAGCTGACTGAGGAAGAATCGTCAACGTGTGGTTACGAAGGGAAGTTATTTTTCACCGCCCTTCTAGTATTCTTTGAGGGTGTCAACAAGCATGTGATCAGTGAACATTATGTGTGTGTGTGTGTGTGTGTGTGTGTGTGTGTCAAAAAGCTTTTGATATTATCTCTTTCTCCAAAGGGTCATCAAGAAACTCAACAGGCATGGGATGAAAGAAGCATTTATAGATTGGTAACTGGTTAAAGATAGGAAGCTGATGGAACTAAATTATACAGGATGGTGAAATCCTGAACAGCCTATGGAGAGCTTCAAAATGACTTTTCCAAAATGGGTAGCAGAGTGGCAGAAGGGATGGAGCATAAGTTCAAAATGATCAAAGTATTGTCTAAATTCGCAGTCTCAGGGAAGAGATCTTGGAGACCATTATGTAAAGCTTCCTCTGAACAGAGAGCTCATTGGGTTGGATCTAACACTGCAATTTTGCTGGTGGAAGCAGTTCTGTTCACAACAGGGAGGGGGTGATTTCCTCCGCCCCCAGCCACATCCTTCAAAACCTGCTCCCGAGGGCTGGGAAGCCCTCGGGAGTAGATTTTCAGACAGCATGTGGGGCTACATCGGTGTGACAGTGGATCTAACTCATTGTGTTGCTAAAAGGAAAGTCATTGTATGTGGTATGTAGTCTTTTTTAAAAAAAATTTAAAAAATATATCCAAGATGTGTTAGCTGTAATGGATTCAAGTTGATTGCATTAGATCTGATCATGGCTGGCTCTATCATGAAGCATTTTCTTGAAACCAGATTCCAGAGGTAGAAACCATTTCCTGTCTCCAGTCTGTGTCTGGGGCATAAAACAAAATGTGCTCCAGCCCCCCAAAATGGAGGAGGTGGTGTTCTTGTGATTTTTCAGTTCAAGAACACACATGTCTTAAGACTAGCATTGGATGTAGTAAAGAATTATATCAGTTTGAGAACCAGTTCATACCTGTGGATGGGCTCCAAAGTCCCTTTAAAAATGTCCTTCCGTTTGCATTTTCCCCCTTTAGTTTTAACAGATTTCATTTTAATTTTAGGACTCTTCATTGTAATTGAATATTTATCTGCAAATGTGTTAAATTCACTTTCAGAGACTAGAGGGAAAAGGGGGAGAGAGAGAGACAACAGAGAGGACCGTGACTATGACCAGGAACAGAGTACCCCCAGAGATCACAGAGATGATCGAGAATCTCGGGATGGGCGGGATCGAAGGGAAACCAGAGATAACAGAGAACGCAGGGATCTCAGAGAATCTCGAGACACTCGAGACTCACGGGATACAAGGGGCTGTAGTAGAGACAATAAAGACAGTCGTGATCAGAGGGATCTGCGTTCTGCACGAGACACACATGACTACAGAGACAGAGAGTGTCGAGACACCCATAAAAAGGAAGAGCAATATTTGGAGGAAGCACGTGGCTATGGAAGAACCCATGGAAGAGAAGAGAGTTCTCGTGCTGAAACGAGGGCAGACTCACGAAGCGAAGCCAGGAATGAGTCCAGAGCTTCTGGAAGAAGTAGAGGCAGAGGTCCTGAATTATCCGACAAAGGTACAGTAAATGGAACACTGAATTTGTTACTGCATGATTCAGTTTCTAAAGATCTGCTAAATTAGTATGGTAAAAATTAACGTTAAAATAGAACTGTTTTCTGTAATTGAATCTCCTTTTCACAACTACACCAGTTTTAGCCACCATCTTGCTTAAGGTATCTGCAACCTGTAGGTATTCCAGAGAGCTATGAAATACTGAGGAGCAGATGAGTAATTGGAAGATATGAATCAAGTGGATTTCTACCTTTTTAATAAATGATGTCTCATGTACAGGCAGTCCCCGAGTTACGTATGAGATGCGTTCTTAGGTCTGTCTTTAAGTCGAATTTGTATGAAAGTCGGAACAGGTACATACGGTTCTTATTAAACGTCACTTAGTCAAATGTTTGCCTTAGTATAGTATTTATTTTACGTTTCTGTGCATATAAAACACTTAAGAAACACTTCCAAATACAATAAAACATCTTAAACATAACATACAGTACAGTACATAATAATAGTGTAATAATAATAACAACAACAATATTATTATTATACTGCATAATAATATTACTTTGTTGTTGTTGTTATTACCGTATTATATACAGTACTGTCTGCACTGTACAAAAACATTAAAGAAACAGTTCTTAAAACAGTTTAGATAGGGGGGATAAGAGTCAGGGTTTGATTCTGCAGCTGGAGGATGGGGTTTTTGTTTTGTTTGTTTTCAGATCAGGTTAGGCTAAACTCCCTGGGATCACTTTTGTTTCTGGGGGTGGGGGGTGGTTTATTTCTGAGTGGATGGATAAAGTGTTGCTTGTAATAATTTCGTTTAACACACACACACACACACACACACACACCACTCTGTGACTTAAAGGCAAGATCTCACTTCAAGCCAACAACAGGGAAGATCGGAACCACAGAAATCCACGGGGAAGTTAATCCTTTCCGATGGAAGGGGCTTGGGATGCTTCCATCGCTGCTGGTTCTCTTGCATTACTCCCCCCACTCGCCCTTTCCCCCTTCCAAGCTTGACCGTCTCCTGCTGCAGAAAGTTGACTCCGATGAGTCTCTTGGTTTGGCAGCAGCAGTGCCTTTAATTTCCCCCTCTCCCCTTCCCCCTCACTGGTTCCAGGGCAGGCACAAGTTTTCAGAGCGGCAGCAGCAGAAGTTGGTGGGAAGTTGCACTCTCGCCACAGGAGGTGAGAAAGCGGCAGCAGCAGCACAAGCCTTCTAGTGCCGCTGTGCGAGAGAGGCGTGTTTTGTTTGTGGCTTTCCACCTCACCCGCTCTTCCCACACACACACTTAAAGTTTGCCCTGCTCCTCCGACAACAGGCGCTGCGCTCCTATGGCCAAGCTCGCATGTGTGTGCACCTGCCTAGGGCTGCAGAGGGAGCTCCCTCTCCGAGCCTGATCTGTTCATAAGTATGCATCGTCCGTAAGTCGGATGTTCGTAACTCGGGGACTGCCTGTATTATGAGAATTAATATTTGACCATTTTTCTGCATCACCACTAATTGTCAGGTGTATTGGTTTATGTCCTTCAGTGTTGCAGCTGAAAAGCTTTTAAATAACTTGTCTTTCCCAATCTTTCCATTAGTTTGAAGAATCTGTGAATGGCTTTTGCCTCACTCACAGGGTCCAATCTTAGCTGGACTAATGGCTCTGCAAGCTCATAACATTATATTGCTACAGCTCTCTGTATGTAGTATTCTGTACTTTGGATTTTGGGCTAATCTATGGAAGTCTGATAGGTGGAGGAAAGTACTTTTGAGCAGAGATTAGACCAGGGATTCCTTTCCAGCTCTGTTTGTTATGCCTTTTATGACAGGTTTATCACCTTGCAGACAAGTGACCAAGTTTATTTAGGAACACAATTTTAACTCACCAGGGTTAACCGAGTACTGCATATTGGGACAATAGCAGTACTGATCTATCTATCTTATCATCTATCTATCTATCTTATCTATCCATGCTAAACATTAAAAATAATTATAAATATTTAAAGGTTGTACAGTTCTTTTAGTAATTCTATGACATTTAAATGTGGCTGTGGAGCTCCTTCCATGTTTTCTATATGTATATTTTCATTAGGGAGTCGAGGAACAAGGGGATCTCAGGTTGATAGCCACACTAGTAATAGCTACCATGACAGCTGGGAATCGCGGAGCAATTATCCTGACAGGGATCGCTACGAAAACCGAGAACATGCAAGAGATTCTTCCTTTGAAAGGAGGCATGGAGAAAGGGACAAGCGTGACAACCGAGAGAGAGGTAGGTTCCCTTTGATCTTTTCTCAACTGCTAGGTCAGCAATCAAATACATACCTTCTGGTGGGGGGTGAGTCTGTTGGCATATCCCAAAACTAATATATCTGTAAAAGCCAGTTCCCATCCATCCCACTCTAGTATGACCAAGGAAACAAGACACAGGATGGGGCTGTGCAGAAAGGAGCAGATTTGATTCTTAATGGCCACAGGAGGAATGGTTGGGCACGTGCACTGTTATGGAGGAAAGTGGAGATGTGTTTAGGGACCACATTGCTGTGAGGGCAAAACCAGCCTTTTCTGAGAGGATCCCCACAGGGGCTTTCATCCCCCAGGGGGTCCTTAATGTATTCCGAGTTCTCCCTCCACACAGACTCCTCCTGACATAATGATGGGCATTTCGCTAATAAAATAATAGGCCTTCTTAAGCAGTTTATGGTGTGCACTGTTGATCTTGAGAGTTTTCGCTGTGCTCTTTCTTTGAACCTGGATTATGGTAATTTTATGTTTCGTTTATTTGAAGAAAAAGAAGAAGAAAAAACACCATGTAGAGGTTTTGTTTGACTGGCAGAATAAAGCTCCCCAGTATTAACAGTAATCTTGTTATGAAACAATAATTTACTCTGGTGGCCTATGCTTTTCTGTGGGGTCCCTGTCGGAGGAGCAGAATCATTGTTGGCGGGTGGGTGTCTCCCACCCTGCAACCTTGTCCCCAAGCACAGCGCTTACATTCACCCTAAATGAGTGAAAGGCTGCCACTATTTGATACCCTTACTGGAGAAGGAGCAAACCCTGATGTTACCTTTGCCAGCTAGCCCCACCCCCCAATAGCTTCCTTAGAGTAGTTGGTGGCCCTGTAGAGGGGGAGAGGACAGTCCAGCAGGGGTGTGGTCTTCTCTCTACCTGCCCCCCCCTTCTCTCCTGGATTCCTTCCTACAACTCAGTTCATGGTTGATGGCCTTGTGTGGGAGGGGATTCTTTTTTTAGCTTTATAAAAACAACAACAACCCCAAAACAAAAGCAGAACGGTTTGCTGAGGACAATAACGTGGGCAAACAATGAAATTCCATGAAGAAGGAAATGGACTGACTGTGGTCCTACCACTTCAAAGGAATGGATCATGAATGGGTTTGGCTATAATTTTCCAATATATCCTGATGGTGGGCTAGGTCATCAGTTTGGGTCCCCCCTTCCAGTTAACCAAGTCCATACTTGATAACCTTTCAAATATCATCTATGAGCTCTGACCCTCTATTGGGGGAGAGATGTGATTTCAGGAGACAACTTCACATTGATTTCAGGCACCCTCACTGCAGACTGCTATTGTTAACTAAGGGTGTTGATATCCAGTGACTCCCCATGCCAGTCTGTGTGAGATCCTTTCAAAGGTGGGCTCTTTTGGTACTCTGGACACCAGGGACTTCCTCACTGAGTTGATGAATCCCAGATATATAGACTGCCTTATACCAGGTGAGACTACCGTATTTTTCCGTCTATAAGACGCCCCCATGTATAAGACGCCCCCCACTGGGCAGTTTTGCAACCGCATGGTTCTCTCCTCGGCTTACTTCCGTGTATAAGACGACCCTCAATTTTTAGTCTAGCGATTTTAGGAAAAAGTATAGTCTTATACATGGAAAAATACTGTATTTGCCCATCTTGTGCAGGATTGTCTGCTCTGACTGGCAGCAACTCCAGGGTCTCAGGCAGAGAATCTTTCCCTTCCCCCTTTGCCTGAAATCCTTTTGACTGGAGATGCTGGAGATTGAACCCGGGACCTTTTGTGCTCTACTGGTGAGCTGTAGTCCCTCCCCCTTACTTCTATGGCTTCTGAGATCCTTATAATCCTGGCTAGCCTACAAAAGTCATCATCTTCTTAAACTGTAGGCTATTGAACCCACAAGTGATAATTGCCACAGTTGATTCTGAGAAACTCTCAGTTAAAGAGAACTAGTGAATACAAACATTGGGCAATGAATTGGATGATGAAATGCATCTTTCCAGTTCTTCATGGAAATGAAACCCATTTGTCATTGCAGATCAGAGACCAAGCTCACCAATACGACACCAGGGAAGAAACGATGACCTTGAACGAGATGAAAGACTAGAAGAACGAAGGGTAGATAGGGGTGAAGACAGAAGAGATGAAAGACCCAGGGAGCGGGAGCGGGAAAGAGAGAGAGAGAGAGAAGCTGAACGCGATCGTGCCCGTGAACGAGAACGTGAGAGAGAGAGGGATAAGGACAGAGACCGTGAACGGGACAGGGACCATGACAGAGAGAGGGAGAGAGAACGGGAAAGAGAGAGGGAGAGAGAACGGGAAAGAGAGAGGGAGAGAGAACGAGAGCGAGAGCGTGGAAGGGAAAGGGAAAGGGATAAGGAAAGGGAGCGTCAGAGAGAGTGGGATGACAAAGAGAGAGGAAGAGAAGAACGCAGAGACAAGAGAGACGATGTCCGGGAAGAAAGGACCACAAGAGATAGCCGTGAAGAGAGGAAGTCAAAGTAAGTTCATTTTTAAAAAGAAAATAAACTAAATAATCAGAACGACTAGTTAGGTAGCTTTAGATGTATGCACAGCATGAGTCAGTAAAGGGGGGGGGGATCTCTTACCGACAGTCCTGTAGAACAATTCATGAGGTATGTTCATATATCATTCAGTAAAAGTTTTTAGGAAAGTGGGACTCGTATTTCATTGATTTGTATAACGAAATTCAGTTTAGTTCTACTTGCAGTTATAGTGGAAGGCAAATGTGAGACTTCTTAGAACTAAGGTGCGTAGGGTCTGACTGCATTTTTTTTTTTTTTTGTCCAATACAGAAAACGTCACAGAAATGAAAGCAGCCCCAGCCCTCGTAAGTCACCCAAGCGTCGCCGTGAGCATTCGCCCGATAGTGATGCCTACAACAGTGGAGATGATCAAAGTAAGTAAAAAGCAAGTGGTCTCCATGCTAGCATATAGGTTAGAAGTAATTACTGCCTTTTTGCCAACTGAAATAGAAAAGGGTGCATTAAAAAATGAGCTGTGTGGGGTTTTTTGTGCAAGGCTATCTTTCTTGCTGGGTATTGATTTCTTAGATACAGCATTTATCTTGCATTGTACATTTCATCATCTTCCCCCTGCCCCACCCAAAATAATAAAGCACAGGAACTTGAAAAAATGATGACGCCTGAGTGAGTTAACACATGAAACCTGTGTTAATTTGACACTAGCTGTTAACCTGTCAGTCCACAGGTCCTCCCTGTCGATTGGCTGTAAAATTACAGAAGCCAATAAGCCAGAACTGCCTTGTGATGCTACATAATGCCATCACAGTTTCCCATGTCTTTCAATAACCCCCTCCCCCCAAAGTCAGTGCAGACAGACACGTTAGGAAAAGACCATATCAGTGAAGATTTAGTTTACAGAAATCTCCCCATGAACCAAGCAGCAAATGAGGAACACAAAGAGGTTACGTAATAGATGTTCAATGCAGCATGTGACCTGGATTTAGGTTGAAAGCTACCTTTTAGCATTTTAAATGTATGGTTTGTCTAAAGATATCCTAGAATAGTCTGCTTTATTTTCTGGATGTATGTGCTGGTGTTGCAGATTTTGACTAGGCCAAGGTGTAATCCAGGGGATTGCACCTCATCGGTGTGCATATTCAGATGTTGGGGAGAAATTACCTCTCTTCTCCTTCTCCTCCCCCCATGGTATTCCAACAGTGCTTAACAGCCCTGATTTTAACATTTTCATTTAAAACTCATCTGCCTTTTGGGAGGGTATTTATAGGATAATGAAAAGAGAGTATGTGCATACTAATGAGTTTTCCTATGAGCAGCTCCCATGTCAAGCCTCCAAACTGTTTTTTTAGTATAGGAGTTTAAGTGCAGTATCCAAAGCTGGCAGTTTGCCAGCACCAATCATGTCACACTAGTAGGAGCGACTGCTAGTGCTTCATAGCACAACCCTTGAAACTAGCCCAGATCAGTGCTTCCAGAATGGGAGAAAGTCAGTGGAGCTCCTTTCCAAGAGCTCTGCTGACATCTCCTGTTCCGGAAACACTAATTTGGGCTAGTTTCCAGGGTTGTGTGATGAAGTGCTAGCTTCCCATTGCACTAGCAGTCGTGCACGGGCAGCATTGGATACTGCCCAATAAATTTAAGTTGCTGCTTCCGTGGGGGTAACTGACAAGGGATTATCTCCCTAAATATTAGGTACATGTAGGCCACTTTACTGTGGCCTAAGTGATATAGCCAGATGTAATGGCTTGTTCAGAAATGAAGTGTCATGACATGTTTTTCATCTTTCATAGACGAAAAACGCAGATTATTGAGTCAGGTTGTCCGACCTCAAGAATCACGCTCACTTAGTCCTACACACATTTCAGAAGACAAGCAGAGCCGATGGAAAGAGAGTGACCGAAAGCCAGAGAGAAAGGACAGCTCCAGACATTACGAGGAAAGTGACTTCAAAGAGCGAGGTTCTTCTGGGGACAAACTGCGAGAGCAGCGAGAGATCAATGAAAGTTCAAGGAGCAGGGTCCAAGAGACTGTAAGTAATCGGGCTTCGGAAGAACGAGAGGCTGCTGATCACATGCATGAAGATAAGAAAAAAGTGAAAGTGCAGAAAAAAACTACGAAGAAAAAGAAAGACGATGACCTTGGGTTAGAGCGCTATGTCAGTGAACCAGTCCCAGAGAAGACCCAAGTCTTTTCTCCAAAGAAGGTTCAGAAAAAGAAAAACACTGATAAGAAGCGCAAGAGATCCAAAGGAGATTCTGAGGCTTCTGATGAAGACAGTGGCCCACACCAGAAAAAGAAAAAAGGCCCGAGGACACCACCTGTAACCACAAGGGAGGAATTGGTGGAAGCGGTGCCAGAGAAACCAGGGTTAGTAGAAGTCGCCCCAAAAAGAGAGGACACAACATTTAGTGACTGGTCAGACGAAGACGTTCCAGAGCGTGGAGAAACTATTCTGGAAAGAGGTTCTGAGGAACCCCATAGAAATAGCCACCGCACAAGGGCTGAAAATGTGGAAACTGTTCATGTTGTTGAAGATCCCCCTCCGGTCAAACCTATTGAACAGAAGCGCAGCAGCAGCCTTTGTAGCAATCGAAGCCATACCTCAAGTAGACTCCGATCACCCTCCAATGATTCTGCACACCGGAGTGGAGATGACCAGACTGGCTTGAAAAAGATCCTGCATAGCAGCTCCAGTGACAGAGAGAGAAGGTGTCTAGAAATGGCTGGAGAGCGGAAATCAAGAATTGATCAGTTAAAACGAGGGGTTCCCAGCCGCAGCACATCTTCAGGTAGTTTCGGTTTCATTGTTCTGTTCATGCAAGCTGCCTCTGCCTGATTTTTTTCAGGTTCCCCACTCCCACTACAGCCCCCCCACACACACACACACACATCATATCTAAGCCCTTTCCTGAGGGTCTCCCAAACCCTCATTTGGCTTCCCCTGCAGGCAAGTTGTGGCCTTTTGTGCAGTTGTTTAATACAGTCCATGGTCTTTAGCCTACTAAAGTTTGTCCCATCATACTTAGTGTCCTCGTTGATAGCATGCCTTTTGATTGGAGGAACCACCATTGTGGCTAACAAAATAATGGTGCATTAATCAGTAAAATAAATTATAACACATTTCCTAACATGGGAACATACCATTAGAGCAGGTATGGGGAACCTCTGGCCCACAGGGCCTCTCTGTCCAGCCCGCAGCTTCCCTTCCTCAGCCCCACTCCCTCCACTGCAATTCGGCTGTTTAAAAAGCGTTCATTGGTGGCTGGTATTCGGCTTAAGGCTTTAAAAAACTTTCATTGGTGGCACAGGAAAAGGTATTGGGGGGGGGAGTCAGCTGGGGAAGGAGGGGCAGGGAAGGGATGGATGGGGATGTGAATTGGTGTGTGTGTGAGTAGGGGGCGGTTCTGACCCGGCCACCATGCGGCCCCTCACTGATTTTTCCAGAAGGAATTTGGCCTTTGGGGTGGGAAAGCTCTTCACCCCTGCATTAGGGACTGCATCTCAGTGCAACCGTTTGAATCCCTAAAAACATAGCCGTCCCCAGTATTCCAAGGAAATATTGTCTGAAGCCTACCATATTCTGCTCTTGTTGGTTGGGGACAAGTACCTCCCTTTGACAAAGTGTGGGAAGATGTAACTGTGCAGCTAGATCAGTGGTTGCCAAACTTTCTACGTTCAGGGAACCATTTCCAGGTTTACAAAGTTTCCGAGGGAGTCTTCTCATCTGCCATGGAAGCCCCTTTGGGTTGTAGGAGGAGTACGTTAGGGCATACCAGATCATATCCTGGTTTGTAAAGCTGTACTTAAATCATACTTTCTCAGTTCAGAAGCCATGGGAAACTAGTTTAACAAGCCAAGATATCCATGCCGAAGCCAAAAACACAAGGGGAGTAAAGAAGGGCAAGAAGGCAACATGCAGGCATGTGACTCGTTCTTGGGCCAAGAAACCACAGTTTATCAGCCCAAAACGGTGCCATAGGATTTTATGTCCATTGGTAACCCTTTTTCTTATGTTCTAACCTGTTGTTTTTTTAAAAAATAATAATTAAGGGATATCAGTCTGTTTTGATACATTTAATTCAAATTAAATGTAAGTGTGTGTGCAGCATAGTTATGCACCATCTTAATAATTTATTCAGATCGGCAAGATTCTAGAAGCCACAGTTCAAGACGAAGTTCTCCTGAATCAGATCGCCAAGGCCATTCCAGGTCTGGGTCCTTTGATAGCAGGGAAAGAGTGCAAGACAGAGACAGACATGAGCATGATCGTGAACGGGACCGGGAAAGGCGAGATGGGAGGCAGAGAGATTGGGACCGAGATACCGCTAAAGAGTGGTTGAGGAGCAGAGACCGGGAAAGAATTCGGGAACGAGACAGACAGCGGGAAAAACGAAGAGATATGGACCGTGAAAAAGAGAGGCCAGTTCCTGAGAATCCAGAAAGAGACAGAGGCCTCAATACTTCCTCTCAAACAGAGTTATCCAAACACAATGAAACAAAACCAGGCAAAGAGCATCAGGAGTTTGAGGTAATCTGTCTGGACTCTACCTCCCTAGAGAAGGAAAGGCTGGATAAAGACTTGGGATCTTTGCAAGGCTTTGAAGATGGGATCGAAGCTGAGAAGGTGGAAAACTTAGAAGGTGAAAATGTTGTTTTATTTTTGCTCTCCTTTAAACACCAGATACCTGAACAGGTTTTCTTGTTGGAGAATTAAGTGTTTCATCTTCACCATATTCAAGCATTCTAATCTTGGCCCCATTTCACACATAATCCAAACAGTGTTGCTGCTGCCAGGACCCTGAAGGTTGTGGGTATCTCTAGGAGAGTGTGTTTGGTCCTCTTCTTCCATGACTTCCCCCAACGTAAACTGTATATCCCCCAGACTGTTAGCACAAAATGTGGGTTGGCGAGAGAGATAGGAACAGTACCTGTACCTAATTGCAGCTTGGGTTAGGGGCTTTACATCAGGGGAAGGACATAGGAGGCAGCGATGAAAGCAGTCTCGCAGAGCATTATTTCCTTGTCTTCAAAGCAGCCCCCATTGGAAGATGCTTATTGCCTCTTCTGCATCATGTCTAGTTTGGCCCTTAAAATTATATAGCAAAAGTGCATATGAGGTATGGGAAGTGGGACGTTTCTGGTCAAACTCTTGGCCAATGCTTTTTTTAAAGATTTGCCCAGATAAATGCTATTTACCCCACATGGCTCTGTGGTTTGGATCCAAAGGTGCTATCTCTTCAGACAAGTGGGGGTGGTCCCTGGTTTTTGCCAGTTCTTCCTCCTGCAGTCCCCCCTGCATGACATCCTATGCCATTCCAGAGAGTCCCGTCCCCCCAAACCTCAGGAACACCTTTGGGGGAGGGCAGAGGAGACTGTAGTGGGAAAGCTTTTCCATAAATGGAACTCTCCTCCCAGAAGTTAGGATCCAAGCCCATGCCCTGCATTTCATTCTTGTTTGAACTGTGGAGCTCAGAATTTAAATAGGTATGTTTTGCCTCTTTTCTCTCTTTCTGTAGGTGGAGATGATGAAGCCAAAATAGATGATATGCAATCAATGGGATCCGGTGCTGGAGAATATGAGCCAATCAGTGATGATGAACTGGATGAAATTTTGGCAGGTGATGCTGAAAAGAGGGAGGATCATCAGGATGAGGAGAAGATGCCAGGTAAGCATGACAAGATCCCTTTTTGTCAGGGCTGTGTGTGCTAAAAGAAAGTCAGGCATCTGTTCTAAGATTACACAGGTTCTATGTCAAGAAAATTTAAACTCTACAACCTACATAAATTACACATATTAAATAGTACATTGATCTGGTAATTTTGCTCAATTCCACTTCTGCTAGTCATGAGAAAGGGGAAGGCACTTTGCTGGGTACTGCAGTTTTGAAACCTGAGGCCTGAAAAACATCCACAATTCATCCTAAGAACAGAATAAAAATCAAATCCTGATTTGTAAGCAGTGCTTAAACCATAGCTTCCTGGTTTGGACATCATGGGAAAGTGCATTTTAAGAAACCAAGATATTTCCACCAAAGCTGGACTCATGAGAAGGGCAAAGAGGGAGCCAGCATGAAGGTAACTCTCTCCTTGCTTCTCATCAAAGAAGAAACTCCAATGGCTCCACTCCTCTCATCCCTCCCCTTCTGCTAGGAGTATAGCCAGCAATTACCTCTTAGTAAATTCAGAAATAGACTGAATGGAAATCATTGAGACTCCAAATTCCTAATTTATTTAAATTATTGTGATATCTATTATATGGTAATTACTGAAAGACCACCTGCTGGGTTCCGGTCTGCCTGGTCCTGCCACTGAGCAGAGTGATGGTTCTTCTTTGTATGTGTTTGCAGACCCCGTGGATGTAATCGATGTGGACTGGTCAAGTCTTATGCCAAAGCAGCCAAAAGAGCCACGCGAGCCTGGGGCTGCTCTTTTAAAATTTACTCCGGGTGCTGTTATGTTGAGAGTTGGCATTTCCAAACAATTGGCTGGCCCTCCCCTCTTAACCAAAGTTAAAGAAACATGCCAGAGAACTTTGGAGAAACCTAAAGGTAATTCATTCATGAACTAGAAGACCTTTTAAGCATTGTGTTGAGCTTTGTTTTGTTTGTTTCTGAGCATGCACCACAGTGTAGAGGCTGCATCAAATCAACTATCTGAAACCTCCTCTCATAGTTCTGGTAGCAACATGTCCATCAGTATGATGTGTGTTGTGTGAGAGAGAGTATAAGGTCATAAGAATCCTCTGGGCAGATCTGTTGGAACACTGTGCCCAGTCCCCTCTAGTTTCCTTGTCTGTTTGAGCTTGGCCGCCTAGTGCAGCACGTTACTTTTCTCTCTAGGAGTGGGGGCACCAGTGGGGTGGGGGCCAAACGTATGCCCCCTGCTCCTGTTAACTCCAGTAATTAAGAGTCAAGCTTTGTGCTCTCCGCTGCATTGTGCCTCTTTATCCACCTATTCTTGATTCCTTTTCTTGGTCACACTGGAGTGTGATGGACTACTGAAAACTTTTAAATACACAAGTCAAGTGCTAGTAGAGCCTGGTTAGTAATTATAGTGCTGTAAATTGAGCTTCTGTTCTTTTGCCCTATGATATACATGGGATATTTTGTAGAGTGAGGCTGGTTCATGTAACTGATGTCCAGACATTCTGTATACCTAGTCAGACTTTATGATCATGTTCCTCCCCACCCCCCTCCAAACGACATGTGCAGGTTAACATGTAACCTGGTGCACTGGTAGATACCGGTACCCAATTCCTGCAACACATCCCACTCAAAAATCATGCCCTGATATCATGATTTCATGCCCTGGTTCGTGCATTATGTCATCTAGATGGTAGGGAGCTGGTTGCACATGTGGCCAGAGCCCCCATTCCATGTAGACAACTTCCAGACAAGTAGTCACTAAATGATTCTGATATACACCTGAAATAGAAAATAGTACAGTGACTGATTCAACAGTTGAGAACCTTATTTTATTTCTATACATTTGCGTGTTGGCTTTGTTTTAACTTTCGCCTTTAGGGATCAATTGTTTCAATTAATCTTGAAACAGAGAACAGATTAGTTTATTTCCTTTTCCATCTTCTGTGTGTGTTTGTGTGTGTGTTCTATTTTGCTTTAACAGTATTGCAATACGCTATAGTGTAAAGTTTGCCTTTGCTTGCTTAACTCAGATCAGTAAAAGCTAGCTTGAGCAAGGAATTCTTGTATTAGCACTACTGAACAGCGCTCAAGTTCTGTAAAGTTCCTCAGGAGCCATTGAGAATGCCTCTGTGTCTTCAGCCTGGACCAGATGGAAGAAAGTCAACAAAAATGTTTTGACTACAGATTTTTACGTAGTGCATTTTGGATCCTATGGGGGGGGGGGGGAAACTATTGGTAAAATAAAGGCTCCAGTTCAGGCCTTATTCAGGTGTTTATGGTTTACAACTACTCCTCTGCACCATTGAGATTGTTGCCTGCAGAAAGAAACCTTTTCTTAGAAAACCATTAGCCTGCAGGACATTAACATAGCTCATTTGAAGTTTCTTTTTATCTTTCATCATTTTTGGCTTTGTTGCTTTCTGTGTCCATGTGGGAGCAGTATACAAATTGAGCTTAACTCCACCTCATTAGCTAAAGAAGGCAGGAATATTTGAGCAACTCTTTGTATGTTCCTCATCACTTTCCCTTCCAGAGTTAGTCTCTTCCCCAGTTATTTTCTTGCCTAAGCTCATGAATATATGTGTTTACTTCTCTCCCTTAGAGAACTACTTTTCTAGCCTTGGAACTTCACTTCCATCCTTACCCTGTTTTAATTTCTTCTCCTCTCTCCTCCCTCGGAGCCTCTTTTTTCTCTCTTAAAAGCAACAACAAAAACCACGCTTCCTTTGCCCACTTTTTGTTTCTTCTTTCCACTCTGTCCTATGGCTCCCTTGAAGAAATGCTCAAGGGGAAAGCTTGACAAGGCCTGATTTGAAAGTGCTTTTTCTCTTTCATCATTTTTAGCTTTGTTGCTTTCTAGAGAGAGCTGTATTGCCTTTGCAGACATTCGGAACGATTCCCCAGAGAAAAAAACCCAATGCTCTGTATCATTTCTTTACAATAACTGCCCTGCACCTTCCGTTCCCAGCAGGTGTACGGCATAGAATTATGGTTCAGGCTGTTCTCTGGAGAACGCTGTGTGAAACCCAGTTGTATTTGCTGATGGAAAGGCATCTGCCAGTGTTGTAGATTACACCTGCCCCCTGGAGAGTTGGGAATGGGCTACAGGGGAGAAAAGGCAGGAAGTTCTGTATTTGTGGCGTGTCGCCTGCTTGGGGTTCCATTGAGGCTTCGCAAGAATTTCCCCAGTGAGAAGATCAGTAATAGTGGACATGCTTCTCAGAAAGGCAGCTTACCACCACTTGCAGTCTACCCTAGCCTGCAGGGGGAGCATTGGGGAAGTCTACCCTAGCCTGCAGGGGGAGCATTGGGGAAGTTATAGGATGACCTCTCAGTTCACATAGGGCAACCAGGATGCTCAGTAGACCATGCCAGTGCCCCATGTGAACTGTGACCACCCTAGAATTGACCCCGGAATGCTCTGGGTGTCTGTGGCAAGTGTTCAGGGGTTCCTCAGCAGACAATCTATGTGAAAAGGGTTCCATGAAGGTAAAAAGTTTCAAAACCACCAGTGAATACATGATCTGTATAATTCCATTATCTCACATAATGTGTACATTGCCTCAGTTATTTGTTACACTTAGTTATCATCATCATTATTATTATTATTTTATTTCATTTCATTTCTATACTGCCCAGCCACTGTTCTAGAGGGTCCCCCAACCCTCTAGAGCAGGGATCTCCAACCTTGGGCCCCCAGACGTTGCTGGACTACAGCTCCCAGAATCCCTTGCCATTAGCCATGCTGGCTGGGTATGCTGGGAGCTGTAGGCCAGCAACATCTGGGGACCCAAGGTTGGAGAACACTGCTCTACAGCATATCTTTGGCAGGCACAAAGGGCTGCAGGTGAAGGTGGAATCAGCAAAAGTTGTTTTCCCTCTTCCCCGCCGCACCCCCCTGTGCTGGCAGGAGCTTCGCCTGAACAGAGCTCTGCTTAAGGGATGTCTCCCACCAATGGGAGCAAAGTCTGGATCGAAGTCAAAAGATATAGAAAGTGGTTTGTTTTCCAGCCACATTTAACAGTTTTAGATAAGGTTTTTAACTTCCTGTGGGACCAGGGGCTGTGGGGCCAGCCTGCGCATTCCATTGCTGAAGTACAACTTTGTATTATTTATTACACTCCCAGTTTGTTTTTTAACATAGTAGATAAGCTGTAATGGTTTTCTTTGGGCACTTTTGATAAAATCTTTGAACTGAGTATTTGAAATAAAGCTAGGGCAATCTAAGAGTCTGCCATTCTTTCTTCTGCGCTCCTTCGTATTCCTCACTTATTTCTAGTGGCATTGTGAACATCTGCTTGCTTTCCTCTAATCTTCTCTCCAGTCACTGCCTCCCGCCTTCCTTTATGCTGCTGGCAAAACTGCTGCTCCCTCACCAGAGAGTTGTTACCTCTGCTAACCTCTCCCTGTTTCATTCACTCCAGCTTGCTGTCCTCAATGAATCCTGACCAACTTAGGAGGCAGATAGTAATTGTTTTTGTTAGGTTGTAAAGTACTATGTAGATCAGCATTGCTTTATAATAATGTCTTACCATTCTAAAAGAACATTGAATATATAGATATATAGATATACACACACACATATATATATTTCTTTATGCTACCTCTTTGTAGATGCAGAGAACCTATTTGAACATGAGTTTGGGGCCCTGAACATGGCTGCCCTACTGCGAAAGGAAGAGCGAGCTGGCCTGCTGTGTAATCTTGGTCCTTGTTGTAAGGCCCTATGCTTTAGAAGAGATTCTGCAATCCGTAAACAGCTAGTGAAAAATGAAAAGGCAAGTGTATGCAACAGGCCACTGCAACACGGAAATGTGTGTTTGCCACTCAGTAAATCCAAAGTGACGGCTTTAACTTGGAGACAGGTTTCTCTTGAATCTTCCAATTATACAGCTAGAACATATTTCATAAGCCATCTGATCAAGCTGCCTCTGCAGTAGGTTTTGCCTACTTTTTAAACTTTTTTCTCTTTTACAAAAACAGTGGGAAGTTAATAAATTAACAAATATTAGAGACTTTTAAAATCTGGATTTATCCTGATGACATCTCACCTTAATGACTGTTTTAGAACCTCCATTCTCCTGACATAATACTCAAGAGTTTAAAATCCCTGTGAAAGTTATCATCTCCAGAAGCCGTGTTAAATACTCTTCCGATATCATTCTGCTCTTGTGTTACTTTGCTCAAATACAGTTTTTTTCCATTTCAAATACATTACTAAATTTCTATTAAACACATGAGTCTTTTATGCTCCGGCTTCTAATAAACTGGGTGGTGTATGTGGTTCGAAATGATAATAATAGAGACTGCTTTGCAAATGCTAGTGCTGTGTAACATTGTTAGGTTTGTAGAGTTGTAACATCTGAACCCGCCATGCAAACATTACTAACTTGCAGTCGTTCTCAATTCAAACAGGGCACAACAAAACAAACCTACACAAACCCTCCAGTAGTGGACAATGAGTTGCTGCGGTTGAGTCTACGATTGTTTAAATGCAAGACGATGCGCCATGGTTCTGGACAAGAAAAGACAGAGGACGCTAAACTTTCACAACCATATATTCCAGAAATATGCATGTCCTGAGCCAGTGTCTCCCGGGCCACATCCTTTGGTCTTTTCATTGTTTGAAAATATTGTTGTTTCCGTCTTTGTTCCCTTTAAGTGTGACAGTGCTGGAAGATGAAAATACTCTCTCTGCAGATTGGGCCAGTTTGGACGTAACGACAAGCAGGAACAAGCAAGCACATTAACAGACACTGCCTGATCGCTCCACTTGGCCCCTCCTGCCAGTGGGAAACCGTCATCTGTGGTTTGTTTAGTGCTTATGTCTAAACTGGGAGCTGTGGCTTGTTGCTCTCCTAATAAGCTGGAATCATAGGCCACTGTTTGTTCATGGCTTATAATTCTGACTTGTTAGAAGAGTAACATCTCAGTTCGGACATAAGATTGAACAAACCACAGAAAGAGGTTTCCTTTTTTGTTTAGCCACTCCCACTGGTGGGAGGAGCCAGGTGGGCGTGCATGCACCAGCATGCTTGCTAGTTCAGAATTCAGGCTTATTATGTCTGACCCAGCCCCTGGTGCGCATTATGTGACAGGACAATAAGTAAAGTATTTCGTGTAAAAAATTCAAAGGCCATTCTGTCTAGTTCACTGCATGTTTTATAACATTGCATTCTAACTCCAGATCTTATTTAATAACTCACTTGTATGTAAGAGTGTGAAAATGTCCATTTTTGGAGACCTGTTTTATCACCTGTCATTAAATTTTTAAGAAAAGAGTTTTGAATTTTTTCAACTCTTTAAACTTGTGCATAAAGTTTCTTCTGTAAAATATGTTCATCAGTAAGGTTTTACACTTACTGCTAAGCTATGGCTCATAGTCTGTACCTCATTCAGAATTATTCAGATGAAAAATACAATGCTTCATGGCTCACGCTGGCTCAGCTTGTCTGAGTATGGAAAGCTAAGCAGGGTCAGGCCTGGTTATTACTTGGATGGGAGACCCCCTCTAGTTTCCTGCATTGAGCAGGGGGTTGGACTTGATGGCCTTGTAGGCTCCTTCCAACTCTATGATCTATGAATCTGTGATAACTACATACAGTCTAGTTTTCTTAATGTGTGATGTTTGATCCAGACTTGTGCTCAATGGAGTTCTACTGGTGCTAGAGGAAGGGGGTGATGGGGTAGTGATTTTCTCCAATTTTCTCTTCCCCATGGTGCTGGGGGTTGAGGGGGGAGGGAGAATCTGAGAATGTCAGCACCCCACCACCTTCCTCCAGTGGAAAGTTGCTGTCCTAGTTCCTTCCATGAAGGAGCAAGTCTGGATTCCACTGTGTATTTTAACTTGGTTTTTGGTTGGCACACTCATTTGAAAAATGTCCATCTAATATCAGTGAAATTATTCATCAGGCCTCACCATATTTACTTGGAATCTGTTGTTAATTATGCCATAGTTTAAACAGGGCAGAAGCTACCAATGTTGTATGCATTGGCTCTTTTTATAGGTGTAGCATGAATGCATTGATTTTGTAACATAGCTGCTTCTATCTTCATAACTGCAAGCACCTCTCCAACCAAAGAGAGCCAGTAAGAGCCAGATATGTTTGAAAGAATATGGCTGGGATGAAGAACCACCCCTTCCCTCAGAATAATCTCTTACAATATGGATTAGCCTGGAAGTAATAATTCCTATGAAAATGAAATGATTTGTTTCCCTTCATTGCTATCTTATGGGCAGCACTCACTTTCATCACTCAGGACATTTTAAAAGAGCTTGTCAGTGTGGAGCAGGAAACAAACTATCCAAGAAATGAAATGGTTCTGTGTACTCTTTTTTTTATCTCTGTGTCTCTTCCTCAGTTCTTCTCCAGCCATCCCTGCCATCCAGTTGTGTGCATCCCCCCCACACCCTCAGTCTGTCAACATTTCTGACAATTTGCATCTCAATTTGTTTTTAAAGCAATATAGAGAAATTAACAAGACTAACCCTGCTGTTTGTATTTATCCACCCTTTTATGAAAGACTAAGAAAAAACCTCAGTTTTTATTGAAATTAAAATGTCATGCAAGTTGACTGATGCAATACTGTGCAAAGCTAAATGGGATGCAGTGTTTCACATATTTTTAATAACATGTGAAGCTATTATTTTGATTCCAGTGAGTGCTTCATGGCAGGTTGGTTTAATGCGATTCTGAGGAAGCAAGAATCCATATCTTCCTCTGTCCTGAAGTTCAAAAGTGAATGAATACTTTATCCCAAGGTCATAAGCCCAGTCATCTGAACCTCCTGGAGCTAAATCTGTGGGAAGAAGCCGGAAATGCTCATTATCCAAAACCAGCTCAGCAACCTTATCTTGCCCACAGCCTATTTACAAACTGATTATCTTAAGTTCTTACTGTAGCATGTATATACTTACAGATTGTTTGTGCACCAGAGCCTGCCAGATAGCGGTTTTGATATGTAACTCTAATAGTATTAGCTATTTTGTTTGCCAGAAGTTGCTGAAAAGAAGAGAAATGTTCATTAGCTTAAAAAAAAAATAATCTTGACAGCAGTGATTGAAGTGAATTTAGCCTCTAGTCATAGTCATACAATTGCACAAACAGGTCTGCATACACCTAAGGATTTTGAAGTCTTCACACAGTTGTAACAAAATAAAAAGGTATGAGACTTTATTGCAAACAAGTTGAAAACATTTAAAGTAAAGCAGAAGATGGGAGTGAACCAAAGAGAATGTCCCTGGCCTGAGAGGACCTAGATCAGGGGTCTTCAAACTAAGGTCCGCGGGCCACATCCGGCCCGCCTTGCCTTTTTATCCGGCCCGGCGGCCAATCAGCAGAAGCAGACTTATTTTTAACTCTTTCGCTTTGAACAATGCTTGAAGCCGATTCTTTTGTCAGCGTTCCGCATCCGGCATAATTACATAATTTCCTGCTGACACTCGGCTCTCTCCCTTTCTCTCTCTCTTGTTCCCCCTCTCCCCTTGTTAACTGTCTTGTTAATTACTGTAAACCGCCCAGAGAGCTTCGGCTATTGGGTGGTATAAAAATGAAATAAATAAATAAAATAACTTTCCATTTAAGGAAAAAAACATTCACCCCTATCAAGTAAAAAAAAAAGGACCCGGGTCCTTTTTTTTTACTTGATCCATTTGTTCATATTTTTTTCAAACTATAGTCCGGCCCCCCAACAGTCTGAGGGACAATGAACTGGCCCCCTGCTTAAAAAGTTTGAGGACCCCTGACCTAGATTGATATCCCAGCCATAGCTTGGTATTATGTCTGAAGCGGGCTATTGTGTGGCGCGCGCCCCCCCCCCCAATTACTGGCTCCTTTTAGTGATTACATCTAACTTTATTCACTTTTTAATATGTGTTTTCTTCTCACAAGAGTAACTACTCATTTATCTGAGCATATATCAATTGTTTGAAATAGCCCCCATTTTAGATGGTTTAGGCAGGGGGGTGGGGGAAAGCCTAAGCAAGGAAGCAAATTATCTTCACTTTGCTTTAGCAAAAAGGACACAAACTGACTGTAAATCCAAACTTAGTACTGTGCAGCGCCATAAGGTTTGAAGAAAACACTTGATAAAGTATCATAAAACTTGTAAAAATACCCAAAATGTCTCTGACTATACAGTGAAACACTTTTGAGCATGAAATGAGCAAAAGCAATCTGAAGTATCTTTTTGTCCACAAAACCATTGTAGCTAAGCATGTAGATTCTAGTGATAATCTCTGCAAATCGTTGGACCCAATCAGGGTGCAAAGCACACCCATACCCAGTTCATCTAGATCAGGGCTCTGCAACCTTGGGTCCCCAGATGTTGCTGGACTACAGCTCCCAGAATCCCTTGCCGTTAGCCATGCTGGCTGGGTATGCTGGGAGCTGTAGGCCAACAACATCTGGGGACCCAAGGTTGGATAGCCCTGATCTAGATGTTTCTGTAACGGTAGCAGATCATGTTCCTCACACAATTTCTCTGGGTATCCAGCTTTGTAGCTTGATGAACCATCTGGCTTCCTTTCCGACTAGACCTTTTGATTTGGTTTCTTGGATATTCAATGGCTCCCAAAATACTAAATCCTTCTGACCATGTAGGCCAGTGTTCAGCTGGCTGGGGCATGCTGGGAGTTGTAGGCCAAAAACATCTGGGGACCCAAGGTTGGAGAACACTGATGTAGGCATTCAATCCACTATTTGACAGTTCCTTTTCATTCCTTGATATAAAAGTTACATCAGTCTGCCTGATTGACAAACCATCTCCCAGACTTCCCTATCAGCTATATTACGTTTGTAATCCAATATGGTGTACCAAGTATAGTTCTTCATACAAAGGTGCATACAATTTATCCTGCTTTAATGAATGCAGGGCAGTCGTATTCTCAACATCCTTTTGGGGGGAAGGGCCACATTAGCAGCTGCAGAACCCTTTGAGTTTAAATCCTCTTCCCCCACCCCCAGCACATTGCTATTAGCAACAGGAAAACAGTGATCTTGCCAGCAGACAGGGAACACCTATGGAGAGGTGAGGTTAAAGCACCCCCCACCCCAAGAAATCCTGATTAAGCTTGCTCTTTGTGGGGCAAAGTGCTGCATTAGTAGCTGCAGAGCCCTTCTGGGTTAAAGCCTGCTGTTAGCAGCTGGGAAACACATCTTACCTGTAGAGATTGCTGGGGGCGGGGTGTTGAGGTTAAAACCTCTCCCAGTGATCTTGGTCCCTGCCGCCCAGCTGATGACTGAGCAGTGGGGGAAAGTGGGCAGAGGTCCTGGGGCCAAATGAGAGCAGCCAAGGTTGCCCACCTCTGTACTATACCATGGGTTGTATCCAATTAACCCCTCATAATAAAAGCACAGCTTCCATCAGCAGAATGGGGAAGGAGTGATCCACCCTGCAGCCCCACCCACACAAATACCCTTGAAGCCCAGCGTTCACCGCTGCTTGTTCTCATAACTTTACTCCACGAATTGTCATTATGTCTCAACTGAGCCTCTGAATGAAAAGCCCCCAACACTAGCAATTTATTTTACAAAGGAAATAACTTCTGTGCATTTCCCAGAAAAATCCAAGTCCCAAAGCTGAAATATGGTAGCTCTCTAAGGTTTTATAAAACTTAAATAGTAGGATTCTTACCAGCTCATCATGATCTTTACTTTTATTTTTAGTATAGGAATATGGAAACAGAACCATCTGGGAGTAAGAGTGCATTGTTATATATGCCTTAATATGATCCTTGTGCTTTCTGAGAAAATTAACCACGGCTTTTACTTCTGGTTCAGACTCAGGGTAAGGTCCACAGTATATCTCTTCACACTCATCATTAGATGCACCTTTGCCTTTATTTAAGAAAGAAAAGTTGCTTATTTAAACTATTGGAGCCAGTGGACAACAAAATAAGGAACATTTTTTATTCTGTATTTACACTAGACATTTAAAGACAAACTAAGTCTTAAGACATTTGGGGAGCATTATTATTTACACTTATTTGTATAGTACTGAGAAATAGGACCATATTCTATCAACTGTCTGTGGGATACCTCTAATTCTATATGTGACTTTTTCTGAAAGATCCAGATGCAAAGACAAATACTCTGATTTCTCTGCCTGCAGTATGGCTGTTTCACACATGCCTCTTGTTGATTAGCACAATGTAAGAAAAAGGCAAATTTGGCTTAATGAATTCTTTTTGTGACGGTGATAGTAGGGCAGCCTGCAATGGGTTGTCCCGTCTTCTGCTTTCAGCCAGGGCCTCAAATTCACATAATGGGAAGGAGGGACTTCCTTTCTCAGAAAAGGAAAAACCAGGAAAGAGTAGGCTGGCCATGTATCCTACTTTATAGATGTTTTCATATTGTCTGATTAGTAGGGCAGCCTATAATGCATGGGCGGGCAACTTGTGGCCCTCCAGATGTTTTGGCCTACAATTCCCATCAGCCCTAGCCAGCATAGCCAATGGTGAGGAATTATGGGAGTTGTAAACCAAAACAAATTCCCTATTTCTGCTGCAGTGGGATGTCTAACAGCAGTTGGGTGGGCAACTGGTCCATTATGGTCACAATCAAGAACTAGCTGTACGTAGCGCACATCTGACAAAAGACAGCTTGTGAAGACACATGGGAATCAACTTTGCGGTGTATAAAAGTGTGGATAGTGGTGCTTATCTATCCAGGCTGGCATCAGTGGTAATTTTCACTCTCGAGGTGGATCTAGTGTAGCTGATAGCCTAGATGTACATCCCCAATTATTTGAGGTTTATCACAAGAACTGCAATGAAAACCCTGGAAGATGTTGATGGATTGGAGGGGAGAGATTTAAAAAATGGTAGTGTTATAGGCAGTAGGCAAAGCAAAGGTATTTTAGGTGTGGTGATCTTGTTCTAATAATCAAGATCTAATCATATCTTGTTGATGGGGATGTGTTATGCTTTCATCAAATCCACTGAGGTAAGGAACTCCCCTCCTTCATGACTTCCAGAATAGTCCTTCACATTTTCATCTGAATTTCTTCTTGGTCACAAAATTATTTAGGTACTTCATGTTCAGAATTACTCTCCAGTTGCTATATATATATATATTAGGATAGGAAAAGGAGGACTATACATGTCAGACTAGAACCATCAGGGAGCCTGGGTTTCTCTCCATGGCTATGAGATTCTGGATTACTAATTGTTTTTCTGGTTAAACATGCACACCCACAAACCTTTATTTTTTATTTCATTCTTTTCACCTTTGCAACCTAATAAGATCTTGGGTGTGCCCGTTAATGTACATACACTATTACCTTTGCTATGTTTGGAACTTTAATCTTTGCAGCTACATCATCAAAATGGTATTCACATGCCATTTTGTGGTTAAACATATATAGAGATACCCAGGTGCAATCCCGTGCATGTTTAGACAGAAAAAAGTCCTGCAACTCCCAGCATTCCCCAGCCAGCCATTTTTTTCTGTCTACACATGCATAGATTGCACCCTTACAGAACAATCCTATATACATCTACAAACCAGTAAGTCCCATTGGGTTCAGTGGGATTCATTCTCAGGTAAGTTTGTATTGAATTGCAGCTTTAATAACAAAACACATTTAAAATACATGTATATTTTTTAAAAAGCATATATATAAATATTCATCTTACCGCACCAGCCTGCATCAAAATTTCTATTTAAGTCTGTACCAATGCACCTGTTGCTGCCATGCAGCGAACGGCTTTTTCTCCACATTCGATTCTGTAGATACACCCGCCCCAAAAAATGTTTCATTAAGATTTTATTATTGATATCACTAATATTTAATTTCTAATATAAACCAAATATATCATAGAATTGCACATCTGGAAAAACCATCTAGTTTAGGACCCTGCAAAGAGCTCACCACCACCACACAACCTACACTGAGTCCAAATCACTGTGCTATGAACAGAGAACAACTGTATTGTAAATACTTCTGATGATGCATAGAAGCAAACAAGTTCATTCAACTTTCTAAAAACGGGGATGGAAACAGAGAAGGAACAGAGAGAGACAGCCACCGGAAGAACAGCAGTTACTCAATTTGTTTCTTCGTGGTTTCTGTGCAGTCCTATAGTGGGAGCTTAGTAAGATGACTTGCTCCAGCATTGACCTCTATAGAGTAAGTGCTTCACAATTCCTAGAGTGGCTCCACGTATGTGCTCCATAGGAACACCTTTGAGTATACCTGTGGGAGCTGCCTGAGCCCTGGTGTAGTGAGCCATCACACCTGTTTGACACTCTACTTTGGCCAGTTCACAATAAATGTTAAGTGGCTGTGATCCATCGGATTTACACCTAGGCAAGCGGTTTGCCACTAGCAAGTCCCCTTTAAACAAATAGATTTTGAACAAGCCTATTAGAAGGCCAAATATGTCTTGATGTCTAATGGGTGCATAAAACCTGCTTTCCAACTTATGAAAATGGAGTAAAGTTTACCAGCAGAAGACATGTTGGTCCAATTCTGTGTTAACCCAGTACATGTTCTTGGTATACTTTGTGGGAGAAACAGCAACCCTAAAAAGTTTTTTATTGAAGAGTCACATTTCAGTCAGCAGTCTGCCCCTACAGGTTGTGGGAGAAACAGCAACGCTAAAAAGTTTTTTGAAGTACATATATATTCTTGTGTATGCAAAACGGATGTAATGCAAACCTGTAAACTTCTGGTTGATGGTTATTGATTATGTTTTGCTGTTTTGATATTTAAGGAGCTTTAGCAAACCTGTAAACTTCTGATTGATAGTTATTAATTGTTGTTTTGCTGTTTTGATGTTTAAAGAGATTTAAGAATTAAGCTTTAAGATGTTTAAGACTATAGTTAATGTGTTTGATGTTTTGATGCATGCTTTTTTGTGTAGTTCTGTTTTTGCGTGTGTGTAAAAGTGAAGAAATGTGCTAGTGGTAGAAGTCTAGCAAAGGCTTTTTCTTTTAAGTTAGTTTAAAATGAAATGAGAGGGTTAACCTCTCAGGTTCATTTTTTTTTAAAAGGGAGCGTGTGGAGCTTTTGGGGGTTCCTGCATGCATGCAGGAACACACACGCACACACACACACACACACACACACACACGCCTCCTCATGTGTAAACCAAGTGGGGGCTGGGAGGAAACAAAAGCCTCGGATGGAATGGGTGGTGCTTAGACGCCTAGAGAAGATGGCCTGGGGCTGTCATATGTAGATGGTTCGAGCCAGAAGTCATGAGTTCCCTTCCCCCTGCCTGGCCAGGTGAAGTTCAATTTGATTGGCTGAAGGCAGGAAAGCTACAGAAAGGGGGAGGGGGAAGAGCTATTTCCCCACGTGTAGCCTTTGTGTCTTTGTCTTAGTCTTTTTGGTAGCGTGCCTGCCCGGTTGGAGCCATGGCAGCATGCCAAAGAGGGGCCCAAGCCCTTGGGGGGGGGCCCTCAGGAACCAACCCCAGGCAGCTCCTGGTAAAATTAGCTGGATTGAGGGCTCTAGTAAAGGCAAGCCTTGTGGGAGTTTTACCCATCTTGGACCTGCGGGTAGATGGAGTAGTTCCTCCTCGGGCGGCAGGGCTGTGCTGGATTTAACCCTTGAAGAGAACACCCTCAGGTAACAGGTGTGTGCCTGAGAGATCTTAAGGAATCAGGTTTTATTGTTTTGCAGCTTTACTGTGTACTAAAGTGTCTCTCTCTTTATTTTGTGTGCTTCTCTCATTTCCCCTAATCTTGTTGTTTAAATGCTACCAGAATAAACCTTGTCCTGGTTTTACCCCACATGGTGTTTGTGGATTTGCTCTGCTTGGTTCAGTATCTAAGTCCAGGTTACAGAAATTGAAGGCGAGTCCCTAAACAGAGATTCAAGTAGGATTGCAGACAGCTGAGGCTGGCAATCTGGTATCTTGAGATCTCAGGGGGTCTTGGTTCCTTTGGGGTAGGTAAGGGTGGCGTGGTGGCGGGCCAGCCAGCCCCCCCTTCCTCCACATGGTGGCAGCGGTGGGATTCGAAGCTGAACCATAGAGTGTGTGCACGTGGGCAAATGAGAGAAATTTGAGAGGCTTTGGTGCATCAGTAAAGAGTTTATTATTTTTTAGAAATAAAGTGTGAGATTGAGCCTTAGAAAAAACGTTCAGATTGCTGGCAGTCTGTGAGAGCGTTGAAGGCAAGAAATTTCAACTATGGAGTGAGTTCCAGAACAGCTTGTGTGCCCAGCAAGTGAGCAGAGGGCAGCAAGTGTGAGATTCAGCCTCAAAGAAAGCGTTCAGATTGCTGAAAGAGGCTGCCCCAGTCTGGGGAGCCTAGGAGCCTAGCAGAGAGCGTTGGCTGGGGGAAGGCAGCTGTGATCCAAGAGAACCAGAGCTGGCGGAGCCCTGGCTAGAAGCAAGGATCCTGCCATCCCCATCGAGTACAACAGAGGCTGGGAGTAGCAGTTGCCAGTGAGTAAGCGGAAGAGGATCCTACCCATCCAGTGCAAAAAGCGGGTGAGCAGATGGCGGCTGTGTGATCCCAAAGTTTGGGGGCTGGAAGAGCCCGGGAAGAGAAGAAGAAATAGTGTGTGTGCGCGCACGTGTGTTTCAGGAGGAGGGAGAAGACCAGAAAACCTCTCCTAAGAGAATGGTGAGCAAAACGTTGAGTTTTGGGACAGCGTTTGATAATTTTCATTGTGCTGTGTGCTCCAGAAGAGTCGTCTAGACTTTGGGGGGGGAGGGCACAGTCCTGCCCTACATCTCTCCCACGGGAGAAGGACTCAGATTTTGAACATAAGACTGTCCATTTGCTCTTGGGGGGGGCATGGTGAATGGACAGGCTGGACAGCAGCAAGCAGTGGGGGGGCGGACATCAGAAAACACCCCCCCCCAGAAAAAGAGACTTTGTCCCTGTGCTGCCGAAGTGGAGAGCTGAAAGAAGCAGAGACGGAAAAAGGAATTTCCCCCCAGGCGTTTTCTGCTGCCACCTGAAGACAACGGACTGAGATTAAGTGGTTGTTTGATTAGAACCAACACATGTTGCTGACTTCTTCCTCGGAGGGGGAAGGGATTCAGGTGTAATTGTGTTGTCTTTGTGTTGTCTTGTTGCTGGGTTATTGGGGGACCGGGGACCAGTGCTCCCAGTGTAAACAACTGAACTATTTGTGTTGTCTTGTGTCCTGTGCAAAGGTCGATTTGAAATGATGATTAAAGCCAATAAAAGTTGCTAAATTGTTCCTCGAAGGGAGGGGGGTGATCCAAGTGTATTTGTGTTATCTGGATTGTTGCTGGGGGGCCCCCGGGGAACGGGTGATCCCAGGTAAGAAGTTGAACCATTGTTGTTTTGTCCCCAAATGAAAAAATTAGTCCAGACTGGATCAGGTCAATTTGAAATTTGAATGTAATGCTAACGTAAAGCCAGAAACCTGTAAGTTTTCAAAGGGGCCTCAGGGGGGCAAGGAACAGTTGCCAGAGAAAAAATCAGAGAGGGAACAAAGCAGGCTAAAAGGAAGATTGCCAGGCTGTGTGTTCTAGTAGGTGCCTTTGGGAAAAGGGGTGGTGGTGGGAAGCCACCAGCAAACCTTTAGAACAGTCATCCCATTCAAGTCATTGTGTAGCAAGTGCCAAATGCAAACCTTGGGAAAAGGGAGTAGGCATTCATGTCGTTGGGTGGTGGGAAGCCATCCCGGCGGGTCTTTGGAGGGGGGTGGTGGGAAGCCATCCCATGGGCCTTTGGAGGGGGGGGGGTGATGGTATTCAGGTCGTTGAGTACAGAGTGGCAGAGGCAAGCCTTTAAAAGCAAAGGCGAATTGAAGAGTCACATTTCAGTCCATAATCTGCCCCCTACAGGCTGTGGGAGAAACAGCAACCCTAAAAAGTTTTTTATTGAAGAGTCACATTTCAATCAGCAGTCTGCCCCTACAGGTTGTGGGAGAAACAGCAACGCTAAAAAGTTTTTTGAAGTACATATATATTCTTGTGTATGCAAAACGGATGTAATGCAAACCTGTAAACTTCTGGTTGATGGTTATTGATTATGTTTTGCTGTTTTGATATTTAAGGAGCTTTAGCAAACCTGTAAACTTCTGATTGATAGTTATTAATTGTTGTTTTGCTGTTTTGATGTTTAAAGAGATTTAAGAATTAAGCTTTGAGATGTTTAAGACTATAGTTAATGTGTTTGATGTTTTGATGCATGCTTTTTTGTGTAGTTCTGTTTTTGCGTGTGTGTAAAAGTGAAGAAATGTGCTAGTGGTAGAAGTCTAGCAAAGGCTTTTTCTTTTAAGTTAGTTTAAAATGAAATGAGAGGGTTAACCTCTCAGGTTCATTTTTTTAAAAAAGGGAGCGTGTGGAGCTTTTGGGGGTTCCTGCATGCATGCAGGAACACACACACACACACACACACACACACACACACACACACGCCTCCTCATGTGTAAACCAAGTGGGGGCTGGGAGGAAACAAAAGCCTCGGATGGAATGGGTGGTGCTTAGACGCCTAGAGAAGATGGCCTGGGGCTGTCATATGTAGATGGTTCGAGCCAGAAGTCATGAGTTCCCTTCCCCCTGCCTGGCCAGGTGAAGTTCAATTTGATTGGCTGAAGGCAGGAAAGCTACAGAAAGGGGGAGGGGGAAGAGCTATTTCCCCACGTGTAGCCTTTGTGTCTTTGTCTTAGTCTTTTTGGTAGCGTGCCTGCCCGGTTGGAGCCATGGCAGCACGCCAAAGAGGGGCCCAAGCCCTTGGGGGGGCCCTCAGGAACCAACCCCAGGCAGCTCCTGGTAAAATTAGCTGGATTGAGGGCTCTAGTAAAGGCAAGCCTTGTGGGAGTTTTACCCATCTTGGACCTGCGGGTAGATGGAGTAGTTCCTCCTCGGGCGGCAGGGCTGTGCTGGATTTAACCCTTGAAGAGAACACCCTCAGGTAACAGGTGTGTGCCTGAGAGATCTTAAGGAATCAGGTTTTATTGTTTTGCAGCTTTACTGTGTACTAAAGTGTCTCTCTCTTTATTTTGTGTGCTTCTCTCATTTCCCCTAATCTTGTTGTTTAAATGCTACCAGAATAAACCTTGTCCTGGTTTTACCCCACATGGTGTTTGTGGATTTGCTCTGCTTGGTTCAGTATCTAAGTCCAGGTTACAGAAATTGAAGGCGAGTCCCTAAACAGAGATTCAAGTAGGATTGCAGACAGCTGAGGCTGGCAATCTGGTATCTTGAGATCTCAGGGGGTCTTGGTTCCTTTGGGGTAGGTAAGGGTGGGGTGGTGGCGGGCCAGCCAGCCCCCCTTCCTCCACATAAGTAAATCGAAAAAGCCTGTTAGATAAGAAGAGGGAGATAAGAAGGAAATAAGCCAATGTTTGTTAATGAGAAAAGGTAGAAAAACCACAGACAAGAAAAGGTTCCATTAAGAAGAAGAATGCTCCCAAATTCTGCTAACAGACACTGAGGAGATGTTCATTCTGTGATGATAAAGAAAGAACTGGCTTCTCCTCCTTTACCCTCAGGTCATGAAAGAAAGACTGGAAAGAAAATTTCTATAGTTGAGTGGAGGGGTGAGCACCCTCCACTCCCAAGAAAAGCTTTGAAAGAACCTGCAGCTGGCCTGTGTGTATGCAGTTCCCAATCAGTCAGTCAGGCGATCACTCGTGACCGAGTAAGATTGTCTTCCAGGGTAAAAAAAAAAGAAAGAAAAAAAAAGAAAAGGAAATTTACAAAAAGGAGATTTTAAAAGGAGGAAAATTCTAAAGAAAATTGTGTAGACTCTAGCGATGGGTCCGTAAGTGACTGTGGAGGCCAATTCTAGAGCCACACAGCTTCCCACAGTGAGGACACAGGTTACCAGATGGAAGATGGTCTTGTAAAGGATTCATTTGACGTGCTTTTCGCTTAGCACGTTTCTCCCTTTCACCTTGCACTCGAGCTTCTTCAAAGTCCATAGAACCTTTGTGAAAGGCCAACCTCCAGTTAGATCGTTCATGGGCCAGAGCTTCCCAGTTTTTGATGTTCATATTGCATTTTTTTAGATTAGCCTTAAGAACATCTTTAAACCTCTTATATTGACCACCGGTAATCCGCTTTCCATCCTTGAGTTGGGAATAAAGTAACTGCTTTCCCAATACACAGAGCTTGTGTGGGTCAATTGACCATAATAAATTATCAAATCAAATACACAGAGCTGCCCCATGCCCCAAGACATTTTGCTGTCTGAGGCAAAGGACAAGATAGCACCTCTCCCAATTCCATGTACAGAAGCTAGCCAGACTAGCAACTGAATCTTATTTCAACACTGGAGACAAAACTTCCACCTCACCTGAGAGCAGCAAGAGGCTGATCAGGGGTGTGTGCAGGGCAGACTGTATGGCATACACAGCTCTGTTTTCGAACACCTTGCCACTGCTCCATGCCCCTAAGAATGTGCCACCTGAGGCAGCTGCCTCATTGTGTATAACGGTAGGGCTGGCCCTGCCAATGGAGGACTACAGAAAGAAGAACCAAACATTCTCCTATGCAGCCTCTGTACTGTTCCACTTATGGACCTGTGCCTTTGCTGGCCAAAGGGCTGGAACATTCTAGAAAGCTCAAGCTGAGATGCATGTCAAAGGAGTGTCAAGTCAGGCTTTCCCCCTCTGCTCTCCGAGCTGATCTCCAAGCAAAGGCTCAGGAACCAGCACTGATGGGTACCCACAAGGTAAGAAATGGCAGCATGGCTCTCCCAGCCCAGCCTCTTGTCCTGCGGGTGTCTCTTCCAGTCAACTTCTTGAGTCAGGGTGAGGATGGGGGCAGACTTTTCCCAGCTTAGGTAAGGGGGTGGTAACAATGTGATGTCTGGGAGGGGTATGGACTCCAAGCAACATAGATCAAGGGGAATCCAGCCCTCAAGCTCAAGACATTGGCCGTTCCTGCATTAGAGAAATACGTAGATGACTAGGATGGGGTGCAGGTGTGGGGGGAATGAGCTGACAGAAATGCCTTTTTGCATGCCTTCATCCTGCCTGAAGTCAGACTTCAGTGACGAGGATGTCCATGAAAGAACCTGGATGTTGAGTCAAATACATAAATGGTTTGTTTGCTTCCTTCTTTTTTTTTAATCCTACCCTTCCAAGAAGCTCAGGGTAGCATACAAGGTTTTCCCTCACAACAACCCTGTGAGGTAGATTACGCTGATAGAAAGAGAGAGAATGGCTTGCCCAAAGCCACCCAGTAAGTTTCAAGGCTAGAGGGGAGGGGTTGAACCTGGGTCTTCCCTGTCTTAGTCCAGCACCGCAAATCCCATCTTCGAGATCCAAATCTACAAGGGAATGTCAAGCTATATGCAGTGAAGTAAGTTCTTATGATCTGTGGAGGTGCACTCTGAACTCAGTCTCTTCTGTAGTGTCTGAAGTTGAACACTTCATCTGAAAGCCAAGGTTAAACAGACCATGGGTTGTTTAACTCTCACATAACCCATGGTCCTTGGATTTGGCCGACACAACAAGCCATGGTTGCAGCTTGAATATTCAGGATAGCAACTGCAGGTGCTGCGTCTCATCATGGCTTAAATAAGCCATGATGAGCCATGCTGGTCGTGGGAAACCAATCAGTGATTAATGCAGTGGTCAGGCAGATGTCCCCCACCGTTAAGCATTGTAATTTCAGCGAGGTACTGCTTTGATTAAATTTAGCCCATCCTGAGTCAACCCTATTGAAATTCTTATAGAATCATAGAATAGTAGAGTTGGAAGGGGCCTATAAGGCCATTGAGTCCAACCCCCTGCTCAATGCAGGAATTCAAGCCAAAGCATCCCTGACAGATGGCTGTCTAGCTGCACCTTGAATGCCTCCAGTGTGGGAGAGCCTACGATCTACCTAGGTAGTTGGTTCCATTGTTGTATTGCTCTAACAGTCAGGAAATTTTTCCTGATGTCCAGGCGGAATCTGGCTTCCTGTAACTTGAGTCCATTATTCCGTGTCCTGCAATCTGGGATGATGGAGAAGAGATCCTGGCCCTCCTCTGTGTGACAACCTTTCAAGTACCTGAAGAGTGCTATCATATCTCCCCTCAGTCTCCTCTTCTGAAGGCTAAACATGCCCAGTTCTTTCAGTCTTGGAGCTTGGAATTGTGGTAGATCACAAACTAAATATGAGCCAGCAATGTGATGTGGCTGCAAAGAAGGCAAATGCTATTTTGGGCTGCATTAATAGAAGTATAGCTTCCAAATCGCGTGAAGTGATAATTCCCCTTTAGTCAACACTGGTTAGGCCTCATCTTGAGTACTGCGTCCAGTTCTGGGCACCACACTTTAAGAAGGACGTAGACAAACTGGAGAGGGTTCAGAGGAGGGCAACAAGGATGATAAAGGGACTAGAAACAAGGCCCTATGAGGAGAGACTGAAAGAACTGGGCATGTTTAGCCTTCAGAAGAGGAGACTGAGGGGAGATATGATCGCACTCTTCCAGTACTTGAAGGGATGTCACAGAGAGGAGGGCCAGGATCTCTTCTCGATCATCTCAGTTTGCAGGACACGGAATAATGGGCTCAAGTTACAGGAACCCAGATTCCATCTAAACATCAGGAAAAATTTCCTGACTGTCAGAGCAATAAGACAATGGAACCAACTACCTAGGGAGGTGGTGGGCTCTCCCAGTCTGGAGGCATTCAAGGTGCAGCTGGACAGCCATCTGTCAGGGATGCTTTGACCTGGATTCCTGCATTGAGCAGGGGGTTGGACTCAATGGCCTTGTAGGACCCTTCCAACTCTACTTTTCTATGATTCTATGAGTCTCTCCTCATAGGGTTTTGTTTCCAGTCCCCTTATCATCTTTGTTGCCCTTCTCTGAACCTCTGTCTGCTTTTGATCAGAGTTTTCTCCCTGTCTTTTGTCTGCTTTGTCTAAGTTGGACCCTTTGTTCCCTTTGTTGAAACCCTTTAAGAACCCAGGCCTCCCGAGTCTCAATCTGGCACGATATGCTCCTGGTGCGTGCATGCTCCCTAGTTCCTGGCCTTCCCAAGGTTCTGATACCATACGTTTTGGTTGCATGACAAGCCCAGTTTTTTCCCTGGCTGTGTCTGCTAGCTCTTGTTCCCTTTGCTGAAATCACTTTAAGCCACAGAACCTGGAGTTCTGTCTGAGAGCCTTTTGAACCCTCTTTCCCATAACATCCTTCTGGCCATCTAGGTCCTCATTCTAGCTGAAGCTAATTCCACACCCTCCCTTGCACCATTCAAACCCTGTGCATGGATGTCCCTACAGTACTCACTTTGTTTTCTGCCTTGTGTCCTGAGTATGTGGGCTTAGTGTTGGATTATGAATCAAGCATGAGCTTGCTTAAAGGTTTTTCCTTTCAGTAAAACTTAGCAGCAGGCAATTCAGCATTGCAATGCTGAATGTCTTTGGAACAGGTGTTCCTCGTTCCCATATCTAGATGGAGATGGGTGTTGGAGAAAGTGGGTGTTATGATATGACAGTTGCTATGCTGTCATATGCCTGTCTTAATTCCCATTGGCTCTCAAGCACAGCTGGGTGTGTATGTTTGCTGTGCTTGCTTCTTCTTCGTCTTTTTTTTTCTTCTTCTTCTAATTTGGATGTATGTTATGTGATGTTCTCAGAACTGTATTTTGTAGTGTATAATTGTTTTATGAAAGTAATAAAACAATTAGAATAGGAAAGCTTCTGTTTCCTGATTGCTACAACAGAGCAGGAGAACTAAAAGTTGGACTGTGGCAGAATTGGATCTGTGTTTGCTGGAAGCTAAAGCAAGGTTGCAGTTAGCAGGCACACAGGTGTACCACAGGACTTTGGGCTGGCATGTAAATGCCAACAGTGGGTTATGGGCCCAGGATTTGCCAGGACTGCCAGTTTTGCCAGTTTTGCCAGGATTTACCAGGACTGGACCAGGTCAGAAGAGCCAGGCTGGACTCTGTTTCGTGAGTCAGCTGAACGGTTCTATCTGCTGCTGTGTTTTTGGCTGCTGTTCTCGGAGGCTGTAATCTGAGAAGCTGGCTGATAAGGAGAAAGGCGAACCGTCCGAAGTAACAGAAGAAGCGGGTGAGTTACTGGACTTTTCTCCAGCTAAAGAAGAGGAAACAGAAAGCATTCCCATAGGAGGGGGAGAAGGGGACGTGGATTCTTTAGAAGACGAGCCAGTGGTTCCCTCCCCAGTTCCTATAGCCATGGCTGTACAGGGAATGCAAATGCCTCTGTTTGAGAAACTGTCAGACCTGAACTTTTCATTATGGTCATTTAAAATGGAAATGTATTTGACACAAGCCCAGTTATGGACTACAATATCTGAGCCCCCACTGCAATATGGGGATGAAGGATATGATCTCTGGCTAGAAAGAAATTCTAGAGCGAAGGCAGCAATTGTCTTATCTGTGGAAGATTCTCAGATTAGTTATCTGAGAAACTTGGAAACAGCCCGTGACTATTGGAGAGCTCTTGAAAGGATTCATCAAAGAGCCACAGCCGGTAGCCGTGTACTCCTCCTACGGCAATTGTATAACACAAAGCTGCAACCAGGAGGGAATCTGCCTGACCATATTAAAACCATGCTGGATCTCTTTGAGAAGTTAAGAGTCTGGGGAATGGAGATTGATCCCATAAACAGGATATACACTTTGCTTTCATCTTTGGATAATTCTTTTGATGTTATAATCCAGATTTTGGAAAGTCAAGATGAACAATTATTGACTATGGATTATGTGACTGGATCCTTACTACAGGAATATCACAGGAGACAATTTGGAATGTCTAACACCAATTCTACTGCTGAGGGGGTTGTTAAAGTCAGTCAGCCTAAGTCTCAGCAAAAGGCTGGAAATAATGGTGGTGTTGTATCTGCTTTGAAAGTTAAGAGATGCTATAATTGTGGATCTCCCTCCCACTTGCAGAAGGATTGTACTCAGAAGAACAAGAAGAAGAAACCATCTGGACACTTTAAGAGTAAACAGAGTTATTCTTCTGGGGGAGGGGATGTAAAACTTGTGCAAGGTTTTGTTGCTAGAGTTGAAAAGAATATGGCTTCTTGGTATCTTAACTCAGGGGCCAGTCGTCATATGTCTTACCAAAAGTCTTTATTTGATGGTGTGTCACTGAAATCTGTAAAGTACTCTGTATCTCTTGCAAATGGTGAATCCATAGAGATTGCAGGGGAAGGTGAGGTGTGTTTTCCAAGTCTTGGAAGTGAACCACAAAAGGTTTATTTTGTCCCTGATTTAGATTCAAATCTCTTGAGTGTTTCACAATTAACAAAAACTGGTTTTCAAGTGTCTTTCACAGATTCCATGTGCTATATCAAATGTGCAGGGAAAGTGTGTGCACAAGGGGAATTACAAAATTCATTGTACATACT
Source organism: Shinisaurus crocodilurus (assembly GCA_021292165.1). Taxonomy (NCBI): domain Eukaryota; kingdom Metazoa; phylum Chordata; class Lepidosauria; order Squamata; family Shinisauridae; genus Shinisaurus; species Shinisaurus crocodilurus. The sequence continues at coordinate 163,505,162 of CM037879.1, forward strand.
AGATGCATTTGAAAAAGATTGTGCAATTGCTGCTAAAGCTGAGGCTGAAGCAAAAGTGTTTAACTGCAAGAAACATGACAATTGTGTACACTTATTCCACAGGAGGATGGGACATGCTAGTTTTAGCTCAATTGCAAAACTACCTGAGTTATCTGAGGGTGTAACTTTGAAACCATGTTTTGAATATGTAGAATGCACTGTTTGCAGTCAAACCAAATCACACAGAGCTGAAATCCCAAAGCATAGTGATAGAGTATCAAAAAGAATTTTTGAACTCTTACATGCAGATTTATGTGGACCATTTGAATCCAGTCATGGGGGGAATAGATATTTTCTATCAATAGTGGATGATTTCAGTCGCTTTGGATTTATTTTTCTTTTAAAAAGAAAGAGTGATACATTTGAACAGTTTAAAAATTTTGTACAATGGGCTGAAAATAGGTACAACAAACCCATAGCCACCCTAAGAACAGACAGGGGAGGTGAGTTCCTCAGTACTCAATTTAAAGGGTTTCTGGAAAAGAAAGGTATTCAGCATGAGCTGACAGCACCTTCTTCTCCTTTTCAAAATGGAGTAGCAGAAAGAAGAAACCGTACACTTCAAAACATGTTACGTGCTCAAATGAAAGAATCTGGTTTTAGTTCTTCTTTTTGGGGTGAATCTCTAGTAACATCCAATTATTTGGTAAACAGATTGCATTGTTCTGTGTCTGGAAAAACTCCTTATGAGTTATTTCATGGAAGAAAGCCAAAATTGGCTCACATCAGAGTTTTTGGGTGTAAGTGTTTTGTCCATGTGCAGAGTGAAAAGCAAACAAAGCTGTCTCAAAGAAGCTTTGAATGCAAATTCCTTGGCTATGATGCACACTCAAAAGCTTACAGGTGTTGGTCTCCAAGTCACAATGGTGTTGTTGTGAGCAGAGATGTTATATTCCATGAACATACACAGGAAGAAAACAAACAATTTGGTGGTTTGCCATTTCAGGAGGAGTCTGATACACAGAACCAGGCTTCTGTGTCAGATTCAGATGAAAATGAACCTAAGATAGAGGGACAGTCAGAGGCTGCTGATGAACAACCTCTAAGACGTTCAGGAAGGGAAAGAAAAACCCCAATCAGGTATCAGGATGAATTTCAGAGCAAACATGTGGTTCATAGAGCATTAAAAATGGTGTTTGAACCAGAACGTTTTCAAGAAATTAGAAACATGGAACCAGAAATGCAAAAACATTGGCTTGATGCTATGGAGGAAGAAATAGAATCAATGCACACAAATGACACGTGGGAACTTGTTCCTTTGCCCGCAGATAGAAAACCCATAACATGTAGATGGGTATTTAAACTGAAACAAAATGAAAATGGTCAAATAGAAAGGTACAAAGCTAGATTAGTAGCAAGAGGTTTTTCACAAAGACACAACATTGACTATGACACAGTGTATGCTCCCACAACCAAATATTCCAGTGTGAGATTGCTATTGAAGCTTGCTGCAGAGGAACAACTTTGTGTTTCTCATTTTGATGTCAAAACAGCTTTTCTGTATGGGCATCTAGAAGAAGAAATTTACATGCAACAACCTGAAGGGTTTGTAACAGAACCAGGGTTAGTATGCAAGCTCAAACGCTCAATTTATGGATTGAAACAAGCTGCCAGATGCTGGAACAAAAAGTTACCGTAGACACTGTTTTGACAGGTATAGGTTTCAAACAGAGCAAGGCAGACCATTGTCTATACACATGTCACACTGAATCAGGTTTCATGGGTTTACTGGTTTATGTGGATGATTTACTTCTAATCTCCCAGTCTGAAGCTCAGAAAAATGCATTTGCAAACAAATTGCAATCACATTTTGAAATAAAAGATCTGGGGCATGTAAAGAATTATTTAGGCATGCAGATAACCAGAAATATTGATGGATCTTTTTCAATTAGTCAGACTGGGAAAATCAAGAAACTGCTAGAAACACATAACATGGAAAACTGCAATCCAGTTTCCACTCCAATGACAACAGAATACTTGAAACACACAGATGACTCTGTATTTGAGGATGTAAATAAATATCAGAGTGTCATGGGAAGTCTGCTATACTTATCAAATGTCAGCAGACCAGATATAACAAATGCTGTGAACATTCTCAGCAGGAAAGTACAAAAGCCTGCTAATAGTGATTGGGCAGCTTTAAAACGTGTATTAAGGTATCTCAAAGGTTCTATGGAGTATAAACTGCATCTGTCAACACAAAACAAAGGTGGTTTTCTTGTGTACACTGATGCAAATTGGGCATCTGAAATGGACAGGAAGTCCACATCTGGCACAGTATTTTTATACAACCAATCCTTGATTGACTGGTACTCAAGAAAACAAAGTTGTGTTGCAGTTTCCAGTTGTGAAGCAGAATTCATAAGCTTGTCTTTAGCCTGCAATGAAATTGAATGGTTTAAACAGTTATTTACTGATTTAAAGATAAACATTCAAACTCCAGTAACAATTTATGAGGACAACCAAAGTTGTATCAGTATGGCTATTTCAGAAAAGAGTAGGCCTAAAACAAAACACATTGATGTCAGATATTCACATGTGAAAGACTGTATACAAAAGGGTTGTGTAATACTTACATATTGTGGTACTGAACACATGCTAGCAGATGTTCTAACAAAACCTCTAGCATGTGAGAAACACAGAAAATTGATTGCTGAGTTGGGTGTTACTGAAGAGTAAAACAATTAAGCAAGAGGAGGAGTGTTGGATTATGAATCAAGCATGAGCTTGCTTAAAGGTTTTTCCTTTCAGTAAAACTTAGCAGCAGGCAATTCAGCATTGCAATGCTGAAGGTCTTTGGAACAGGTGTTCCTCGTTCCCATATCTAGATGGAGATGGGTGTTGGAGAAAGTGGGTGTTATGATATGACAGTTGCTATGCTGTCATATGCCTGTCTTAATTCCCATTGGCTCTCAAGCACAGCTGGGTGTGTATGTTTGCTGTGCTTGCTTCTTCGCTGTTGCTTGCCTTTTCTTCTTCTTCTAATTTGGATGTATGTTATGTGATGTTCTCAGAACTGTATTTTGTAGTGTATAATTGTTTTATGAAAGTAATAAAACAATTAGAATAGGAAAGCTTCTGTTTCCTGATTGCTACAACAGAGCAGGAGAACTAAAAGTTGGACTGTGGCAGAATTGGATCTGTGTTTGCTGGAAGCTAAAGCAAGGTTGCAGTTAGCAGGCACACAGGTGTACCACAGGACTTTGGGCTGGCATGTAAATGCCAACACTTAGTATGCTCTTGTTTGTTTGTGGTATATGAACAAATTAATTCCATCCTGGAGTTCATAGAGTGCCTCTTACAGACCAGCTAATTCCCTAAAAGTAATTATTGTGTATATTTTTGGATTATCATGTGTTCAATTTAAGAACAACCACCCTGTTTTGGTAAGTGTGTGTGTGTATGTGTGTGTGTGTGTACGTGTGCACATACCTGTGCATCATTGGGACAAATCTACCAAGATGCAATATGACCAACATTAAGAGGTCCCTTAGATATGTGTATCTCTGAGTGTGTGTATATTCATGTCTGTATTCAGAAAGGACACTTGTTAACACATGCCTATTGATGGGAGAGCACAGTAGCAGCAGCAGACTTCACCCAAACAAACACACGCACACACAGGACTTGTTTCTAAGTATGTAGATGCTTTTTAAAAGTAAACAACAATAACATACAATTTCTCAGGTACTACAAGCTTGATGGTTACAGACTTTGTAAGTTCAGTTTCTGAAATGTTACTTATACTGTGAGGTAAGGAAAAACACACAGAACATGTCTCTCTTTGCTAAACCCTAGCAAGCGTAAGTTAAGTCTGTTAACTGTAGGACTAGCCTAACTTGTCAGAGAGAGAGAGAATGGAATTCTAACCTGTTGCTAGGCAACATCCAGCATTCCCTCCCATGATACCACTAAGTGGTTTGCTCCACTGAACCCTGCCCCCTGACTTCTCAGAGAAGCTTGGTTTCTGCCTTTGCCCTTTAACTAGACTATAACAGTCTATCTTAACCCTTTACTGGGCAATCAACTTTTAAAAAACCCTCCCTGCAGAGTTGTCATCTACTCGTTGCATATTCGACCGACGTTGAAAGGTCCCTTAGACACGTGTATCTCTGAGTGTGTGTATGTTCATGCCTGTATTCAGAGAGGGCACTTGTTAACACATGCCTATAACCATTGATTACAATTCGGTGTTAGATTGAGATAATAATTTTCACTGGACACCTCCAGGGAGAAGTAGCTAGCCATCTCATGGCAGCTTTTGATGTTTGGGCTTCCTAAGCTTCTGGACCAAATTCCATTATGCTACTTCTAGCAAACTTGCACTTACCGTAGTCCATGTGTAGTCATAGCCATCCACATTCATTATCGGCATGACATAGAAATCAAGGTGCTCTAGAATTCTTGCCATTGATGCATCTCTGTCCCTCTGTAGGGACTGAACTGCCTACACAGAATGCAAGAACGAGGTTTAATGGGAAGCGCCTAATGAAAACGATGCCTTCACCACCTCTCTCCAAGCTACGATGTATGCTTTGGCCAGCCCCGTTTGAAAATGAATGTGTGCGGTATTCCACAGGCTGGACTGGTAGGGTTGTTTGGGGAGAGATTACAGCTTATCTCCCCCCTCTCATTACTTTTCTCCTCTTCCCACGGCTGATGTCTGCACTTGTCATCCTTGGGCAGTCGCCAAGCACCCAGCACCCTGGCTGGCAGGGCCCACTGCTGACACTTGCTTTCAGCCTGCCTTAAAAAAAAAACTTTTCTGGCCCAGGGATCCAAGCAGTGCTGGGTGGCTGAGTCCAGCCGGAGGAGCCCATTTCATTTTTCCACAATGCCTTGAAGTGATACTATATCAGTGCTGTTTTCGGAAATTAAAATAGTGGCTAGACCCAACTGCCTGATGTTTCTCAGAGCACTGCTGCCACCGCCAGAGAAGACCATTAGGATTCACTGATGGACAAGGGGGACCACCAGAGGACATTTTGCCTAGGGACCCTTCAGGCCTGGAACTGACCCCACACGCTCCTGACACTTCCCTTTATTCCAGTGTTCTCCAACCTTGGGTCCCCAGATGTTTTTGGCCTACAACTCCCAGCATAGCTGGCTGGGGCATGCTGGGAGTTGTAGGCCAAAAACATCTGGGGACCCAAGGTTGGAGAACACTGCTTTATTCAGTTGGGTAGCCACTTATGCATTGCCAAAAAAAGAGAGGACAAAAGCGGACACATATTTGCATAACATTTGCATATGCTGATCTCTAAAGAGAGATGCAAATTTAAAAATAATTACTCTAATTTAAATAGAATTATATTACATCTCTAATCATAGCAAGGAAGACTGGGGCCATATGACCTGTGCATGGTGCTGCTGATGGGCAACTTCAGGGTCCCTGCTCTGCTTTTTTAGGGTTTTTTCTCTTCAAATTGGACTTGAATTGGGCTGCCCTTCAAACAGAGGATGCCTTCAAATAGAGGACTGTCCTCTGACAGCCCTTCAAATAAAGGACTGTCTTCTGCAAAGTGGGACACATGGCCACCATAGCCTTTACAATCTCCCCACTCAACACCTCTACTCGTTGATGTTTTCTTCATTTTTTCCCTTAGCATCCCAGTGCCTGGCCTTATCCAATTAACTACCATGGCTTCTGCTTCTCCATCCTGGAAAGTATCAGGAGAAGCAGGCATCACACTACTTCTTTACTCTGTGCACAGCAATGGCCTCAGGTGGGGGGAGTTGTACCATTTATATATTCCAGGGGTAGGCAACCTTGTGCTCTACAGAAGTTCTAGACTACAACTTCCCATCAGCCCCATGCAGCATGGCCCGTGGTCAGGGATTATGGGAGTTATTGTCCAAAACATCTGGAGGGCCCTGGGTTGCCTGCTCCGGTGCATGTTGTGTACTTCTACCTGTTTATTTTGTGTGTGTGTGTAAAGATAAAGGGCAAGAAAAGGACTTCAAGGTGTCTGATGGATTTGATTGTTACAGTTTACAAGCTTAAGTAGGATAGAAAGTATGATGAGTGGGAGCTCTTCTATGTGACAGGCGAAGGAGCTGTAAAAGGTGGGAACTGAATACAGGGAGGGGCTTTCTTGGCTTTCCAATATGGTGACTGGAAGGTGGGATGACTTGGGAGGAAAGATAGGTTTAAAGCCAGTGTACCTGGGAAAGTGTGTCCAACCAGCTGTACAATGGATACAGCTGGTTGTATCCCAAGTAGCCATCCTGGCTACTTGGGATCATTCGGGAATTTCACATAATTGATGTTTGAATAACCAAGGTTTTAATTAATTGTATTTCTTCCATCCTCTCGCCCCTTAATCTATATCATGACCCCACCCATTCTCCCTTGCTGCCCTCCCATGCCCAGGACTCCCTTTCTGAGCACCTCCACGGCACCATCTCCCTTCATTCAAATGCTCCCCAAAACTCAAGCCCATGAGGGCTTTGGCTAAAAATGAATGGTAGAGTGCATGATAATGATTTGCATGCAGAATGTCCCAGATTCAATATTTGGTTTAAACCGGAGGTGGGCAAGTTGTGGCCCTCCAGATGTTTCGGCCTGCCACTCCCATCAGCCCTAGCTAACATAACCAATGGTGAGGGATCATGGGAGTTGTCGGCCAAAGCATCTGGAGGGCCACCAGTTGCCCAGCCTTGGTTCAAACTCTTAATCCTCATTCCCGGCTGTAACCAAGCCGTAAGTACGTGAAACTGAACCTCTCACTTCCCTCCCTGCCCTTGTCTCACACTCCCTCCTTCTGTTCCTGTTAGACTGTAAGCTCCTTGGGAGCAAGGACATGCCTATTTTCTTCCTATGAAATTCTGTAATCTATCTCCATGTACCCTGATGGTGCTATATGTATTTATTTTTATTTATTTATTATATTTATACCCCGCCTTTTTTCCTGCAAGGAACCCAAGGCGGCTTACATAACCATCCTCCTCTCCATTTTATCCTCACAACAACCCTGTGAGGTATGTTGGGCTGAGAGTCAGTGACTGGCCCAAAGTCACCCAGTGAGTTTCATGGCTGAGTGGGGACTAGAACCCAGATCTCCCGAGTCCCAGTCCAACACTCTCACCACTACGCCACACTGGCGTATACATATATATATATATATATATATACATATACATATACGGTATATACAAGCATATCCATATATATATATATATATATATATATATGTAAATTAATTAATTATGAGGAAAATATGCCATCTACTTACATGTCCTATGAACCAGAGGCAGAAAGCAGGAGCAATCCATTCCCTAGCATGGATACCACAATCTATCCAAATGGCATTTTTTTGTGTTCTCTGTCTATTTGAGAGCTAATAAAAGAGTGTAAACAGAAAGTTTAGTTGTACAGGATTCTCAAGATACACCAGGATTCTTGGTCATATATTTTTTCTAAATAAATTCCTGAAAACCTTATCCAGAATAATATACCACCCTCTAACTATGGACTCACAATAACCAGCAATGATTAGAATCATCACCAGTTCAAAACAAAACAAAGTATGTATTAGAATGGGGGAAATGGTGGACAAAATAATTTAGTTATTAAATCCTTGTTTAGTTATGTAGTAAATGTACCTCAACATCCAGATTGTTAACATATTGATTTGGAAATCTCTCATCTCATTGAAGCTTATTTCCAGGTGTATCTGGGATCATTACAATGGCGTATGTACAGTTTCTTCACTTGAACTCCTTTCTCAGTTAAAGGATCTCATTAAAGCATATTAACAGTGCATATTAACACGTCTACTCAGAATTAAGCCCCACTGTGTTCAATGGGACTCATTCCCAAGCAAGTCTGTGTATAGGATTTCAGCCTAAGAGTTTGTTGAAGTGAAAAGAACTATATACTTGTGTTACTATAGCACAGCCACAGCTTCACTCCACTTCTTCTCAAGCTGCTTCTCTCCACCATAGAAGGAGAAGACTCTCCCCTCCTCATGTAGAAAGTAAGTCTATAGAGCATTTGATAACATGTTGATAGCACAATAGGCAGAATACAGATGAAATGCAGCTCACTGAACATGCAGAGAATAATGGGGAAAACATCCACACAAACATAACTTCACTGACAATCCTCCCCGAGCAGGGAGAAGGTGTCAACTACCTCTATAAATATATAGTACTGTATATGAAGAGTACATAACTCAGCTCTGAGCTAAAACCAGCATTATGCAAATGGACTTCTGCTTGTAAACTGGGAGTTTCCCTTCCCCTTCTTCCCTTGGCAGCCCCGCATATGCTCTGCCAATCTGATCCTGTTGGTCACCCTAACCCTCTGAAGCAGATCTCAGTCCACCAGCAGTGTCCATTGTGCTGGTGAAAGGACATCATTGGATGCAACCCTATAAAAGTACCTAAAAGCTGAATATCTTTACCAGACGTATGAATTGGTTGGTCACATTTTAGAGTACAAAGCTCACTAACTTTGTGAGAAGAAGTTATCACCACTGGAAAATCAGTTTGCATGGGCACAAATGATGGCGAAAAGGACATTCATGTGTGACCACTCTGGCTCTGCTGAGTGACACTACCAGTTTGTTTTCTGTACCTACGACATGTCAATTCAGTTGCAAACAGGTGTACAAAACCTGACTGCATAGGAGGGACCACAGCTCAGTGTGATAGAGCACCTGCTTCGCATGAAGAAAGACCCAAGTTTCATCTCCAGGTAGGACCAGGAAAGAATCCTGCCTGAAGCCCTTGAGAGCTGCTGCCAATCAGTGTTGACAATACTAGCCTAGATGGACCAATGGTCTGACTCCGTATAAGGCAGCTTCCTATGTTCCTAACTGTCTACACACCAGTCCAACAACCCCAGGGCTAGGATTTGCTAGATTCCATACCTACCTTGCTGCTTATTTATGAAGCCTTTGGTAGTCATGTGGTCAGGTGCCGCCTGAATCACCAGCAGCACATGTATCTCAAGATGTTTTCAAATGCTAGGCAAGCAGCTGCTTGAAATGCTTTATGTGTAGGATATCCTGTCTCCCTTCTGAAAATCAGAGAAAGGTGTGGCCAGCTCCTGCCTTGGCTCTTATATCTTGTGTTTGGCCCATCTGTTGTTGAAGGAAAGAAGCTCCACCACTCTGGAGCTTCTTCTAACCCTTTACATCAGCCTTTTCCAACCTGGTGCCCTCCAGATGTGTTGGACTACAACTCCAATAATCCACATCCAGCATGGGCACTGGCCATGCTGACTGGGGAAGGTGGGAGTCGTAATCCAACTCATCTGGAGGACACCAGGTTGGAGAAGCTGCTCCAAATGGTTATCCTGTGCAGATGGGTTTTTGCATAGGAAGCTGCATGAGGCATCAGGTATGGATGGAGAGTCCCTGACGAACTGTACCTTCAAAATATAAAGTGGTCGTTTCTCATAGGAAACCCCGATGTGTATTTTTTGGATGACATCACTATGTTGCGCAGCTATTTCATCCATCCAAAAGTATATCTGAAATAATAAAATGGTTCTGTTAGCACTGACAACTTCAGCAAAGGAGTGCTTTTCTTGTTGTTTTCTAGTTCAAATATTAACATCCCACATTTATTCCATTGCAGAACCCAAGGTGGTATTTATATATGGGGTACCAAGGTGGCCCTGACCACACCCAGTCCTGCTTACCTTCAGTAAGGTGGCTACGTCTTGTGCCTCAGATCAAACCCTGGGAACCCAAATCTAGAAGGTCATGCAGCAATAAATACTTTTGAAAGTAATAAACATTTGGGTGGTTCATGATAGTGCTCACCAACAATTAGAAGAGCAATAATGGAAAGATAGAGGGCTTGCACGAGACGATAAGGCACACTGCGTAGAAAGCTATGCAGTGTTGCTTATAAGCCACCCTACCCCCGATGCGCCCAACCGACAATTGGGCACATTAGGGGTAGGGTGCCTCCTCCTCCCCTCTCCCCCGGGTATCTCAGGGAACCCTGTGGGAACAGCGATATTTACCCCGCTGCCTGCCGCTTGTCAGTGGTGGCAGGGAACAGCTATTGCTTCAGCCTGCTCACGGGGAGCCTCTTCTCCTCCAGTGCTGAAAGATCAGAGTGTGCCCCACCCCCGGCGGCCTGCCACCATGGCCTGATCACAGCGGCAGGCAGGGGGGCAAGGCGCACTCTGCTTGGTCTTCCCTGGAGGAGCGTGCCTCATCCCCCTGTGGCAAAGTGACAGGCAGAAGCCAGGGGAGGGCCAACCTGAACATTCCAGAGGCTCTGATTGGTTTAAGCAGAGAGCATAGAACCCCAGGGAGTTGGCAGTTAAGGGGAGTCGGTTGTGAGTTGGGGAGAGAGTGGGTTGGAGTGAGAGAGAGGGAGTGGGAGGTTAATACGAGTAGGTAGGGAAAGGTGGTACTGAAGAAAAGAGTTCAGACAGGAAATCTCGTAACTAAGTTGTGAGAAAGCAAACGTGAAGGTGTTAGTATAGAACACTTCACAGGAGTTTCCACTTAGGGAGTGAAGGACCTTCTGTCTGAAGAAGAAGGTGAAGCTCTGGACTAGTGAGAGGGACAGTTAAGTTCACTGGTCTCCTGATACTGTAACTTCAAGTAACCAAGCCAAGTTGATACAAAGCGCACTGTATAACACCTGCCTACTTTTAACCTGAATTAAAGCAAAGAACAAGTTTGAACGTAACTGTTGAAAATCCAAGTTATCTGTTCCTGAGTTGAATATCAGTTTAGAGACTTTGTTAGAACAATAAATCAATCTTTTTATTCAAAGTTCTAAGTGTCCAGAGTCCGACTGGTAGACAGGAAAGTAAGAAGTGAATTAATGGAGGGGCACCCTACTTCAAGTAATCAAATAAAACAAATTGCTCTTCATAAAGACAAACAAACGTGGGAGAACAGCTACATATAAGCCCCAAGACATATCACAGGCTAACGCAGCTGACAGCTTAAAGTCTGAAGTGACCAATACAAGGTGGCACTTGGTGAGAGTGAAGTACGTAAGGGTGTGGGCTTTGGAGGAGGGGCCCCGTCCGCTACACCCCCCACCCCCGAACCTGGAAGAGAGGTGATGCTCGCGAGCAACCCCTCTCTGTCAGGATCGGCAGCGGCTGGACACTTCCCCACTGTTACTCCATCTGGAAGCACCCTGTGTCATCCCGTTCCTCATAGTAAGTTTTGATGTCTACTGTAGCAGCCTGTTGTATTTGGTGATCATTTTGCTTATTCTTGAGGCCTAGCTAGATGTTATATTTTGCGCTGTAAGTTATTGCTAAGTGTCTGAAGCTGCAGTCCTGCACTCTGGGAGTAAGTCTCATTGAATTCAGTTGGATTGATTTTTGAGTAGATATTATTGCGCTGTGAATGCACCACAGCTTTCAGAACAGGGCAGAATAATAAAACGAACAACAGAAGAGCAATGTCTTACTACATTGAGAGAATGATATTGTTCATAAAATGAAGCAGAGCTACGCGGGATGCCTGTGTCATTGGCAGTCTGTGTCTCAATAATTTTGTGAACGTCTTCCAGTGAAACTCTAAAAAAGAAACAAAGAGCATAACATTAAAGAACCCTGTTTAAATGGTTTGGCATGTTTTTAGTTTCATGCATGAATAGCAGGAAATAAAGAATCATACTTGTGCAGAATGCCCGATCGGTTAAGTGCAGCTTTCACATCATTTATATCAGATACGTTGACGTAGAAATGTACCTCTTTGTACTTCATTATGTTCTTGGGTGAAGGAGGTTGCCAAAGCACAATCTATTACATTTCCAAAAATATTTAAACAAATTTGAAATAAATGAATGACAGTGGCAAATAGTTACAAGTAGTTACATATGGAAACAGTTTTATTTCTACAGCATGTTTTCAGGCTGAGTTGTACAAACAAAGCTTTTCTGAGCAGGGGGTCTACCCTGCCTTCTCCAGAGTTGTGTTCAGTGGAGACTGGTTCTGCAAGTTTGCAGCAAGAGCTTTCCTACATGAGGCTGTTGATCGCTGTATCTACTTTCAGTTTTGTGGCAGAATTGAGATCTGAGTTCTACACCAAGACCTTTTCCGTTCCTGCTTTTCTGCTACATAACCTCTAGGTAGTGTTGTGCTATAGAGGAATAGTGCAACTACACAAGTAGGAAAATATATTTTCTCTCGCCATCAGAAATAATACCCCATTTTCCTCACTCTACCCAGGAAAGTGCTCTTAAAAAACAGATGTGAAACTGGAGGATCACAATGTTGTCTAAAGAACCCATAAACAACCTTAGTAAGGAATCACAAATGCACAATACAGTAATACCTTGGATTGCAAGCAAAATTTGTTCCGGAAACGTGCTTGTAATCCAAAGCACTTGTATATCAAAGCGAAATTCCCCATAAGAAATTTGTAAACATATTTTTAATTTAAGCTGCAATAAAGAATGATAGTGTAAAGTCTTCATTTCTCTTGACCGTACTACAGTACTTGTATTGCAATACGTCACTTGTTTATCAAGTTAAAATTTATTTTAAAAATTTGCTTGTCTTGCAAAACACTTGCAGACCAAGTTACTTGCAATCCAAGGTATTACTGTACATGCCTCATACAGAAAAGCTCTGAAAGTCAGTTATGTGCTCAGTGCTGATATCACAAACTTCACTCCCCCCACCTTTCCCTGGAGCAGTTTTGCAATTTTTAAAAACTTGATTGTGCTTTTAAAAAATAAGACAACAATATACTTCAGGCCTGTGGCTCACACTGGCTCTGCTTGTCTGAGTGTGGAAAGCTAAGCAGGGTCAGGCCTGGTTATTACTTGGATGGGAGACCCCTCCTCTAATTCCCTGCATTGAGCAGGGGGTTGGACTCGATGGCCTTGTAGGCCCCTTCCAACTCTATAATCTATGAATGTTTAACTGAATTAACATACTTTTTTTAAAGTGACACAAAAAGCAAAGATAGCCAGGTTAGCCAAAAGAAAATGTCCCAAATCCATATAATTGTAATCCCTTGATTAGGTCAGCAAAAAGGTCACAGAACACTGTGCAAGCTTTTGAGTTCTCCAGACCTCTCCATCAGGCAAGATGGTAAACCAAGCCAAAAAAAGGGGGAGCAGGGGGGCGTGGCCGATGTTCAAGCCATGGAGTCTGCAGTTGGTTACAGTCTTATTGTGAAGGAAGGAGCCTTTGGGGGTTCCTACATGCGCACGCACACACACACACACACACACACACCCTCATGTGTGAACCAGCTAAAGGCTGGGGGGGCGGGGTGTGTATGCCGGCGTCCCAAAGTCTACAGTGACCCAGCTTTCAAATGCAAATGTCATGAGTCATGAGTTCCCTGCCTGGCCAGGTGAAGTTCATCCTGATTGGCTAAGAAGCAGCAAAGCTACAGAAAGGAGGGGAGGGGGGGGGAAGGTCTATTTCCCAACATGTGGGTTTTAGCCTTTGTCTTTGGTCATTGCGTGGCTGCTGGCTGTTGGAGCAATGGCGGCAAGCCAAGGAGAGGCCCAAGCCTTCGGGTGGCCTCAGGATCCGACCCCAGCTAGCTCCTGGTGAAATTAGCTGAATGAGGGCTTTGGAAAGGCAAGCCTTGTGGAGGGCTACCCATCTCGGACCTTCGGGTAGGTGTAGTAGTCCTCCTGGGCAGCAAGGCTGTGCTGGATCCAACCCTGGAAGAGAACTGACCCCCAGGTAACAGAGTTGTATGCCTGGGAGATATAAAGAATCAGGTTTTGTTATTTTGTAGCTTTACTCTGTGTACCAAAGTGTCTCTCTCTAATTTCTTGTGCTTCTCTCATTTCCCTATTCTTGTTGTAAAATGCTACCAGAATAAACCTCCTTTGGTTTTTTACCCCACATGGTGTTTGTGGATTGCTCTGTGGTTCCAGCAACTAAATCCAGGTTACAGTGAGTGACAAAGGCAAGTCCCTGAACAGAGATTCAAGTAGGATTGCAGACAGCTGAGGCTGGCAATCAGGTACCTTGAGATCTCTGGGGGTCTTGGGTCCTCTGGGGTAGGAAAGGGTGGGGGTGTGGCGGGTCAGCCAGCCCCCCCCCTTCCTCCACACTTATGATGGAAAGTGGCTGGAAGCTGCAGACATTCAAATTAGGCTCTATTAGGTATAGAGGTGGTTTTTAGGTTGTACCTGTGACCCTCCCAAAGGCTGCTGGGAAAAAGAAACAAACCATGGCAGATCAACCCTTTTTTTTTGCTTTGTTTACCATCCATCCTGCTGAAGAGTTCTGGAGAGATAGAACGCTTGCACAGCATTTTGTGACCTTCGTGTTGATCTAACCAATATGGATTTTGGACATTTTATTTTGGAATTTCTTTAAGCCAGGGGTGCTGAACTTCAGGTCTGGAGGTCAAATCTACCCTTCTGAGGCTTTGATCTAGGCTTTGAACCCTCTGGGGTTCCCCATAGGACCATGCCCCCTTCCCCTGCACCCATTTCCCCCCAGCCACAAATGATCTGGTGGGTTTTTTAAACCTTTGTGCAGTCCCCCCCCCCCACTCTAAAACACTGAAATGCTTCTCTTAAAGCTTAGTTACCGGCAGTAAGAGCTTTAAGCTACAACATGCTGGTATTTTGGGCCCACCTCTTTTGCCCTTGGCCCCGCCCCCATTTGCCTGGCCCCACCCACCCACCCCTGGAATGAGTGTTTCTCCAAAATGGAAAGAGGCCCTCGGGCTGAAAGAGGTTCTGCACCCCTGGTTTAAGCGGGCAGCCCTGAAGCATGAGGGGAGGAGCAAGACTGGACAACTAAACCAGCATGTGAATCGCTGGTGAATACATCTATCAGTTGCATGGGGTGGGGTGAGAATCTAGACCAGTGTTCTCCAACCTTGGGTCCCCAGATGTTTTTGGCCTACAACTCCCAGCATGTCCCAGCCAGCATAGCTGGCTGGGGCATGCTGGGAGTTGTAGGCCAAAAACATCTGGGGACCCAAGGTTGGAGAACACTGGTCTAGACTCATCATGAAGGAAAAGAATATTGTGCAGCTCCTGCTTTAATGTGTCATGTGAATGCAGCCCAACAGGAGACAATGGCATGCTAGGAAGGCCTCTCCTTGCCCCTTGTTCCAGACAGAAGAACTGGCATGATGTGAATAGGGTGTGTGTTTGTGTGTGAGAGTGATTACCTTCTTTTCTTGCATATGATTGGGGAAGGTTATGTTAATTGCAATGCTTATGGTTTGCGGAAGCTGTTACCTCAAAAGTAGCAGTCAAATTCTGAAGGAATTCAGCTTGTCTGTCTGATCTGGGAAAAGCCCACAAAACCTGGTCACTGGGAGAGAAGGAGAAAAAGGGGGATGATTGGTAGTATAAAAGCAGTGGGAAAAGAAACCATCAGAGATTACCATTCTGAATGGCAGCAGGAGCCCTAATGTGAGCGGAACTCAAAAGGCTTGGCGGGGATGTTTTTAGGAGCTCTGAACCAGCCAGCAGGTTTTAGAGAATCATCAGTCCTCTTACACTGGCCCTGGCTGTCAAACAGGTGTGTCCAAGAGTGGATGTCAGGCAAGGATAAGAAGTACTGCACAGCATGTCTGGATTCTCACCCAGACTCACATGGCCCCTACAAATGTTATCATACCCTCCAACATTTCACAGATGAAAATAGGGACACACATGTGAATTTGTAAGAGGTATGGTTAAGCAACATGAAGGTGTGATCAAGAGGGCGTGGCCAGGCAACATGGCGTGGCCAAGGGTATAGCCACCCACCCCAGGATGCTCTAATCATTAAGCGCTCTGACCACTCTGAAGCCACCTTGATCTCCAGACCCAAGATGATGATTGCTGTTATTATGATTGTACCATCAATGTGCATGGTGCTTTACTGAGTATAAGAGAACAGTTCCCTGCCCCAAAGAGCTTACAATCTAAAATGTAATATAGAGGTGACAACAAATGGTAGGAAGGGGTAAACCGGGGAGGAATATGCCATTATTTCAGTCAAACATAACTTTCAACCTACTTTCCCCACACTGTGCAGGAAACTCCTTGGTTTAAAGATCTCCCTCCCACTTTAAAAATGGATCCCTCCATGCTGGCTTTGTTCTCATTAGTAGTTTGCCAAAGAAAT
The DNA here is from genome assembly GCA_021292165.1 of Shinisaurus crocodilurus. Lineage (NCBI taxonomy): Eukaryota > Metazoa > Chordata > Lepidosauria > Squamata > Shinisauridae > Shinisaurus > Shinisaurus crocodilurus. The sequence goes on from CM037879.1 coordinate 163,521,246, forward strand.
AATAATATTTAACATTTAGATATCTCTGAGTGTGCAAAGTGGTTCACAGGCCCACCCTGCAAGCTCCTATTTTCCACTCAGAAAAAAAACATGTGGGCTCTATTGTACTTTATTAAAAAACAAAACAAAAAAAAAAACACCTGTGATTGAATAATGCCAAAATGGAATGATGTTTGTTCTTGCTATTTGAGGTAGTTGGTATTCTTTCTTTCTTTCTTTCTCTTGAGGAGGGTGTGTTTTCTGCTAAAAATTTAATTTTTTTAAATTTCTAATGCATTTTAAAAAGAGCAATCCAAAATCCCTGCAGAATAATCTTAACCATTACTGTAGAGAGCTTTCTCCATGGCACTTCAGCATGTGTTAGAAAAAGACTTTCACATGTAGAGCCAAGTAAAATTTACCACTGCTCTGAAAACAGAGAAACAGTGCAATCCTGAGCATGTGTACTCGGAAGTAAGTCCTATTACATTCAATGGGACTTATTCACAGGTAAGTGTGTATATTTTAAAACAATCTACAACACTGACCATCACGGCAGCAAATTGATTATGCATTGTGTGAAGAAGTATCAGGTAACTGAGGGATAATTGTGAAATGCTGTTCCTTGCTAGAAGAGGTAGCAGCAGCAGCGCCAGTGCTAGATGACTTCTCCAGAATTATAATATTATATAATATTATATTATTATATTATATTAGTGAAAGACCGACAACCTGGTCTTCTGCGCGGGTTCAATGCTAAGGGGGTAGCGAGTCCTAGGGCGGGCCTTCTCCGAGGTCCCCAGCAACTATCACCCTTAGCCCAGAACAAAGGGATAACTTATAGCCACAAAAGTATCTTTTATAAAACAAGTTTATTTACAAGATCACCTTCACAAACCCAGACACACGCCAGCAATACAGCTTATCAGTACGGTACAAAGTAGCAAGCAAGAAGTCTCAAGGACACCATGATTTCAGGGCTCTCAGCTAGTTAGTTCAGCTCGGGCTCCAGCAGAGGCCCGGTCAACCGCATGCTGCTAGCTGGGTTCCCGGCGGAGGTCCGGTCTACCCAAGCGGCTAGCTGGGTTCCCGGCGGAGGTCCGGTCTACCCAAGCGGCTTGTGAGTGATTTCAGCTTGGTTTCCCGGGGGTCCGGTCAACCCAAGCGGCCAGTGATTTCAGCTTGGTTTCCCGGGGGTCCGGTCAACCCAAGCGGCCAGTGATTTCAGCTAGCTGGAGCACGCCGGGTGCTGCTACCCGGGGTTGCCGATCCCTTCGTTCCCTTACCCCAAGCATGGGCAAGATTGCTGATCAGGTCCAACAACTCAGTTCCCTTGCGCAGGGTGTTTTATACCTTGGTGTTTCAGGTAGCCCCTCCCTCCGTAATCAGGTGGGTTGCCAATCAGGTGGGTTGCCACCCTCCCTGAGGGGCGGCCTTTTGGGTCAGGTGGGGTGACGCCTTCCCCCTGTGGGGTGGGGTCCCTTTGAAGCCACTTGCTTAATGGTCCCATCCTGTGGTGTTGAATAGTCCTTTCTTATGAGTGCCAAAGTGTCTGCTCTGGCGAGGTATTCAAGTCTTATGTAGATGGGGCTGATATACGAGAGCATTGACGAACCTGGCGATGCTTCCTGTCTTCCCCCCTGGGGTGATTCTATGCAGATGTTGTTTGTCCCCTTTGGTCTCTGTGGAGACTGGCTGTCTCCCCCCCCCCCCTGGGTCTCCTTCCCCCCACCTTGGTGAGTGTGTGTGTGTGTGTCAGAAAGGGGGCTTAGGTTGGCTTTCTCCACATATTATATTATATTAGGGTGGCCGGTTGCTGGCCAGATGGGTGATTAATAAATGTAAATAAATAAATAAATAAATAAAAATATCTTATACTGTATATTATAATTATTACATTATTATATTATATATTATTGTATAATATTTTATATGTGGCTTTTGAAATTTTTTTTTTTTTTTACCTTACTTAAACCCTTATCTGGTGTTTTACATGGGGGGGGGGGGGTCAGTGCTTGCAGGGCAATCCCTTTCTTTTTTTTTTAAATTGTCAGGATTGGCACAAATTCAATAGATGAAGCTTACCCACCCCACACCCCCAAACACGGAGCTTCAGAGAGAAGGGAAACTTTCTTGCATTTTCTTCTGACACTGTAAACTCACCTGTTAGAGGCAAAGAGTCAGCTCTGTTAGGAAACAAAATCTATAGGAATCATGTTCAGGCCAGCTGGTGCCGTCTCCACCTCCTTTTCTTTTCGGGGGGGGGGGGGCGTGCACTCACCCCACCCCCCCAGTATCTGTTCCCTCCCTGCTTACCTTTTCTTAAAGGGGCCATCGGCAAAATTGGAGCTAAGCTAAAATTTTAAAGCAGCACGGGAGTATTCAGGACTTTGCATAACAAAGGAAGAAGCCTTGATGGCTTAAGTGTATTCGTAACTTTCCAGACAGTTGGAGGGTATGTGTTATGTTTTTTAGCAGGTACACCCTACAAACTAGGCCTCTGTCTACTTTAGTTGGTGGATCCATCAACTAAAGCTACTGGGGTGCTTAACTCTTATTGGCTTCAATGGGATTTAATCAGCCAGTGTGGAGAACTGCAATTTTAAGTGATTCATTACCAGGAGCCAGTTTTAATCAGTGGGGCACACACGCTTCATTTTCAAGATTCTTTTTGTTCTCGTGATTACAATAGGAACTAAAAAAGACAATATTAAAAAGATTGCCTTTCTTACAGTTAGTGGTACCTTGGGAACGAAATACACATGTGATGTGCAAAAATCTAAGCCTTTAAAACACATGCATTTGTCTCCTGTACTGTGAGAAGGGCCCCCTGCTGTTGCCACTTCCCTGGATTCTGTCTCCTAGAGGGGCAAACTCTTGCCAGAGTTGGCTCATGCAGCTATGCACCTGTACTTGTGGCACATACAGTATATACCGTACATGTAGACATCTGGTGTAGCATAGTGGCTAAGGGTGCAAATCCTACAGCAATGGCCATAAGCCCCTGAACTCAGAGGCTTATTGTCATCCAGTGCAGAGCAGGAGGAGTAGCATAGGCAATCTCTGCCTCCCTGTCCTCCTGCCCTGTATTTTTGCAAGATGGGCTTTTTAGCCTGTCTAGCTGGAGCATCTCTGAGGGGGAGGGGAGGAGGCTGAAGAGGCATCAGGATACCTTGTATGCTGGCCTCTCCAGACTCCTACCCCTGCCCGCCCAGCAAACGGCCCCTTCCCCCCTCTCTGGGGTTGCTTTCCCGATCTTGGAGAGCTGCAGGTGTGGTTCTTTCTGCGCCAGCTGTGAGGGGGGCTGCGGAGCTCAGATTCCCAGCTCGGATGTCAGAGCGTTGTCTCAGGCCTCAGATCTGGGAATCTGAAATATCTCTGATTGCTGCCTCAGAGACTGGAGCTACAAATCAGCGAGTAGCCCCCCCCCCCCATCCCTAAATTATGAGGGATGAGAATGCTGGCTTGTCTTATAGGGTTGACGCAAGGATTACAGTGCGGCAGTGTATGTGAAGCATCCTGAACACCTGAAAGCTCTATACAATTATGTTGTTGTTGTGGTGTTTGTTGAACACATATGCTATGTTTTCATGTGTACTCGTGAACAATTTTTGCTCATACATGTTAAAAATATGACATGTGAGGAGGGGGCTTAAGAATATGCCTTTGCGACAAAACTGTGTGTGTTTATAGTGGGTGTGTTCGCACGTCACTCCAACCCACCCTGGCAATAAGCTACAGTGGGTTGGTTGCTGTGCAAACAACCCACAGAGCGCCTGACAGATGATCGGGCTCCCCATGGGTTGTTCTCCCCAAGCAGTACCTTGGAGGGGCTGTCAGTGGCTGGCAGACCTTTTTTTTTTTTTACTTTTTTTTTTGCACACACAATGTGCACAAAGAAGTTCATTGTTTTTGTTTTAAATTTAGCTGCACATGTGCAACTGCAGAAATTTGAAGCCTCAACTGTGGGGCAATGTCCTTGGGGGTACCTGCTACCAAGGTGCAGCAGGTACCAATCCTGGACATTGCCCCAAAGAGACACCAAATAGGTTTCCCCCCCCCTTTGCTTTCTCTTGATAGCTGTCAAAAGGCGAGCTGCCAAGAGAAAGCAAAGGCGTCAGTGATCTTTGCTCACGAAAAGGGGGTGGTGTGATTTCCACCCCTTTTGTGGCAAGATCCCCATCTTTTTTTCTTTTTTTTCCGCCCTGATAGTCCTCAGGGTGATGCACTTTTTTGCACTCCCCCCGCCCCGAGACTCTAGGCGCCCAGGAAAGTTCAAAAGTGTGTTCCACCCCTTTTTCTGGGGAAAATGAGTTTTGACAGCTAGTTAACTGTCAAAACAATGTGTCCCCTTTAAAAGGTTTTTTTGACAGGGCAATGGTTTTTTTTTTTAAGACTGGGACATATACAGGCCTGTGGCTCATGCTAGCTCAGCTTGTCTGAGTGTGGAAAACTAAGCAGGGTCAGGCCTGGTTATTACTTGGATGGGAGACCCCTCCTCTAGTTTCCTGCATTTAGCAGAGGGTTGGACTTGATGGCCTTGTAGGCCCCTTCCAACTCTATGATCTATGAAATCTACAATAGATCATATTTTTTAGATTTTTGTCAAGTCCTGTGTTTCTGGGCTTTGGGTAAGAAAATCTAAAGCACCTTTCCTTTTATTTTTTTCCCTAGGGCTGGGCTGAAGGGAGGGATCCTTGGCAATAGGGCTTAGGAATTCTGAAAGCAGCTGGACAGACTAGGGTATGTCAGGAGGTTAATCCTGACTGCAGCTGATCAGAAACGCTTTTTTGGGAAACCCTTGTAAAGAAGGAGTCCACCAATTTGAAGTGTTCTTTCCCCTCCCAGTCTGTAACAGGTGCTAACACACCTTAGTTTTGCCATTACGTTTTCCCATGCACAAAGCTTTGTATTGGGGGCATATAATTTATTTATTTATTAATTATATTTATACCCCACCTTTTTTCCTTCAAGGAACCCAAGGTGGCTTACACAATCCTCCTCCTTCTCTCCATTTTATCCTCACAACAACCCTGTGCGGTAGGTTAGGCTGAGAGTCAGTGACTGGCCCAAAGTCACCCAGTGAGTTTCATGGCTGAGCGGGGACTAGAACCCGGATGTCCCGAGTCCCAGTCCAACACTCTCACCACTACCCACCAATGTCCTTCCAGCAGCAGAATAGACACCGCTAGCAGATTGCACTACCCCTCCCACATGCAGCCTCCCACAGGCCCTTCAGATTTGCTCTGCAGGCGGGTGTGGGGATCCTCCAGAGCAGATTTGGGGCGGGGGGGGGGCTGTAAGGGTGAGGAGGAGAAAGGAAACTCCCATTGCATGAGCAGGAGTCCATTTGCTTAAAATTTTAGCCCAATATCTTGAGAAGCGTACCTATGTTTCCCCCTAGAATTGTATTTTGTTAGCCCTATTCTGAATATATTAAGAGCAAAAAATAGTCTATTCAATGGCTTGAGGTCTTATCCAAAAAGGTACCGTAGTTAATTAACTGGTTACTGTGGGAACAAAGGAAGGTCTCTAGGGAGGCTTTGGATTAGACAACATTTTTAAACCATGCTCTCATATATATGCATATGAGACTCAACACTTATGACTCACAGCTGTCATAATGTGTGAAGGGAGTCCATTGAAGAACTTTGTTTCTGAGGTGATGGGAAAGTTCTATCTGCTGTGCATTGTTGTATGTATGAATGAGCTATTCACAGATCAAAGTGTCATTTGATGCTGTAGTAATGAAGTAATCAGCATACATCGATGAGCCAGTGCAGGGAACTTCAGTCTAAAACTGCTATCTTAAATATATACCTAAATGAATTAAACCTAAAGTCACACAAGCTGACTTCCCCTAATCCCCTTGCTCTCCTCCCCACTGCAGCCCCCCCCCCCAATCTGCTCTGGAGGATCCCTCTGAAGTAGATTGGGGGTGGGGTTCAAGAAGCTGCAGGGGGAGGAGAAATCCATTCCATCAGCAGTTTCCATTCCACTGGCAGCCAGCCAGTATATACAGTGCCTCGCAGAAGTATTCACCCACCTTTGACTTTCCACATTTTGTTGTGTTACAACCTGGAATTGAAATGGATTTAATTGGCATTGTTACCACTTGATGTTCACAAGATACTTAGCACTGTGAAGGTGCAAAATACTTTTATTGTGGCACAAAAGTTAAGTAAACAAAAACAAACTGGCACTTGTTGGTTGCATAACCATTCACTCCCTTTGCTGATATGCCTAAATAAGCTCTGGTGCAACTCATTGCCTGCAGAAGTCACAAACTGTAGTTGAACAGAGTCCACCTGTGTGCAATTCCAGTGCCACGTGATCTCAGATTAAATACACCTGTTTCTGGAAGGCCCCAGAGTTTGTTGGAGAGCATATCTAAACAAACAGCATCATGAAGACCAAGGAACTGTCAAAATAACTCCAGGATAAAATTGTGCAGAAGCACCAATCAGTTGGGTTATAAAAAAATATCCCAAACTATGAACATCCCCTGGAGCTCCGCTAAATTCATGATTGCAAAATGGAAAGAATATGGCTCAACTGTGACTCTGCCTAGAGAAGGCTGTCCACCAAAACTCAGTGACTGGGTAAGGAGGGCATTAGTCAGAGAAGCAACCAAGAGGCCAATGGTAACTCTGAAGGAGCTGGAGAGATCCGCAGCGGAGATGGGAGAAACTGTCCATGGGACAACTATCATCCAGATGCTCCACAAAGCTGAACTTTATGGAAGAGTGGCGAGAAGAAAGCCATTGCTGAAACAAACCCATATCAAAGTCAGTTTGGAGTTTGCAAAAAGGCATGTGTGGGAGACATAGCAAACATGTGGGGAAAGGTTCTCTGGTCTGATGAGACCAAAATTGAACTTTTTAGCCTTGTCGCAAAACGCTATGTGTGGCACAAAGCCAACAGTGCTCATTGCCCTGAGAACACCATGCACGGTGAAGCATGGGGATGCCAGCAGCATGGCTGGGGATGCTTTTCCTCGGCAGGGACTGGGAAACTGGTCAGGATTGAGGGCAAGATGGATGGAGCCAAAGACAGGGCAATTCTAGAGGAAAACCTGTTTCAGTCTGCAAGGGACCTGGGATTGGGGTGGAGGTTCACCTTCCAGTAGGACAATGACCCTAAACACACAGCCAAAGTAACACTGCAGTGCAGTGATTTAAAAACAAGAACCTGAAAGTCTTGGAATGGTCCATTCAAAGCCCAGACCTCAATCCGATTGAAAATCTGTGGCAAGACTTGAAAGTTGCTGTTCACCCCCAATGGTCCCCTTCCGACCTGACAGAGCTGGAGCAATTTTGCCCGGAAGAATGGGCAAACATGGCAGGATACAGATGCACAAAGCTGATAGACTTACCCAAGAAGACTCGCAGCTGTAATTGCTACCAAAGGTACTGCTTCTACCAAGTATTGACTCAGGGTGGATACTTATGCAACCAACAAGTGCCAGTTTGTTTTCATTTAATTAATTTTAGGGGATGAATACTTCTGTACGGCACTGTATATGTGTGTGTGTGTGTGTGTGTGTGTGTTTATATATAAGTGTGTGTGTGTGTGTGTGTGTAATAAACTTTAATATTCTGTGTCCCTCTTTATCAAACAGTGAGTAACCACGTCAACCCCATTCTTGGGCAATCATTGCAAAACACAATCCTACGCAGGAAGGAAAGGCCTAAAGCACAAGACTGAGACTGCAATCTTAAGCACACTTACTAGACATTAAGACCCACTGAATGCAGTGCTATCCTATGCGCAACTACCTGGAAGTAACCCCCTATTGAACAGAGTAAGACTTAGCCTCCAAGTAAACATAAATCGGGCTGCACTGTAAACGTATGAGACTGTGATTTAAGAATCTCTGTGTTATATTATCATTCGTATATTATATAATCTTGAGGAAGTTGCACACTTGTCGTGTCTATTTTTGTCCATATTTATGAGAGTATACTATTGATTTTTTTTATTAGTTTTATGTGAGATTTAATAGCTGAGTTTTTCAAATCTCAGTTTTTGAAGTTCATGTAGTGACAGATCAAAACATTATTCTGAACTTAAATGTCAGAAAGTGCTGAAGACTTGGACTGTTTAATCCCTGGCATATTTTTTAAAATGTTTTTCTCGTGTGTTTTTGGTCTCAGATGATGCATCAAATTAATAAACCTGTCTTTCCTTCTAAAAAAGAAAACACTTTATTTTATACCAGATATATTGTGTAAGAAAAACAAATAAAAACAGAGTGTTCTCACAGAATGTTGTTCTCTGTTTCAATATGGGAGTTATTGTTTTAGGATCAGACTACCAAGAAGAAGAAAAAACCTTGTTTTAGTGCCGCAATTCTATAGCAACTTACTTGGGAGTAAGTGCTATTGAACTCCATGGGACTTCTGAGTTGATCTGTAAAGGATTGAGCTGTTCATCTCAACGTGTCACGTATTGGTACAGAACCAAACTGATTTGTAATTTGGCTGTGCCAAATACTTACCAGTATGAGTAACATCCAAGGATTTACGTTTCTCAAAGAATCGTTCGGCTGTATATTATACTGATCTGTACATCCTTTTTAAAAAGCTATAAGCATATTTATTTGGCTATCTGTCTCATGTTGGTTTCAACCATTTGGGAGTATGCTTTTATTCTGTGCCAAAATATTTCCCATCTCTCTCACTAGAAAAGAAATACTTACCTCTGGAGAGCAGAGACATACTTCTGTTGACTGAAGACAGATACTATACAGATTAAAAGGAACAACTTCATAGCAGCCATTTGCAATGGAACCAAATGAGACAGTGAAGGTTCAACCTACATTGTTGATTTTCTAAAGCCTCTGTTGAAAGAGTGGTTAAAATTTAATATTCTCTCCGTAACCCCCACCCGCCTTCCCTGTGAAGCATACATCCACATACAGGTTTGAGCAATTCCCATGGGGAACACAAAATTCCTCTCTGACACCTCTCGACCTGCTACATATATGTTATACCTTGGCCACGAAGCAAAGTAACCTCTCCTCTTACTTATCTAAAATATTTATGTGTCACCTTTCTCCTTGAGATCAAGTCTCCAAGTCAGCTAACAGTACCGTAAGTGTAAATGCTTTATTTATTTATTTATTTGATTTGTGCCCCACCTTTCTACTAAAAATTGGTACTCAAGGCAGTTTATAGAGACCATTAAAACTGGCTAAAACAATAGAATACATTAAAATATTTTTAAAAGTCAATTACAGAATAAAAACAGCACCCAACTCAACAGGCCCACTACAGGCCAAAGGCCTTCTTGAATAAAACAGTCTTTGCCTGCCAGCGGAAGTTAATCCGTTGCAGCAAAGCAAGAAAGAGTCTTGTGACTCCTTAAAGACTACAACAATTTTGCTGCAACAAATTAAGACATAGTAATAGATTCTTTTTTGAAAGGCAAAAACGAGAAAGAGGATTGTGGCCCCTCAACGTCTAGCAAATTTATTGTGGCATCTGATGAAGTGGACCCTAGTTCAAAAAAGCTTGTGCCATTTCTTAGTCTTTAAGGGGCCACAAGACTCTTTCTTGGTTTTGCTGCAACAGACCAACACAGCAACCTCTCTGGAAATGTTTTAAAGGCAGTGACATGAAGACTTAGGGCCGGTTCACACGACACGGGAACCGCGGGGGAGCACTGCTCCCCCGCGGTTCCCGTGTTGTGTGCACGCTGACTGGAGGTGCCCCCGCGGGACAGCCGCGGGCGGGACCCACGGAAAGTGACCACGGTCGGTAGCGGGGTAAGCCCCTACCGCACGCGGTCACCGTGCCGTCGGAACAGCGGGCGGCCGTCCCGCGGGGTCCCCACAGAGACGGCAGCCCAGAGCGGCCGGAGCCGCCGCCGCTCCAGCCTGCAGGGACAAACAGCCGCTCCGGGCATCCCGGGGCCCCACCCCCTAGCGCCGGGAGGCCTGCACTGCGGTGCGGGGACTACGGGGTCTGCCCACGCGGGCGGGGCACCAGTTGTGTGCGGCGCCCCTCCGGACCCCGCGGACGGCCCAGCGGTTCCTCCCCCGCCGGCAACCTGGGTCGTGTGAACCGGCCCTTAGAGAGAATACCAGTGCTGAGACAGGAGCTGAGAACACGTTGGAAGTGGGAACAAGACTAACTGTGTCATCTTATACATATCTAGTACTCAGAAATGAGTCCCATTGAGTTAAATGGGACTTATTTCCAGGGAAGTGTGTAGAGGGAGGCAACATAAGGCACCTGGAGGAGAAAGGGATAATTTGATTAAGTGGCACAGGAAAAGCCATGGCCAGGGCAGACAAATATCTGTGTGAGAGTAAAGTAAAGACACATGACCTTTCTGGGGAATCTATTTATTTAAAGCCCTTTTAGCCCACTCTTTAGCCAAAACGGCTCCCAGAGTGCCTTATTATCAATATAACAATACAATCCCTGTCTGCAGTTTTACAGTCTAAAAGACATGACACAAAAGGAAAATGGAATGGGGAGGGAAGAGGGGGGGGGGGAAACTAAGTCAGGAACCAATTCTTAAAGTTAAATAGTGGTTCCTATAATGACCAGCTGGAATGGAAACAGTTCGGGGAGAGGAGGTGCCTGATGGAGCTGGACTTTCAGCAGAGCTGATGGAATGGCCCTGCTTCCCGTCTCCCTCTGCTGCAGCCTGACGGAATGGCTGCTGTGTGGAGACAGCTGAGAGGTTAGCCCAATGGAGCTGGTCTTTCAACAGCGCTGATGGAATGGCTCTGCTTCTGATTTCCCTCTACTACATTCCTTCTGGCCCCAACAAAGCACAAAACTGAAGGAGGAGGAGGAGGAGGAAAAAACGGTGGTGCCAGTGAAAGCAAAGAAGGCTAAAGTAGTAGAAATCCAAAAAAAAAGAGAGGAAAAGCAAAGCTTATGAGAAAAAGAAAAGGGAGGGAGGGAAACAGAAAGCTCAAGAAGAGGCTGTTTGGACAGAAGAAGAACCATCATCGACATCATAGCAGTGGAGAGTACAGAAAATAAGAAAAAGGTAAAGAAGAACATTTTACAGATTGCCAGAAAATGATTAAAAGGAGGAAATCACAGTCCCCTTGTATGGCTTGCATCACATTTGTGTTTCCTAGGACATTTGCTTCTGAAATAGAACGTACGTACCTATATCCCCTGGTTAGGCAAAGCTGAGGATTCTGCATACTTGCCTTGGGGCAGATGTTCTCCATCAATATTCAGTTCTTTAGTCTCTTCCTTATGCCCATGCCCTGACTGTAACATTCTTGAGATGTTGCTTATACCTGAAAAGCAATACATTAATGTTTGTGTGAAATAAAGGAGATTAGAGAATGTATAGTGAAAGTAAGGCCCGGACTAGATATGACATGGGAAAGTGATGAGTAGGATCTCCCATGGGTTTTTTTTAAAGGGTTAACACTAACAGCAACCACATAGACTGAGGCAGGATAAACCTTTTCCTCCCACATCATTTTCCTGATGGAAACTGCTCCCCTGAAGCTTGCTCTTTAGCACACAGGCCAAAACATGCAGTGCCACACGGGCAGAGTTGAAATGCTTGCCCCCTGCCCCCCACCCCACCCCACTCCTGCAAATCTTGGGCAAGTCACTATTTTGAACTCTAGTTCTATAAATGCAGGTCAAAGTCCATCTCGGCAGCAAATTAACTAGTGGTCTATTAATTATAACGGTTGCAATGAAATTAAGAATTAACTACTTTGCTAGACTTCAAAGAATGTTTGCTTCTGTGTTGTTGAGGAGCAAACATTTTCAGTTTGATAACTGGTGCCTGGAACACAAATACATTCCAGGCATGAATAATCAAAGTCTCTTCCAATGGTCTCCAGCCAAATGGGTTGGGTGGGCTGCAGCTCTAATTAAAAGCACACACACTGGCAAACCACACATTTGGCATAAATGAACAATGAGGAAGAATGCTACCTGGACATTTCCCCTTTTATATCATTGAAACAATAAGAGCAATAGGCTTTTTAGGGAGTGGGGGGGGGGGAGAAATGAAAGCTAAAATTTGAGGCCAGACAATTAGCTGTTCAGTTACTTACTTATCTCTTTTAAATGCAGGATTTTTTGTTGCTGCTTTTAAAATAATACTTTTTAATGTGTTTTATTACTGGTTTTATCCTTGGCTTTATTGTTTTGGTTTTATTATATACATTGCCCTGAGAGCTTCGGACATAGGGCAACTCATAAATTGAATTAATTAATGAATGGATGGATGAATAAATAAATAAATAAATAAATAAATAAATCAAACAAAAGGTGGCATAATTAGAATCCAGGCAATAACCAGACAGTGGGGGCAGTAGTATGGTAACCCCCTTGGTGCCTGAGGAGAAGGGACAGCCCATCCATTGGAGAAGTATGGATGGTCTACTGCAGAAGCTTGGTGGTTTGTGCTCTAAGCTCCTGTAAAGCAGGCTATGGAAATGTTCAGGGTGGAACCCCATGGCCATGGCAATAGACCATGGCAACAGGGCGGGGTTCTGGTTGCTGGTGCTGCTGCTGCTCCTTGGCTCTTACCATGCTCTCACCCAGTGCCTCAGAGAGTGAGGTCACTGGGGGGGGGGAGCTTCCTCAGGCGACAAGACAGGAAGGGACCTGCCACCCTTTCCCATAGCTTGTAGTGCCACTGCAAGGCACTGAGGACAAAAAGTTTGAGGGTGGTGCAGCCACACTGAGTTTCCTTTGGTTGGTTGCAGAACTGAGGTAAAAGAAGGAGGGGGGGGATGGTCTGTCACCAAAACAGGTTGGAGAGTTAAGGGTAGTTGAGCGCTCAGTGGTTGGCTGTGGTTAAAAGGACAAAAATATATGATCTGAAGTCTGTTGAAAATGTGGGTGTACAAGTACAAGTAGAGACATTGAGCATTTCTAGACAAGGCTGTTTAATTCACTGTTTCTACTTCCAGTTTCATTGCAGAATTAAGATTGGAGTTCTACATGGATTATTTTGCTTTCCTACCCTTGTATACTTTCCACTACATAACCTTTAGGTGGCGCTGTGGTAAAAACAATAGAATACATTAATCCAGGCAATAACCAGACAGTGGGGGCAGTAGTATGGTAACCCCCTTGGTGCCTGAGGAGAATACATTGTGGAATAACACAACTACACTAGCAGGGCTAGTAGGGTTTTTTTTGTTTTCACAAATAATACTGAGTTTTCCTTGCTCCAACCTGCTCCCCTCCCGTGAAATTGCTTTTAAAAACTGGAAGCAAAACTGGACGGTGATGTCATCTAAAGCACATGTAGACAACCATGAGGGAGGGATGATGAACACACAATAAAAGCCTCATCTAGAAAAGCTCTTTATGCTAGCTAGATTTTGTGGGCCTCAAGATTCTTTGGGAGTCATGGTCCTGATCTGAAAGACCTCCTTCTAGTTCCCTTTGCGCAGTGGCTACTCACAGGTGAGAGGAAGACACCATGAACCTGCTGAAGCGCACTTAAAACGCTTTCCACGTTGTAACAAAAACTTCACACAAACATTATTTCCAAGATCCTTTCTGAGATTTGTCTATGGACTATCAAGTCATGAAAACACCGTAATGGATATCATGTTTCTAGCCTCTTCTTTTTAATTGTGTATTGTTTGTGCTGTACTTAGATAATCCCAAGTCCCATATTCTGAATGCAACAACTAACTGGGTTCTTTCCAGAGTTGTGCTTGTCTTTGACTAAAATGCTACGGAGACTTTTCCTTGATGTATAATCACATAGAGCTATGCTCAAATGACCTCTCAAAATTCTCCATCCTATTTGTGGGCAGAGACAATTTCATTGAATTTCTCTAGGAGGAGGGGAATTCTCCAGCAGTTTATTCACAGCTGGGGCTCACCATTGGCAGTGGTTGTTGTAGCAGAGCTTCTTTCTTTTTTTCCTAAGGGTTTTTTATTTGATTTGATTTGATTTGATTTATTTTTTTGCACTGCCTCTGCAACTGTGTTGGCAGCCTCCACAATGCCCCATACCTAGTGTCATTCTGAGGAATTCAACCAGGGGGGCAGGGAGAAGGAAGATGGCCACCACGAAAAATAAATTGTGAAGAAAATTTGGAGAACATTCTGCAATGGGGCCTTTTACACCAGACAGGAAGAGGAATAAGAAAAGAAAAATCACAGAACTTGTCTGACAAAAATGTGTTCGGAGAAATTTTGGCTTAGCTCTAGTTGCTATTCCTCAGGGCTCAGCACCTTCCCCAGGATCTTCCAAATGTGAAATTTCTGAGGGGTAATTGTGGATACATCTTGTTGCTTACGATACCACTACTTCTCTGAAAGCCCTGTAGCGGGTATGAGTGGGGGTGGTGTTGCGTCCAGCTCCAGGGAAGAAGCAGAGCTAGTCCTGTGCCAAAATCTGCCCTCCAATTTCCTGTAAGTTTTCTTCCCTCACAAAAGAGGGCTTAATTTTTCTTCCTCATTCTCAGGGCATTTTATAATTTGTTTTTTAAATTCCTTTTGGTAGTGTTTTTGAGGTTACCTAATCACTACAAGGTGACTGAGGGTGCTGTGTGTTGCTGTTTTTCTTTCTGTTACGCATCTCTCCATTACAGCTTCCCTGGCTTGCTTGCGCTTCCTGATCTGAAAAAGCCCCAGGGGAGGAATTACTTCATGATATCTTCCCCTGGGCTTTAATTGAAGTGTGGGAAGCCGAGGAGGCCACAGCTGCAGGAGAAATGGTTGTACAATGAAAAACAGGACTCTCCGTACACTCCTCAGCCACCTCATAAGCAAAATAAGTGCAAGAACCCCAGACCCAACCTGTGAGAGTTTCTCTGAAATTTTGTTCTCCTTTAAATTTATTTTCGAAAGCAGCTTCATATGTGGCAAAGCCTTCCTTCCAAGTCTCCGAGTCTAAATATTTTCTGGCTGCAAATGGGCAAAAACCTTGCATTTAATATGAATGCATGCTGGGGGAAAACCAACTGCCTCCCAGTCCCTTGCTAATCATCATCATCATCAGGCGATCACTCGTGACCGAGTAAGATTGTCTTCCGGGATAAAAGGAGGAAATTCTAAAGAAGATTGTGTAGACTCTAGCGATGGGTCCGTAAGTGACTGTGGAGGCCAATTCTAGATCCACACAGCTTCCCACAGTGAGGACACAGGTTACCAGATAGAAGATGGTCCTGTAAAGGATTCATTTGACGTGCTTTTCGCTTAGCACGTTTCTCCCTTTCACCTTGCACTCGGGCTTCTTCAAAGTCCATGGAACCTTTGTGAAAGGCCAACCTCCATTTAGATCGTTCATGGGCCAGAGCTTCCCAGTTTTCGATGTTTATATTGCATTTTTTTAGATTAGCTTTATGAACATCTTTAAACCTCTTATATTGACCACCGATATTCCGCTTTCCATCCTTGAGTTGGGAGTAAAGTAACTGCTTTGGGAGACGGCAGTCAGGCATTCGAACAACATGACCGGTCCACTGAAGTTGGTGTTGAAGGATCATTTTTTCAATGCTAGTAGTCTTTGCTTCTTCCAGTACACTGACATTTGTTCGCCTATCTTCCCAAGTAATTCGCAGGATTTTCCGGAGGCAACGTTGATGAAACCTTTCAAGGAGGTGGAAGTGACGTTTATAGATAGTCCATGTTTCGCAGGCATACAATAAAGTTGGTAATGCAATGGCTTCATAAACCAGTGTTTTGGTCTTCTTACAAATATCCCGATCCTCGAACACTCTATGTTTCATTCGAGAAAATGCGGCACTTGCGGAGCTCAAACGATGCTGGATTTCACTGTCGATGTTAGCTGTAACAGAAAGATAGCTGCCAAGATAGAGAAAATGATCGACATTTTCCAGTATTGTCCTGCCAAGCTGGATAGATGGCATCACCAAAGGGTTAGCTTGCACTTGCTGATGAAGCACTTTGGTCTTTTTGATGTTAAGTGAGAGACCAAGTTTTTCGTATGCTTCTGCAAAAGCATTTAGGATAGTTTGGAGATCATCCTTTGAATGTGCGGAGACCACATTATCATCAGCATACTGAAGTTCCACAACGGAGGTTGTAATTACCTTACTTTTTGCTTTCAGCCTGCTGAGATTAAAAAGCTTTCCATCTGTTCGATATATAATTCCCACACCAGTGGGAAGTTTCCCCTTGACAAGATGTAAAACCATGGCGATGAAAATGGCAAATAATGTTGGGGCGATAACACATCCCTGTTTAACACCTGATCCCACTTTAAATGGAGCACCATGAGAGCCGTTGTTGTCCAAAACCGTTGCCGTCATGTTGTCATGGAGAAGTCGCAAGATATTCACAAATTTATTGGGGCATCCAATTTTCATAAGGATAGTCCAGAGAGCTGTACGGTCTACAGTATCAAAGGCCTTAGCCAAATCGATAAATGCCATATAAAGGGGTTGATTTTGCTCCCGGCATTTTTCTTGGAGCTGACGTGCAGTAAAAATCATGTCTACTGTCCCTCTAGAGGGGCGGAAACCATATTGAGTTTCAGGGAGGATCTCTTCTGAAATAGATAGAAGACGGTTTGCGAGAATCCTAGCAAATATTTTACCTGCGGTTGCTAAGAGAGAAATGCCCCGATAGTTTCCACAGTCTGTTCTATCACCCTTCTTAAAGAGGGTGATAATTATGGCATCCCTGAAGTCTTCTGGGATCTCTTCTCTTATCCAGATTTTTTCAATGAGTTTATGAAGATGTTGTACAAGTTCGGGGGCCCCTTCTTTAAAGATTTCAGCAGGAATCCCATCTGGTCCACTAGCTTTGTTGTTATTCATTTGATTAATGGCTTTTTTTACTTCATCCAAAGTGGGGAGTATTGCAAGTTCCTCTTTAATTTGTTTTTGTGGGATTTGCGAAAAAATCTCATTATCCACCTTAGATTTACGATTTAAAAGGTCATAATAATGCTCTTTCCAACGCAGTGCAATAGACTCTTTGTCTTTTAAGAGTTTGGTGCCATCTTTTGATTGTAAAGGGTTTGTACCATAGGTTTTTGGTCCATAAATGGCCCTTGTGGCCTTAAAAAAGCCCCGTGCATCATGAGATTCTGCAAGTTGTTGAATTTCCTCAGCTTTCTTTTTCCACCAAGCGTTCTTAAGTTCTCTTGTTCTTCTTTGGACCTCAGCCTTTGCGCTAGCGTAGGTTTTTTTCTTGGCAGCGCAGTTAATATCATTTTGCCATATTTGGAAGGCTTTCCTTTTTTGGTCAATTATATATTTAATCTCATTATCATTTTCATCAAACCAATCCTGATGTTTCTTAGTTTCATATCCAATAGTTTGTTCACAAGCTGCAGTAATGGAGGTTTTCAGCTTAGACCAATGGTCCTCAATGTTGTCAGGAGGTTCCGTAGGTAGATGTTCCTTAAGAAGTGATTGAAGACGAGTTTGCTTAATAGGATCTTGAAGGACTTGGATGTTCATTTTACGCCTTGGTTTCCTTCCTTGAAGCCTACGTTGGGGAGCAATGTTGATAACCATTGTGGACCGGATTAGTCGGTGGTCTGTCCAGCAGTCGTCGGCACTCACCATGGCCCTAGTAAGAAGTACATCGCGGCGATCTCTAACACAGACAATTACATAATCCAGAAGATGCCAGTGCTTTGACCGTGGGTGCTGGCATGATGTTTTAAGCTTATTCTTTTGTCGAAAGAGCGTGTTTGTAATAGTGAGATTATGCTCTGCACATATAGACAAAAGTAAGAGTCCGTTCGGGTTGCTATTACCAACTCCGTCTTTTCCAATAGTTTCTGGCCATAAATCAGAGTCACGCCCGACTCTTGTGTTAAAATCGCCCAGGAGGATAATTTTATCCTCCTTAGGTATCTCTGACAGGAGAGTGTCCAACTGCCTGCCAGTCCCTTGCTAATATCCCATTCTGCCTCTCCATGGTTTTTTTTTAATGTTTGATCCTGCTCCACATTGCTCATATGATCTGTTATAACCTCACTGATGAGAAGCCTCCTAAACATAGTTTGGGGGAGAACGGTGATCACCTTTCTGTCTCCCGCTCCATCCAAAGGCCTCTCAAAACAACAACGATGACATTCACCCTGCTCATCACTAGCTATTCTCCTCTTTACTCTTTATTTAACTTAAATGAATAGAACTTACCTCGCACAGGCGCTTCACTCACCTGCCTGCTTAACTCTCTACCTCGGTGCTTTGTTAATCAGCCGGGGCTCCACTCGTACTCATGGTGCCTTCCACTTGTGCGAGGCGGAATAGTGGGTGACGCCCTTGTACGGATAGACAATGTTCTCATGGTAGGCGGTCTCCTGGTACATTTTTAAAACATCTACATATTCCAACAACAGACTGGGTGGTTACATACCATAATAGCAATGCCTTTTCCATTTTGGGGGTCGCCAGCATGGTATGGAACCATACCATCCATCCTAACCACATGCAGCAGAGCATGTTAAGATTCTTGGGGACGGTAGCAGAGGCAGAGGCTACCATGCTGCTCCAGTTGATTTATAAGCAGAGTCTGTGATATTTTTCAGGACCTGTGGAGAGTCCTTACCCTGGCAGCCCAGCGGTAACTGGATTAGATAGGCATCTAGCTACTCCAGCTTTACCGCTGAGAATAAATCTACCCTAAATTGCACTTAACTACACACAAAATTAGTAACTATCACCACCTATTTATTTCATTTCTACCTCCCCTTTCCTCCAAGGAGTCCAAGGTGGTATCCATGCCTCTCCCTGCCCCATTTTATCCTCTCAACAACCCTGTGACTGTGAGGAGGTAGGTTAGACTGAGTGATAGCGACTGGCCCAAAGTCACCCAGTGAGCTTCATGGCTGAGTGAAAATTTGGACCTGGGTCTCCTTGGTCCTAGCCTGGGAAAGAGTTCAGATCTAACTGGGATACCAAGTGAAACTCTGCCAGTTTCCAATCCACTGCACTCCCCTGAAGGGTTAGCATAATCTTTCTCATTAACTTAACCCAACGGGTAAAGAGATTTGCACTGGGTGAGATAAGATTTGTTAGAATCTCCCCAAACCAGAAGGATAAATACCAGTTTACTTAACTAAGAAATCCAGATAATCCAGAAAGATAATGTTATCTTGTGCAAGAGTTGCCTTTACCTTGGAAAACCAACAACTGATTTTCACATTACTTATCTCTGACAATAGCACAAATTGCATGCACATATGCTGTACTCGTTGTGCTCTGTTCTGGCTAGCCCTCCATTTCCCTTTCATTATTGCAGCCTTTCCCCCCTCCCCCATTTTAAAACTTCCTTAAGCAAATTTTGCATATACAGGCAGTCCCCAGATGACGAACGAGTTCCATTCTTAAGAATGTCTTTTGGCATTTACGCAAATTGCGTAAATTGCACAAATTGCGTAGTATACTACGATTTGTACTCTACGTAAACGACATAGCACCGGGGAACCCAGAAATCCATTCTTAAGTATGGGTTGTCTGTAAGTCGGACGTTCTTAACTCGGGGACTGCCTGTATTCATTGTCACTCCCCACCAATAGATACCTTATTTCTTTCTTTTGGAGAAGGGTCCTTTATGACCCTGCACTGCCATGCCTACTGCACAATCCCATGGAGATCTCTCAAAGTCCCTCCCTGATTTGGGGTGGGTGGGGTTTTTCCACATTCAAGCAAAAGTGTGTGTGTGTGTGTGTGTGTGTGTGTGTGTGTAGTGGTGCATGGTGCTCTGTGTGCATATTTAGTGTTATTTTAAAAAAAACAAACACAAAAAACACACACCAGGGAATCCTGAAAGGAGGAAGCAGCTTTGCTCTGAAAGGAGGAAGCACCTTTGCACTGGAGAGATACATGAAAAGCAGCACATTTGCTTAAGAGAGGCTAGCCTAGCAAGGGACAAACAGAGCCAAAAGCAAAGTGTGAAGAACAGCAACAGGGAGGTGAGTGCTGCTGGTGCAGACATACTCTCTTATGCCTGATGAAATCTCCTAAAAATTAGTCTGTGAAGCTGTAGAAAGTTATGATAATTTGAGAAAGTGTAATGGGGTTACAGGGGGAGGATAAGTGAATGGTTGGTAAAAAATTTGGGGAAGGGTAGCCGTATGTGGGGGAAGGTACTGTTGTGTGGGAAGGAAAGCTAGAGAAGGATATGAAGGAAAAGTGTGGGCTGATTTGGATTTTTGCCACCTATTCATCTATTATAACTGTGTTAGCTCAGATATTTTCATTAGTGAGGATTCCAGCAGACTGACACATGGTTGATCCCAGCTGCCTTATACATCACTGAGTTGATCTTTTGAGTAAACTATCAGCTAGCCAGTCAGTTATTCAATAACTCTATTCTTATAATGTTTATCCAACAGAGCTGTGAAAAACTGTCACTGTGGGACGTGGGGGAGGTTGGGTTTTACCCATGTAATGTCCCAATGAATAGGGATTAATGTGTGAACTTTCAAAACCATACTATTTATTTCACAATCAGTGGCCAATGGCTCCAGTTATAGATTGACAAACAATCTTTGGTATGTTGACTAAAGTCCTTCCCAAGATTACAAGTATGCCTGCTGTCAATTTTTTCTTTTCCTTTAGAAAGCCTGACCCTGCTTTGCACAGGAATGGGAAGCCGCTCCGAAGGTCCCTCTCACTACAAGGTAAATTCACTGTTTCTCATTAACACATCTACCTGCTGAAAATTTCTTGTTTAGACATTTTAAGTATAGCTTAAGGCATAGGTTAAGGTAGGATATCCCCACCCCCCACCCCGGCTATTAGAAGAGGGCAAGGAAACAAATGGACTAGAGAATGGAGTATGACACTTGCTTTTGACCTTTGTGGAACAGGAGCACCAGATCAAAGCAGAGGTGCATGTTGTGTAAAGTTCTGAGGCACGTCCATGATTTTCCAGAACATGACAGCTTCATGGAACAAGGGGTATTCCCTTTAAAATAAAGGAAATCTCTTCAAACAAAGAATATTGGGCAATTCGGCTTTACACTGATTCAAATAAATCTCCATCTCTCAGAAATTTTCAGTGGCTATCATTCTGTACAAGGGTACAGATGGGCAACTTGTCATCAAGTAATCGCTAATGCTACCACTTTGTGAGACTTACCAGATGTCGGTAAGTGACTCAGCTTGCTGTTCTGTGTCATTCAAAATGTATTTATTTTATTTAATCTATTTTAATGTAATACATTTTAACACTCTGCCCTAGAGTGTCTACCCTTAGAGGATAGCTTACAAACCAATTCAAATATAAGGGGTTGTATCCATCGTTAGTTCCACTTAGAGTAGACCCATTGAAATGAATGGGACTTAAGTGGATACAACCCAAAATATACAACCATATAACATAATAAAAAATATTAACACCAGCAGATAAAATAGTTATAAACGAACCTTAAAATCATCCTAATTTATTTAATAGATTTAATACCCCCCTTTTAGGCTGTCTGGATTATTGGTTTAGTCTCAGATTGATCTAGTGACAGCAGGCAAATACTGTATTCACTGAAGAACCTTTGTAGTTTTCCTGGGGCCTGGCTTGTCACACACTTCCATTTCTGGCTTCCATCCTCCCAGCCCCATGCATGGAACTCAGGAGGAGTCCTACCCGTATTGTCCAAACAGTGGCGGCTGGTGAGGTTTGCAGTTGGTGGGGCTGACTTCTTTCTTTTGCTAGTGTATAGCGTGCATCACTATAATAGATGCAGTGGTGCACATGTACAACACACATGTACAGGTTTTAGGTGTGCATGCACACTTCTGGATAAACATTGTTTGCCAAACAAAAGCCCTCCACTGGCACTTCCCCCTGTAATGTATTTTTCAAAAGTATTAATTTACTACTCCTCTAGGAAGTGACACCTGATACAGTAATTTTTTCATTATCACACTAGATCTGATACTTATCCCTGGCTTATTACATTTTTGTAAATAAAGTTAGGCACCCTGAGGCCAGGATATAACATACCTTTCAGATTGTCAAAAAAAAAAAAAGATGAGGAAGGGATATCCCCTTACATACAAGATTCAAAGTTACAGTGTCTGCATGCACTTAATATGTAGCCAACCTGATATCACTTTACTCCATTTCTCCACGTAACCTAGGTTACACTACTTTAATCATGGTTAATGAAATTATACCAGTGAAGTTACTCTGAGCACTCAAAACATTATATAAATACTATTTTTATTCTGCATATTTAATACTAGTTTCATATTTCCCAAAGAAAGATGTCTCTTCTGCAAAACAGATATACAGTAATACCTTGGATTACGAGCATAATTCGTTCCGGAACCATGCTTGTAATCCAAAATACTCGTACAATCATGCCTTGGATTGAGAGCATAATTCGTTCCGGAAACGAGTTTGTAATCCAAAACACTCTTATATCAAAACGAAATTCCCCCAAAAATTTGTACAGAGATTTTTAATTTAAGCCGTACTACAGTACTTGTATTGCAAGATGTCGCTTGTATATCAAGTAAAAATAATAATAATAAATATTTAAAAATTTGCTTGTCTTGCAAAACGCTCTCAAACCAAGTTACTTACAATCCAAGGTATTGCTGTACATCAAAGCGAGTTTCCCCATTAGAAATAATGGGAACTCTGCTGATTCGTTCCACAACCATTTAATCACTGCTTTGCCGGCTCCCTGGCAGGGAGCCCCATGGAGGGAGCCGGCAAAGCAGTGATTAAATGGTTGTGGAACGAATCAGCGGAGTTCCCATTATTTCTAATGGGGAAACTCGCTTTGATGTGCTGGCTCCTGGGCTCCTGGCTGCGCCTTGCCTCGCCTCCACTCGCTGTGCTGGGAAGCGGCACGGCAGCGTGAGGCGCCCGCAGAGCGAGTGGCCGCGGCACGTCTCCATGCATCTCCCTGCCAGGGAGACTGCTTTGCCGGTGGAGCCGCTCCCGCCTCTCCCTACCGCTGCAAGCGTCCCCCGAGGCGAGGCGCGTCTCCACGCATCTCCCTGCCAGGGAGCCGGCAAGCACTGCTTTGCCGGCTCCCTGGCAGGGAGCCGCGTGGAGCCGCTCCCGCCTCTCCCTACCTCTGCAAGCTTCCCTCGAGGCGAGGCCGCTCCCGCCTCTCCCTAGTCCCTAACTCTGCAAGCGGCGGCTCCGGATGTGACGCGACGGAGAGGCGAGCCGCCGCTTGCAGAGGTAGGGACTAGGGAGAGGCTCCACCACACGTCTCCCTGGCAGGGAGATGCGTGGAGACGCGCCTCGCCTCGAGGGAAGCTTGCAGAGGTAGGGAGAGGAGAGATGCGAGGTAGGGAGAGGAGAGACGCAGGGAGATGCGTGGAGACGCGCCTCGCCTCGCGAGAAGCCCCCGCTCCTGGCCACTCGCTCGGCCGGCCGGCGCAGCAGCGCGAGGCGGCAGCCAAACCCGGCCGCGCCTCGCCTCCAGGGAAGCCCCGTGGAGGCGAGTCACGGCGCGGTTGCTCGCTCGCGTTGCTAGCATAAATTTAAATTTGAAAGACATCTCGCAACAGGAGGCACATGCGGCAGCAGCAGCTCGTGTTGCGAGACTTGCTCATCTTTCAAATGAACATTTATGCCAAATTTTTCCTCATCTTACGAGAAACTCGCAAACCGGGTTACTCGTAATCCGAGGTATTACTGTATAACATAGAGACACATTTCTATTGTACACTCAGCTCATGCTCAAAGCCTTTCAGTGTAAGGGCAGTACAATGAACATCCTTCAGACTGGGGGCTGTGGTAGGCAACGATACAAAGACAATACAGAACACATCCCTCGCAAGACCCCAGTGGAGATTATAGGGTTGCCAACTCTGACTGAAGCTATTTCTGGATATTCCCTCTCCCCCCTCCCCACCCTGCGCAAAGCTAGCATGATGGGGGGAATTATAATGGGGCCGCCCATCTCCCTGGCATGCCAGCATTTCACAGGCAAGGAGTTTTTGTCATGTGTGGGGAGCATTCTGTGTATGCTACTTCGCCACTGCATTCTCATCCCCTACCGAGCCAGTTGTGAGTAGGGATGGGCTGACGCTGGGAAGTCCAGCGTGTTTGAGCACAACGGATTTCCTGCCCGCTTCCAATCCAATGATCAGAAGCGGGCTGAGTCAGGGGTATCCTGTGGACTTCTGTCTCTAGACGGGCCATGGTTTGTGCATTAAAAAAAAAACACTAAGGAAATTTGCACAAATCATGCAAATTGTGCAATTTGCATAACTTTACACAATTTGCACAAATGTATGCAAATTGCACAAATCAAAGTATTTTGCACATTTTGCGCAAATCGGCACCTGAAAAGCATGTGGTCTTCGCGTGATTTCCGCAAAATGTGCGAGGACCACGTGCTTTTTGCGTACTGATTTGTGTGAATTGGCCAATTTTATGCAATTTTCCTTAGCATTTTTTAAAATGTGCAAATTGTGGCCTGTCTTAGAGATGGAAGTCTGCGAGCTGGCTCGACTTGCACGGTAGAGAGTCAGGGCCAGTGCAGGGCTGGCGAACCAGAATCCAGGGGTCCAAATCTCCCTGCTGCTTGATGTATTTTTGAAGGGCCGTATCATTGGTTCCCGCTGATTCTTCCAGATGCACAATTTTTTTTCTATATCAGGGCTTGGTCTACTGACATTTGAGATTTCCTTGGTTGTTCGCTTTATTTGACAATCAGCAGAAACAGTTTGTTTCGCTGGCGAACCTAATTCATTTTCCTCTAGGAACCTCATACCAAGCCAAGTGATGGCTTCCTTTTCTATAAGATTATCAGTTATTGTTGTATAGGTTACACTGTTCCTAGTCTGATTGTCATTTACTAATGGATTGAGTTCAGCTATAGTTGTTAGTTTTATACTGCCCTTGTGCTCCATAGATGTCTCTTGGACATCTTTCCTTCCCCATTTTGGGCATTCTATATGTTTAGATGAGATGGTAGCATCTAATTCATGCAAGTCCTTCCTTTTCAATGGGTTCTCAGCTTTCCCCATTTGGATGCTTACCGAATGTGCTTTTAATAGGTCTAGTCTTAACATTATCTCATCTTGTGCCTGAGAAGGTAATGCAGTAAAGGAATTCATTAACATTTTTCTTCCTTCAAAAAAGGTATCTTCTCATTTTGAAGAAATTTCTTTAGCTCACCCTCTCTTAAATAATCATTTTGACTATACAGTAGTTAAATGTTTCGTTTAGAGAGTCAAGATCAATTAAATTTCCTGTGCAACTGTTTTCCATTGGTGATTCGCTTTTAAAGTTTATTTTACTTTTAGTGACCAATGCCTGGGGTGGCGCAGTGTTCTCAAAGAATCTTGAAACTGTAATTCCACACTCAGCTAGTATGTCCCTAGTAGAGGCAAAGATCATGCCAGCTAGACTTTGGCTGGCAAAGGTGACCACGGCACGACGAGCACGGATATGGTTATGAAAAATATATTCTACATGTTTTATGTCTGCAATGGTAAATAAACCCTGGTTTGTTGTGCTGAGAATCTCTAACAGATGTTGTTTTTGCTCGTACTGGGTTAATAGGCCCATGGGTTTGGGGTAATTATTCATTACCAGTTTTTGACGATTTAGAGTCAAATCCCATTTTTCATTAGTAATGTCTTTCTTTAAAGAGGTTACACCTTCAGATGGAATAGTAATCTGAAGATTTTGGTGTGTAAGATGATCAGGTTTAGTTCTCAGCAGAGGTACCGTATATAATTTTCCTCAGACTGTTTCTTGCTATTTACTTTTTCCTTGATGCTGGAATTGGCTTTCTGCCTAGGGCTTTCTCCAATACTTTTCTCATCTTTCTGTTTAGAAACTTTTCCTAACAGCTTAGGAGTATTCAACTTTTTGTGGTCCACAGTCTTTAATTTTAAGGTGTTGTGTTTTTTTTTTTTACTTTCTTTGCATTTTTAACTCCCTTTATATAGTTTCTAGACCCTTTCATCTTATCCTTTATTCCTCTCATTTTTCCACGTGGGTTTGATAGCTTGTTTGTTTGGGAGTTTAGCTTAATCATAATATTTACCAATAGTGTTAAAAGGTTATTACTCGCAGATAGAAAAGATTTAATGTGTTCAGTCTCCTTCATCAACAGAAAAATCCAGCCTTCAACTGGCAGTCGCTCCACACAAGGTTTCTCTTCTTGAGCAAAAGACTTACTCTGCTCATCTTTCCCTTTATCTTGGGCTAATTCCTGTATTTGTCTGAAAATTGCATCATTTACGGTAGTTGGTTATCAGCCATGACTGGCCGTGCACATCCTGCAAAAGGTATCTGTTTGGTGAAAGCCAGCTCATCAGCAAGACTTTTACATACGGGTTCTTCTGTTAGTATTTAAGTATTTCCTTTATAAGTCATAGTCCAATCCAAAATAGAATTTGGGGGATTTAAAGTCACCTCCTTAGCTCCACTAACAGACCCTTTATTTTCAAAGAACTGAGTAAACTTCACTTGTTTTTTACCATTTACCCAGAAGGAGGTCGCCTTCAGCAGGCACAATTCCCAAGGTCTTATAGCCCTTTATGGTAAGCACCATATCACTACAATGGATACAAGCATTCAAACAGCTCAGATAATTAGTAATTAAGTGCTTGCTCACCACTCACCAGCCACTGCTTGCCCCCCCCCCCTGTGGAGGGTGGTTAACTCCCATTTACTTGCATAATTGTGAACACCATTTGTTTTCAAAAATAGTCCTTGAGGAACACTGTAGGTGATACAGAAGCAAGATTGTTCAGAGAGCCTTACAATTTGCCAGGTCAAAGTAGTCAAAGTAAATAAAAAGAAACAACAACTAAAAATACATCATGGAGTTCAAAGTGGAAGCAGCCTTCCTTGTTGCCCGATTCAGGGATAAACGTAAAGCTGGAAGCATGTGGGTTTGCTTCCAAAACATTGGTTTGCAATATTCTCCCCAAATTAATGTCCATGCCCCCCCAACCCTACTACTGTAGTAGTAGTAGTATTTAGATTTCTTAGACACCTTTCTCAAAAAACACTCAAGGCATCTTACAACAAAATTAAAACATACAAAATTTAAAACAACTCAAAACAATTATCCACTAAAATATTGCCCCCGTAAAACAGCTAAAATTTCAGTGACAACCAAAACAATTCAACGGATGTATTAAATAAGCCACCATATGACATCAAATGCCTGAAAATAGAGGAAAGTCTTAACCTGGCAAAAAGAAAAGAAAAAGATAACAATGCCGCTGCCAGATGGGTCTTGCTAGGGAGGGCGTTCTACAATGGGGGCTAAGGCCCTCTTCCATTTTGCCATCCTCTGAGTCTCCCTCGGAGGAAACACTCGTACTCAATAGTGCACTCAATAGCGCTTGTTTCATGGACTCAAAGGGCACCTCAGCAGTCAAGGAACTGTAGTCTTCATTCAATCGCTCTCCAATTTTTTGGGATACTTGAGTGTCTATTAATTTTCACAGGCTTCCAATAGGTTTTAGTCATTGTTAGTATGTGGGTGTTGCTAACGCTACCATTAGTCCTGTTAGTCAGTATATAAACTTTATATATGCGCCACCTCTGAGATCGCTGTTTACCCACTGCTAGTAGCAGCAGAGAAACTGCAATCTCTTCACTGGGGGCTGGGACACTGGATTAGGCCCTCGGGGGCAAAAAGGCTGTGCATCCCTGATATAAAGCCTCTGTCCCGTTGTAAGTTCTCCCAGGTAACATCTCTTTTCCTGGCTTTTCATTTCTGCTATAAATTAGATCAGGATCAATTGTAAGAGAAGCAAAACGGAGCCAGTGTGGTGTAGTGGTTAGAGTGTTAGACTGAGACTCAGGAGATCCGGGTTCTAGTCTGCACTCAGCCATGAAGTTCCCTGGGTGACTCTGTCTGAGCCAGGCACTGACTCCCAGCCTAACCTACCTCCCAGGGTTGTTCTGAGGATAAAAATGGAGAAGACGAGGCTCATATACACCACCTTGGACTCCTTGGAGGAGAGGCGGGATATACATTTATTTACTTATTTATTTAATGGATTTATATATGGCTGAACATATATTTTTTAAAATGTAAACAATAAGAATCAATAAAGAAATAAAATGGTTAATAATTGCCCCACCCCCAAGAAAAATGGCTACTGTTCACTTAGGCACTATTGAGTACAGTTGGAATGTGACTGGCGCTGGTGGGACATTGTGTCCACCTGCCTTGCTCACAGTGAACACATCATGCTCATTGTGGCATACACAAGTATCACCACGACGCCTGCTTTGAGCCAGAACATAAGCCCTTCCAGCATTCCATGTTTAATGCTCCAGACCTCCTGCTTCTTTTTCAGCAAAAGGCAGGTGATGGGAATCATGCAGGCCCACCAGCATCCCATGAACAGAAAGGTTTTGATATGCTCTATACAATTGAAGATGCACCTCCGTGGTATCTCTGCATCCTATTGGGATTTCAGGTAACAAGTTGATTGAGCTCGGGGCCGGTGCTACCATTAGGCCAACTAGACAGCTGCCTAGGGCACAGGACTAAAGGGGGCGCCGGAAACGCCTTGAAAAAAAAATACAGCACTCTCAGTGGGAAGGGGGGCGCTAAATATCTGATCTTGCCTAGGGCACCAAACTGCCTTGCACCGGTCCTGATTGAGATCCATCTGTATCTAGGCTCTCTTGGGACTGGGGCCAAAGAAACTCAGCTGTTCCTGATGGCTTTTCTGCATGTTCAGTCTAAATAATTCTCATGGTGATTGTTTCTCAAACCGCTATATCAGACTCACTATTTATTGAGAGGAGGAGGAGGATTATGTAAGCCACCATGGGTTCCTTGCAGGAAGAAAGGCGGGGTATAAATATAATAAATAAATAATAAATAAATAAATTACCTGATAATTCCTTATCAATCATACAATTATTTAAAAGGTACAGGTACTAGCTTTACTATGAAGGCATATACGGTGCTTGCTCTGTTCCCTCTATTGCAGCGTTCTCCAGCCTTGGGTCCCCAGATGGTTTTGGCCTACAACTCCAAGCTACGCTGGCTGGGGCATGCTGGGAGTTGTAGGCCAAAAACATCTGGGGACCCAAGGCTGGAGAACACTGCTCTATTGTTTACAGTGATGAGATAATCTGCTTTGTTGATCTGCAGTATTAACTTCTGTAGAATTGTTTGTCTTACTTATACTTTTTGATGTTTCCCCTGCATTTTCATTCACTGATGTCAAATGCCTTTTTAAATCTCTGAAATTTTCTACAGAGATGGACAATATATGGTGTGTAGCCTTCATAAATCCCTAATACTGTCCTATCATCCCAGTTACTGATTCAGTGCTAAATAAACTGTGTGCTTACCCACACTTCAGCCATATACACAAACAAATGTGTGTGTATTTTAAATAATGCTAAGTGGGGAAAGGGGCTGCAGGGAAGGCATTTGGACATTTAAGGTGCAATCCTATGCATGTTTAGCCAGAAAAAAAAGGCCTACAACTCCCAGCATGCTCCAGCCAGCATGGCTGACTGGGGCATGCTGGGAGTTATAGGCCTTTTTTTCTGGCTAAACATGCATACCGTAGGATTGTGTTCTTAATTTTGTTGTGTTGTTGTTGTTGCCCCCTTAGGTTTTTTTTTTTTTTAAATATGTTTTGTACTTCTGCAAACCTCAGGGTTCCCTTGAGCATACAGATACCTCCTTTTTGTTTATCACTGGCCCCATTTTAGCTACAATTCTGTCAGCACTCCCCACTTGAGTTCACTATTAGAAGGAGTAATATAGAACTCTAAGGGCATTTCCTTGTGTAGTATTTTGCAGGTTTACATAGTATATATATCTCAAAAATCTGCTAGGTCCAGTACAAAAGCACTGTATATATATATATATATATATATATATTGCTCGATACAGATAGAATATATTAATTGCTAGATACAAAGATTTATAGCATTTTTATTTTAACAAAATGAACATCTGGATGAAACCTGAAGTGGATATATAACATGTACTATCTGTGTACTATGGAATGGAGGGCTTCTTTTAGTTAGGAATGAAAGGGGAACCTTACTGTGGTTTCAGTTTTGGGAATGTGTCTAATAATGTGCTGTTTTGACCCACCCTCCCTCCGAATTTTCCCTCCAGCATTATTTGACCTGTTTCAGTGGTACCATCGCTGTTCCTTTCCTCCTGGCAGAATCCCTGTGTGTTGGGAAGGACCAGTACACCATCAGTCAGCTCATAGGCACCATCTTCAGTTGCGTGGGAATCACCACTCTCATCCAAAGCACTGTGGGGATTAGGTATGTTTTGCCCACCTCGCCCGTTTGATGAATGTGGAAAGAGCAAGGCGTAGTAGTCGGGTGGTGGCAAATCATGCTCTTTCGTTTTGACAATCCAGGCTTCCTCTGTTTCAAGCCAGTGCCCTGGCATTCCTGGTTCCTGCCAAATCTATCCTGGCCCTGGATAAATGGAAATGTCCTCCAGAAGGTAATTCAAACTTACATAGCTTGCTGGTTGGTAATTCTCTTCAGGGCGTCTCGCTTGAGTGAATAAAGTCAACCACTTTCCAAGTGGTGATGTACTACTATATTATATGCATGTAACCGCACGGAAGGTTTACCCTCTGTAACACCGTGCCTTATACTGAGGGAAATTTTGACACACATCTGCATCTGTCCAGAAATCTGGGGGAGCAGGGGAATGGTACAAGTCTCCTGACTATTGGTGGGATGAGTAGCTCCCCACATGGTTAGTTACCATTCGGTAGTTAAGGGAGCAATCCTAAGCATGTTTAGACAGAAAGAGTCTGAGAGAGCCAGTGTGGCGTAGTGGTGAGAGTGTTGGATTGGGACTTGGGAGATCCGGGTTCTATTCCCCACTCGGCTATGAAACTCACTGGGTGACTTTGGGCCAGTCACTGACTCTCAGCCTAACCTACCTCACAGGGTTGTTGTGAGGATAAAATGGAGAGGAGGAGGATTATGTAAGCCGCCTTGGGTTCCTTGAGGGAAAAAAGGCAGAGTATAAATATAATAAATAAATAAATTAAAATGAATGAATAAGAGTCCTACAACTCCCAACGTGGCTGGCTGGGGAATGCTGGGAGTTGTAGGACTTTTTTCTGTCTAAATCTGCATAGGATTACACCCTAAAGGATCTTTTCCCATATGAACATAATGGTGGTGTGGGGAACCTGTGGCCCCTCCAGATGTTGTGGGACTCCAGCTCTCACTAGTCTTATCCCTGACCTAAAGGCTGCAATCCTGAGCTTTTCTACACAAGACTGTTAATCCGCTGTATCTACTTTCGGTTTTGGTGCAGAATTAGATCTGAGCACTACACGAGGAGTGTTTCCTTTCCTGCTTTTCCACTACATAACCTCTAGGTGGTACTGTGGTATAGCAGAATAAGGCAAATACGCAAATGAAAAAGGTGTTTTCTTTTGATTTTACAATTAAATACCGCATTTTCCCTGCTTTAAAAAATCTCACCAGAAGTGCTCTTTAGACACAGAAATGAAACTGGAGGGTCATGATGGCATCTAAAGAACCCATTAGCAACCATGAGTAGGGAATGACACCCACGTGATAAATGCCTTGTATAGAAAAGCCCCCTATGTGCACTTACTAGGAAGTAAGTCCTTTTGAAATCAGTGACACTTACTTCTGAGCAAACATGCATAGAATTGTGCTGTAAATCACCTTCTCCCATAGGAATCTGCCTGTCAGTTGACTTCTTCATCAGAGGTTTTTCTTTGGGCGCCCCCTGGCCACCTTCAGATGTTAAATTAGTGGCTCCCAGAGACAGGGTCTTATCTGTGGTGGCACTTTAATTATGGAATTCCCTCCTAAGCATATTTGTCTGGCACCATAATTATTATGTTTCAGAGACCAAGCTAAGTCTGTCCTTTTTGTCTTCAGTGACAACTAATATATATCTGCTCTTAGCTGCTGTCTACTGGTTGGTTGGTTGGTTAGTTGGTTTTTTAAGTGGTGTTATTTGCTTTGTTTTATTGTTAGTATTTTATATAGTTTTAAATTCTAGATTTTATTATATTGTGCCATATATACATGTGAAGAAAAGAGCCTTTGCGGGTTCACACACACACACACACACACACACACACACACACCCTCATGTGTGAACCAGCTAAAGGCTGGGGGTGGGGTGTGCATAGTTCCTGTAGAAGGGATGGTGCCTGGAAGTCTGGAGGAGCCAGGCTGAGGGCTTTCATATGCAGATGTAGTTCAGGCCCAGTAAGCCCTGACTCATGAGTCTCCCTCCCCCTGCCTGGCCAGGTGAAGTTGATCTTGATTGGCTGGGAGGCAGCAGTTACAGGGAGGAGGGGAGGGGGGGAAAGGTATATTTCCCAAAGCGTGGGTTTTGGTCTTTGTTCTACCCGGCTGTGGTAATGGCGGTAAGCCAAGGACCCCAGGCAGCTCCTGGTGAAATTAGCTGGATTGAGGGCTCTAGTAAAGGCAAGCCTTGTGGGAGTTTTACCCATCTCAGACCTTCGGGTAGGTGTGGTAATCTCCCTCGGGCAGCGAGGCTGTGCTGGATTTAACCCTTGAAGAGAACACCCTCAGGTAACAGGTGTGTGCCTGAGAGATATTAAGGAATCAAGTTTTATTGTTTTGCAGCTTTACTGTGTACTAAAGTCTCTCTCTCTTTATTTTGTGTGCTTCTCTCATTTCCCTAATCTTGTTGTAAAATGCTACCAGAATAAACCTTGTCCTGGTTTTACCCCACATGGTGTTTGTGGATTGCTCTGTGGCTTCAGTAACTAAATCCAGGTTACAGAATTAAAGGCAAGTCCCTGAACAGAGATCCAAGTAGGATTGCAGACAGCTGAGGCTGGCAATCTGGTACCTTGAGATCTCTGGGGGTCTTGGTTCCTTTAGAGTAAGAAAGGGTGGGGGTGTGGCGGGCCAGCCAGCCCCCCCTTCCTCCACAATGTATTACTGAAAACAAACAAACTAGTTTTAAATTATGTTTGTAAGATGCACTGAAGATCTAAATGGTGGAAAGGTGGGGGTGTAAATCTTTTGAATGAACTGTCATTCCGACTGAAGATTCCAATTCTAGAGTAGCACCTTACAGATGAGAAATTCCAGAGATGAAAACAGATCAAGCATCAGAGACAGGGGAAGATGGCATTGGTCAGTACAGTCATGCCTTGGATTGAGAGCATAATTCGTTCCGGAAACGTGTTTGTAATCCAAAACACTCTTATATCAAAATGAAATCCCCCCAAAAAAATTTGTACAGAGATCTTTAATTTAAGCCGTACTACAGTACTTGTATTGCAAGACGTCGCTTGTATATCAAGTAAAAATAATAATAATAAATATTTAAAAATTTGCTTGTCTTGCAAAACGCTCTCAAACCAAGTTACTTGCAATCCAAGGTATTACTGTATAGACAAATGCTGGCAACAGTTTCCTGTCCACGGAAATGAATGACAGGGACAATGACCCCAAACTGAAAAGCTTGTGACAGGGCACTGAAGCAGCATCAAATTCCCAAGGCCCATCTTTCCAAGATGCCCAACCACAGGCCTGTGGGAGGTGGAGCTCAAGCCAGTCCGATACTGAGTGGGTTCGCATGACACAGCAACCCCAGGTCCCCCGTCCGTCCCCCCGTGTGTCTAACAGACGATTGGGCACAGCGGGGCTCCGGGCCCACCTCCTCCCCCCCTTCCCTCCTTGGTCCTCCCGCAGGTATCCCTGGGGACACTGCGGGAGCACCAAGGTTTCCTTGGAGCTGCTGCAAGCCATTTCATGAGCGCCGTGGCTTGTGGTTTTATTTTTAAACCTTTTTTTTTTTTTTTTTTAAGATTGTGAAAGCTGCCTCTTGGGGGACTTTTGCGATCTCTGTTTTTGGCATCTGTGAGCTGCTCCCCCAAGAAGCCTCAGTGATACCTTGGATGGGCTCCCCTGGTCGCCCTCCTTTTATTTAGTTCAGATTCTGAGAGCGAATGAGTGTACTCATTTTTTTTTTTTTTTAACTCGACCAGCCCAGTTTGCACAAACCGGGCCAGTCAGGTTACTGCAAGGGGACCCTGAGGTAGGTACTGGCCGGGGTGGGTACCTGCTGGCAAAATCCAGCAGGCACCTACCCTGTAGAGTGCCTACCCCAGGCGGCATATAAATATTCCCCCACCCCTTGCAAGGAGAGGACAGCTCTGATTTGACAGGTCCTGAGCCATCATCTGCTCGCAAAGGAAAGCACCTCTTTCCCCCTTTTTGCAGCACAATCCTCTGCTTTCTTTGGGGGAGATCTGGTGTCCCTAGGGGCCCCCCAGTTTTGAAAATTCCCCTGAATAAGCCACCCTGAATAAGCTATGGCGGGTTCGCACAACATGATGACAAGCCCCCCTGGCTTATAAGCCAGGGGGGCTTGTCATGTGGTGTGAGCCCAGACACTAAACTAAAAATTAAATTGAAAAGAGATCCCAGCTGTGCTGAAATAATACCATTCATGACTGTTATAGCATGGTAGAAGGCTTGGTCTCTCCAGTATCAACCTCAATTCTCCCCCCACTCCAGATATTACCTCAGTTCAGCTTCAGTCACTTGTTGGATCCTAGAAAATGGGGCTGTATTGGTTCTGTATGCCTCTTCTTTATCAGTTAGTTTTGACTACAACCACAGGTGGTTTCTTGTTTTTGTTTTGTATGGTCATCATGGGGAGGGGCCTCTGCCCCCCTGCGCAATCTTAGGGGGCCTCTAGCCCCCACTTCCCTCTTCAGGAGTCTTTGGGCTTCTCTATATGAGGCATTTATTATGTGCTTGTGATTCCTTAGTCACGGTAGTTTGTGAGTGCTTTACACGACGTTGTCATCCTCCAGGGCCTCTCCCGTGCTTCCCAAGTATTTCTGCAACTTTTTTTTTAGACCGGGGAACGTCTGCTATTATCTGGAAATGGCAGAATGAACCAAAATGAGAAGCTCGTGTATTTTCGCAATTCCACTATATTGCATCGCCACCTTCTGGTTGTGTAGTGGAATGTATAGAAAGGCAGAGAAAGAAATAACCGGGGACGGGGGGGGGGGGGGACGGGACGGACACACATGTAAAGGAACCGATCTTAATCCCACAAAGAATCCGGAAGCAGAAGCCTCCGGTAAAGTAGTGGGTTAAAAGCTTCATGTGGAGAAGCCCCTTGTGGGTCTCAAGGGATATACTGGCTTTAAGCCAGTCTTTCCCCACTTTCCCAATGCCAAGTGATCAGTAATAGAAGGAGCTGGTCCAAATGGTGCACACCAAGATATGGGGGAACCAGACGAGACTGCAGGAAGGGGTCAGGACAACTTAGGTTATGAGAGGGTGGGGAAGAACTGCATTCCCCATATGCAAAATATTATGCATCCCTGAAGTAGAAGCACAACTTGGAGGGAAAATGTCTGGATTGCATTGAAACAAATGAGTAACAGCTGCGCATTTATTGTGCTAATTGCTGATCACATGGATCACTTGCTCAGAGGGCTTCAGTGACAGGCAGCCACTGTGTGTTAGGCTTGATTGCAGATTCTAGGCCCAGTCTGTTAAGTAATACTCTGGTAAATAAGCTTCATTTACTAAAAGGTTCTCCCTGTGCCTCTGTTAAGCAAGTTGCTTAGTTCAGCTGTCTCCTTGTTTCTGTTCTCATGTGTGTTTACCTTTCTTGCTTGATAATGCAGAGGAGATCTATGGAAACTGGACATTACCACTGAACACATCTCACATATGGCAACCAAGGATAAGAGAAGTATGTTGAACCAAGTCGCCAGCCTGCCTGGGTAGGGATGACCCATGTTCCACACAGCAACACTGGTCAGGAAGGGATCTTCTCCCTAAATTAACACATACCCTGCGGTTCCAGTATAATGCTTTTCTATGAGAGGAGTGCTTTGGAATTAATCCTGTGGGGCTACACATGTGGAAATATGTTAAACTGAAATGCAGAGTTCACATCAATTTTGCCAGAAAGATCTGTGAACAGAAGCTGGCGGGAATTCTGTACACCACTCAAAGATCTCCAGAGATTTCTTAGTAAATATTTCCTTATGTGAAAGAATCAAGAACGAACTGTTTCACAGTGCAATCATATATGTGTCAACTCAGAAGCAAGCCCTATTGAATTCAGTGGGGCTTACTCCCAGGCAAGTGTGTATAGAATTGCATCTTCATCTCATATTTCTCCTTGTCTTCTTGATTAGATAGATGGGACTTTGAGCAAGATAAAAACATTTAGGAAGTGTACTATTTACAAATATTTTCAAACTATAATTAAATAAAATATACTTTGCTCGGGTTATGGAGACTAAATCCAGGTGCTCCTTCACTACATGTCGAGGTTTATAGATCAGAGACTAACAGTGCAATCCTATGCATGCTTACTCAGAAGTAACTCCAACTGTGTTCAATGAGGCTTGCTCTTAGGAAATTGTGCATAAGATTGGCAGCCTTAGACTGCGCTCCTTTGCATATTTACACAGAGGTAACTCCTGCTGTGTTCGGTGGAGTTTACCCCCAGTGAGTGTTCTTAAGATTACAGTCTGAGTGATCCCAGACAAGGAAGTCAATTGAAAAACTGTAATTCTTTTTAAAATTACGCAACCCAAATGATGCCTACAAGTAAATCCATGCAAATTACCAATTTGCACAATGTTTCACAGAATCTGGGATTTCTTGCTGCAAATTAGGGTGGCCACTTATGCATCACCAAAAAAAGAAACAAAAGAATATAATGATTTTCATATGCTAATTTATATGTATAGCTGCAAATTTGGAAATACTATAATTTAAATAGACATACAATACATCTCTCAACATGGTGACCTGTGTGCCTGCTCACAGTCTACTGTCCAGATGTTGACTGCTGATGGGTAGCTTCAAGGCCCCCTGCTTGTTCTCCTCTCTTAGGGTTTTTTTAATCTTTAAACCAGACTTGGAATGGATAGCTCTTCAAATGGAGGATGCCTCCAAATAGAGGACTGTCCTCTGTAAAGTAGGAAATATAGCCACCCTTGGGATTTTTGGTGAAATGTGACCTTACTGGTCTTGTTTAATTGCCAGTGTTGCACCCCTGTCAGTTTAACTTAATCTTTTCCCCATTTCTCCCATAGATCCAAGGAGCAATCATTGTTTCCAGCTTGGTGGAAGTGGTAATTGGGTTGGTGGGCCTCCCCGGGGCCTTGCTCAGCTATATTGGGCCTCTCACCGTCACACCCACTGTCTCCTTAATAGGTCTCTCCGTGTTCCAAGCTGCAGGGGACAGAGCCGGATCGCACTGGGGCATTGCAGCACTGTAGGCTCTATTTTCTCTATACTGCAGAATTTCAGACTGGTGCAAGAGTAGCGGGGGGGGGGGGGACCTGTAGAGTTGCAGAACTACCACAGAATCTCAAAGGAATTAACTGCAGAGATACAAACTGGCCAGTCACCCAAATGCTCCCTCATCATCTCACTCTTCTGCCAGACCATCCCCAAGTGAAGCAGTGAGTGAAGATGGCTGTTCTTCAACTGGTCAGATTTTCAGAAAGGGTGTCTGTGTGTAGATGAAAACAGGAAGGACACTTTAGTACTATATAGGGTGCTGGTGGCTATTTAAATTAAAGATACCAGATAGGTGTTCATTTGAGATAAACTGAACAGGTCTACAGCACGGTGAGAACACTGTGGTCCTTGTTTCAATCTTCATTCCCATGAGGTTTCTAGTTCTGCATTTCTGTTGTACATCTGCATAAAGATTGTGTGTTTATTCAGATCTATGCATAGTGGTCCCATTTCACTGGGAATTACACACACGAGTGCATTGGCTGAATTGCTTGTAACACAGCTTAAAAGCTGTGAATACAAACATGTGTGTGTAAATGCATAGCCTTTAAACTGAGAGTTATAGGCCATTCAGCTGCCATATTCACTTGTGTGTGATTCCCATTAGATGGGATGAAGATAGCTTTATGGATCTGATTTTCAATCCTTTCCCATTGGATCTTCAATTTCATATGAAATGCTCACCAGCTGGTTAGCTATAATGTTATTGTTCGGGGGGGGGATGTAGGAAAAGGCAGTGGAAGGAAGAATAGTATTAGACTTCCTTAGTCATTGCTTTGGCAATTATTTCAGTAGAGTTCAAGTTCCAAAGTGTGTGTGTGTGTGTGTGTGTGTAGTATGTCAGCTCTGACCACATCACATCAATAGTGTAGTGGTAAATTTTGAAGAGCAGGTGCTCATCATGAGTCCTTCCCTGTAGCCCAAGTCCCCAAGGAGAGTCCAAAATGGCAGACAGTCATGTTGATCCATATCAACAAACCAGTTCTTAGCAGTTTTCATCTGCTAGGAGCAGGTCTTTTGTAAAGCTGATGGGTCTTAATTGCCCCCTTCAAGACCAAGCCACCCCAAAATACTCTACATTGCAACAGTATATTGTTGCTGGGAAAATTCATTTCCCCCCAGCTGCGGTGGATTGCAGGGAGCAGGGAATTCTGAGGGGGGTGGCAGATGATGTCAGTGTCCCTGCTAATAAAAAATGTGGCAGCCCTCATCCCTGTGAGCCCTGGCACTGTATCACATCACACATCACACATGAACGTAGGGCCAGCTCCAGTTCTGAGGGGTCCCCTCTTACATTGATGGTCCCTCTCAGGTTTATCCGGCAGTGGCAGCAGCACTCCAAGGCTGGCTGGGAGCTGCCGTTTTAATTTCCCACAATGCTCTGCAGTGCCCAACATAGTGTCACTCCAGGGTACTTGTGGGAAATGAAAATGGAAGCTGTTTGTTAAGGAGGGCCTGGGGCACAAATCAATACTGGTATGCCCTGCTGTGGCAACGGCAGCTAACCTAGGATTCCAGGTGATGACTCTGGGCATGGATCTGAATCAAATCCATATATATATATATATATATATATATATATATGCCCCTGCGACTGAAAATCTTAGTAAAATCAGAAAATGAACACTGATCTTAAAACAAGCAAACAAAACTGAGTAAAATCCAGAGAAAGCTAAGTACCATTGAAATCCATGGGGAGGAAGCGCCTGACTATCACGTAGATTCAACTTTCTTATGGTTGTCACCATTAGATGCCGAATCAGAAAGAAGGAGCATTACGGTCTACATACTGTACTGATTTGAGGACTTCTGGGGTGACGGGAAAGAAGCAAATTTGTAAAAGAAATGGAAAACTCAGTTGTACAGTTGGAATTACTAATCACTTCAGAAAATTAGACCAAATCCTCTCCAATGTTTTTAAATTTCTCTCTCCGGCCCAGCCAGAACAGACTTGGGGCCTGCTCATGTGACATACTGCTGATGCCAATTTTTGTTTTAAAACATGTAGAAGGAAAAATTGCCTAGATAATATGAAAGTTCTTGGCGAATTAGTCCTTAACAGTAGTAAAAGAAATCCAATTTGAAGTCGTGTGAAGTCCTCACGTTTCTGCACCAATTGCTTTTGATCTCTTGATCTTTCACCATGTCTCTTTTCTCTTTTTGAACAGGTCAATTTTTTTAATCGTTTTGTTTGCTCAGTACCTACGAAATGTGTCTTTTCTCCTCCCTGGCTACAAATGGGGGAAAGGCTGCACTGTGATCCGGATCCAGATCTTCAAGATGTTTCCAGTAAGGGGTGGCAGGGGTGTGTGTGTGTGTGTTCTACGTACTGGCTGAGAGGACAAGCTTGCCATAGTCACAATTTGGTCAGATTCCAAAGATTTTGCTCTATTATCTAAGAGGGCTTCTTTTATTTGTTCCTTTTTTTATTCCACCCCTCCTCCAGTGACATCAGGGTCATATAGATCAGGAGTGGGCAGAGGGTAGATTTCCAGCTCTCAGCATTCCTGACCATTGGCCATGCTGACATGGGCTTCTGGGAGTTGAAGTCCCAATCATCTGGAGATCTACCTTCTGGCAACCCCTGGTATGGATGGCTCAGCCACCACCATTGTATTCTCACCCTGTGGGGTAGGTTAAGCTGAGGGTCGCTGACTGGCCCAAGGGCACCCAGTGAGCTTCAGGGCTGAGTGGGGGTTTGAACATGGGTCTCCCCAGCCTATGCAGGGGTGGGTGACTTGTGGTCCTCCAGATGTTTGAGTCTACAACTCCCATCAGCCCCAGCAAGCATAGCTATGGTGATGGGCGATGGGAGTTGTAGGCCAAAACATCTGGAAGGCCACATGTTGCCCACCCCTGCCATCTAGAATGGCACCCTGGCTCTCTTATCCATGATCTGACACAGGGCACCTTGCCCCAGGGGCCATCCATAAAGCGGGTCATGCCTCAAGGAGGGAAGGAACCAGCAAAGTTGTGACAAACGGAGGGGCTGGGAATTGGTTAAAACAGTGCTCTCAGTGTGACCAGCAGAAGGAGATTTCAAAATATGTTGTTTGCTTCTTGAAACTCTATGCTATGAATGAGAGTGGGGGAAGTGCACATATTTATTCAGAGAGGGGGGGGGATCATGTAGAAAGGGTCTGAAACGTGTTGATGGAATACCATTTGAGTTTGTATCATGGAATGATATATGATACCAGAAATTATTTCAAAATGGGAAGAGAGCCAAGACAGACTGAGATTAACAGTAAAGCGGAAAGATTCTGCTCCTGCTTCTCCTTTGAACTATTCAGGCTGCAATCCTGTGCACAGTTTCCTTGGAGTAAGTCTCCTTGAATTCAGCAGCACTTACTTCTGAGTGAACACTCACAGGATTGGGCTATAAGTGGGCCCGACAAAAGCCTGAAGGCTATGAGTGTGATAAATATGAAGTGCACAATATATTTAGATGATGCTTTAGAAACATTTATTTGCCTCTTCCTGCAGCTGCTCCCCTTTTTCAGATTTTTTTTTTTTAAACTGATAAGTATATTTGGAAGGCAATGGCACTATCTACATCTCTCCGTGTCTCCTCTTCAGATCATACTGGCCATTTTGGTGGTCTGGCTGCTATGTTACATCCTGACAGTGACGGACGTGTTTCCTCGTGATGCAAACGCCTATGGATTCAAGGCAAGAACGGATGCTAGAGGAGAAATCATGTCAATTGCACCGTGGTTCCGTCTTCCCTACCCTTGTAAGTAGTGGGTATTACCTTATGGCTCTCCCACACCCAGTTTATTTTTACAACAACCCTGTGAGGTAGGCAAGGCTGCGGGATTAGTGAGTGGCCCAAGGTTACCCACTGAACTCCAAAGCTGAGTGGGGATTAAAACACAGATTTCTCATCTTGGTATATGGAACGATGGCAAATAGCCATGGCAGAAAACCTGAAGTACCAACTGAAACTAACCAAAGGCAAAATCAGAACATCCGACTTCTATGAAATATGGCATGATTTTATTTTATATACTAACCAGGGACATATGCAGCAATAGTTGTCAAAGCCTTTCCTCAGACTATGGAAAAGAGAATAAATATAAGTTGTTATTATGAAGAACTATAAAGAAAACCTCCAAGCAGCTAGCGGATTACACCTGTCTTTTGGTTTGTAAAGTAAAGGGTGTGTGTGTGTGAAATGTATTACTCTCTGTCAATTAGATTTAAATTTGATGTCTCTTTGTTCTATTTGTTTTTGTTTTGGAAAATTAATAAAATGTTAAAACAACAACAGCACAGATTTCTCCAGTCTGTCCAACATACTGGTCCTCTCATGCATGTTGTACTGGACCTCCCCAGGGGGCCATCACTTCAGGGGCCATCCATTACTGTTGCCATTCATCAAGGAGAGCAGCTGCCCAGGGCCGTTGATGCTCTCTGATTTTGTATATAGAATCTGATAGAAATTGGATTTCAATTTCTTTCTTCTTCTTCTTTTTTTTATAGCTTTATTGTCCTTCTGATTGTGAAAAGATATTTGAAAACATTTAAGGTGTTGTTTGACCTGGCTGCTGGCCAGGAACTCCTGTGCTCAGTATGACTCATTGCTCCTCCCTCAGACCCTTCAGACATGTTTTCCCATTTATACATTCTGACTCTCCTTCCACTTACCTACAATGCCCCCCCCCCGCAAAAATAACACCAGCACAAATTCAGAGAAAAGTCCCCCCTAAAAGTACATAAAACGAGTTAGTGAAACTAAGCAGATATGCCTAATTTTTTGTTGATTTGGTTTTACCTTGAGTGCAGAATTTGAATTTTTAAGGTTTGGGTTTGCATATATCTGAGGCATGTCTCTATTGTCCCTTTCCCCTTATATTTGCCTGGTGCATGAGTATGAACTGCATCGTCTCACTTCTATGCCTTTTCCCTGCTCTCTGTCTTTCAGTGCTGCCTCCTAAATGGTGCCATGGCCCTTCTCTCTGTTCCTCAAGCCATGCGTGTCCAGAAAAAGAGCTGCATGGTGGGGAGGGGAGGAGCATACAGCTGAGCGAACCCACGTGCTTTTCTTTGGCTCCCACATTTCCATCTCAAGGTTTGAGCCTCATCTATCTAGATCAGGAGTGAGCAACTTGTGGCCCTCCAGATGTTTTGGCCTACAACTCCTGTGACCCCTCAACATTGGCTATGCTGGCTTGGGCTGCTGGTGGGAGTTGTGGGCCAAAACATCTGGAAGGCCACAAGTTGATTGCTCCTGATCTAGATGGGGTTAAAGCTAGGCAGGGCATGGAGAAAAGGAAAAGAGTTTGACCCTAGTCTTTTCTCTCCAACTCTAGTTGCTTCCATGTAACCTCAAGCTGGTAGGAACCTTCCAGAACAGGAGCTGGACAGTGATACACACTTATCTCCCATGCCTTTTCTCATTGCATTCCATCCCTTGATGGGGCAAAAGCTAACCCCCCCCCTCTCAAAATTCATTTCCTCTTGATAATTTGAGATATCTAAAGCCACAAAATTCTGGAAATGTCCATGCTACAAGCCCAGTTCTTTCTACAGGTGCTGTTTGTACTGCTGAACCTTTGTGGATGATGGGGGCACCCTGCAATTGGGGTGGTGAGTGTGCTGCACGAAGGAGGCGCCCTACTCTGGCAGCACTTGGGAGGAGCAGCTCCTCCCAGCACTGGCGAAGTCCCTTTGCCTGTGGCCCTGACTGGGCAGCCCGAAGAAGGCACCCGGCTCAGGTAACACTTGGAGAAGCTGCTTCTCCAAGTGCCAGCTGAGTCCCTTTCTCCGAGCAGAGAGAGGCAGGCACGGAGCTCTGCACCTCTCTCTGCACAGAGAAAGAAAAAGATTTAGTGGGTTGGGGACGGATGGTATCAGGGGTGGGGACAGGACCCTGCCCCCTTTATATCATCCAGCCCACTGGATTGGTCCTGGAGGGGGCAATCTGCCTGCCCCCCAGAACAAAAAAGGTTCCCCGCCCTGTCATAAAAGAGAAATCACCCCTAGGGCTGGGGTTTGGGCCACATGATTGGAAATATTAAAATTCAAAATTTGCCTTGCATTGTTTGCTTGAGATGCCTTGAGATGCATGCAATGTACCTTCAGCTCCAGCTAACACCTGCTTGCCTGTGCTTATTCTAGGCCAGTGGGGAATGCCCACGGTGACAGCTGCTGCTGTGCTGGGAATGTTCAGTGCTACCTTGTCTGGGATCATTGAGTCCATTGGGGATTATTATGCTTGCGCTAGGCTCGCAGGTGCTCCACCTCCACCTGTGCATGCCATCAACAGGTAAGAGACACACAGCTTTCTTGCATCACTTGGCTATTTGATGCACAGTTCTGAAAAGCTTGTGGAGAGTGACAATTCACAGTAGGCAAGGCATTAGATGCCTGGAAGAACTTGGCTCCAGTTCTGCATTTTGTGATGCCAGAAATATTGTCCCAGATCATAGGGGTGGGGGAGGGGAAGAAGAGCTTTTTACATAATCAGTTACACGGGGACAACAAACCCTTGACACACTTCAACCTCTGATTTGTTTACACAGTCAAGGAGTCAGTCCAAGAGACTATAGTGTCTGCTTTATATTTTTCAATTTCTGAAGCAAGAAATGAGAATGATTGCCACCCCCTGGAGGAATGGGTAGCTAGTGCATTTGGCATAACATATAGCAGAATGAAAAATTGGATAGGGTCTGTTGCAGCAAAAACAATCAAGCGTCTTGTGGCCACTTAAAGACTAACAAATGTATTATGGCATAAGCTTTCATGGGCTGCAGTCCACTTGATGTATGAAGTGTTACCTTGAGTTACAAGTTTATATACACACACATGGTGTGTGTGTGTGTGTGTGTGTGTGTGTGAGAGAGAGAGAGAGAGAGAGAGAGAGAGAGATTATAAACAGGGAGAAATTAAATAAAGAATGTACAGTGATAACTACCTTATTAACAGTGGCCATTCACAAAACAGCTGTTGGGTGACAACACAGACATCCTTTCAACATCCCAGGATGCTCTGCAACTGAGCTTGAACAAATGAACTTCAAAGACAGATTTCAAT
Organism: Shinisaurus crocodilurus; assembly: GCA_021292165.1. Classification (NCBI taxonomy): domain Eukaryota; kingdom Metazoa; phylum Chordata; class Lepidosauria; order Squamata; family Shinisauridae; genus Shinisaurus; species Shinisaurus crocodilurus. The sequence goes on from CM037879.1 coordinate 163,565,441, forward strand.
CCAAAGCATCTGAACTACAATTCATCAAGAGGTTCAGCTGCATCTTCTGTGGCTTGAATAGGGACAAAAGTGTGTGTGTTTTACACAATCAGCTCATTAATGCTAGGATGCCTGTGTTATCACCCAACAACTGTTTTTTGAAAGGTCTCTGTTAATAAGGTAATTGTCACTGCAATTATACGGTATTTATCACTGTAATTGTAATGTAATTAAGGTAATTATAACTGGTAACTTTATATGTGTGTGTATGCGTGCGTATGTGTGTGTCTGTGTGTATATCTATGTATGTCTGTCTGTCTGTCTGTCTATCACACATAATTGTAATTTAGGATAATGCTGAGTCCACAAAAGCTTAAGCCATAATAAAATTGTTAGTTTTTAAGGTGCCACAAGACTGTTTGTTTAGAGCAGGGCTCTCCAACCTTGGGTCCCCAGATGTTGCTGGCCTACAGCTCCCAGCATACCCAGCCAGCATGGCTAATGGCAAGGGGTTCTGGGAGCTGTAGTCCAGCAACATCTGGGGATCCAAGGTTGGAGAGCCCTGGTTTAGAGTAAAGAAGTTTAGTGTTTACAGCAACTCAGGACAGGCGGCTGCTCCCATCCCAAATGACAAAGTTTGTTACCAGGCATGACAAATGGCTATAGACTTGAAGTTTGGTGGGACAAGGAAGAGCACTTACTCCTGTTCCTTAGTGCAGTTGTTTTCATGTGCCTATATGACAGTACCTGCAGAACGGGATGCACCATAGCAGCCTTCAGGTCTTGTAATCTAGCATTGCCATGGTCTGTCTCTGGACACAAACAAGTCATCCTTCTTGTATGGCTTGTGTCCATGGTCTGCTTTTTAAAGTTGCCGATTTTACGTGTTTCTTTAACTATTGTTTTTCATTGTTTTATGATGTTTTAATATTGTAATTCACCATGGGGCCTTTGAAGGCTGAGCATTTGTCAGCTAAAATGCATAAAAATAAATACAAAACGAATTTCTTTCCTACAAAAACTGCTGGGAGAGAGAGAAGCATGGAAAACCTAATGCAAGGGTTGGTTGTTGTTTTTTTGTCTTTCCCCTCAGGGGCATTTTTACAGAGGGAATCTCTTGTATAATTGCTGGGTTGCTGGGGACTGGCAATGGTTCGACTTCCTCGAGTCCTAACATTGGAGTCTTGGGCATCACCAAGGTATTGCACTGCAATGTTTGATAGCATTTTCTGTTTCTAGGATCTTGCGGGATTCCTGCCAGTCACGGTGCATGATGGGGCTATGCTGGGAGGAGACTCAGGAGCATCTGCTGGAGCTGAACACAGCTGCATGCCTGCATGCTTCTCTCCTGTGCTCCAGGAGGAGCACAAGGCTTCCAGTTTAAGGCACCTGTGCCAGACAAGCAGCAGGTTTTAATCTTCCAGGCAGCTACACCCTAGTTTGGGTTTCTGGTTACTTTGATTTAATTCACATGATGACCATTTACCATGGAAATCACTGAAATAATCTGGTGGTCTCTTGATAGGAAAAAATGCCTTGAGTTCTGGTTTAAGAACATAGGAAGCTACTTTATACTTGTCCATCTAGATCAGGGCTCTCCAATCTTGGGTCCCCAGATGTTGCTGGCCTACAGCTCCCAGCGTACCTAGCCAGCATGGCTAATGGCAAGGGATTCCGGGAGCTGTAGTCCAGCAACATCTGGGGACCCAAGGTTGGAGTGCCCTGATCTAGATTAAGTATTGCCTACTCCATTGGTAGGCAACCTTTGGAGCCTGTGGGCACATTTGTAAATTTGAGAAACTGTCCTGGACACAGCCATAAAATGGCTGTTATGGGTTGGCATGGCTAGTGACAAAGGAGAAGTAGCCTGCCCAGAGGCATTCATGGAAGATGAAGATGGCAGCAGCTAGAGGATCTCACTTCACTTTGAAGCAATCCCAGCTGCCAGTAAGGAAGAATATAAATATTTTTAAAATAAAAACTGGGAGGAGTAGGGTGACTTGGTGGGCACCACATTGCCTACCCCTAGTCTACTCTGACCAGCAGTGGCCTTGAAGGAGCTTGGCAAGATCTTTAACATTGCCCAATCCTTTTAATTGCAGATGCCAGGGATTGAATCTGGGGTCTTCTGCATGCTAATCATGTGCTCTGCTACTAAGTTATGGTGCCTTAAGAGGATGTTTTTGTATTTTTGATTCTGTGGGTGTAACTTTGGCAGAAGTTTTGAGAGGCCAAGGGGCGGAACTTCTGCTCTGTTGCCTTACTTATCTGTTGTAATACTGTTACACTGAAGGATATCAAGTGCATAGAATACCACCCAATGGAACTATCTGACTCCATGGTAGCTGAATGAGAGTTGTCCCTAGTTGTCCCACATCAAATTCCCTTCTCACATATTCCAGGGCCACAGATAAAGGATTTGTGCATTGATACCCTGCATCGGGTGATGGTGGCTGTTGACCGCATCCTTCTATGCTGCTGTGCCAGAGCGTCATCCTAAACTGGTCTTGTGATTTTTGATGTTGCTGCATGTTGTGATGTAGCATAACATTCCTGGCATGCCATCCACATACACAGATTTGTCAGTGCAGAAACTTGAACCACGTAGCCATTTTGCATGGCTTATTGTTGGATTAATCCAAGTCTCCAGCTGGAACAATCTTTGCTCTCAGAAAAACATAAGAAGCTGGGAGGGGAGTTCTTGATCATCATCATCATCATCATCATCATCATCATCATCATCATCATCATCCCACCCATTTTCTAAAGAGCTCACGGTGGTTTACATGGTTCTCCCCCCCCCCCTTTATCCTCATGACAAACCTGCAAAGTGGGTTAGGTTGAGGGATGTTGACTGGGTTCAGACAACCCAATAACCCACAGTCAAGGGTTGAGTGTGGGTTGTTGTTGAACCGTGGGTTGTTGTTGAAATGTGGGTTATTGGGTTGTCTGAACTCAGCTTCACTAACAAGTCATGGCTTGTTAACCACGATTAACTCATGAAGAGGGCCCATGGTTTGTTGCTGGGTTGTGAACTGTGGGTTGTTCACCATGGTTTGTTATCTTGGCTGGGTTCAGACAACATGATAACCCATGTTTCAGCAACAACCCACGGTTCAACGACAACCCATACTCAACCCTTGAGTGTGGGTTATCGTGTTGTCCAGGGATGGGGACTCGGACTCGAGGACTCGACTCGTGAGTCGGACTGAGTCCCCCCTCTGACTCGACTCGGACTCGAGTCCCAATATTTTTAATGGGACTCGAGACTCGACTCGGGACTCGAGACCAAGGACTCGTCAACATCCCTGGGCTGTTGACGAGTCTTCTGGCTGTGCCAGAAGGAGCGCGATCACCGGTGAAGAGCGCATGGAAGCGAGGCGTGCCGCTGCTCGGCCACTATGGACAGCTACCAGGAGCGCAGCCCCAATGATGTGTTGAGATTTATTTTGATTGATGTGTTGTTGTGGGGGGTTTGGGTTAGGGTCAGACATTTTGGGTTTGGCTGCCTCTGCCTGCCTGTTTCGGGTTCCCAGCCTCCTCTGCCTGCCTGGTCTCTTCTTGACCTGTTCAGCAGTTGAATTGTCCAAGACAAAGGCCTCTGCCTGCCTGCTTTGGGGTTCCCTGCCTCCTCTGCCTGCCTGGTTATTTTTGGGTTTGTCTGCCTGGTCTGTTCTTGCCAAAATCAGTTGCAGAGTTTTGAAATAAAAAGGCACACTTGTGCCTAGAATTTATTTAAGCCACACATCTGAAATAGCCTTATTTTGTTGGGGGGAAACCCCATTGATTTTAATAGGGACTCGTGGAGTCAGTTTTGGGAGTGACTCAGGACTCGTGACTCGTGAGTCACCATTTTGGACCAAGGACTCGGACTCGGACTCGAGACTCGGGTCCAAAGACTCGTGACTCGACTCGTGACTCGAGACCAAGGACTCTTCAACATCCCTGGTGTTGTCTGAACCTAGTCAGTGACTGGCCCAAAGTCACCCAGTAAGCTTCATGGCTCAGTGGGGATTTGAACCCTGGTCCTCCAGGCGCAGGCAGGTGGTTCCATCTGCTAGTGAAGCAGCCTTGGAATCTATTGTTTGCACAGCTGCAGCAGCTACCACAGATTAATAGGATTGGTGCGAAAAGATAAATGCAGAGGTACCATTCTCACTCCACATGCAAGGGAGCAAGCAAAGAGAGTTTGTTTCACTCTGATAAAATTACCCGAAGGGTGATTACACCAAACATGATGTTCCCCAAGGCCACACACCAGATTCTTCTGAGTAACAGCCCTGCTGCTGATAATAGACTGAGCGTACAACAATGTAGCCCAAGCAAAGCACTTTTTAAGTTTCATTGATTTCCGTGGGAGAGGTTTAGTCATATATTAAACTTATCCACTGCAATCAATGAAACTTAAAAGTGTTTAGGTTTGGCTGGAACATGCCTACAATAGTGATTTGTGTTCTCAAGGATCAGCCATCAACTTCTGGAAAGAACTGTTAAGTAAGGCTGCACCCAATACACACTTTCCTGGGAGTAAGCCCTATTGAACTTAGTGGGTCTTACTACTGAGTAGACATGAATAGGATTGCACTCCCCAAGGCCTATTCACATGTGAATAGCTACATGTGAATAGTTATCTCTGTTACAGTTAGAAACCCTACTGAAAGGTTAAAGTCTATATGAGACAGGTACCATAAAAAGAAAAAAAAGCGGTAGGGAGAGGGATCTCCTCCTATCCTGAGGGTGCAATCCTATGCACGTTTAGACAGAAAAAAAGTCCTACAGTTCCCAGCATTCCCCAGCCACAGCCAGCATTGCTGGCCGGGGAATGCTTGGAGTTGTAGGACTTTTTTCTGTCTAAACATGCATAGGATTGCGCCCTGAGAGGTTCAGAGTCAGCTATAGTACAACGGCCATTCCATTAAGTAAATGCAACAGAAGCATCATCACCATCATCACCTTTTATTTGTATGCCGCTTTCCCACAAAAATTGTGCCCAAAGCGGCTCACAACATGACAAATAAATAACAGTAAATATAATTTACGAAACATCAAGGAATACTAAATATAAACAATTTACAAAATTATTTACAAACGCAATAGCATCTGGGCGTCAAGAATGTAGAGAGAGGATTGATTGATAATATTGTGAAGGACTGATATATGACTCACTGGCTGTTACTTGTGTGGCTGGTTTGTCCTGTACAGGTGGGCAGCAGGAAAGTGGTGCAGTATGGTGCTGGGATCATGCTTGTCTTAGGAACCATTGGCAAGTTTACAGCTCTGTTTGCATCACTGCCTGACCCCATCCTTGGAGGGATGTTCTGCACGTTGTTTGGTAAGTTTTCTTAAACAATGGCAATCAATGGCACACCGAAGCAGAGCGATGAGGGTGGATTGCAAAATGAGATTTAGTTTTGGTCGTTTGGTTTCCTTTTATATCATATAAGAAGATGGGATCATCACAGCGGTGCCTGCCAGCAATTCATACTTCTTTATGGTGGGATGTAATCAGCTGGGGTGGGGGTGGGGGGGAACCATATAGAAATCGATTTCTGCTTACCAGTAACTTGAAAACTAGCATCCTACGAGCATTTATTAAGTTATTACAGTGTGTATATCAATCAAATTGTTTATTGTTGCTACCATGTTATTTCTGTAAAAATATGCATGAATTCTCCATTGTAAAATGGAAAATTAATAAAGAAAGATTTTTAAAAATTAATGTTGCTGTGCAAAATACAGTCAGCAGGAGATGATTGTTTCTTATTTATATTGCACCATCAGTGTACAAGGAAAGCTAGATAATACTGGTATAGTTACTTGCTAGTAGGTACATTAGTGTGGAGGTGTCCTGAAATGTTCAGTCATGATCCTGACATTAACTTTAGCATCAGAGTTTCTAGCAGATTAGGATGGCTGTTTTAGAAACCTGAAGGGGAAAGGATTTTCCTGTAGACAGAGGAAGAATGTCAGGTAGCTCAGTTCGCAATAATAAAATTAGTTCATGGGCGCCAAAACAAGTATTGAGCCTTTACTGGCCTGAAGAAGAGCCAGACTAGAGCAACTTCAGCCACAGCTGAACCTGAACCAGAATCAAAGTAAAAATGGTAATGATTTGATTCCCTGGTAGTAATTTAGATGTTAGGTGTGAGATTGCTATTTTTTTAAATTCAGAATAGGCATGATATGAATGAAAGTTTTAGAGATGGCCACAGCAAGATCATTTAATTAAATGGAAGAATGAAATGTATTTAGCAAACTTATGACAAAAAGCAAAGGCTGCAGTCCAATACTCTCTTACTTGGAAGTCCCATTGGACTCAATGGGAATTACTTCTGAGTAGACATGTATAGGATCACATAGGGGAGAGGGCCTTCTCAGTGCTGGTGACCCACCTTTGGAAGGTCCTTCCCAGGGAGACTCTCCTGGCATTCTATTCCTTTCAGTGCCAAGTGAATATATTTTTATTTGTTTTATTTTCCCTGGCCTTATTTAAACTGTGGTTGATCTACTAGATCAGCCTCCTGCAACCTGGTGCCCGCCAGATGTTTTAGACTTCTGCTCCAATCAGCTCCAGCCAGCATGGCAAATGGTCAGAAGTTGTGGGTGTTATAGTCTAAATCTAAAACATCTGGAGGGCACTAGGTTGGGGAAGGCTGGACTATGTTTTATTCTGCTGATGTGGTTTTATTCTTTTCTCTGACCTGGTTTTTTTTTTTTTTTTAACATGACTGTTTTAATTGAGTATTTTATCATTTTGTGACAATTTAATTGTTGTCCTGACCAGGAGAAGCAATACTCAAAGTTTATCTGCAGCCTGCAGATAAAACAGTGTGATTGTAGCATGATTGCAGGAAATGCATAAACCTGAATATCAGGCCATTCTTTGACTCAACTCTGTTTTGTATAAAGAGGAAAAGAGAAACAGAACAGCCTACAAATGATCTGTTCTGATTATGTGGACATGACTGCTGATTACAATACAAGCATCAAATTTTACTCCTGATCCACTGTTAATTTCTAAGAAGAGCAGCTCCAAGCAGGTTCAAACTTGCCTAGGCCTCCGATTTAGAAGCCGAGAACTTTGCTCTTGAGACTTGCCCTCTGCCCATAAACCTTGAAGGATGAGGGTCTGCTAGTTGCACATAACCTGGTAAATAACATGTGTAACACTGCCCACCCCCCTTAAAAAAAAAAGAGAGAGAGGCAAAGCAGCATTGGGAAGAGAACATTTCGAGTGGAGAGGTGGTGGGATGATAAGCTCTTTTTCTGCTCCAAATTTTGTCTTCTCAGCCGCTTCCTCCCTGTCTGATGCGGTTTGAAATGTATGGTTTGCCCTTATAAACATATGATTTGAATCCCATGGGGGAAAAGGCCACTTGGGAGTGGGGATCTGGAGCTGGAATAGATTAATCACCCCCTCCCTCCTCTGCTGCTTTCCCACTCTAAAATTCCTCCTCCCAAAGTGGCTTTGCTTAAAAACAACAAGGCCAGGGCATTGTTTCATGCTTTACCACGGAGCATGCAGTTAGCTCCGTAGTGGTGAGGTGCAAGCCCCACACACTTGTTCAGGGGTTCTCTGTTTTGCACCTCCAGGACCAAGCCCTGCCTTCAGATTAAGCCCTGATTTCTACCCAAGTCTATTTCTACTGAAGCATCGTCAGGAAATTCAGTCCCCTGGGATGGCACGTATGGTCCTCTGCTGCAGTTTGATATTGAATTTCAGCTTCATCACCCCTTCCCAGATGTCCACCATGCATTTATTTTAAAAAGCTGAATCCCCCCCCCTTTTTTTGCAGGCATGATCACAGCAGTGGGACTCTCCAACCTGCAGTTTGTTGACATGAACTCCTCCCGCAACCTTTTTGTCCTAGGCTTTGCAATGTTTTTTGGGCTCACCCTTCCAAACTACTTAGATTCGCATCCAAATGCTATAAACACAGGTACTGAAAAATCGCGGAGGCCTTTGCTTAATCAGAGAGATATTAAACTTCTACCGGATTCTCACTGTGGGCTCTATCATTTGGGTGAGTGAGGTGGCTGCCTTAGGAAGATGGTGGGGAGTGACAGTGTTAGCTTCTTTGGACATTCTGCCTGAGCCCCTCCTGGCCGTTCCTATCTTCCTGAGCTGGAGGAGCCCTGCAGTAAATATGCTTGCTTGTTAGTGGCCTGAGCTGGCCGGCCGTGGCACTTAGCTGCCTTCTTACAATACGTCGCAGACAGCGCCATTGTGAAAGGCCCCTGACCGAGCAAGTAGACAGAGCAAGAACAATCTTCCTTATGGACTGTTTTGAAGAGGAAAAAACTGCACAATTGATATATTGTATAAATCTCATGCTGATCAATTTTCTGAAGTTCTATACAACAGGGGTTTCCCTAAACAGGCAGTTTTGGAGTTCAGGACAGCCAAGATCAATAGACATTCATTGTTTACACCTTCCTTGATCGACTATCAAATCAAAAAGGTTGTTCTGGTCTCTGGAATTTAATCATTTAGCCTATAATATCAAATGTATTATATACAAGCATTGGCATATAATTCAGGATTTACCAGGGTGCAAAAGGGCTCATCTTGTGGAATACTGTAGAACATTTAATTTGGCAGATAAGTTAGTTTGTTTGGGTATCATGCATTTGGAACCTCTCAAATGCGATTGTTGGCCATTGTTCTTGCTGTCAACAAGGTTTGGAGATTAAAGAGTTTTTTAAACCCAGTTGATAATAATTGTTTGAAGATCCTTTACCAATTGTAATTCATCCTGTGTTGTATATGTCATCATTTGTCCATGTCCAACTGTTTGAATGCAGAACAGGCTGTCCTGGGAGGTGGTGGGCTTTCCTTTACTGGAGAGGTTTACGCAGAGGTTGGATGGCCATCTGTCAGGGATGCTGCAGTAACAGATCTTGTCTTGAACAGGGCAGGGCTGGTCCAAGATATTTTTCTGCCTGAGGCAAAGGACAAGATGGCATGCCCTTCCATTCCATGTACAGAAGTCAACTGGACTGGCTGTTAAATCTTACTTCAACACTGGCAACAGGACAGGGTCCTCCACCACACCTGAGGGCAGCAGGCTACTTTAAGGGATGCAGGACAGGCTGCGTGGCACACACAGCTTTATCTTCCAAGGGAGTGAAATAGCTGGGGGGCTGCCACTGCTGCCCTCTCAGCATTCGCTGCCAGAAGCTGTTGTCTCACTGGAGCAGGGGGTTGTGCTTGATGTCTTCCAAGGTTCCTTCCAACTCTATGATTCTAAAAGGGAGTCTGCTGTACAGCTACCCTTTACAGACCCCCCTCCACAACATGTGGTGGTGGTGGTGTGGGCACAGTTTGCTCCCCTCAACATGACTGCAAGGATGGGAATGCCCAAATAGGGTTTACATGAAGGCTCCTCAAGTCAAGTCTCTCTGCTGCCTTCCTTTCCAGGAAAGGAATTTAGTATTAGGAAATGGGATTCAGAACTCCATGGAAGAGCTGAAATTAATGTGGGGAGCAAAAGTATGCATATCAAACTTGGGGCTGGAAATTTTTATATTTAAATTGTAACTTAATTTTATATTTGCATGCTCTCAATTGCTTGTAGGCATTGCTGAAGTGGACCAAATATTAAAAGTGCTGTTAACCACAGAAATGTTTGTTGGAGGCAGCATTGCATTCATATTGGACAACACTGTTCCAGGTAGTTTTATCATTACCTTACACTATTTTGGAGCTGCTTATATTTCATTATTTATTTATCGTGAGTGCGCAGAATCATAGGAATCCAAAGTGGATCCAGAACAACCTAGTCCACATGCCTGCACTGCATGGGACCCAGAGAAAAACTACTTCGATGTAGAACAAGAGCCAGCAACTTAGTCATGTGTTTTTTTTTCTGTTGTCATTGGCATCAGTGTTTCCACCATACTAGACAGTGGCTCATATATTGGTGTGGTTGCAGAACGTACGGACTGGGTTCACACGACAGGACAACCCATCGTGAGTTGCTACCCACAATGGGTTGCCGTGTCGTGTGAACCCGAAGATTCCTGCAGGGTGGCTTGTTTGAGGGCAACCCCATAGCTTGTTCTAGGGGTTGTTGTACCCATGATGGGTTGTCGTGTCACCTGAACCCAGGAGACCGACCCCATCGTGGGTAGCAGGGATTGGCTAGCAAATTTCTTGGCAAAAATTCCTTGCCGCTCTTGGGGGTGGCTGGCACTGGCTTGGTGCCCTCCCTAGCGTGATCACACGCCATTTTCAGGTTGCTGTGGCTTTCCCCGCTTACCCTCCCCCCCGCCCCAGAAATCACGAATGCTGGCTTGACAGCTGGCTTTCATGATTCCCATTTTGACAGTCACTGACAGCCCCTTCAAAGTGCCAAAGCAGCACCTTGAAGGGGGCTGTCAGACCATTTTTTGTTTTTGCACAATATGCACAAATAGGTTCATTCTTTTTATTTATTAACTTATAGTCGTTGTGCGACTGTGGAAATTTGAAGCCTCAGCTGGGGCAATGTCCTGGGGGGTACCTGCCACCAAGATGCAGCAGGTACCAACCCTGGACATTACCCCAAAGCGGCTGCAAGCAGGTTCCCCCCGCTTGTGAAAAGGGGGTGGTGTGATTTATACCCCCTTTGTGGCACGATCCTCATCTTTTTGTTGTTGTTGCCCTGAGTGCTCCCCCCCCCGAGACTCTAGGTGCTTGGTAAAGTGCAAAAGTGCAACCCACCCCCTTTTTCTGGGGAAAAGGAGTTTTGACAGCCAGCTGACAAAAAACTCTGGGTCCCCTTTAAAAAGGTTTTTTGACAGGGCAATGGCTGTATGTCAAAATCCTCATTGATTTATTGCCAGGTTGGGTTAGTGTGACACAGTGACTGTGACTTATTTCCCTCTCTGTGATGTTGCAAACCTAGTCTTTCTCTTAAAGAGCATATACTTGAGAAAGATCAGGAATCTTTGTCTTTTAATAAGCCAAGTCTTGTGACACCTTAAAGACTAGCAAATTTATTATGGCATAAACATTGTAATCCAGGATCCACTTCATCAGATGGTCTGTGAAAGCTCACGCTACAGTAAATTTATTAGCCATCATGATGCCACAGGACTCATTTTTGCTACACCAAATTAATATGGCTACCTTTATAGAAATATTATTTTAATAAAACTCTGGTCACACACTGATCACTTACTGAATTTGTGGTAGTATTTTCCTGCTGGGCAGTACAGTAATACCTTGGATTGCAAGTAACTTGGTCTGAGAGCGTTTTGCAAGACAAGCAAATTTTCTTTTAAATTTTTGACTTGATAAACGACCAAGGTCTTGCAAGACAAGTAGTGTAGGGATGTAACCACTCGCCTCGAGCAGGCGTAGTGGGCCGAAATTGGCCCCGCTCACGCCCGCCAGAGACTTGCTTTGATATAAGTGTTCTGGATTACAAGCACGTTTCCGGAACGAATTATGCTCTCAATCCAAGGTATTACTGTACTTAGTTGTGTGAACAATCCATATTGTAGGTTTTGAGAGGAAAATGTGTATTTTTTAATCATGATTTTACTTAACTATTTGCAAAATGTATCTAATTGAATTTATGGGATTGGCTGTAGGGGCCTAAATTCCTTTTACTACTGACCGCCTCAGCATAGGTAAGACTACCATGAGTACCACAGAGAAAAGGTGCTGTTTTCATTTCAGCTTTTATGTTGTTTAATCTCATGTCTTGAACTCTGCACTTTGTAGAAAAGTAATGACAAACATTTTTGTTAAGGAATGGTATGGTTCATCTAATTTTTAATAATCTGTACTCCCCCGTCCACAGGGACTCAAGAGGAACGTGGTCTAGTACAGTGGAAAGCTGGAGCACATGCCAACAGTGACACATCTGAAAAACTGAAGAGCTATGATTTTCCATTTGGAATGGGTATGATTAGAAGGATTCAGTGGTTAAAATATGTGCCAGTGTGCCCAGGTTTCATGGGCTTTAACTTCAGAACCAAGAGGGATCCCAGTACATCAGAACAGATACCAAACACAGCAGATATCACAGATGTATGCACAAAGGTCTGAAGAGACTCCCATAAAGCATCATGGAAGGTTGGACAACCACTTTTGGTTGAAAGAGACTGCATGAGGTTCCAGTGTATTTAAATCATGTACCAGTGGAGATGCCTCAAGTAAAGCAGGATCAATGATAGAATTACATGGGAGGGCATCTGGCGAAGCTTCTTTTTCACATTTTTCTCCATTAAAATAAAGTACTTAAAGGTGCACACAGAACCCCCCTGTAATATGAGCACTGGCAAGATACACTTATTTACAGACAGCATTTTCTCCCATTTTGAATTTTGCTCCTACAGTGTGGGCTTACAAGAAAAAGGTGTACTGGGGCCATGATTTAATGTTGGAAGACAATTAACAAGGCTGTGTATATTCTGCAATAAATTTGTTAAAATCCCAGTCAAAATTATGTCTAGTTAGTTGCCTTACATTTGCTTTGATTTTAGGTAATTTTGCCATCTACATTTAAGTTACTGTATTTGGACCTTTTCCAGTAAGAACTTATATAACAAATGGAGGGTAGTCTTCGGATATACGTCAGGCTTTTCTTCACAAATATGATTGGATCTTTTTAAAAAAAAAAACCAAGCTGAAATTCCTTAGGGCATCAAATTCTGCTTCTGATATACTTGTGTATAAAGTGCTGTGAACACTCAAAAGTGCTATAGTTATTAGCAGGATCTTGCTGCTCATAAATGCTAGCTAACCAAGACCTCAACCCTAAATCACATTGCTATGAAATCTAAACTGAGGAATTAAGCAGTTAAAAGTATTTTCCTGGATGCCTCAATACAAACATTCTAACTTGCTACAGAGTATATATTTTGTTCTTTGATAATACAGCTGTACATCTTGCTAGACTTGCAATTCTAAAGGTTATACTTAAAACTCAACAGCTTCACTGATTCTAACTGATGTTTCAGATTTTCCCCATTAAGCAGCTTTGTGTTCTTCAGAAATTAAGCTGGATTCTATAGTATATTGAAATGGAAACTTACTATGCAAGGGGTGTGTGGCTAATGAATGGGATCAACTGTAGCTGGATGATAACAGAGCAGTGCTGAGACGTGCAAGCTACATTATCCAATCTGTAGCTCCTGAGAGAAGGGCCCAGGTTTTGACAAACCAGCTAATCTGCCTTTATTTTTTGCCAGCCTTGAATACTGGCATCTTTAAATAGCTTTTAAAAAATTCCAGTGAGTGATGCTCATCAATACAACAAGGTGTATACTGCAAGCACTACCACTTGCGGAATGGGACTTCCGTGTCCTCTCTCCTCCTCACTGCAGCCCCACCTCCCTTCCAAATCTCCTCTGGAGGGTCCCCTGATATAATTAAGTTGAATGTCTACTACTTGTAACACAAAACCAATGTAACTAATCTTTTACAGCAAAAATTCCGGTTATCCTACATCTAGTTATGACTTAAATTTAAGTTTTGTTTACATGTAACTGGGCATAAGACTGCAGCCACTTTCACTTAACTAAGGAGTAAAGACAAGACAGTTTCACAGAAACTGGCTCCAAGTTGTTGGTATTTAGTGTAATGACAAATCAAGATTATGGTTAAAACAGGGCAAAATTAACTCAAGCCCAGTTCTGCCATAGTTTGCTTCAGCTTATAGTAGCACTCGTTACATCCTTTCCGTTAGGTCAAGCCCATCACCCTTTCCCCACAAAAGCATGCGACAAGTTCTGAAAAAGATGGACAATCAGGAGATCGTGAAGAAGTCATTTCTACTATTATTTATTTTTTTAAATATTTTTGAAAAAATATAATTTTTTTACAATATTTTCAACTTAAACACTATTCACACTGAACACGTATGGCAGCTTAAGCTACCCAAATATGAAGTTTAAGAAGCCAAAACTGTTCTAGTTGTATTAAAAAAAAGTTGTGCTGTAGACTATTGTGTAGTGATGATTAATCAAAGCAAGGGAAAAGCACCACTCAAATCACTAATGCTAAAGTTTTACAGGTAAACCCAACTCTTAAGATTGTAGAATTTTACACAGGCAGTGCCATGTTTCTGGATTCCTGGAAGAAATTGTGATGCACAATCTCACATCACTTTAAATATAAATTCAGAAGTGGGACAAACATTCCAACATGATAACTTGTTGTAAATACAATCTCATCTGCCAGTCTCTCTTTTTCTCCATCAGATTCATAGCCAAGATAAAGGACTCTGTACAGGTCTGTAAAAGTGATTCAGATATAGTACATAATTCACACTTTTCTAAAAAAAGAAGAGCATGAAGTAGTTTTTGCTTGATAATGGTAAGAGTTAGTAGCAGTACTGAAATTCAGCTAATCTGCATAATCAGATAAACCTTGCTTTTCTTTTCACATTAAGGCATTATCAGGTGCTTATCAATACCAACTCTTATGTTTTAGTTAAAACAGACCACTCTTTGTCAAAGTCTGAATCCTTCTAAAAATAGAATTGCAAGAGTTTCTCAGAAACTTGGTACATTTCTCAACTTGACTGGTGCTTCCTACCTCACTGTCTCCTTCACAAAAAGCCTGGGTCCAATTGTGTTCTTTCCATTTCATTAACCTCTGACAGCAGTTGACTTAATAACAGTCTCAGCACTTTTATTAAGCATGCAAGACTAACAAAACTTTGGCAATGCGTAAGTGTAACACAGTGACAAGAAGAGAGCGCGTTTTAACAATTAAATCTTCTAATACTGGCTTCACAGTGTGGAAATTGTGCTACATCCACCAAAAGAGGGCCCAGTCTACTCATATATTTAGTACTTCACCCCAGGAACAAACTCCTTTGCGTTTGGATTCAGATTACTCTTGACCTGGAAGATAGATAGATATTAGAGTTAGATTATGAAGCAAGATATATCTTTTATATATTTGAGTTAAGGTTTAAGAAGCAAGCTGTAGTCATGAAGCATTCTACAAAATAAGCCAGTCTTATCATAGAAACACAGGAAGCTGCCTTATAAACAGGTCAGACTATATGGCCACATAGCCCAGTATTGTCTGTTTTGACTGGCAGTAGCTCAGGCATTCTTTCCCATCATTGCTACCTCATCTTTTTAGCTGAAGGTACCATTGAGCTACAGGCTCGTCCTAAACATCAAATGTATAACCTGTAGTAACATTTGTCAAAACCACAATGAAACCCCACTACACAGGGTATTTTAAAAGGACACAATTCCCCGGCTCTTGAATATAAGGTTTGGAGGAGCCTTGGATGCTGAGCCCCTCCCCCCCGGCACGTAATGAAAATATTAAGAACATTGGTCTTTTGTGTCATCTAGAAGTGTATTTAGGAAGTGCCACCCTTAGAAACAATATTCTGATGTGTCTGGTACAAGCCTATTGTCTTGTATGCAAAAGCCATGCCTACAATACACAGCCCTGCCATAGTAAGAGTGGAAGAGCTTAACTTACAGGCATAGGCATATATCATACATCATTATCTGCCTTGAGTTCCTTGCAGGAGGTAAAAAGGCAGGATGTAAATGTAATAAATAATAAATTAGGCAGCAGTTTAATATGGAATAAGCTCGATGTTTTATCCTCTGTTCCTGGTTCTGAACTTGACAGTGAATTCTTGAGCAAACACAGTGAAGGCATTAACCGTACAATTTAAATTTTGTTTCATTATTACTGTTTAGTGCTTGTTTTACTTAACATGCCAGAGCACCTCAATACCTGATTCTTGTTAATGTTTGCATGTGAAGCTTCATTAGGACATAGTTAGTAGTTAAGATTCACACAAGTTTCTCCTTCATAGACCTACGTACTCTTTTCTTGTTTTAATATTGTTGCTGTTAACAGCAATAACCTGTGGATTTTTGCAGCTACAAGAGAATCTCAAGTGTGCTATATTAAGTAAAGACTCCTATGAGCTCTTCTTCCTTCCAATCAGCCACCTATGAAGGCAGGCATTTGCAGTAAGAGCAACTGGATCATTCCAACATATCTAGTGTACAGACAACAGAATTTTATGACTTCAAAGGGGGCTGATTTGCAAGAAGCATAGCAAGGGCAGAAACTCACAGACACAGCTGGTGACCTCCTTGTGTGTACAGTCAGAGCAGGAAAGTTCAAAGCATCATGGAAGCTCCAAAAACAAATGGCCCATTACCCTACCCAGTCTCTGTGTACTAAACCCAGCGCTGCAATTTACAAGATTTTTTAAAAAAATGTTTCAGTGAGTTGCACAATAGTCTCCCAATAATTAATAGGTTGAAATTATAGTTAAACTACTGCTCTCTCAAAGGCACACAGAGCCAATTAAATAAGCTTTTAATTAGTGCGAAAACATTTGCAATGCAATCCTAAGCTTACTTACTCAGAAGTAAGCCCCACTGAGTTCTATGGAATTTACTCACTGCTAATCACATCAATCATTTGGTGGGTTCCTAACTTTTCTGCAGTTCCCCCCCCCCCCCCCTGAAAGGTTGAACTGCCTCTCCTAAGGCATTTACTGGGATTAAGAGCTTTTAAAGATAAAATAAGCTGGCATTTCAGGATTTTTGGCCCCGCCCCTTTGGGTTTCAGCCCCGCTCACCAGTGCTTCTCTGAAATGGAATTTGGCCCTCAGGCTGAAAGAGGTTCTGCACCCCTGGCCTAAGCTATCAGATATCTGGGAAAGATATTAGGACTTGTGTGCTTCCACCAGGGTTGATCATATGACAAGTGTTAGTAAAACACAAAGCTTGCCTCCTGCTTCAATGACCAGAGACATCCAACGGCAATGCCACTGACAAGAGCCAGAATTAGAGCAACTCCAGAAGTCTGCAGGAACACACACCCTTTCCTAACCACCTAGCCCCAGTCTATATCCCACAAACTCATAACACTCCCAAATGCTTCCACACTCTTTCCAATACACATGCACACATTAAAGAAGGATACTTGCTGGTTGGACTATATGAGAAAAGGGAGGAGGAGAGAAACAGACTAAGACTGAAGAGGGGGTTCTGTTATGGATATGCAGTGACATGACTGGTGCTAGGAACAATGAGAGGGAGGCAGCGCTTGGTTAGCTCCTCTCTGAAATACCTAGGAAGGTACATTAGCAGCCTTTGAAGAAAGGTTTTTGGTTAAAATAAGTTCAACTTTTAAAACCAGACACTTACCACCAGATCTTCCAGTGACGAACTGTCACTGATAACAAGATCGTTAAACTGGTCCTGAATTTGATCCATTGTCTGCGGGAGATCTCTGGCTGGAATAAACCATTCATGTTCTTCTTCCTCTTCCAGCATTTCTTGGAAGCAACGTTCTATAAATTCTTCTTCCCACAACTCCTCCTCAATCTGCAATTGGAACAAGAGAAACGTTATAATCACCACCACCCTTAAGGCTTCTTCACAACATCAAGCACTGAAAATGCTATAGTTATACAGTGTTCAGCCACCTACTTCACAGTATTTTCATCTTGGAAAATGTGGAATTTCTTGCAATCGAGATGGTTCTAGCAAGAGACTCATAACAAACTCTTTCCCATAAGTAACCTTAATTTTATTATTCTAGTTTAGTGCATATTTCTTTTTTATTTATATGCTGCCCAATAATACAAGTCTTCTGGGTGCCTTATGATCATCTGATAATTTAATTGCACAATAGGTTATTTCCCTTTGCTCCCATCCCACATGAGCTTATAACAAATCCTATGTAAAGTGTTACAGGCTAACTTTGAAGCCATCTATCAAGAGCATCAAAATCTACAGGAAACAAGATGCAAATCCAGAAAAAAAAGTCCTGGAAGCTATTCCCTAACGGGCAGTATCCAATGCTGCCTGCACACCAGTGGGACTCACTGCTAGCGCCATAGGAAGCTAACAGTTCCTAAAGCAACCGGAAATTAGCTGAAACATTTTCCAGAACACTGCCGAAGGAAGCTCTGCTGATGTGTCCCATTCTGGAAATGAGTGTTTTGGCTTGTTTCTGGGTTGCTTTAGGAAATGCTAGCAGTGGGTCCTGCTGGCGCAACAGAATGAGTGGAGGTGCAACAGCAGTATTGGATATTGCCCATAGAATTTGTTTTAAACGGGCTTTTCAGTATTCTTCTGCTTCTTGTAATATTGTGATGTTGCAGTGTGGCACTTAAGACAAGGGTGCAAATGCATACTATTCTTACCAGGGCATTGCACAACACCCCCTGGAAATCCTGCAACCTTACATGGCTATGGTAATTTGTGGATTTATGCAGCATTCCACCCTGAATGATAGTTCAGTTCAAACAGGGAACAGATCTACAACCAAAGTACCTAGCTGTGTTTAGAAGAGAGGCAGGCTCTATCAAGGGGACATAACTGCAAGAGAATACAGACAGCAATCCTTGAAAGGGCTAGATTTACAGAAAACAGGCAGGATTCCTCCTAATATTTCTAAAGAAATATAACAATAAAAGAAGATTCCTTCCTTAGAGATGTTGTGGGATCTCCATATTTCTTTCTTAGAGAGATCTCCTAACCCACCTGTCTGTTGAACTCCTCTTCGTTTTCCATCCACATGTACTCAGCAAATGGATTATCATCTTCATGAGAGTGACCATTCATGATCACATCTTCATTGATAATGCTTGGACTAGTACTCCTGCGACTTGGGTCTTTCATGTTTGTGCCTTTGAGCTTAAGCCTGAAAGAAAAAGCCACAGCAGTTAAGAAATAGAGGAAGGTACCTTATACTGAGTGAGCCTATTGGTCCACCTAGTCCAGTTTCGTTGACACTGACCTGGAGCAGCTCTCCAGGGTTTCAGGCAGGATTCTTTCCTAGCTTTACCTTGAGATGCAGAAGATTGAACTGGGAACCTTCTGCACGCAAAGCATGTGCTGTACCATTGAGATATGGCCCCTCCCCAAGACTTTCAGGCAAATCTATTATTTATTATATTTATACCCTGCCTTTTTTCCTGAAAGGAACCCAAGGCGGCTTACATAATCTTCCTCCTCCTCTCCACAACAACCCTGTGAGGTAGGTTAGGCTGAGAGTCAGTGACTGGCTCTCAGCCATGAACATATTTACTCAAAACTAAGTCCCACTTCACTTCATTGAAACTTCCTCTCAAGTATGCATGTTTAAGACTGCAGCTTTAAACTAACTTCTGTCCTCATTATATAAACATCTTTGTAAGCTATTTCTATACAGTTCCCATGTTAAACTGCAATGTGAAATTCTTGCTGCGGAGAAAAGGATGAGAGGAAAGGGGGAGGGTGGGCACAAGTTCCGGGATTCATTCAGTTCCTGCAGTGCTGGAAAAGACAAAATCGTGTTTTGGGGACTGCTCCTGCTCAGCAATATTCCTTTCCTCAAGCAGAGACATGGTTTCAGTATGTACAGGCAGGTATCAAGCAGGAGGCCCTACACAGACATTGAGCAGGCAGCAGCTGAAGGCACTGCTTACAAATTTGCAAGAAACCAACAGGGAAAGGCATTGAATACAGTGAACAAGCAGGGGAGAAGCAGTTCTCAGAAGTGCCAAACTTTACTAAAGCCCGATGCATTTCATAGATTTCATAGATCATAGAGTTGGAAGGAGCCTACAAGGCTATCGAGTCCAACCCCCTGCTCAATGCAGGAAACTAGAGGAGGGGTCTCCCATCCAAGTAACAACCAGGCTTGACCCTGCTTAGCTTTCCACGCTCAGACAAGCTGAGCCAGCGTAAGCCACATGCCTGTCTTCAGAAAACAAATTTCCTTTCTCAGGGCAATCGGCAACCTGCAAGAGCAAACTCCTTAGTAATCAGTAACGAGAGAGCTATGGAGTTAGTTCTTGCAGGTTGCCAACTGCCCGAGAAAGGAAATTCTGTTTTCAGAAATGCATGAGTTTTTAATAAACACCGGCACTTCTGAAAACACCTTCTCCCCTGCTCATTTGCTGAAAAAAAAAGATCAGCATACTAATTTTAGCATGCCTGAAGAGCTGTGCACAGAATATGCCAGCGCTGTCTGCTAATCTACTTCAACAGTTTAACTTTCAGTGAGGGAACCACTCAGGTTTAGTGTCTGTAAAAGCAGTTAAACTGTTTGAGCCACATTCTCTTTCACTAAAGAATGGTTGATGTTGCTGGAGGTGCTCCTTGAGATAAACTGGGCCGGAGCCGTGTAGGGTTTTAAAGGTCAAAACCAACACCTTGAATTCAGCTCGGCAAGCAACTGGTAGCCAGTGCAACTCCTTAAGCACTGGCATGGTGTGATCACGCCGGCGGCTGCCCTTAATCAGGCAAGCTGCTGCGTTCTTTACCAGCTGAAGCTTCCGAACCGTCTTCCAGGGTAACCCCACGTAGAGCGCATTACAGTAGTCTAGGTGAGAGGAGACCAAGGCATGAACCACTGATGGGAGCAGATGATTAGGAAGGTAGGGGTGCAGCTGCTGTATCAGATGGAGTTGATACAGCGCTGCCCGGCTCACAGCTGACACCTGAGCCTCCATGGACAGCTGGGAGTCTAGAATGACCCCCAAGCTGCGGACCTGGTCCTTCAGGGGGAGATGTACCCCATTCAGCACTAGGTCAACATCTCCTTATACTTCATCCTCTTCCCTAGTTATGGTTGTGACTGATACAACTTTGAAACTACCCAGTTTAAGATGTATAGTATATATTATGTTACCAATTCATGTTTGAAATAATGCATTTTTAGACATGGAAAATTATAGTAGTCCACCAGTGACTGCACTGGGATTTCATTACTTTCAGCACCCAAAGTGAGCTGCTAGGCCCTAAAAACCTCAGAGTACCTTTTCTTTTGTTCTATCATATTTAACATCAGAGTGCACCATCCTGACTGTGCCATCATGTGCCAAGGTTAAACAGTAAAGGGCAGGCAGAGGGGAATTCAGTGTGGCTACCCTCCTACCCCCTGGAACAGCATGGAAATGGTGCTGGGGGAAGGGGAACCAGCAAAGATCCAGCCTCTGCTGGATCTCCGTACTTTTCACGAATGGAAGAAACCCTTCCATTTGTTGAAGGAACACTCTGGATCTAACCCATAAAGAATATAGAAAACCATGTTTAAAGTATTGTCGGAGATATCCACATATTTTCCTGCCACCCCAATAAGAAAAACCCACTTGCTAAAGTGATGACTTTTGCATTTAAAAATAAGCCCATATTTAAGAGATAATGTTACTTAAGTCCTAACTATTACAAACATTGGCAATACTTGCTAGATTTTTCTTTTAAGAATCAAGGGTCAAGATTTAACATTTGCCCTGCAATATTTAGAATCAAAACAACATTTATTGCTTTTATTGTACATCATAACAAAAACCTGCATTATATATTAACTGTCAAGTACTGAAGAACAGATCCTGACAAAGCCTCTCAGAGACCAATTATTATGAGCACAAATGCTGCCTTTACTGTAATTTGCAATTTATTTTTACTACATTTAAAATCCATATTTACCATAAATCTTATATATGTGAATTATGTAAACACAAACCCTTTGTAATGATGTAGCATTCTGTAATTCAAATGCAGATCTTGCAAAATATTCAAGGCTCTGATCAAAACAGTATGATCATTATGTTCAAACAAATGTCTATTTCACAGAATCTGTATGGTTTTTAAAATAGATTTAGTTTGGGAAACTAGACTGCTAGTCACCTTAGAAATTTCATCATGTTCCTCTCTCCATTTGCAACAATCAAAGGGAGCTGTGTTTAAGTACAGACTTCCCTCTGGCAGCTCTATGTCTCTTCCTACTGGATCCTGCTATATAGTAATTCATAGGATCCTGATGTCAAATGAGATTGTGACCTCACAAACCTCACCTGTGAGCGATGATGTAAAATGTGAGCAAATACCAAATACTTGTATAGCTTTGCTCTAAAAGAACAGGTTTTCCATCTATCATTCAATATTGTATATCATTGGTTTTAGTGTACAATTTGGTTTGTGGATAACAGAGTGCTCACATGCAAAAGAGAAGGTCCCTATATCTTTAATCTTTATTATATTTGTATCCTGTTCTTCCTCTGAAGAGCTTAGAACAGCTTATGTACATATGGCTCCCAGACAATGCTTTGGACCTGATCTGCTCTTCTTTTAATACATAGAAGAGGAGCTTTCAGTAGGTGGAGCTTTTCCTCACACCTGCCCAATGTTTTTCTTGTTCATATAGGAACTTGTCTTCACTTGTATCTGGATAGTCTATATCAGTGGTTTTCAAACTGTGTTCCAAAGAGCCACAAGGCTCCTCAGAAGCTTATCGGTGGGTCCAACAAGCTTCCCTATAAAACAAGCTTGTCCATCATTCACCAATATTCTCCTACAATGCACAGATGCAGAGAAATGTTGGGATATGTTCTAGGCACGCACGCCCCTTACTTAATGTAGGGAAACAAACATGTCCTGTGTGTCCTGCATGAACTTAGCGAGCACCCAGGTTTACGAACAGAATATTCCACAATGTGTTGGGGTTCCATAGCAGATATGGAGGAGTTCCTCGGGTGATGTGAAAAGTGTTCCCTGAAGGTAGAAAGTATGAAAAACATTGCCTTAGATAAACATGCCAAATTAGATGCCTCAACAGTGAAATATATGTACAGAATGGGAGAGGATTAGTAAACCATTACAGTACTTTTACTTTTAAGCCCAAATGAATACTAGTGAACTGTTTTGCAAGCCTGGATGGTACACATCTACTCCCTTTAGAAAGCTCATATACAGAACCAGCATACAGTACCCTATTAAAAAAGGCATTGGTCAGCAACACTGAAAGATGAAGCTCTAAGGGACTGTCTGCAACCTCAGAAAAACAAAGGGATGGATGAATGGTTGCCTCTCACCTTTTATCCCAGTTACTTCTCACTTTCTAACTAGAGGTATAAATGAAGGCAAGAAATATGCGTGCACCTGCCCTATTCTCTTTTCCACCACTAAATTGTTGTATATTATGCATTATTAATTTAATTGTACCCTTCTGGATTCTTGTTCTGCTATCAAGAACTAAGAACAGATGTTATTTAGCCCGACAAGCCTAATTGAATGTACAAATTCTGCCTTGAACACCAGTCAATGCTAAGGCTTTATAGAGATGGCGCCTAACACAACACAAAATATTCTAGCCTTTGTCAGTTTCTTCTAGCTACGGCATCCAGCTAAAGATAATATTAGGACAACTATTTAACAATAGTTTTATTAGATTTTAAATATTCAAAACAGATCTGAATTTCTGCTCAGGAAAAACAGTGCATTCTATGTGGCAGAGCCATGGGTATCCCATATGAGTTAGCAAGAGATGCTCTTTGCTAAATTAAACCTTAAGGAGTTCTCTTAAACCCAAGATGGAGTAGCAGTATCCATGCTATAAAATGTCTTAACAGTGACAGTGTCACCTCAGTTTTGCAAAAACTGCCATGTTACATGGCTTTAGAATTATCCATAGTAAAGTAAAGAGTAGTAAAGAGCCAGTGTGGCGTAGTGGTGAGAGTGTTGGACTGGGACTCGGGAGATCCGGGTTCTAGTCCCCGCTCAGCCATGAAACTCACTGGGTGACTTTGGGCCAGTCACTGCCTCTCAGCCTAACCTACCTCACAGGGTTGTTGTGAGGATAAAATGGAGAGGAGGAGGAGGATTATGTAAGCCGCCTTGGGTTCCTTGCAGGAAAAAAGGTGGGGTATAAATGTAACAAATAAAATAAATAAATAAATAAAGAATCAGGAGAAACCAAATATACTGCACAATAGGAATTACTATTAGCATCAATTCAAATATCTACACTGGAAGTGACTTTGAAACAGAAACCACCACATACAGCATTTCAACGATGGAGGGGATTAAAATGCATGTGATCCCTTATTATGAGGATAAACTGTGAATCAGCAATTTGTTCTTGGCAGAAATAATTTCTCTAATCTTCCAAGTCTCAACTTTGGCTACATATCATAATTTCAGAAACCTCAAACATTTCTGGTATAGCATAATGATTAATTGTCTGAGTCATAACCTGGGAAAGTCTTAATTCAAATTTCACCTTAGCCATGAATGCACTAGGTGGCCATATTTGAGCCACCATATGCAATGCAGGGATAATATTAGTAGCCTACCTGACAGGGTTGATGCAAGGACTACTGACAAAATGTATTTGAAGTAATTTGAACTCTCTCTAGCATTAACTAGAATAATGCTTATGAGCAGCAACTTGGAAACTTAGGAAAAGCTATTATTCATACTTTGTAGATCAGTACTTGATATTCACTTGATACTCTTAAAATGCTGTAAAGATTATATATAGTCTTTCAATGACCAAAATATGAACCATAAAAGCTTTCAGCCATACTGGAATCTAGCTGTCATTGGGCTGGATCCATTTCTTTTGCGCTAGCAGAAGCATTTCCTGATTGGAGTTTTGTTGAGAATGCTCCCACTGGCAGAGGAGGGGGAAGTGATATTTGCCAATTCCCCCTCCTTTTGCATCCCGCAGTGCCGCCGCCGCCGCCACCCCCCCCCCGTTCCAGAGTCCCCCAATCCTCCAGAGATTTTTAGGGGAGTACAGGGGGGCAGAGGAATCAATGACGGTACCCTCCTCCCCCACTGTGCCAGCAGAAATGGTCTGCTGGATCAGAATCCTTCTGTCCACAGAAGGAAGACACTGGATCCAAGTCACTAAAAATATAGTTGCACCAATCTGGTAAGAGATTTACATATAGAAGCAGCTTTTTGCTTGTTTAGCCAATACAGAATGCGTATCTGGATGCGCACCCCCAACTCTACAGTGCCAATGCTCAACCTAGCCCCACTGAACTGGTTGGATGAATCTTCTGATGCAGATGGGGATATAGATCCTTATCTGGAGGTGTCAGCTATGCCTAACTAATTGCTTGGAACTAGCACTGGAGTGGAGTGGGGTTATTGGTTGCATGTAGTGTTTTTATTTTATTTATTTATTTGTCATATTTATACCCAGCTTTTTTTCCTGAAAGGAACCCAAGGCGGCTTACATAATCCTCCTCCTCCTCTCCATTTTATCCTCACAACAACCCTATGAGGTAGGTTAGGCTGAGAGTCAGTGACTGGCCCAAAGTCACCCAGTGAGTTTTATGGCCGAGCGGGGACTAGAACTTGGATCTCCCGAGTCCCAGTCCAACACTCTTACCACTACGCCACACTGGCTCTCAACTAATTCAACTAATCTACTACTGCTTATTCAACTAACCGACTACTATTCAATCTTGAAGATGCTAATATATATATAAATCAATTTCTGTTCTTTACTCTGCATCCCTAAATTAAGAGCTAGATTGGCAAAGGAGAAAATATTCAAACATATTTTAAGTTACCAAGGAAGGTTCATCTTTTTCCAACAGTGGCAGCACCAAAAAGATAAAACAGAGGAGGTAAAAGCCTCAAACTGGTGCTCAAAAATAGAAGTTTATTGTAGCATGCAGTATGCCCAATGTGTTTTTACTTAACAATCTTCCTCAGGTGCAAGAAAATCCTACACTATCTTATTCTTCAACTTCACAAACAAGAGATGAAAACAGTTGTTCTTCCCCTGTCCCCACTGTTTATTTTGCAGCAACTAATATTCAGAGGTACATTGCCTCTGCATGTGGAAGTCCCTTTTAGTTACCACAGTCAATAGACGGGGACAGACAAATCCATGGAAAATAGGGTGGTTTAGTGACTCTTGTGTTGCACCAGAAGTTAAGACCTATGTACAGGTTCAAATCCACACTCAGCCATGCAGCACATTGTGTGACCTTAGGCCAATCACCAGAGCCCTATTTAGGCATGCCAATTCCATGTTCAGTAAACACGTGAAGAAGGGAAGCACACTAGCCCCGCACCACTCTGGCATCATGTACATGTGGAGGGCAACTTTCTGAAGGGGAGAGCCTCCTGTATCCATAAAGGCTCTCCATGCGATTTTGAATGCTGGAAAATCATTCAAAATCGTGTGGGGAGCCTCTATGGAGAGGAGGCTCTCCCCTTCAGACTCACCCTCCATGTGCAGAGGGTGACAGAGCGGGGCAGGGTTAGCACGGCCCCACTTCTCACGTTTATTGAGCACAGCTTCCTGAAGCCTGAATAGGGCTCATATTCCACCCTCATCTACATCAGAGGGTTGTTGTGAGGATAAACATGGCCAGGGGAACCATGTATACCACCTTGAGCTCCTTGAAGGAAAGGTGGGATAGTAACAAATAAGAGTAAATCCAAGCAACCCTGTTTCCAGGTGGCTTTTCCCAACCAGGCAGTGACCAAACCCAGGCCTCCTGCTACATCATGTGCCCTCAGACCTGTTAAGGCAAAGTTAACTGTGCTGTGTCTGAAACAGGACTTTCTTCCATCTCTCCTGAATTTACTACCCATCAATTTCATTGGGTAAACTCAAGTTCTAGTATAAATGTGCCTCTTGACATCCTTGGTTGCCTTTTTGTCTGAACAAAACACAAACACTTCAGCCTTTTCTCGCCACTCCTCGGCCAAGAACAGGCAAGATAAGCCAAGGCAGCAATACGCCCGCCTCAGTAGGTCTCTAGGCCTGACAAGAAGCTCCAGCAGGGGACGGGTCTCTTCCTTCACTCAAGCCCCGCCCCGCCGCGCGCCTCCGCCAAGCTCCACCCACATGCCCTTTGTTTGCCTCTTAAGGCGCGCCAAGAGGCCCCGCCCCCACCGAGAGATGGGGAGGGGAAGATGATATGGGAAAGAAACGGCGCTATCCCATCATGCACCACGCCCCTAATGGACAAGTAGTACGCTTCCCCGGGTACCCGGATGGAAGATAGGAAAAAAGAGCCATGCGAGAGCTCGAGCTCCAACAGAAGTTGGGCTCGTCGAGCGAGCCAGCCAACCGTCAGGTTCTTCTTCCTCCATCACCTGAGAGCGGCCCATCGTTTTTCCCTCAGGCAGCCCCGGTGTGTGTGTGAAGGGTGCAGAAATAAATGACTGCGCCTCAAAAGTACTCGGCCCCTCCCCTTCCTATGCTTATTTCCACTGGGGCGCACCTCGTGTAGAAGCGGGACAGACGCAGAGGCTCCAAGCTGGCCGTCGCTCCTCA
Source organism: Shinisaurus crocodilurus (assembly GCA_021292165.1). NCBI lineage: Eukaryota > Metazoa > Chordata > Lepidosauria > Squamata > Shinisauridae > Shinisaurus > Shinisaurus crocodilurus. The sequence goes on from CM037879.1 coordinate 163,592,439, forward strand.
CCCTTCTTTATTTGGGTCCCCTCCTCCTTTTCTTCCTTCTTTCTCCTTTGCCACCCCCTTCCTTCGGAAACACAACAACCACTCTAGCCGGATATGAAATCACTTCCGTCAGCTGCGTGTTTGTGTGTGGGCCTCTATGGTGTCTACGCAAGTCCTTTTTACTTCCGGCCAACGATGGAACCGATTTTCCACGCTAATGCAAGAACTTCAGACGCCAGTGACCATAGAGGTGCCAAGGGCTAGAACGACACTCTATACTAGGGTCGCTAAAATCGGAGCCAAGTTTTCTGATTAAAGCGGTGAGTCTGAGTTTTTTTTTTTAACCCTCTATGGTCGCCATTCTTTCCAGAAAAGAAAAGAAAATATTTTTTTTTTTTTAAGTAGGGAGACTCTGGTTTTAAAATACTAAATAAATATTTATCAGTAATTTGATTCGGCGTTTAGGGCTTAATCGAGACAAGCGATTTCTCTCCCACTACAAAAATGTTCTGTGGCATCTTAAGAGCGCAATCTAATGTCTACATGACTATTCAGAAGTAAGCCCCACAGGGTTTCATAAGACTTACTCCCAGGTAAGCATGTTTAGTATTGCAGCTTTAAGGTGCAATCCTATTGTTCAAACAGAAAAATGTCCTACAACTCCCAGCATTCCCCAGCCAGCTATGCTGGCTGAGGGAATGCAGGAGTTGTAGGACTTTTTTTTCCTGTTTGAACATGATAGGATTGCACACCAACCTTTATTGTGGGGCTAAAGGGATACCTTCAAAACATCACACAGTACATCTGTCAGTGCCTAAGGTATTTCACCAGGGACTGGAGTCAACATTCCCTCAAACAGTACTGGGAAGGCCTTGGTAGAGGTCTATCCCCTACCCACTGATGCTGTATACCTTGAAAAGCCCTGTGGTGGTGTGGCACACTAATGTGCTGTATGTGGGGCTGCCTTTGAAAATGGTCCGGACCCCAGAGACTTCAATTGGTTCAAAACAGCAGCGAGGCTGCTAATGGGGACTGGCTGACAAGAACATATTACACCAGTCCTCTATGATTTACATTTGTCTGGGGCTGATTCAAAGTGCTTACATTAACATTTAAGGCCCTAAATGGTTTGGGGCCAGGTTATCTGAAGGAACGCCTCATCCTATACATGCCTACCCAAACCCTGAGATCTTTGGAGGCCCTTCTGAGAGCCTCCTGCAAAAGAAGCTAGGAAGATGGCTACTAGGGGAAGGGCCTTCTCAGTTGTGGCACTCCATCTGTGGAATCAGGTCCCCAAAGAGGTGCACCTGGAACCTACCCTCTATTCTTTCAGGCGCCAGGTGAAGACCTTTTTATTTGCCCAACATTTTAATGGCTGATTTTATCCATTTTATTATTGCCACAGTACCTGTGAATTGAATTTATTTTGGCTGCTTGGTTTTATCATGTTATATTTTAATATGTCTGTTTTACATTGTTTTTGTTTTAGGATTATTGCTTTCATTTGTTGCTTTGTTATTTAAACTGCCCAGGGAGCCCTTGGGCTGATGGGCAGTGAATAAATATATTAAATATTATTTAAATATATTAAATAAATAAATAAAATGTATATCTGGGGGTCGATGGTCCATAGCAGAAGCAGACTGTTTAGGAATAGAAGACAAAAGGCAAGCAAAGCAAACACAAGGTGCTGCCTTGCACAATTAGAGCATTGATCAATTCTGTGTCTCAGGCAGGGACCTTTCCCAATCTTGCCATCTGATGACCCCACTTTAATCAGTTGCCAAGGCCTGAACATGGAAACCAAGGCATGCACTATGCTTTACCACCAATCTACGGTGGGGTGCGGAGAAAGAATCAACTGTTTATACATTTCAGCTGTGCAAATGACATGTAACTTTCACATTTTACTGAAAAGATTAACTGTGAACAGGTGTAAGAAATGACCATCTATTTGGAAGATTTCGGCTTATCTTCTACATATCACAGCTCTTTTCTGATCAAGAGCCAAGTCACATCTCCACAATCTCTTCTATGGTTGTATGTATGAATGCTTGAGAATGATGAGAAGTCATGTTTCTAGCAGCTCACAGGAATGACGTACCCGTTAGCCGTTCTGAGTCAATGCCGAGGGAATGAAATCTTGATTGGTGAAGCAGAAATGCAATTGCTATGGCTTCTAGTATGTGTACTGCAGTTCCTATGGGTTTTTTGGTTTTTTTTAGTATCATGGTATAGGATACAGTTAGTTTGCATCAGTGTGAGGGGGGCATCTTCACATCACAGGATCAGGTGCCAATCTCGCTTGGACCCAAGAGATGCTCACCAACTGATAGGAGTATGAACCAAAATGTTGCCATAGTGATGGACAGCAGGCAAACACTTCCTTTCTAGCTCCTTCCTCCTATGCTTCAGTTCCTATTGGCTATAGGTCACCCTTCTGCTGCAAATTCAGTTTGGGAGACACCAAATGGTGGGAATAATATGGAAGTGTGGCACACAAATGGGCTGTATTCAAGCAGGCAGGCCAGTACCAATTTAACTTCCCAGCTGTCCCATCTTCTTTGCCTGTAGCTAGTTCCTTCAGTACTCAACATAGGCTGCCTTCTCCTTTCTACTCTTTCCTCACCTTCTGTCCCATTTTCCCTCGGCCTTTTTCTACCTCTCCCCACTCCTGATATAGTTTCCTTTTCCTTGGCCTCTGCTTCCTCCACTCATTTTCCAGGCCATCAGCTTTCTTCATCCCTCCTTACCTCAGCCTCCACAACTGTGTCTACTGCATTCTCTGAGACCTTAAGCAAGGTCCTGTCCTATCTTTAGTCTTGGTTTGGAAGCAGGCAAACATCGAATTATGAAAATGTTATTTTTCATAATACTTCCCCACTTTCCCCACTTAAAATGTATAGAATGGTTCTTGTAAGTTTTGAATTATTGAGTCAACTGTTGACTCTGCCTGCACAGATGTTAGCTATGCAGATGGCCCAGGTCCCTTTTGCTGGTAATGGCATCATGAGATACTTAACATCTGCATTGCTTTTACAGAGGGATCTGGACATGCCATGCAAAGAAACAATTGATAAGATGGTTTGAATTAGTATGGCTATTAAAAAATGCCTAGACAAATACTGGATAGACTCACAGAAAAGTAGAGTTGGAAGGGGCCTATAAGGCCATCGAGCCCAATCTCCTGTGCCACGCAGGAATCCAAGTCAAAGCATCCCTGACAGATGGCTGTCCAGCTGCACCTTGAATGCCTCCAGAGTGGGAGAGCCCACCACCTCCCTAGGTAGTGGTGGGTTCTCCCACTCTGGAGGCATTCAAGGTGCAGCTGGACAGCCATCTGTCAGGGATGCTTTGACTTGGATTCCTGCATTGTTTACTGTACTTGTGGATAATGGTTTAAACATACTAGTTCCAAAGTTGAACCTACAAAGAGGAATCCCAACTGATTAAGCTAGCACAATTTTTCATAAGTGCATGCCCACAGCATTTTAAAAATACAGTGTGAAGAAAGACCCAAGGCTCGGATTTCAAGGACCATTTGGAATGTGCACTGGGCTCTTTAGGTCCCAGCCTAACTGTAGTAATAAGCTGGTATTGCACATTCTGTTCAGACAAAGTTATCCTATGCTATACATTATGGAAGTTTCATGGAGGGGGAAGCTCATGTCGTGAAGCTTATGATAAACACTTCTAATCAACTTCATAGTAGCAGGCAGAGAATGACTTTTAGCTAGAAAGCTGGGTTTACAACCACTGCCACTCAATGTGGCCATTCATCCGCTTTCCTGTTTATAAAAGGTGGCTTATATACTGAGTCAACAGTAAAAAGGCTAAGAAAGTTTACTCTTGACTGGTTTGGTTTATTGGTTTGACATTATAATAATCTGAATCCACATATATGTAAGCTGTTAAATGATTAATAAAACTACATGAAAACAGATTTTACACGCAAACTTCCATTCACATCAGCTACATGAAGGTACATCAAGATCACAATCCTAGGATGAAACCAATCTGAAAATGTTTACCCCAATTCTAAACATGTTACTTTGAAGCAAGTCCCACTGATTTCAGTGACACCTTAGTAACTGGTCAAAGATCAGAGTTGAAGTACAAACTTAAAAAAGGTTAACTATTTACAATTTATGGTTCAAATGCTGCTTTTGCTTATACTGATGTATGAAAAAGTACTAAATTCAAGTCGGAAGCAACAGTTCAGAAAAATAATACTGGTCAGAAGAATTTACTTTATGCTAGAGGAGGACAGAAAAATGAGGACTGGGAAACACTCACAAGATTTTCTTTAAAGCTTGCTATCAGTTTTCCTATTCACTACCTAATACACCAATATTAAAAGAATGTGTTGCCACTTTTTTTTTTAAAGCCACATAAATTTTAATAGAGATTCTCAAAAGTGAAATGAAATCATGAAAGTCTCTTGAAAATAGTTATCAGCTGGACTTAAAACTGGAATGTAGAATGTTCCAGAGGAAAAAAAAAGTAACTGTTTATATTTAACTGAACCGAATCAACATTTAAAGAGATGTTCTTCAAAACCTGAAAAAGAATAATGCTGATAAGATTATCTCTGGTCTTCAAAATGGTGTAACAGTTCTTCACTAGCTTCAAGCAATCTGCACAGAAGTTCTGTTTTCATCCCAATTTTTTTTAATAAACAAAAGATGACAATGCAAGATGTTGCCATAACATTAAACACACCAACAGAATTATACTTCTATTTTATTCCACTAAAATCTATGTAGTATAGCGTTTCCCCAGTTTTACTGTATTGAGATTAACATTAAAAATAAAACAATTTTTCCTTAAATCCTCAAGCCTCCCCCCCCCCCCCTTTAAGCCTCCTTTTTCTGTCTTGGTTCTTCAGCCATTTTGTCTATGCGCTTCTGTAATAAAGAAAACAAGGAAGGGTTGAATCAAAGCTTTGTCAAGCAAGGTCTTGGCATGTGTTGATTAGCAATATTCCATGGGTTTAGGAAGATTTCGCTCAATGATGAACCAAATGCTACAGCTGATGCGTAAATTATATTGTGCACAATACAGCTTAATTTTGGCTAGATTGTGTATAAGTATAGTATGCATGAATAGTGTGAACTATCCATCTCATCAGATGAATCTCTTAGCTATATGGGGTAACAAATTAAGAATAGTGGCACATAAGTTTCTTATTTTCAATTTATTTTTTAAATCAGAGCCTTACAAAATAAGCTACATATCCTCAGGTTTTTAAGCTTCTTCTCATGAGATACACAAAGATGCCTTGAGAAATTTTTGCCTTACCTTCAACTTTTGATAATGTGCAAGGCTGCTGCAGTGAACCTTTTTTGCAGCATCTTCATTGGTGTAGAATAAGGAACACAATTTGCAGTAAAACCCAGTTCTGGGAACCACATAGTTCACGCCTAGAGAGACAACACACAAGCAGAATTGCAAATCTGATCCAGAATGTTTGAAGTATTAGCAAGAGAGTTCCTACGCTCCCTTTGCACTGAATAGGGTAATAGTCCAGCTTCTTGATTTATACCAGTAAACTTATATTGGCTACACACATCCTTGCCTTTAAGTGTTCTTAAATCTCTAGTAGAATTACTCAGTCTGTTTAATAGGTTTGAAGACTTGAAGTCCATCATATTCATTTGTGCCCATTATAAGATGTTGGTAATCAAACATGAACTGACTGGTAGAGATTCTAAGCTAATGCCTTCTTATAGAAGGCAAGAAAGGAGTCAATATATGTTGCTGTTTAGAGGAGGAGGGGAGTATTCTTACCAACAGGAACATTTGGCTGATATGGTCCAATTCTATGTTCATCTGGGGTGGCGCGTTTTTCACAGACAGTCTTAGTTTCTTGCACATCAGTGTTTTCTTTTTTCTCTCTTTCTTGGGTTACTGTGCTGTCAGTCACTTCAGTTGGTTCCAACTTCAAGTTCTCTGTTTTGGCGCCATTTTCCAAAGCCTCATTTTCCTGCTCCATTCCCTCTGTTTTTGTAGTCTTAGTTTCAGTTACACTGTCCTCAGTTTGTACAGCAGGTTTAACTATGCCAGATTTACGTTGTTTTTGGTGATCAGAATCTTCCTCATCACCAACTTCATCGAGAGTGACAAAACCTTCCATGCTCCTTGGAAATCCACCTACATGTCGCTGTTGAGAAATTTATTCCAGTCTATTAAATTAGATATGGCTTTTCTTAATTCTATTTTGTAAAATATTTACACCCAAATTCAATAGTTCTATCTGACACACAAACATCCACTCATTTCCTTCTCTATGAAGGGCTCGCCAAAAAAGACATAGGTTTGCACTGGAACACCGACAGTCTCAGAATAGCACAGCTAACATTGGGAAACTGTTGGGCCTTAGCAATCTCCTAGTCTGCAGTGAACAAGAACAGGCTTCCACAAATTGGCATGTGGTTGAGACCACACTGAGCACAAGAGGGAGCCATGCAGGCAAGAAACCCATAGCAAGGGGACTCATTCCAGGGTGGGGTGGGGTGGGCAACACTGGGCATCTGGCACACACTGGTGTAGGCCTCAACATATTCCCTCCTAACCAACTACAACTCCCCAGCTAGGGTGTCTAGACAGGCCCTAAAAGCCAGGTGTGCTCCCCTTCCCTATACCTACTAGTAGGATAATTCATGGTAGTACTGCCACCACAATGATGGGGGTATTGATAGCGGAGTGGGGGGAGGGGCCAAGGATATGTTTCTAAAGTTCATTTTCCAGTCTGCTTTTCATTTTGTCTTGCCTACTTGCAACCAGAGACACACCATGAATTAAACCTTCAGTATGCAAAACCTATGCTCTGCCTACAAGCTGTGGCCTTGCTTATGACTTTTCCCATACTGCTGGCTTGGCTTATTTCTCCATCCCCAAACTTTTCTTTCAATCATGACAATACCATAAAACAGGTTGGCATGAGAGTCAATGACCAGTTAAATCAGTACTGGTAGTTGATATTTGACTACGGCAAAATATCTCATGAAATAGCCGAGAATGCCCTTGCGTGTAGTGGTGATTTATTTTTTTTAATTCATGCAATATAGCATTGTCCAATAGCAAAGTCAGGAATGAGAACTCCTTATTCTCTAGTACTCCAGGAATGTGAGTATGAACACACACCCCATTTTTGGAGGAGGAATCTTCTGTCCTAACACACAATTTAAAGACCTACATTGTAGAGGGACAGAGGGAGAGCAACCCTGTTACTCTTACTCTCTCTCAGTGGCTTTTGATACCATTGATAATTAGGGGTGGACGAACTCACCACAACCTGACTCTCTGGGCGCTCGCTGAGCACCCCCGCCACACGATCCGTCCCGTGGCACTCAGCGGACTTCCGGGTCCCCGTCGCGTCACTTCTAGGTCCCCAGCGCTGCGTTTTTAATGTAAAAACCAAGGTAAGCTACCTTAAAATGACCGCGAATAGCAAATCGTGGCACTTTTAAGGTGGGTTACCTTGGTTTTTACGTAAAAAACGCAGCACCGGGGACCCAGAAGTGCCTTTCCCCGGCTCCTCTCGCGGGGACTTGTGCCGAGCCAGGGAAAGGGAAGTCACGCGGAGCTGGGGGGGGGGGGGCAAGCGGGGCGAGTTTGCCCTGTTTCCACACACCCCCCATCGAGTTCTGCACACATCCCTATAATAGTATTCTCCTGGACCAGCTCTGTGGGTTGGGAATTGGGGGCTTTACAGTGGTTCCACTCCTATCTGCAGAGTGGAGTCCAGAAAGCAACACTGGGTGGCTGTACCTCAGCCCCTTGGCAATTATGCTGTAGGGTGCCACAAGGTAGCATTTTGTCTCCAATGCTATTTAACATATATATGAAGCCACTGGGTGTAGTCATTACAGAAATTTTGGGGCAAGGTGTCACCAACACGCTGATGACACTCGGCTCATCTCCATTACATCTGAATCAGCAGAGACCGTGCATGACCTGGACCGCTGCTTAAATGCAGTGGTGGGCTGGGTGAGGGCCAATAAGCTGAATCCTGATAAGATGGAATGAACCACTGTGGATAAGTGGTGCTGCCCTTGAGGCTAGTTCAGAAGATGCAGTTAGTGTAGAATTCTGCAGCAAGGATGTTGAATAGAGTGCCTTGCCGTGTGCATATAACACCTGTGCTGAAAGAGCTGCACTGGCTGCCAGTTTGCTACTGAGCCAATTTAAAGGGATTATTATTGAAATATAACTATGCCAGATTTTTCACCAAGGGGCTGAGGTACAGCCACCCAGTGTTGCTTTCTGGACTCCACTCTGCAGATAGGAGTGGAACCACTGTAAAGCCCCCAATTCCCAACCCACAGAGCCTTAAACAACTTGGGACCAGGTACCTGAAATATTGTTGCTATGGGGCGAATTGTGGTTACCTGTATGCATTTACTCCATTTATATGTTGGGAGTATTGTATTCACTCAGCAGCATTTCAACAAGTTAATTGATTTTCTTGTGAAAAACAACACAGTAGAAGCCATCTTGCTGGGTCTTAAAGATTGGAATGCGGGTCTCTACTAAACATCGACAGCTTTCCAAATTAGACCCTAAAATTGTGACTTGGACATTAGCTATTACAATAGTCTATGGAGTGAATACACTTGTGTCAGTCTCTTCTTGTTGTGCATTTTGTCACTACTTATCTTTATTATAGGGGAAAATGAAGCAAACAAAACTTGTATATGGTCTCAAAGCACTTCTTTCTGTTCTAATCTAGATTGGCTGTGACACACTGCAAGCAAAATACTTTTGGCAAGAATCTTCACTAGCCATACCCTTCTTTTGATGCTTTGTATCCAACATTTTCTACCACTTTCCTAGAATAACATCAAGTCTGTGCTAGGTAGAATGCTTTAGCTCTCTCTCAATAACACCACTGAATACTCTATAGCTTATTCTGTCATGAAAGAAAGGCACTCCATAGGGTATTGCTACAGACTACAGCCACGAAGCTATGGAAATTGTGTGAGCACATTACCTAAGAACTTTCTTTTCTCAAGCTCTGATCAGAACAACCTTGTTATGAGCAGTACCTGTTCTTGACAGGGAATATTAAACAAAGTAGGTGGGAAGTAGAATATTCTTGTGGTAAAAAAAACAATGACCTGGTTCAGATGTCATGCCGCAATTCCTGGGTAGTTTAACCCAGGAATTGCCGGGGAGGAGTAAAGTGATGAGTGTGCTGCCTCCCGTGTGCTTGTTCTTTCCAGTTTCAATTAACAACTCAAGAACGCCCGTGTTCCAACCCAGGAACACCTGGAAACTCTGGATTGTTTATGGGTTAGACAACCCAGAGTTAACCCAACAATTGCCCATGGTTTGTTGTTGGGTTAACTCTGAGTTAACAATCCAGAGTTCCTGGGTTCGCACATCACAAAACCGCTAATTGAAAGCAGAAATGACCAGTGTGTGGGAGGGAGTGTGCTCGTACCTTTGCTCATCCCCAGCATTTCCTGGGCTAAACAACCCAGGAATTGCAGCATGACATGCAAACTGGGTCAGTCTTTCCCAGGAATATTCTTTTCTGCTTACCTTTTTGAGTTTTTTTGCTGCTGAAGTAGCTGCAGCATTCTCTTCAGTTTTTGCTGTAGAACCATCATCAACTGCCTCCTTTTCTTCAGTAGCCACATCACCCAAGTTGGCCACATCAGTATCATCTGCTGCTGAGCTGCCACTCTCTAGTAATGCTGCTGCTTCCTCATCATCGACTAACAGTTCATCTTCAGATTCAAGGAGTACATTTGATTCCTCTTGGTCTGCCTGTTCATTGCCTTTTGCATCCAAGCCCTCTGCCTCGTCTCGCTTCTCTTCTTTATCTTCAGTACTGTTGGTTTCAATTTTCTCGTTATCATCAATCTTACATTTTTTCTCACTTCCAGAGTCTTTGCTAGCTGGAGAAAGACCTCTTTTTCTATAAAAGGAGAAAAATCTTGCTTACCCATTTCATTTTGTATTTTTAAAAACAAACTAACCATCTGAAAGAGTGTTACCTTTGTTTATCTTTCTTTGACAAATCTACTCCTTTGTTGGGAATCTGAAACAACAAACATACACTTCTTATTAAGTTGTACAAGGTAACCCTATGGATTTTGGTATTAGGAGTATGCTCCATGGCTATTCAAGTGAAAGGAGGTTTCCAATTTTCAAGGCATCTCACAGCACAATTCAAGTAGCAACAGTTATCAAACTGAAGCAAGATATCAGATATTTCTAATTTACACCAGTGAGCAGTGATAATGTTGATGCCAGGTATCCAAGATGTGGGACTGCCTTCCCCTGCTCAAGTCCATAAGTTACTGAAATAACTTATGTATGTAACTTTATGTATGAGCAGAACCTGGGCAAAGTTTTGTTTGCTTTAAACAGCACTTTAATAAAGTGCTAGCTACCAGCACATGCTAAGTACAACTGCTGAAGGGATGAACTATTGCAGTCTGGGGGGAAAAGTCCTAGGAATGAACCAACTTTCCATGTACAGGTAGCACCTGTAGACTAGTCCTCAGAATGGGAAATACAGAAGCAGGGAAAGATTACCACAATTATATAGTAGTAATATATTAGTATAGTATAAAGTAGAAGATCTCAGGGCCTGCTCCAGCTGGATTTCCCCCTCCCTCCACAGGGCCATCTACCATCAACTGAGGGAATGATTCCAGGAGAGGGAGGGAGGGAGGTGAGGATAACACCAGACATCTGCTCCAGCTGGACTCTCCCTGCCCCCAGGCCCATCTTCTACCAGCTGCCCTGCGGGAAGGATCCTGGTGATTTAAAAAAGTGTTAATATTGTATATTGTGAATGTATCATTTTATGTTATTTGTAAGCCATCTTGGTAGGATGTGTATCCCGGAAGGTGGCATATAATAATTGTCATAAATAAATTATACACATTAGGTAAAACTGAAAATCTTTCAAGATGTATCATCACCAGCTCTGACTTGAAAATGTCCTGGATTCTCCAGAACTCTTAATTTGGATCTGCACATTAGCTCACCATAGTGAGTATTCCTTCCACCTCTCGTAAGGATTGCCCCTGCTCTCATGCTGTGCTTCCAAAACTCAACATGACCCTCCCCACTCCCCAAGGCCAGTGGCAGCCAGTCTAATCAGATGCCATTCTACCAGTTAAGAAAACAGTCACATACATTGAACACTTTGTATTACAATATTATTGAACTAGTACTCCATAGTTAGAATCAAAACTTACGCCAACACATGATACCTACCCTTAATATTAATTTCTTGTATTTTTCAGATAAATCCACTTTCACACATCTCCCCTGGAACCAAAGGGCTTTGTTGGAACAGTGCTCCATCATTGCTTCAGCATCTTCTCTAGTCTCCATTTCTATGAAAGCCTGTAGAAGAATTATGAGAGATTTCAGTTTATAAAATTTTAACATGATTCTTTTAGTCCCCCCGGTCAATGACAAGCATTTTCATAGCTTCTTATGCTTAGCATATCACCTGAAACACTTAGGGGAGAAAGGTTGCTGCCAAAAGCATGCCTGGTCAATTTCCTTGTATGTTTCCGCTGTTAGAGGAAGCTGAAAAGCAGAGTAGGTAACATACATGGAAATTAAAGAGAGACTGAATATAGGCTAATTTGCACACAGCTACCAGGGACCAATTGCCAAGTTGTCAACTGAAAAGCGCCAGAAAAGGGGGGAAAGCGGCAAAAGTAGGTGCACCAAAAGTGCAACACGGGGACGGACAGACGGACACACAGCAATATAATCCTCTCGATTTTAAGTGTTCAGCTGACACTTCTCAGTGTCTTCCACCATTTCAAGACTTCCCCAAGTCTCCAGCTAGTCCAGAAAGGGAAGACACTGTCAGGGAACCGCAGCAGTTAAGAACTCCAAAAAGCAGGGATGGGGACTCGGACTCGACTCGTGAGTCGGACTGAGTCCCCCCTCTGACTCGACTCGGACTCGAGTCCCAATATTTTTAATGGGACTCGAGACTCGACTCGGGACTCGAGACCAAGGACTCGTCAACATCCCTGGGCTGTTGACGAGTCTTCTGGCTGTGCCAGAAGGAGCGCGATCACCGGTGAAGAGCGCATGGAAGCGAGGCGTGCCGCTGCTCGGCCACTATGGACAGCTACCAGGAGCGCAGCCCCAATGATGTGTTGAGATTTATTTTGATTGATGTGTTGTTGTGGGGGGTTTGGGTTAGGGTCAGACATTTTGGGTTTGGCTGCCTCTGCCTGCCTGTTTCGGGTTCCCAGCCTCCTCTGCCTGCCTGGTCTCTTCTTGACCTGTTCAGCAGTTGAATTGTCCAAGACAAAGGCCTCTGCCTGCCTGCTTTGGGGTTCCCTGCCTCCTCTGCCTGCCTGGTTATTTTTGGGTTTGTCTGCCTGGTCTGTTCTTGCCAAAATCAGTTGCAGAGTTTTGAAATAAAAAGGCACACTTGTGCCTAGAATTTATTTAAGCCACACATCTGAAATAGCCTTATTTTGTTGGGGGGAAACCCCATTGATTTTAATAGGGACTCGTGGAGTCAGTTTTGGGAGTGACTCAGGACTCGTGACTCGTGAGTCACCATTTTGGACCAAGGACTCGGACTCGAGACTCGGGTCCAAAGACTCGTGACTCGACTCGTGACTCGAGACCAAGGACTCTTCAACATCCCTGCCAAAAAGGAGCTGCAAAAGGGGGGGGGGGAGTTAATATCATGAAAAGTGATCTCGGGGGGGGGGGGGAGGTAAAAGGGGAAAAGGCCATGGCAAGCGCAGAAGGGCTCATGATTGCAGCAGGGAGAGGCTAAGTCTCCTGGGATACCGGCTGAAGGACCAAGGGGGAAGTAGATTGGGGGCAACCCACGATGAATCTGATCATCTCGCGCACTGTGGGTTGTTCCACGAACAACCCACACTGCGTAGCTTATTCGCAGGGTGGATTGCCAAGTCATGTGAACTCACCCTTAGGCAATTTATAGAATGGCATATGCAAGCATTGCTTTTAAAGAAGCCCTCCTTGGATCCCCAAGACCCGAACAACTTTCGCCCAGTCTCCAATTTGCCATTTCTGGGCAAGGTGATTGAGCGAGTGGTGGGGGCTCAGTTGAAGGCACACTTGGATGAAGCCGATTACTTAGATCCATGCCAGTCGGGCTTCAGGCCTGGACATGGGACGGAAACGGCCTTGGTCGCCTTGGTGGATGATATGAGGAGGGTGTTGGATAGGGGCAAATGCTCCTTCCTAGTCCTCCTCGATCCCTCAGCGGCTTTTGATACTGTGGACCACGGTATCCTCCTGGACCGCCTGGAGGGGTTGGGTATCGGAGGCACTGCATTACAATGGTTCTGGTCCTTCCTCTCTGGAAGGTACCAGAGGGTAGTTCTTGGGGAGGAGGCTTCGGACCCTCAGCTGCTCACTTGTGGGGTGCCGCAGGGTTCCATCCTCTCCCCAATGCTATTCAACATCTACCTAAAGCCGCTGGGGGCTATCATCAGGAGGTTTGGGGTGCGGTGTCATCAATATGCGGATGACACGCAGCTCTACCTCTCTTTCAAGTCCTCACCGAGGTTGGCCGTTGAGACCCTGTCCAAGTGCCTGGAGGTGGCTGAATGGGAAGGAACATGTTGAAACTGAACCCTGACAAGACCGAGGTTCTTCTGGTGGGAGACAAGGAGAGGTTAGGGGATGTTGACCTGGTGCTGAATGGGGTACATCTCCCCCTGAAGGACCAGGTCCGCAGCTTGGGGGTCATTCTAGACTCCCAGCTCAGGTGTCAGCTGTGAGCTGGGCAGCGCTGTATCAACTCCATCTGATATGGCAGCTGCGCCCCTACCTTCCTAATCATCTGCTCCCATCAGTGGTCCATGACTTGGTCTCCTCTCACCTAGACTACTGTAATGCGCTCTACATGGGGTTACCCTGGAAGACGGTTCGGAAGCGTCAGCTGGTAAAGAACGCAGCAGCTTGCCTGATTAAGGGCAGCCGCCGGCGTGATCACACCACGCCAGTGCTTAAGGAGTTGCACTGGCTACCAGTTGCTTGCCGAGCTGAATTCAAGGTGTTGGTTTTGACCTTTAAAACCCTACACGGCTCCGGCCCAGTTTATCTCAAGGAGTGCCTCCAGCAACATCAAGTAGGCCGCTCAACAAGATCTGCCACGGACGGCCTTCTCCTTATCCCATCAGCCAGAGCAGCCAGGCTGGTGGGGACTAGGAAGAGGGCCTTCTCTGTGGCGGCCCCCACATTATGGAACTCCCTCCCTAGTGACCTTCGTCATGCCCCCTCCGTGATGAGCTTCCGCCGTGCATTAAAAACATGGTATTTCAGGCGGGAATATGGGGTGGGTTAGGATTTTAAAATAAATTTTTATACTGTTTTAATTATTATATTTTATTGTATTGTTTTAATTGTACATCGCCCAGGGTGGCTGGCCAGATGGGCGATTAATAAATATAATAATAAATAAAGCATTATATGAATTACCTGACTCTTCATTCTCATCAGTATATAGTTCTTTATTTTTCCATAGGGCTCAGCTAGTTTAAGTACAGCATTGTCAGAATAGCCCGAATGTGGCAAATTACTGAGATGAATCACACGACCAAGTTCTTGTTTCGGAGGCTCAAATTTTTGGTCAGGCTTCCCTTCTGGTTTCTAAAAGGTTTGAAGAACATTTTATTAATCCATTATATTGGTTATTAAGCGTTAATGTCAGAAATTGGGTGCACAAAATGGAGTTGAACATTACAAATGGAAATGCAAGATTAATGGAACTGATTTTACCTTTATTCTTTTATATTTCTGTGACAAATGGACTCTCACAGGTTTGCCAAACACTAAGGCTGGTGCTGATGAATAATATTCTATAGCAGCTTGTGCATCTTCAGTGGTACCCATTTCAATAAACGCCTGAAATTATATAAGATAAATAACTTCTGTGTTCCTCTTCTAGAGGGACTATGTCTATGAGTAAAATATGAGCAGGAATGAAATACAAGAGGAGGACAATGGCCTTAACATTGTCAAGGCAGCATCTCTCAAGCACTATATGCAAGCCTTCTGTAGCTAGCTAACAAATTCTAGACAGCATTTAATATATATCCAATGTAGAGTTTAGATTTGCAACACTATCAATATCCATCTGAAATATTAAGAGTTTTGCATTTTGAAAATGTAAATATCTTTTAACCAGGAACAGGCAATTTGTCTGATGTTGAAAAGTGTACTTTAAAACAGTTTTGATCTTGCATATTCAAGTTCCTCTCTGCAACCTGGCAGACTAGAAAATTACTTTCTGATTATCATGAAGCCCAGGAGTCTCCAGATTGCAAGTACAAGAAATAGTTTTGGGGCCATACACTGCCACATCCTGGTTTAGGTTTTGTCCTCTCACACAAGCACTATAATTTGTTAAGTTACGCACCACTCAAGGAATTGCCTCTCAAAGTACAGTAGATCAACATTTCCATTAAGATTGTTTCAAGTAATGTAGAAAAATGTTATGGTATGACAAGACTAACACTTACTTCATTAATTTTGTTCAATATTAGGTGATTTGTGATTATTCCAAATGGTTCAACAAGCTGCAACAGCTGGTATCTCAGGTTTTTCCCTCTCTGAAAGTCCATGATGTGTACAACTCTGCTTGTTTCCTGTTAATTGCAGGCAGTAATGATCAACCAATTAACTCATTAAGCAAAGTGAATATTAAAATGGTCATCCTGCTCATTTTGGTACAGGATCTTTTAACCAATTTTGTGATGAGCAAGTCAATTTCAACATTTTTAACAAGAAAGCAAACAACTTCATCCTGGATTAATTAGAGGTGTGCAGAGTAAAGGGTGGGGAACCCAATTCGCTTGAAAGCAAATATATCCTCAGAAGGTAGGCCTGCAAATGTGTGTTACAAATAACAATTTTGGCATGGTATCTTGAGGACACTCATCATCTAGATCTTGAATAAATAGCAGGGCCCCAAAACCAGCTAATTTATGCCATGTTCTCTGGGCTGCGTCACATCAGGTAAAGGTAAGAGGCTCACATGACTCTTCCATACCCCTCTCCCCAACATGCTAGTCTTATGTGAAAATCTTCTTTTGTATGGAAGATTAAATTATGTGAACCTGCAGCCTGAAGTAGTGTAACACACAGAGAGGCTGACTACCTCAGTGAGTAGTAGACCCTCATCTCATTCTAATAACAGTAATAATTGTGTTGAATAGCCAAACACAACCAGAAACTCAGTGTGAACATTATTTTTACAGAGCAGTTCCTATTTCAATACTAACCACTCTGCCCTTCTGCATGTGTCTTGGTCCTTGCATACTTCCATTTCCAGTCCCTTGATATAAACACATTGGGAGAGAAAGTGGGGGAGGGGGGAAAGTTACATAATTAACAAGATTGTTGACACATCACAGTATGGAAAGCAGTTAAATTAGACTTTGTGACCGAATTTTTTCATTATAAGCCTTATGACGTAACAAGTCTTTATATTTTAGCTCCACACACACTGTTTGAAGGTTCACGTTTTCCATGATCATCCCTAAATGAAATCGACAAGTGTCAAAGCACATGAATTCAGCATTTTTGTGCAATATCCAGGAAATGAGAATGGTTTGTTCTCAATACTTTAGAATGTTTAATAGAGCAAGGACATTTAAGGCATCAAGTCACACCCTGTCATCTAACTTTCACAAATCATTTTTTTAGTACTGCTATGGATTTCAGACTTGCACCTTCCACCTTCCATGTCTTCACACAGCATAACTACCTACTGATCAGCAAAGCCTACTATGGCTAGGAACTAGATGTGTTAGAGTCCAATCAAAGATGCATTTAATCTTATTACCTCTTGACCCAACTGGTGGCCCTCCCCGATGAAATGGAGGTGGAGGTGGCCCCAAAAGTCCTGGGGCCGGATTTGTTGATTGCAACATAAATGGATCGCCCCTAGAAGTAATAAACACAAAAATGAAGCCACGTTAATCTATACAACCTTTTACATAACCTCCAGTCACATTTTGCACATAAATGGTAGTATGTCAGACTAATAGATGAAAGGAACAGGAGTTCCACAGCATCAGTTCATTTTCACGTGTAGATACTAGTGGGTAATATTTACCCAGCATGACTGAACAGGGACAACATAGATCTCTGATAAACTTATAGCCAATCTTGTGATCTTGAAGAGGTGCTTCTCCACATGTTACTGCAAACAGTGATGGTGGCTGGTGAACAGCAAGCATAACAATCATTGTGGGATTTTGAGCTACGCTCACTGTTTTTATGCAAGCAGTTTGGGTGGAAACATACAAACTCAATAACAATATCTAAACTGTAATTGTAAAACTTCCACTATATCAGTGAGGATGATTCGTATTGCTGGAGGAGAAGCTGTGGGAAAGGAGGTGCATACCAGGAACATAATCTATGCCTTTGAGCAACTCTATTTAGTTTTTTAAAAAATATTTGAGGACAGTTTTAAAACTGAGCTCAAATGCATTTTATCATTTTTCTAATACAAAATGGTGGTCCAGTGCCTTTCAGTTGGGCAGTGTAATGGGCCATCCACAAACAAGGTACTTGGGGAACTCCACAGGATCCAGAAAATATTAGTCTGTAAATGTAAAAAAGAAAAAGAAGACAACCCCCAAAAGCCTGTTGCGGACTGAGCACGCTCACTGTTGAGGGTGTCAGTTGAACAGTGTAGGGTATCTCGGGAGGGGGGAGATTAGAATCAGGGCATGCACTCTGTGAGACAGGCATTCTCTACCTAAACCCTGCGTTTGGGATACTAAAAATCCTAAGGGCTCTGACCACATTTAAGCTAAGAGTCTTTTGGTGGGGAATTAATTAGGATCAAAGGGAAAGTATTACCCCCCTCCCTCGAGCTCTGTTGTGAAGAGGGTAGAACCCCTAAAAGCTTAAGTTTCCCCAGGAGGAATGAAATTAGGGTTAGAGGGTGCATGCTGCAAGGTACACTTCCCATGTGGTTTCCTCTCCTCCCTAAACGTATCTGTCATCACCACGAGGAGAGATATAGTCCCCACTGTACCAATCAGGCTCAGAGCTAGATGAGTAGCTTCCTGCCTACCTAGCCCCAGAACTCAGTAGTCTCATGCTATTAGGAGATAAATTGGATTTCTCAAATAGAGATGTAAAAATTCTGAAAATTTTGAAGCCATGGGGGGGGGGATATTGGGGGCGAAATGGAAAACATATGCAATACTTGATGATGATGATATGATAATGATAATCATCATCATCATCTCTATACCGCCCAATAGCCGAAGCTCTCTGGGCGGTTTACAAAAATTATAAAATTGTACAATAAAATACAATTTTACAATAAAAATACAATATAAAAACACAAACAAAACATTGAAAAATTTGCACTAGATATTTGATAAACAATTTTAAAATTACTGAAATAACGAAGACAAGATTATGAAAAGTAGACTGGACAAAAAAGGTGACATAACCACCACCCTGTGTACTATTTGGAGCTGCTAAATGCCTCAGCAAAGAGGGCAGTCTTAACATGGCGCCGAAAGGATAGTAAAGTTGGCATCAGGCGGGCGTCAGTGGGGAGCTTATTCCAATATTGGGGGGCCACCACTGAGAAGGCTGTCCTCCTTGTTGCAACCAACCGAGCCTCCCTTGGAGGTGGCAGTCGGAGGCAGGCCCCAGATGCGGAGCGTAGTGTCCGGATAAGATTGCGGTTGGGAGAGGCGTTCTATCAGGTATTGCAGTCCCAAGCTGTGTAGGGCTTTATAGGTTAAAACCAACACCTTGAATCCGGCTCAGTAACATATAGGCAGCCAATGCAAGCGGGCCAGAACAGGTGTTATATGTTCAGACCTCCTGGTCCCAGTTATTAATCTGGCTGCCGCATTTTGCAGCAGTATGTTTGTTATTTTAGAAACATAAAATGTAAAATGAAGATTTTACCAAAGATATATTTTTTATTTAGAATGATACCAATGAGTTTAACAGAGAAGGAAATTAAAGAATGGCTAATAATAATTAATAATTTTTGTAATGGGAGGGGGGGGAAGCAAGGATTACAAAGATTAAGTGGTATAAATCCCAAAAAGGAGGTGGGCTTGGCCTTCCTAATATTAAGTGGTACTATATAGCTAATCAATTAAGATTTATAATGGATATTATAGCTAAGAAGGATAATATGTGGTTGGAGTTAGAAGCACAGGAATTAGGAAATGGGGTTGAAAAAATGGCTCTTTTTAAAGAAAAGTAATAGCATGGTAAAAAGAATAGAAAATCCCTCCTTGAAAAATATGATAGAGATCTGGAATAGAAATAGGCAAATCTTTATACCAGGGATATCCCCGTTAACCCCAGTGGTAGCTATGGAGGACCAGAAAACGCACAATATTTGGAAAGCTTATTTAGAAAAAAAAGGTTATCAAATAAATGGATTGGATGGAAAAAATGGAGTCTAGACAATATATAATTGAAACGATTGGGCCAGGCAGAATTTTGTGGTTAAATTTAATGCAATTAGATCAGTGGACCAAGAAATTGAAGAGGAGAAATGAATACGATAGGGAACTTACTGGATTTGAAAAGAAAGTGCTTCTAGATAATTTGTAGAAGGGAACATCTCTTCAAGCGGTATAACAAAGGAGATATATAAAATGATTCAAAAAACTGAAGGGCAAAAAGATAATCTCAAGATGGTATGGGATATGGAATTTGGGGAGGAGACTTCGAATGAAGGGTGGAAAAATATTTGGGGCAGACGCATATTAAGAAACATGTCAGTAAGAATAAAAGAAAATTTCTATAAAATTATTTGGAGATGGTATTTGACTCCGGTAAGATTAAACAAAATAGATAGTAATTGTTCTCCATTGTGTTGGAGAGGATGCCAGGATCTTGGCACTTATGCTCATATGTGGTGGAGTTGTAAAAGTGTACTGGATTTCTGGAACAAAATTTTTCTAGAAATTTCAGAAATTATTGGTATTAATTTGGAGGTCTGTCCAAAACTAGCATTGTTATCAATAACGGAGAAACTTGTTTGTTCTCAAGAGATAAAGGAACTAATTGTAAATTTGTTAACCACGGGGAGATTAATGATAGCAAGGAAATGGAAAATTCAACATCAGTTTTCAATTATTGACTGGTATAAAGAGGTGTGGGATATCGCCTTAAATGATAAATTAATTTGTAGTATCAAATGTAAAAAGGGGCAATTAAAGAAAAATAATTTCAAGGTTCTAGTCCCCGCTTGGCCATGAAACTCACTGGGTGACTTTGGGCCAGTCACTTGACTCTCAGCCTAACCTACCTCACAGGGTTGTTGTGAGGATAAAATGGAGAGGAGGAAGAGGATTATGCCTTGGGTTCTTTTCGGGAGGAAAGGCGGGGTATAAATATAATAAATAAATAAATATTTGGGGACTATTCCTAGACTATGTTTTAGTAAAGGGGAGTAAGCCATGTCAAGATATGATGTATTTTTGGAATATTGAATAATAATGGATTATTATGTAGAAATTATTTCTGGGCCCCATGGTGATGGGTGCACTTTAGTAGTTATATGTATGTATTTTTTTGGTATTTGTTTTATATAATGTTTGAAATAAAGTTACTTTAAAAAAAAAAAAAAACCCATAAAATGTATTATGTATAAATTGGCTTGTTCATAAAATCACCATTAAAGTTTATTTAAAACATTTAAAAATAAACCCAGTAAATTTGTAAATTATTGTCTGAATAAACTATACATTTAATATAACAAACTTGATAATTTTATGAGCAAACCAAGTTGTACATAATACATTTTAGGTTTCTATTTTATGTCTGACCAGAGGGAGCTCCTACAAGTAGTCTGTGAAAATTCTGAATCACGGTAGGAGCTGGAAGAAGCAGGAAGAGCTAGAGGCAGAGGAAGACTGGTTTAGCATCTATTCCTGTTTCTGAGAGATTGGTTGTGGTGGGGCTTAGGGAAATCTGGTCTGAAGGAAAAGCTACTGAGACCTTCTAACTTTGTTTGCAATCTCAACCTATTATTTGAAGAGTGACATTTTATTCCCTTTCGTAATTAATTCCCCTTAATAAACATCTTAATTTTAGTTCATTTTGGAAGGTTCTCTCTAGTGGTGGTATCAATTCCATGCCTATGCCACAGGAACAAGGCTACTCTTCTAGGTAGAGAGGGTTTATTTTGGTGGCAGTGGTAAAAGGTTTTATAGCTGAGGCTGCATTCTATAATGGTGAGGTCTAATTGGGAACTTTATTAAAAACTGGTGAGTTCCATAGACGCAAGCCTCAAAGTTTTTGTTTATTAAAAAAAGAAACAAAGGTGAGTTAACCCACACGTTCTGTTGTATGTGGTGGCAGTGGCAGATTAGCCTATAGTGTTTTTTTTCTCACATGTCGGTTTTAGAACTACATTTATTGAGCTGGTTCGCACTTCACGGTCAATTCCTGGTTGTTTAACCCAGAAACTGGCAGCGGGGGGAGGGTGGGGGAGCAAGCAAGCTGCTTCCTGCCCACTTGCCACTTCCACTTTCAATTAACAATCCAGGAATGTCCCGACGGTGCATGCTCAATATGTTGGTGGGGGAGGGGTTCCTGCCCCAAATGCCTCAGCTTTAGAAGTTTCCCGAAGGGACCTCTGCGCAGGCCCCATATGTGTGATGCACAGAGACCACGAAGAAAAACTCTGGGTTATTTAAACCATGGGCTGACATTATGAATGAACCCAGAACTATGGGCTGTTTATGGGTTTTTGCCAAGCTACAAGGTGGTGGGCAAGAGTTGTCAAAAAACCAGCCATTCTACATGCCAGTACTACACCACCACAAAGGCATTTGGGATTCAGAGAGGAACCTGAAGAAGGGAAACAAACCACCCAGGATTGAGAAAACGAATTATGGTTTATTTGGTCATCTGCCAGACAAATGTAGGACACTGAAACCATGGGTTAGTGTTATGTGCGAGCCAAGTCTTTGCCTTAAACATTTTATTCATCATTCTAAAAGAAAATACTTCATAATCCAAAATTGTTCCCATATTTCTGAAAACAAAAAGGGACCCAATTTTTCCCTAGGCCTTCATATCTCTATCCTCACATTCTGCCAACTTATTCTTTATTATTTGTTTCCTTTTCATTTGCAAAGTAATTTTTTAACTTACATTCCATGTCCAGAATCACTCTTAGGGTTCCATTCGGGATATCTTAAAAGGAAAAAGTCAATAAAGTCATTCTCTGCAATGCACATGAGAAATGCTACGCAGCTATATTTTCTATCTCAGCACCAGATTTCTGAATACATAAGACTAAATTGACTATTGCATTTCACAACAAAGCTCAATAGGAAAGACTGCTAATACCTCAGCATTACCAATCTTATTTCTTTTATCTTAAAGTACTGTGTTCTTGAAACACACCAAGTAATTTAATTCAGATGACCAAAGCAAACCATCTTTCGTACAGGCAAGTACACAAGCTACTTTAGATTCCAGAATCCATTGAATACATACCTGGAAGTAAGTTCCATAGAAAACACAATGTTTACATTATTCTGAATACTGTATGCTATGTTTAAATTGAACTGAAAGTTTTGTTTATGTCAATGGCACATCTCACTGTACCGCAAATTTACTTTTAGTTTTGGGGGGAAAATTAGGGAGGCATGAGATTTCTAATATGGTGTTGACAGTAGAAATGCTTCTCTCACACCCAGATGACCACACCCCTTTCCCCTGCCCTCACACCCTTTCCCCAGACCAGGGACTGTTTGGTGGCTTCCTGGCTTCTGCATCCCCCCCCCCCCTTTTCTAAAAGGTTGAAATGCCTCTCCTAAGGCTTACTTACTGGGAGAAATAACTTTAGGCTACAATATGCTTGTATTCTTGGCATTTTGGCCCTGCCCACCACTGGAATGGCGTGAGAGCTTTTCCAAAATTGAATTGGGCCCTCAGGCTGAAAGAGGTTTGACACCCCTGGGTTATGTAAAAGTCCTCCTACAAAAGGGAAATGGTTTCAAGGAATGTTTAAAACCAATTTACTTTGCCTTCGAAGTGGTATACAAAGAGTCAGCTTGAAGATTTGATTTATTATTACTGGAACTGTTTGAGTAAGCTAATTATTTTCAAACTTCATAAATGGAAACATTTGTTTTTTCTGAAATGGTATATTGCAATTATAATGAAAAAGGAACATTTTAAAATGTTGAAATCCATACATTTCGAGGAGTAGTTGACAACGTCGACTGTGTGTTGCTCCATTTATATGCTGGTTCCACTCCTGCAGCAAAGTACAAAGTCAAAAATGATCAGAAACACAAAGTTTTTAAAAAGCACACTCCAAACAGCTACAGAATAATTTGTAAGTCAACAGAAATTGAAGTGTAAAAGTACAAGGGATTGCCTTTATCTTAAGACCTGTACCATGATCAAAAGGGCACTGAAAGTGTCATCCAAACAAGGACTGGTTTGGAACTCAAATGTGTAGTGTTTTATCATGGGAAATGTGTAAATTTAGAGTTAAGTCAGCTATCTAAATTTCCTTTTTACATCCCCACCACCTTCCTCCATGCAAATATCGTATCCAGTGGTGGCTTGTGCTAGTGGAAAAGACCTCTGCTCATGTAAGGCAAGGCAGCCAAATTGTCACTTATCCCCCCTTACCTACTGCAGCCCTCTGTGCAATAACCCATACTGTTCCAGAGAGTCCCCCAACCCTCAAGAGCAGCTTTTTGAGGGACAAGAGGGGCTGCAGTGGGTAGGGAGGATTGGCTAAAATCAGTGCCCCCTGTTACACAAGCAAAAGTATTTTTGCTAGCACAAAGCTACCACTGGATACAACCCACTGCTTATAGGACTTCTGTATTCTAAAGATAACAGAAATATTAGAATAGGAGCTATAAAGATCTAAAGGGAAGATAGAAAGAACCCAAAGTACAGTCTGGCCATCTTTAACATGGAATATGCAATCTATTTAAGACATACTTCAAAAAACATTAAAACTGGATTTCAATATAAGTCTAATAGTAGGTTGCCTTTGGTTGATTAACGTACGCAAAAGGGCACATCCAATAAGACAGCTGGTTCACATTTCCAGGCTGTGGAAAGACAGTAAAAAACTGTGATTGCTGCACAAGTTCATGAGATCCTGCAGCCTGCCCCCCAATCCCTTATCCACAGTTAAGGGTTGGATTATGTGTATGCTGGCCCCAAGAGTCAATTAACTGTACAGAGTAAAAAATCAAAACTTCTCTGGTTACCCTTCTACCTTGCCTTCGCGGAATAAGCATTTTGCTAGTTTTTACCATTGTCCTCACAATTACAAATATTAACAGTGAATTAAAGAAACCTGCTGCTTTCAAGCAGATCTATAGGTGTTCTCCACAAGCACAGAATTTGGTCCCAAGTGCAGAATTCAGTATCTTGAGAATCTCAAACTCTCTCTTTAATTTCAAAGCAAATTTCTAGCCCTTATGGCTAGAAAGACAGGGTTGGAAGAGTGTGGATAATGCTTGGTGAGATCTCAGAAATGAAGGGGCTGAATAGGATTTCCAGGGGTCTGTCTAGCTTAAGTACCTTAGGATTTCCAGGGGTCTGCCCATCCATAACCCCCAATACAGAATTATACAAAAACATGATAATCTGCTATATTTGCATAACATAGACAGGCCGCAGACTTCAAAAATCTTGGCACAAGCTATGGGTTAACTCATGCAAATTTTAAAGCACAAAATATAGACAATGTTGCTTTTAGGGCATTTTAATCAATTATAGATTCTTGAAAATAATTGCACATTTGAAATTATCTTGTAGCCATAAAGCATTTAAAATAAGCTTAGAAATTTAGAAGGCCTTCACGTCTTCTATTCACACATACAGGCAAATTAAACATTAATGGACTTCCAACACTTCTCTGAGAACATTATCATTCTCTGGGGGGGAAAAGATGCTCCTCCCAACTATATAAATGCCAGCACTCAAGAGACCATGTAACATTTCCAAGCAGAGGATTCCAAGAAGACAGGAACTTTTCCTGGTTCCTTCCATGTCTAGATGCAGCACTCCTGTCTGACCTCGACAGATTATATTAGCTGTGATCTGTGGCTAGCAGAGGAAAGGGTCATGTCAGTGGTACTTTCCAAGCAGAGGGAAGTATTTTTCAAAGCCAACTGTCACAGCCCACTGCATTGGTACTGTAGGGATGGGAGAAAATTTTGTTCAGTTCACATTTTAATAAGAACTGACCTAATTTGCACTCCGCAAAGGAATACGCAAATTGGAATGCAGTTATCCTTTGGGTTTTACACTTCACAATCGTGCAATGCGGTTCTCAATTTAAAAAAAAAAAAAAGCATGACATGCATTACAAAAATGCATAATTACAAAAAATTGTGTACAAAAATGTGCACATAAGGGAAAATAGCACTCAAAAATACATGTATTAGGGGAAACTGATAGGCCAAAATGCACGTATTAGAAATGCATATTTTCATCCAATTTTTTAAAGAAAAGTTGCAAATTGATGCAAAAACTTGACAGAACAAAATTGTGAATGAAAAAATTTGCAAATGACACAAAATGAAACAGGCAGATTCGTCCAACCCAACCTAGCAGTCCTTCTACTTGGGACAGCTCAAATTTTTTGCTTAAATTAAGGAACCCCTTACTCCATACTATATTTCTGCTTAGTTATGTGTTTTTTCCCAGACAGATCAAACTATTAAGAAGCAGGCTCAAATCCCATTCATTCTAGATACACACCAAGCTTTCTAAAGTTTTTTTTTTTTTTTTTTTTTTAATAGAAACTCTGTTTCAACACCTACTGTACAGGACTTAGAAGTTCCAAGCTTGAAACTCTAGAACAGATGCATCAGGTGTATATAGCTAATGTATGAAGCCCCTGTGAGCAGAGTAAGTGAAGACATCTGATGTTAGAATAAGAGATTTCCACCATTCAAGATAAACAAAATTAAACATGAAGCAGTCTGCTTAAGGGCATAGATCCATAATTGGATTTCCCACTTTTAAAAGAACTGAATGGCAGCCATGTGTCCCATCCTCCCACTGTTTTCGTGATAAAACTGCCCGCCAGGGCATGGGGGAATTTCATCGGGAAAACAGTGTGCTTGGGGCATGGAGGCTTTGATCCCCTGCCCTGCTGCCACATCTAATTTAGCCCCAACACAGGCATTTCTAGAAGCTTGGCTGGGTGTTTTCATCTAGAAGTTTCAACTGAATTTGTTGCCTTTTCTGCATCTTGTGTAGAAGACATAAATATAATACATAAGAAACCTGATCCAAGGCATTCATTTAATAGAATATTTCCCATAATTTGAAGTGTTCCTTCCATAGGTGGTTTCATTTATAAAATTTACGTTAAACCTCTAAGAAAGAAAACCTGGAAACTACCTATGCTAAAAGATTTCCTCACTTAAATGTATGTTTCATCCATCCCACCCCTATCTCAGCAGAAATATTTTGACTGAGTGATTAAATTGGTGATCTAGGAGCTCTTAATCCTACCCACTCAAAGGCATTTTAATATACATTTTCTTTCAATTACATGCAAATTCTATAATGGTAAGTTTCCTTCCGTTGTTGAGAGTGCAAACCTTATTCCATAGCAATTGCTTCTTCTTACAAGTCATATCACCACCTTTCCATTAAGATGTCTGTTGTTTTCATCAGTGTTGTCAATGTTTTAAAACATTATACGCATGATTCAGCTAAAGATTTTATAGTTGAAAATGCATTAACGTTTTATGTCAGTTACTTAACAGCCAAGTGACTAGATTTTTAATATGCTGAAGAGACAGATGTTTCGAAGGCAAGAGCTTCTGTCCAGAACAGTAAACAGGATTTAAGTGAAAAAGGGAACCTTAATTACATAATTGATTGCCATAATTAAGATCTGTACTATTGCTAGTGTTTTAAATAACTGCATCTTTTAAACTTCTGTGGATTTGACATTCACCTCAGTGTAATCCACAAAGATGTTAAATTATGGCTGTCAAGAAAAGTGTAAACTTTCAGATGTAGAAGAATCAAGCAGAGAATTCAGATGAGCAAATACAGCATTTCAGTTTTTTCACTAGTTTTAAATCAATTTTGTTTCACCAAGATATTTCTCAAGACTAAGGGGCACAGGAATCTGCATTTCCCAGCAGTTACTGTGAAGAAAGTGTTAGTGACAACCCAATGAAACAATTTTGAGCACATAGTGTGCACTCTTACCTGGAATTTTTTGCAACATGCTTTGGAAAAAAAATGTGTAAGGACAGTGACACCAATAGTCAGCTTTAGTATCCGACTGACAAATAGATGAACAGTTTGTAAAACAATTAGAAAACCTGAATAAAGTCATACTAGACACTTGCTATTTTGTTCGAGAACCGAATTATGAATAAAGAGTGAAGCTTGATCAAAATTTTAATAAGGATCTACTGTAAGTAGAGAATGCCAATAAGAGCATGATATTGCACAGCAGCAGCAGGCTGATGTTTGAGATTCTAAAAAGGGATAGATGCAATATGTAATAATAAAAAGTGAGTCTGAAGTGTTTAAGAAGGTTGTGAAAGGGGAGGAAAAAATGAGAAGTTTCAGCCATAGTATGAAAACAGTTTTTAAAGTGAATTTTACAAAGCAAGAATGAAGTCATTTAAAAATGTGAACTACAATCCTGCAAATTTGCTCCAGGACTCTGCCTTAACACTCTCTGGCCATGGACAAGAGGAAAAAAGCAGAACTGTGCAAGGACGTATCTTAACTACAAATCAATTAGCAATCAAGACAGATGGGAAGGAATGCTGAATCTAGCCTTCGAATAACTGCAAAACAAAATGAAAAAACTACCCCAAGCTAAGTTAAGAGACTATGCAGATGCAAAATATAAATAGTCTAGATGATAACTGACCTGGAGTTAAGCCATGTGGGTGAAACAATATATTAACGTAAAGCCCTGGTTTCATGTGTTTGCTAATGACGCCCTGAAAATTAACCAAATGTCCTTTCCACTTAAACTCTTTTGAGAACTTTGTGTAAGGTAATCAGAACACAGAAACTGAGGCAAAGAAACAAGCAATAGGGACTACAACGTAAAGAAAAATAAACATCTGGTGCTTAACTCACCTTATTAGAATGAACAGGCATATCACAGATAGAGCACAGATGGGGATAGCCCTTCGGTAAGAGTCCATGGAAGTCTTCAACATTGCTATCTGGAGGAGCACCTCTTTTTTTCTCAAAGAGAGATCTCTCAGGGACACGACCCATTCTCTCATACTCACTGTCAAATTTACGATACTTATGCGAAGTTTCGCCATAATAAGAGTCATCCCTACACCTCTCTCCATCTCTTAATCTGTCATCTTCATAATCCATTCTGTCATAATAAACAGATTCTTGAGAACGACTTCCATGATCATAGTCAACCACTCGGTTGAGACTAGAACCACGATCGTCAAAGCTATCTCTTCTAAAATGCCTTTTCTCTTCCCAATCATCCCTAGGAACTCTGTATGGTGGCTCCAGTGCAGCTGATCTGCCATCTCTAGCATAACTCAGTGAAGGACCTTCTTCAGCTCTCCTCCTTTTAAGTTGCAGAAGTATTTGAGGCAAGTTTTCAGGAGTGATCTTGTCCTCAGGATAACGACTCAGTTCATCTAAGTCTCTAGCAGACAGACCAAAGCTGGCCAGAATGTTAGTGGCCTGCTCTGCATCTCCACGGTGCTGAGAAGACAGAGAGAGTGAGCCTCTACTTCCAATGTTAAATATAGACTGTAAGGCATGGGAAGATGCACTAGCAGAAGACAGTGCACTATGAGATCCTTGTTGATTCAATGAAGAACTCATTCCAAGATTCATTAAGCTAGCAAGGCGCGCAGTACCCTGGTTCATCCTTCCAAGAGATGCTGGCACATTTAAAGACTGGGTAGCAGCAGCAAGAAGGCCTATTCCTGCAGATAGGTCACGTCCATGACCTTGGGAATCCCTACTTAGAGATGACTGGTGGAATGACTTGGACATTGCTGAACTATAGCTTGTCTATTATGGATCAAACGTTAGAGATGTCTGAAAAGAAAGCTCACTCTAGAAAGCTAGGTAAACTTCACTTCAAAAAGGTAACGCCAAGAAAAGGGATCAATAATGACCGTAGATCTTCTTCAAGCTGAGAAACACCAGACAAGTCTGTAGAAAAACAAGCAATTTTAGTCATAAAACCCTTTATGCAGATGCAGTTTAAAAATGTATGCATCATGTTGATCTAAAAACAATTTAAGATCTTACATGGCTTTCATTATGCAACTTCAACAGATTGAAGATGCATCCAGAACCCTATTATATATAACCTCCAGATAAAAATCTAGTTCCCCCCAGATAAGCACCAATTTTTGCCTATAAATGTGCACTTTTGTTTTGACGATAAATGGTGTTCAAGTACTAGATGTCTAGAATTGTCTATTTTCAAGCCTTCATATTTAAATAGCAGGGTGCATACATCTTATGTTACCGATCTAGATTCCAGAAAAAAAGACCACAATACACTAGTCATGGAACCAAGAAATGTAACTCACATTTGTCAGAAATTAAGCCTATACCACTATAGAAAATGATAGAAGGAACTTAAGAGTAGCTGATATCTGGACAAGTGTCTAACGAATGAGTTACTAAATGAGACCAAGTAATTGTTACTCAGTAAAACTGAATTACTGATATAAGACTTTTGTGAAGAAAGATAGGCTTAACATTTGGTAGAAGGACACAAGACCTCTTGTTCAAGTAACAGTTTATATGTTGTTAGCACCACATATGAACTGTATCCATATATTTCAATACTACACCATGAACATGACACATTAGTCTGCACTGCAAGATCTCAAGCCAATCAAGACTAGACCTCATCATCACAGTTTTGCTTAAAGAAGAGAAATTCTATAGCGCTATTCCAGTTAAGCTAGTTGTTAAAGGATATGCGTTGCTATCTTTCAGATGAGTCCTGACATTAAACTACACCCACAGGTGGCAATAAGATTCCCATGACACATTGATATGGCTATGCTTTTAATGAGCTTTTTTTTTTTTTTGGCAGAGCTTATCTCTCTCTTCCTATGCCAACAGTAAACATTAAAAAGCCCATTCGCCTCTACCAAGTGGCCTTATAAGAAGAGAAGTGCTCATGAGATTTTTCGAAGTACCCAAGAATGCAAGTTCTGCAAACTCCCAAGGAAAACTGAGGCCTTAATTTACTTAGGCACTTCTGAAAATCCTACTAACTGCAACCTCAGAGTACCCACCGTGCTACAGAGGAATATTTTAGGGATGGGACATCAACAGTGGTAGACCACTACATCATTTGGAGGGAATATATTCCACAGCCAGTTTCCCAATTAGCAGGAAAAGACTACAAAACCTGCAGGGAAGTGTTCACAAGTGTATATTCTCTTTGAGTTGTAGACTATGTTTCTATGTCTCTATTATAATAGAGACAAGTTTCACTGTAATATCCAATTTCATTCTATCAAATTAAATGGGGGTCAGGAACAAACTGAAAAGCACTGATGCAAAGGTAGAGCTAGAAGAACAGTCCAGATACTGCAAGTACAGAGCAGATGTCAATGGAAGTAGAAGAGAAAGAAAGAGCAAATGTCAAGTGACAAACATACCATCTATGACACTGGCTGAACATACGAATTTCTAAACAAAATAGTATTCTAACAGGTCTATGTAAGATGCTGGCAATCACATGCTCAGCAACAACATTACACATAGCTTTGGAACAAGAACTTTTAACTAGAAGACAAAGTTCTTTCCAGGCTTGGAAGCAACCATTTGCCTAGGGCAAGTAAATTGCTCCTAGACTAGCAGGTGCCAACAAAGAACCACAGAGGAGTAGTCGATCCCATTTAAAGATCAGTACAGAGCCCAGCCAGCTTTCAGTGCATATGTTGATTATCTAGTTAGCACCTTCTCAGCAGAAGCAAAGGGACTGCTTGCTTTTCCCGCTCAGTATTGCAATGGTGGAAGTCCACTGGAATGTTTGTTATTTAATAGCTCACTACCTTTTGTTTAACTTCTTGGACTCCTGTTGACCCAAGACCCAGTCATTGGCAAAAGTTAGTAAGTAACTGTTAATTTAGTACATGAAGCTGTCTGTGTGGAATCAAGGAGCGGAGACTGGATCATGATTTTTATTTATCCAGATATTCCCTTTGGAGATGTAGATGGGATAGCTATAGTTATACAAAGATGGCGAAAGATGCTTAGTTGCCCTGTTACTGCAATAGTTCTTAGGCAGAATTTTTCAGGCAGGGTCTTGACATTGGAAACAGGTGCTTGGATGAAGCATTGCAAGGCCTGAATCAAACTGGCCTCTAGGGTACAGTGGATGGGAGGAATTTTACATTAAGCTGGAAAGCCTTGAAGTCAATGGCTCTTTCTGATTAAAAAAAAGAAAAATCAAAGCTGGTGCCAATTTGGGGGGAAAGGGGCAGCAGCAATGGAAGCTATCTAGTGTTATTTCTTTACTTGTTACTTATTTAGCAGTGAACACAGGTTAAGCACCAATTCAAATTAGGTATTGATGGTGGGGAAGCCGGGAATGTCAACCTTTAGCTGCAAAGCCATGGTATAAACTGCTCTTTATTGTGAAGAGGTGTCAGTTTCAGCCAATTAGCACCCTTCCACATGTTTTAGCAGGGTGGATTGACTGGGGTGAGCATGTCTAACCCTTTTGAAGTTACTTCAAGGTAGGAAAACTGCCAAAGATGTGTTTTCCTTTGATTTTTACTTTTGCAATTCCAGAACAGCTTCTTATTACTTGCAGTTTTCAAGGGTCTGAGATAAGAGCATTTATCTGGATTTTGAGAAGTATTTTTAAATCCACACATACATGGGCAATTTGTTTGCAAGGCTGGTTATATTCCTTACAAAAAGCAGAACGCTACACCTCTGATTTGAGTCAGCTGTCAAAAGCTTTGGACAAAATCAGACCTAGCAGCATCTGAAGAGTACCTCCTGACAGAGTTGGGCTGCCCAGCAGATGGTTTCACTGCATAGCCTGGTTTCCACACAAGCTGCGACTGCCCAGGCTTATTATGAAATCGATGTAAACCTACAAAGAAAAAGGAGATATCAGAGAACACTAAAAAAGAACACAGAAACTGAAAAGGTGTAGTGCACGGGCAGAAATTGGGTTGGGGAGTAACAAGGACGACAATAGCAACAATATCCCATATAAACTGGGCCGATTTTACTTCTCAACTAATTGTACTTAAAAACTAATGATAAAGGAATATGACACAGAAGAAGTTCGAATGGATATTTTCAGAACTTATAACATTTTCTTAAATTATTGGTATTTGACCTGGTGTCCTGAAAACAGCGTCGAAAACGTAAGGGAAGGAAGGAAAAGGAGCTGCTAAGCTTATACCAGCAAGAAATTATTTCCCACCTTTTCAAGTTCAGAATCTCATTCAAAAGACACTCCCTTGCAAGTTCTACAATGCAGTTTCACCATCATGTATGAACAAAAAACCTGAGGTAGCAGTACTTGAAACCACTAGGACTTTGAATTGAGACAGTCTTTATATGACTACAGAGTAAAGTACTTCAAGAAATGGAAATTTTTGTTGTTGCAATAAGAGATTAAGATTTTGCTGGAGAGTCTATGGTAAGAAATAAGTGTTGTGGTGACTCAACCAAGCTCAAAGCATGCTGGCAAATAGATATAGGCAGAGAAATTGACAAACATAAATGGGGGGTGGGCAAATTCTCTTCAGGGCAAATGAAACTGGTTACATGCCAGAATTTAAGAATTCTTTTAAGACCATGTCTCAACGGAACCTCATGCTGCTTCAAAGATCTTCCCATTGACCTCTAGCAGTCACTGGAGAGAATGTGGAGAACAGGATCTCCTGTCCACATGTGGTGGTTCTGTCCCACCATCAGAGATTCCTAGAGACATATTTGAGAATAGAAAACACACGGCTGGATATTTGACTAGAATCTGAAGGAGATACATTGTTATTAGGTGCCAGAAGAGAGGTGGCTGCAAAGGACCAACCTAGCCCACAGTATGAGCATGGTCTAGAAGAATATGGAAGAATTATGAAAAAACTGACATCTCACAGTATCAAAGAGGGCCACACCAGATACATTCAATAATATATGCTACCTTTTAATGCAGAATATGTTCCACAGAATACTGCCTGCTCTAGCCACTACAGAATTATATTACTTTACCAATTTTGTCTCTTATAGGAACTTGTTTTGAATTGTGTATCCCTTACTTATTGGGGGAATTAAAACAAACCTCACCTCACCGGGCTGTTGTGAGGATAAAATGGAGAGGAGGATTACTGTATGTAAGCTGCCTTGGGTTCCTTGCAGGGAAAAAGGTGGGGTATAAATATAATAAATAAATAAAAATAAATAAATAAATCTACTGATGTTTTAGAGTGTGTGTGTGTGTATGAAGCTGAAAATATTAATAAAATGATTTTTAAAAGAGTTGCTAAACTATTATATTGGTTATTCTAAAATTGATTTAGCACTGTGTCAAAACATTACTACCGTAATTCAAGTACTATGCCTCAGGAAAATGATGCTATTCCAGTTTCAATAGAAACTCCTCACTTCATACAAGCACACTAAACAGTTAAACACGTGTTCCAAACACTCTCAAGGGACTATTCATAAGTTAAACATAGCTAAAAAACATTTAACTCTTAGCTTCTCTTTCCCCCTAAAACCCTCCACAAAACCCATATTCTCCACAAAGCCTTTGTCTTAACCTCTTAATCTCAGATTGTAACCATGTTTTAACCCATATGACTATGTTCACTAATTCATCCTTAGTTACACTTTTTCCTCTCTTTCTATTGTCTTTCTTACTGTTGGTTTTAGGTTCCAAGTTCCCTTTGGAGCAGGGACCTGTTTTTGTTTACAAGTCTAATCCATGTAAATTTACAGAGCTGTATAAACAACCAGCTTCCTTATGTTAAGGAGCATACTGGGTTTAGAAAAAGTGAGACTGTGAAAAATATAGTACAGTCATGCCTTGGATTGAGAGCATAATTCGTTCTGGAAACGTGCTTGTAATCCAAAACACTCTTATATCAAAACGAAATCCCCCCAAAAAAATTTGTACAGAGATTTTTAATTTAAGCCGTACTACAGTACTTGTATTGCAAGACATCGCTTGTATATCAAGTAAAAAAAAATTAAATAAATATTTAAAAATTTGCTTGTCTTGCAAAACGCTCTCAAACCAAGTTACTCTCAAACCAAGGTATTACTGTATTCTATGATAAATATTTAAAACTTGTAAGCCAGCTGATCCTTTAGTGTATGTTAATATCTGACATAGCTCTATTCAGGAGGCAACCTGTTCATTTGTAGCCTATGGCCTAGTCCGTCTATTTGACTGATCAGCTGACCAGGCAAATACTAGTCAATAATGGCCAAGTATTTAAAGTATTAATTTAACAGAATTGTAACAAAGAGACTTGTACTAAAAACTAAATTGTATAATTTATGAATAACTTAAATTATAACCAAATGTATTGGAAGTTTTTGGCTTTTACTCTGGAATCCCAGGGAGAACCTAAATAGTTACAAGTTGTTGTTAGACCTGAGCATACACATGCTAGGCCCTTGACCAGAGAGCAGCCATGTTAGGCTTCTGAGAGCATTTCCTGTGCCTCTGTCTCGCCTCAGCTAAACTGCCCGCTCTTTTGGCACAGCCCCAAGATACAAGCGATGGGTCAAAGGACCAGGCAAGCTTTAATTGGTTCTTGGCATGCGAAGCAAGGTGCTTACCTGTGTTTAGGTCTACTAAGAGCACCAGGTGTGCCTGCCCAATGGCCAGCTATGATGGGAACCAGGGCCAAGCATAGATACCAGGCCGCAACTGCAAATGCTTGTACCAACATTACTCATCCTGCTAATTAGCCCAGCAGCACTGTTTTCGCTAGCAGTCAGCTTCAAACGCTAGTAGCCTTGATGTATAGCCTATGACGTGTAAACAGCAAAAGTGTATAAGAAGCTACTGTTTCTTTTGTCTGTTGTTTGGACCCCTGAGCAGCGCCTGTGAGCCACATTGGTCTGTTCCGAGCCTTTGTTTGGGTACGCATGCATGCTGAAGTTGCTCAATAAAGCTGTCTCTTTGTGAACAATTCTGGAGCTGACGTATCATTTTCTTGGAATCAAAGTGAACAGTCCTGACAAGCCCCCTGACCTGGGTGTCAGGCAATACAGTTGTTTAAAATGAAATCATAGTGTTTAAACATCATTTATACAGTGTGTGTAAAGAGAATGTGAGAGTGTTAATACAGGGCAGTGGGTGTCTATTTCTAAATTGTGCATGTACATATTCACCAAGAATCCTGCAGGGAGGAGCTGGGAAGCAACTGGCTCCCACTTCTGTCTTTGCTATTAGATTTTTAAAAGCAGGCAGCCACATCCATAAGGGCATTATGTGTTTCACAGAATCATTGCTCCCTTTAATAGGGAGCTCAGGTTGTAAGGGCTGGCACAAACAGAGCCCCAAAAGGGTAACTGAGAAACAAGGAGGAGGAATCAGCATGCTCTAATGAAGCCTGAGGTAAGTAGAAGTACAATATTTTTAAAAAGATGCCAAAGGGACCTCTGCACCCCCTCCCCAAATCCCAATGAGGACTAAGCAAGCTAAGAGGCCTCTAGCAACTACAGGATTTTTGAGTGTCAACTGGAGAAGAAAAACTGGGAAGGGGGGATTGAACTGACCACTTGAGCCCCTCAAAGCTTATAGTACCCTTGGAGGAGAGCGAGGCTGGTCAGAACCCTGAACAGGAGCACATTTTGTTGCAGGCCCCACTTATATTTAATAATGGACAGTCACTTGACTGGCTAGTGTACGAAGCATGCAGCGAGCCAAGCCTTACCAAGCTACCACCATCACACGAGAGGGGAAAGTAGACAAGGCTGGACTAGAGGGACCAACAGATTTAATAGAAGGCAGCTTTGAATGTCTTTTCACTTAGTGAATCAGTGAAAATAATGGAAGTATTACTGGTACTACAGAGTACAGTAATACCTTGGATTGCAAGCATAATTCATTCCAGAACCGTGCTTGTAATCCAAAACACTCTTATATCAAAACAAGTCTCTGGTGGGCGTGAGCGGGGCAGATTTTGGCCTGCTACACCCGCTCGAGGCGAGCGGTTACATCCCTACGACTTGTCTTGCAAGACCTTGCTTGTTTATCATGTCAAATTTTTTAAAATTTTTTGCTTGTCTTGCAAAATGCTCTCAGACCAAGTTACTTGCAATCCAAGGTATTACTGTACTGGTACTCTGTAACCTGTCAGGGGGCTGGTTGCACAATTTGTGCTAGATTAAACCATAGTTTTCAAGAGCAGTCCTCATTAGTCAAGTTAAAGTTTTAAAGGTGCCAATGATAGCTGCTAGGCCTGAATCCGAAAGAGCCTTTAAAAAAGAAAGACTGACTTTGTGAGGAGTGTTCCTGAAAGTCCAGCTGCAACACTGGATGCAGAAGCATCCCAAGGCTGAGACCCTGAGGGGAGGTTGAGCCTCACCAATGGCTATTGAGCCCTACTGTGACCCAACTTGCCAACCATTATAATATCTTGCCTGAATTTAAAAATCAGGTTTCCTAAATCTGGCCCCAAACATCGTGAGACAGTCCAGACTGCAGGGTGAAGGAAAGGAAGAAAGTGGGCATCAACAGTCCATGTTAATATCTCACTACAAATATTTTAATGGTTATATCAATTGGGCTCATGAAGTGAAGGAAGTACTGTAGAATATCACAGGGAAAATAAATGCCAGAAGTGACAGATTCACATCCACCTGCAGGACAGACCTCAAACTGGTGCCAAATAGAGATATTACCAAGTTGGAAAAACACCGTTTTGACAACTGCTGAAACATATAGGCCTGTGGCTTACGCTGGCTCAACTTGTCTGAGTGTGGAAAGCTAAGCAGGGTCAGGCCTGGCTATTACTTGGATGGGAGACCCCTCCTCTAGTTTCCTGCACTGAGCAGGGGGTTGGACTCGATGGCCTTGTAGGCCCCTTCCAACTCTATGATCTATGAAATCTGAGAACTAGAATTCAGAGAATGCTTTGCTGGAAACAAGGTAATTTATTTTGCTTGATGATCATTTCTAAGCATATTGGGCACTTTTTCTACTTTATTTGGCATCAGTTTGAAATTAAGCTCCTTTGAAATTAACATGTTGCACTGCCACTCCTCCCCTTTAATAAAATTTACCTAAGAGATGTAGGAGCAAGTTTCACAGATTGTAGTAACCAGGAGGAGCACCAGCATCTTGTTACACCAAACTATAATAGAACAGTGGCTACTGGTTTACATGAGTGGCATGCCATTTGAAGAACTGCAGCAGGAGGGGCACTATATCCCTTTCATTCTTCCTCTCTCTGCCACCTTCTAGTCTGCTAGATCTGTTGCTAGTAGAGGAAACAAAATTAAATTTTGACCTCTGTCATAGTTTCTTAAATTTCCAAATGTGCCCACAGGCCAAAAAAGTTACCAACCCCTAGCATAGGGGATAGCTGCAGTATATTTTATCTCACCCTCCCCCCTCAAAACCCCCACACACGTGTACCACATTTAAAGAAGGGCTACAAGCCAATTAAATAATTTTTTATTGAATCATACAAGTTCTTGTTGATTAACCTATCCATTAAATTTGCATAAGGGTAAAAACGTTTCTGAAACAAGAAGCTACGTAACTTCTGGGTTGTATCAATGGTGTCCTTCTGCCAACAGAACAGACACTGGTGGCAGATTGATGGCAGTATCCAATGGGGCCACTCCACTTCTGCTGGTTCTGTTTTGCTCATGGGAGTGACTGCTTCTGCAATGGGCCCTTTGTGCTTCTAAAAATAACCCCAGAAACAAGCAGAAACCCTTGTTTCCAGATCAGAACAGGTCAGGTCAGGTCAGCAGAGCTCCCTTCTGCAAGGTCCACTGACCTGCCCTGTTCCGGAAACTAGGATTTTAGCTAATTTTGCGTTATTTTTAGAAATGTAAAAGCCCAATTACATAAGCGGTCACTCCCACAAGTGTACAACCACAATAGGATACTACCCTGAATTCCCCCCCCCCCGCAGCCCGCACAGGCACCACAAATCTGCTCCAGAGGGGAGAGAAGGGAAACTCCCATTTATTTTTATATGATACATGTGTCTTCGTAGGCATTGTCTTGTAAGAGGCATTCCTCCGTTTGAGAGAAGGTTGAATGCAGATGGGAAGCACCATCTTGAGAGGCATTGTTTTTAATTTTAAAAAAAACTTTCTTAATTAATCAGGACACTTTTTAGCCAATTGAAGTTTTAACTGATTCATCAATGCAGCCACTGATGTGGGATGGAATTTTTAAAGAGAAAAATAGAAATTGTTGCATGATAATTAACATAATGCACACACACACACAATACAAGTCAGATTGGTCAACTGGATAGGGTATAATGCTAGTTATAACTAAAGTGAAAATTGTAATTATTTTTTTCAGGTAACGTTTCCTATAAAGCACATATTTATGCACACAGCTCTTCATGCATAGTAAAACAAGTTTGTTAAGTTTTCAATGCTTTCATTTCCCCATTAAAAATATAGATAATATATTCAGCTATTAAAAAAACCCCTTTGAGATATTTATAAACCATGTAAAATTAACACAGACTTTTTGTTAGTCAAACAAACAGATCTCCATTTCCCAGTTCCAATTCCTGGGGCTACTTTACACAAGATTTCATTTCATTTCAT
This sequence comes from Shinisaurus crocodilurus, assembly GCA_021292165.1. Taxonomy (NCBI): domain Eukaryota; kingdom Metazoa; phylum Chordata; class Lepidosauria; order Squamata; family Shinisauridae; genus Shinisaurus; species Shinisaurus crocodilurus. The sequence continues at coordinate 163,631,190 of CM037879.1, forward strand.
TTATTTCATTTCTATAGATTGCGGTTGGGAGAGACGTTCCATCAGGTATTGTGGTGCTAAGCGGTGTAGGGCTTTATAGGTTAAAACCAGCACCTTGAACTCGGCTCGGAAGCATATTGGCAGCCAGTGCAAACGGGCCAGAACTGGTGTAATGTGCTCAGACCTTCTGGTCCCCGCAATAAGCCTGGCTGCCGCATTTTGCACAAGCTGCAGCTTCCGAACAGTCTTCAAAGGCAGCCCCACGTAGAGTGCATTGCAGTAGTCTAGTTTAGAGATCACCAGAGCGTAGATTACTGAGACCAGGCTATCCCTGTCCAGATAGGGGCGTAAAAAGATGATTTGCATGTGTGAATGGCTATAGTCTCACTTACAACATTTGTCAGTCTTGCATAAGATTTGTCACAGTACATTGTATAGACACTTAACACATTACTCCTAGATCTTAAAAAAGAATACAGCAGGGCCTCAAACCCAGCTGACTTAGGTCTAATTCTCAATGAGATGGTCAGTCTGTATCTGGGCTGAACAACTTCAAACTCCAAGTATGGTTTCCTCCATCCAATATGTATTTCTGGGCACATAAAAATAACTAAAGTGACCTGGAGAAAGTTCTAGCTTAGCCAGCTTCCTGACATGCTACTTTTCTACGTGCAGAAAAAAAGGGGAGGGCATAGAGGAGCTCTCAAACATATAAGCACACACCTGCACTCTGAAGTAGTTCAGCACATTCATTGAGAACTAGTTACATGTTACCACAAGGTATCATTGGTATGGTCTTAGGGATGGTGATTCAATAAACTTAGGTTTGTTTGCACACAAAGGTAGCATTTGAAAAGATCAGAGATTACACCAAAGCCTTTCAGGGCATAGAAGCAATGGCCATTAAGAACTAGCAGTTCTTCAAATATGCCTTAACCACTAGCAACATATCTGGGTGTAAGCATCCATGAACACAGAGAAACTTGCTTCTGGGTAAGTATACACAGGCCTTGATTGAATGGCGTTGGTAACAGGACCCAGTAAAGAACACAGTTTCCCTTCTCTTTAATGGGTACTCCCTTGTATTGAAGCGGCCAATAACGTGAGTTGAAGACACCACTTTTACGAACCAAGACGAATTAGGAAACAAAAAGACATCAGAAGGAACCAATAGCAGAAGATGCTTCTATTGCTTCTGAGACCCGCGCAGGCGCACGACCATTCCTTGGGCTCCGGCGCCATGGCCTACTTTCCGGCCCGTGAACGGGCACGACCACCCCACAGGCTCCAGCTCCACGGTTTCAACGCCCCCGCGCATGTGCAGGAACTCGCCTCGGGCTCTAGCGCCATCCTTGCTCCACTTCTCTGCTCCCCTCTCCCCCACCCCCACCCCCACCCCCACCCCGCCCGGGTTTCCAACGGTCCAGGCCGAACGGCGCAGAAAACGAAGCTTTCGCGGCCTAGCAGGAATAGACACAACCTAGTTATACCACTCCTACCTCAGTAAGCAATTGAGTCTTTCACTTATTTGCCGTCACCACCACAAACAGAATCTGAAAGAAAGGGGCCAGGGGAGGAGGAGGGGAAAAAAAGAGCACCCCGAAACGAAGCTGCGTAGACCTCACTCGAACACCGCTCGTATTAGACCGCTAATCCACCTATAACGCATGCGCCGTCTGGCCACCGGACGAGTTTTGTGCGCATGCGCCTCTCTTGCGCGCGAGAACACTTGCGTCACCCTGCCCCCATCTTCAGAAGTGTTTTGCTTTCATCTTTGCCGTTACCTGGATAGGGCTAACACAGAAGGACAGAGAGGAGTGCACGCTACTTCCCTTTATCCCTTGGAGTTACCCCTAGATAAAACCTGGGATTCCTCCATTGTTTTATATGGGCAGCTCTCGCCCATAGAAGATTTTAAAGAGGGACTAAAGAAACCAGGAAGTTCCATCTCGAGAGAATAGGGTGTGTTTTACTTCTTTCTTATCTCTACGGCAGCACCAACAAGAAAGACACGTTGAGAACGTGGCTTCTGAGTGGGCGGAGCTAGTTCCACTCACTTCTCTAGTAGGTAGGTGACGTAACTCTTTGTGATTGGTGAAGTAGGCGACCAGGTCGGCTTTGGCTCCTACTAGAAAGAAGACACGAAAGGAGGTAGGGGGCTGGCCGGAGAAGGAAAGGAGGGTGTTGGGTAGTTGTTTTTCCTTTGCGGCTTGAGAAGAAAGTAAGAACTCTTCTTCCTTCTTGAAGAAGGAAACTCTGCCCGTAGTTTCCCCATGGTTAAGCTGCTGGGCTCTTGCTCACGTCCCCCGATCGTGCCTTTCCTTTCTTTGCGCCGGGGCCAGGTAGCATTCCCCAGCCTGGTGCCACCCCACAGACGTTTTGGACTACAACTCCCTTGGGTGGGGATCGTGTGGATTGTAGTCCAAAACATCTGGAGGGCACCAGGCTGGGGAAGGCTGCTTTATAGTTCCCACTGAGAAGAGGAGCGGGATCAGCTTGTATCTGGGACGAATCACTTCAGACTGCAGCGAGAGGGGGCTGGCGTGGTTGAACGCGCCTCCATAAACAAATAATGGCATCTAGAAAACCAGCGTCCAAAGGGTTAAAACCTATCGCCTGGCATCATTGCCCTCTATGCGGGTGGAGAAGCGTTCAATTATGGGAGTTCCTGGTCTGTAGGGCTGCAGCCCAGACACAAGTGGACCCACCTCGCTTAGAGCCTAGCTGAGGAAAACAGGTGTGGGGGTCTGAGGTTAACAGCAAAAGCGGTCGTAGGGGTGGTGGTGAGGAGTGCTGCAGCCTCCCTCTCAGCCAGGTTCCTTTCAGGATTTAGAGAGAAGGTGCCGAGAAGTAAACGGTGGGCAGGGAGCAGTTTTGCTCTCCTAACTATGTGCCCTTCTCTTTCTACGTGATTGGAGCAGGTCCATGCTGGCGCTGGGCATTTGACTGGTGAAATACCGGTTCTTCTTCCCGTTCCTCTCCTACCAGAGGTTGGACATCATCATGGCTAAACAGCCTTTAGATATGGCTGCTCTAAACAATGATATTGTATGATCCCCAAACCATTCTTTCAGGTTTTTTCAGCCAAGACCTTCTTACAACATTTCTTTTCCTGTTTATTTTCCCTTTACTGTTTGTTATGAGAACCATAAAGAAGAGAATTCTCCACAGGTCTGATACGTATGCTAATTACAAAAAACGCCACCCACAAAAAGTATCTGTTGTTGTGAAACAATTACCTTAAAAATGTAATGAATTATTTATTTTAATTATATTGTTAGTTCACCCTGCCCCTGAAGATCTCAAGGTGGATACAGAGTCTCATTCACCCCCATTTTATCATCACAACAACCCTGTGAGGTAGGTTAGGCTGAATGTGGGTGACTGGCCCAGCGTTGCCTAATGAGCTTCATGGCTGAGTGAAGATTTGACTCTGGCTTTCCCTGGTCCTAGTCTCTGGCACTCTACCCGGTAGACATTCCGGAAATTAAATAGGTGAGCTGCCATCTAGACACAGCAACATTCCTGGGATATTTGAAAAATATTTGACTGCAGTCAAATAATAGGTCACCCATTGGTCAGATAGTATTGATTCGCTGACCGGTGTATCAACCCTGGTTCATGTCTCAATATATGATTCTACTGCCATCGCATCTGGAATGCACTGCGGGTTGGCAAATGGGTCCTGCATATGCTGTGCTACTGGCTCCTTGTATTTTCTTTACTTTGCAGGCTTGCGCTGTGCTCCCTCCCTTCACTTGCTAAGAGCTTCACGCCTAGAATTAGCAGGCTGCTGGCAATTCATGTTTGTGGGTATATTCATTATTCTAGGCACTAAAAGTTTCCTCCATAATTAGAGTATCCTCATTCTGCTCCTGCCCATTCCTATTACTATTTTTGTTCAGTACCTCCCTCTCAAAACATCTTGATGAGTGTTCCAATGTAACTCTTTCTCATGCCACGAAGGTAACAGCAGAAATCCTGGGCCATGTAACAGAACCCACCGTTGCCCTAGTTTCTGGAAGGGACAGTGCTGGTGTGTGAAGGAGCTGCAGAGTTGACATGTACCACAGGGCCAGGGCCTTCTGACATTTACCTTTGCTGCTTGGAAAGCAGCTGCACTACAGCAGTTGCCATGCTATATCATGAAGCATGAGAAGTTGAGGGGCCTTTTGATATCCTAGTTTTGCCATTTAGTAAACTAAGATGGGGAGTGTTTGTGTCAGCAGAACAGTGACTGGGTAAGGTTCAGACAACACTCAAGGGTTGTCATTGAACTGTGGGTTGTTGTTGAAACATGGGTTATTGTGTTATCTGAACCCAGCTAAGATAACAAACCATGGTAAACAACCCACAGTTCACAACCCAACAACAAACCATGGGTTCTCTTCCTGGGTTGTTCATGATTAACAAGCCATGGCTTGTTAGCGCAGCTGGGTTCAGACAACACGATAACCAGGGCTTTTTTTCTGGTGGAACTCACCGGAACTGAGTTCCAGCACCTTTTCTTCTATTAATTGCATTACAATTTAATCGCCATCTACTCCTGAGGAAATGTAATCCAAGAGTTCCGGTACCCTTTTCTCCAGAAAAAAAGCACTGACGATAACCCACGTTTCAACAACAACCCATGGTTCAAAAACAACCTGCACTCAACCCATACTCAGCCCTTGAGTGTGGGTTATCATGTTGTCTGAACCCAGTCAAGTAACTGAATCTTGAGCAGATCACTCATAAGGCAGTAATAATAGCATCATGCCAGCTTGTTGCTGTTACGTCGCCTGTTCTCTTTATTGTACTTACCGTACTTAAAAATTGCTTGGTTAATATTCCTGCTTGTGTGTTTCTCCACATCTCGTTTGTTTTCATTCCCTTATTTATAGCTCTTTATGTCCCGTCCCCCCTTGGCTGTTAGTGAGCTACATAGTGTCCCCAAAAGGGTTATGGTTTTTCTGTGGGACTATTTATTTATTTTATTTATTTATACTGGCTGGGAGACTTGCCTGCCTCTTCCTTCTCTATCACACAGTCAGAGAAAGATCTCACACATTTTACCTGACTGCAGTTGCCACTGACCTTGCCCCCTCCCCCCAGTCCTCTGACACACACAAATGATTTGGGGGAGACTCTGGATCAGTCTTTCACTTTGTGCCAGGTTTTGAAGACACTTCGGCGCCATAAGAGATATTCTTGCTGTGCCTGAGTGTCTCCAAAGCCTGGCGCAGTGACAGTGGCCCAGGCACAAGTTCTCAGTATGTGTCAGAAAACTTCAGGGAGGCTTAGATTCTGTGACCTGGTGCGCACATAACAACCCAGAGTACGACATGGTTCACACATAACGACAACCCAGAGTATGGGTTGAATTGTGTGTTGTTGAATCGTGGGTTGTCATTATGTGGGAACCCTGCACTATGGATTAACTGTGGGTTGTTAACCACAAACAACTGAGGAAGAGAACCCATGGTTTGTTGTTGTGAACTCTAGTTATCCCATAGTGCAGGGTTCACACATAACAACCCACAATTCAACAACAACCCATACTCAACTCATAAACTCAGATTACATGTAACAGCGACAAATTGTGGGTTAATGTGGCACATGCTAGGCGCATTCCATGGCCATTTTGAATATTCAACCCCCAATTTAGAGTTGCCACATGACATCTGAACCCAGACACTAGTATAGGTTAATCATGGGTTAAACAACTCAGATATAACCTACAATTAATAGTTAGGTTACCTGTGGGTTGTTTAACCTATGATTAACCTATACTGTCCTGGTTTGGATGTTTTGTAGTAACCCCCTATTGGCTCGATCGGGGGTTGAATATTCAAAAAGGCTGTGGAACATGCAAATTCCAACATACATCTTTGCAAATTGTGGGTTAATTAATCCACAGTTTGCCACTATTACATGCGAACAGCTTCATACTCGACCCATACTCTGGGTTGTTCTTATGGGTGAACCAGGCCATTCTCTCTCAACTGGAATGAAGTGAGACACACACACACACACACCCGCCATTGCCACCAAGTTCCCTCCAATGCATAGAACATTTTGTGGTGGGCATCCAAGGGGGTGATAGATGCCAGAAAGAGATTTATCCTTGCCGCTAGCTATCTGGCAATCACATTTGTGGACCTGCAATTCAGAGGTTTGTGTTTCAGTGACCCTGTAAGATAATCTTTGTGTTGCTCTCCTCATTCGGACACCCTTGGTGTCATCAGGTTATTGAGCAGTGGGAAATTATAGCCCCATCCTTGTGTCTGCTATCTGCCCGGCCTGGAAGGAAGGAAGGAAGGATGAATCCAGGTAGCATGTAACCTGGCCCCTGTCTTCCCAAGTGGGAAAGGATGGGCATGGGCAGGAAAATACTTGGGCCACAGCAGGTGTACTGGTGTCACCAGGATGCCAGCTGGTATGAAAGTGCAGCTCCTTCATAGCCTAGCCTTCAGCTCCTCTAGGCTCTTGTGTGTCTAAGTTGCTTAGGGGAGGAAAAGGCATCTTTGTCACAGACTGAATTAACGTAAGGAGCTTTCATGAACTACAGGCCAGTCCACTGAGTGATTCTACCTCTTGCTCATCTGGTGCTGCACTCTCCTCCTCACTTCCCTGCCTCAGTCACAGCTCAGATTCAGCTGCCACTGAAAAACCACTGGCTTGGCTTCGCATAGCTCGCTCAGGAACATACCAGGAAAAAGGAGGATTCCTTCTGCCCCTCATGTTCTATCCTGACCTTTCCCATCTGTCTTCTCTGTAGCTGGGAAAGAACAGACTGCCAAACTTGTGAGGCAGTGCTCCTTGGAGTATGTGTGTGCTAATTTAAGCTAGTGTAGCGATAATGATGCAATATGGAATGGCACGTTTTTGGTTTCTCCTAAAACTTTTTAAACCTTTTCCTGGCCACAGTGAAGCTCTTTCACATTGTTTTTTTTTTCTAGTGAGGAACTGCTGAGTAGGGTCCCAGAAGAGGTAAGAACAGATTGCACAGGTTCTGGACTTGCAGATGCTAGAAGCACACAGTGCTTATGATTCCAGGCACAAGCTCTCTGTGTTTGGGTCTAGAAGAAGCTGTGCCAGAGGGTAAATGCCTTTATAGAGCATGCTACAGGGCACACCTCCCCACTGATTTAGTTCTCAGATGTCAAGGCAGGGCTTTTAAGGAGGCAGCATGTTACCACAGGGGCAGGCAGTCTGGTGTCTTCCAGATGTTTTGGACTACAATTGCCATGAGCCCCTTCCAGCATGGCCAGGGATGGTGGGAGTTGTAGTCCAAAACACCTGGAATGCACCAGGTTACCTAGCCTGGCATTACAGGGATGTCAGTGAGACCCAGTATTCTGTGCAAAGTGGCCAGAACAAGAGGGCAGAACAGATTATGTATGCTTGGAGCGAGGGTCGTTGGGCTGGTGGGCACATTTGAGTTTTTGAGGGAGTATGAGCACTCTCACAAAATGGCTGCCGTTGGGCAGGGGGTCTTGCCCATTCATAAAAGGGCTGCCATAGTGGACTTGGTTGGTCACAAAATACTCGTTTCTTAGAAGGCGAACTGGTGAGACTAAAAGAAAAGTAACTTGTTGAAGAACCTAACTACAAGGCAGCGATGGGGCCTGAACACAAAACCAGTCTTTTGAACCTAAATAAAGATGGCACTGGAGGGTTGCACCTTGCTTGCTGCATGCCAACAGTTAATCCTTTTTAATTAAAAAAAAAGTCTTAAGAAATAGAAGCCAGGAGTCTGGTGGGCTCCAAGGGAGGAAGAAGGAGTAAAGGAATCAGCAGAACGGAAGAAGGGAGTAAATGTGAGGAAGCTGTGGTAAGCAATATAGTTTTGTGGGGGGATATTGGATCATGGTTAGTATGTGACTATTAAAACATTTTTAATTTTCAAAATGTTTTACTACCTTTATTGTGTTTGCCCTTGCAACAATCCTAGGAGGTAATGTCGTTATTCCAGCTTTACAGGGAACTGAGGGGGTGAGAGGGCTGTCTCTGATGCTGCACAGGTTGCTTGCTGTGCAGGCTGGTCCCACAGAATTGCCTACCATCGATAATTACTGAAATCATTGCAGTGGCCTGTAACTTGTTGCTTCTGTTGTCTCCATGCATGCTGAAAGCAGAAGTAATGGCAGCTAGAGACGGAGCACAGTCATGCACAGTTTCCTGCATTGAGCAGGGGGTTGGACTCGATGGCCTTATAGGCCCCTTCCAACTCTACTTGGGTCAGCATGGATCGTGCCATATACATTACACAGTGTACGCCTATATTATAGACTAAATCAATTTACACATTGATGGTATAAGCTTAGCCTAAAGGCACAGTCTAGGGCCAATAAAATCATTAGTTGGTTTGCTGTTGATTGAATTACATTCTGTGAGCTTAAATGCAGGTTTGTATCGAATTTCCAGGAGATTTACCCATATGTCGGTGCCTTTGGGAATAGAGCCTCAGGATGTAAACTTGGAGGGGTAGTATTTACTGCTTAGTGGCAGTTTTACAGTCTGTGGAGTATTGCTAGCTAGTAAAATTGTACAATGCTGTGAAAGTAATGTTGACATGATGAAAATGGTGAGGAATCTTTATTAATCAGATGTCTAATTTCAGGTTGCAATGTCTCATGGCATCTGTTTCTGGTCCATTGCGGTGAAGCTCAATTTGGTGGTCTTGCTGCTTTTTGTAACAAGTTTCTCTTCATGTCTAAATGACAGAGTAGCAGTAAGTATATTTAATAGTAGAATATTGAAGTGGGCAGTACAAGGAAAGTTAAATTATCTGAACGCATTTGTATCGGCAGGATGGATTTAGCCTTCTGTATTCTTTCAGAGGATAATCCCCCTTTCTAGCACAGTGGGAAATGCTATGTTTTCAATGCCAATATTTAATCATATTTAATTGGACATTTAGAAGGGCCTTCTAATCAGTATAAAATTTTGTAAAGTGTGGGATTTTTTTCAGTAGTAAAATGTGTATAATTCTAAAACAGAAGTATCTTATTTTCAAAGGAGTTTGCTTTGACAAAAAAAGAAGAGAGTGATTTAAATGAACAGAACAGGAAAGAATTGATGGAGGAGGAGGAGGAGGAATATCCTGATTCCGAAGACCTCAAAGTATTTTCCCCAACAAGTCAGTGGCAGACAGTCCTGCCAGGTAAATTAAACATGGCTAATTATACAGAACTTTTGAAACCAGATTCTGTGTTACCCAAGAGAAACTGCAAAGAATTAGAAAATTGTGCAATCCACTACAAGCTCAAAAACAACTATAACTGAAATGCCAATAGTGTTCAGTTTAATCCCAGTTCTGACAGGAATTGGTTATGTCTCATAACCAGTTTGGATTCTCCTTATTCATGGAAATCTGTTTCCAGAAATTTAACAACTTAATCCTTCCACCAGCAGGCAAATACCTTTTTATTCAAATATTTATTATTATACCTTTGACGTGAAAGTGTGCCTTTGGGTTGAATGCTGTTTTTATTCTGTTAGTGTTATGTTTTTAATTGTGTTTTAGTGCATTTGTTTTATTATCATTTCAATCAAGTTTTATTTTTGATTGTAAGCCGCCTTCAGTGCCATTTTTCTTGGTAGGAAGGTGGGGTACAAATCAACTAACTAAATAGATGAATGAATGCAAATGAAATAGTGCAGCAAACATAATTTACTCACATATTTCCAGTTAAAATAGCCAAGTGATAGAAGTACATAGCTAAAGTGTGAAAGAATTTAGTGAGCATTCAAAGGGGTCCTATTAACAAGCAGGTATAATCTACAATTTTCTGCTTTGTAAAAAATGATGTGCACAAACAAAGGCATGACAAACTCCACATTTTCTAAGGTTCAGTCTGATTTTCTTGGATAAAATGTCTAAAGCTGCTCTTTACTGCTGCCACTTTAAATTTTAAAGAGGCCTTTGAAAATGGTGGGATCACCATGCATCTTTGTTTTAGACAGTGGAAGCTGGTGACTCCTATTTCGGTGGGGCTCCTTTTCCTTTGCAGGTTTTATTTGGAGCTTCATAGTGGTGCTATTTTGGGGGTGGAGTTCAGCACCATGGATAACTCCCATGAAGCTCCAAATACAACCTGCAATGGAAAATGAGCCCCAGAGGAATAGGAGTCACCAGCCTCCCCTTGTTTTAGGTAGAGAAAACCAAATAATCAAGAGGAAGGAATGCCATGGCTAAAAGGTTTAGAATCTTAAAGGTTCTGTTCACCTCTTGGGCACATAGACAAGTTGAAAGGTGATTTTATACAATTTTTGTTCACCTGTTTTTGGTTAAAGTAATTGACTTTTGCATGACATGGCAACCCATTGTGGGTAACAAGCCATGGTGGGTTGTCGTGTCGTCCAAACCCAGACCACTTCCTGCAGGGTGGCTTGTTTTGGGGCAACAAGACACCCGGACAACCTATGGCTTGTTCTAGGGGTTGTATGACCAACAGATGGGTTGCTGTGTTGTCTGAACCCAGCAGAGCAATTTCATCGTGGGTTACAGAGATTGGCCAGTGAGCCGCTTAGCAAGAGCGGCAAAAAACCATTGCCGCTCTTCACTATCTTGCCTGTGCTGCCACTAGTGACAGATCCTCCACCAATGCCCAAGTGGCACTCTGAAGCAACCGTTGCTGGTTCGCCATATACGTGTGTGTGTGTGTGTGTGTTTATGCATGAATGTCTTCATTTTTGTTTTTGTCAGTCTTTCACAGTTGTGCAAGTGCACTCTTACAGCTTTCTGATATATGTGGTCTTGCCTGGTCAATGCCCGTCTCAGTTTCAGCTGTCAAACATTAACAGATTGACAAGGCAAGACTGCATATAGGCTCAGTTGTGAACAGTTGGCCTAGCTGTCAAATGTTTCATTTTGGTTATATGAAAGGGTTTCAGTCATGTTTAACTGTTTCTGATTGGCTATCTTTTGTTGTACAGCTTTGATATAAAAATGTCAATCTTCAATACACACACACACACACACAGAAGGTCCTGAGAAGAATAAGCTTCCTCTAAAATTTCTACCCTTTTATTTGTAGGTCAGGCTATTCCTGCAGGGTTACATGTGCAATTAAATCTTCAGACAGGAGAAAAAATAGCCAAGCTTCCAGATGACAACAATGAAAAAAGTGACACAAAAGACCCTCCAAAAAGTAAAAGGTACAATTGTTTAAAATACTTTCCCCACCCCTAAACTGGAAGCATATGAGTTCCTGTCGGTTTCCCCTTGTTTTCTAGAGATGCTGTGTAGCCTGGCTTTTCAGGGATTTTTGTTTAAGTTTTGATTGTTAACTTTCTGGGGTTTGGGGGAAGCAAACCCTAGCTCTTTTACTTTCCCATGCATGAAAGGAAAATTTATCTAGCTATATATTGAGGGGAAATTGCATACCTGTTCATGGTGTGCTACTAAAACATGGATTATTTGTATAACTTAAAAGGTGTAATTTCAAATGTGGCCGCTACATCCAAATATCAAATGGTTTTAAGATTGAACAACAGCTTTAGTTTAGTTATATGCTTCTGTTCTATGTTCAATTGTGACCAAAGAAATTTACAGTAAACATCAAATATCAAAATACAGAATTGCATCTGGAAAAACAATTTGTTACAAACCTAAAACAAATTCAAATAGGTCAATCAACTCAATAAATAAAGCATAAATTTAGGTAACAGTAAAATGGTTGAATCTAACAATACATCAAATATAGAAGCAAGGTCAAGATTACCAGTAAAAGAATAAAAGCCAAGCCAACTTTCACTGCTGGTGCTGGTCTTGTTGCACTCCAAAGGGCCTCAGCAGCCTGGTTTAAATATATTTTTGGGGACAGTGTCTCCTCACCAGCTAGACGGTTCACAGCCTGCTCCCTCATCTCTCCCATGAGAAGGCACTGACAGCAGCACAGAGGAAGTGTGTGAGGAGTGTTAAGTATTTTAGCTGCTACTGCTGCATCATGAAAGTGGTGGTGTGGGTATCAAAGTTGTTTTTCAGAAATATATTACAATTTATATCAGAGCCTGATTTACCCATAAAGTATTTATCGGAAATGACATAAGGCCCTACTTTCCCAATATTTTAGAAATTCAGCTCAAGGTGATTATTTTAATTTTTAAGGAGCTAGAATGACTTTGGTAACATTTATCCTCTTGAAGAATCTGGGATACATAGTACACCAAAACAGGTGCTATTTGTTATTTTGAGAAAGTTCATGAACTACTTCTTCTGACTACATGTCAGAACTACTGACATGTAGTTCTTCCATTAATACTGACTCAGTCTGAATTGTGTTGAATTCATGATATCCAATTAGTATACTGGATACCCAGTGGCTGTTAATAATAATGCTAGTAAACGGCCTGTGAAGTACAGGCAGTCCCTGAGTTAAGAACGTCTGACTTACAGACAACCCATCCTTAAGAACGGACCTCTGGGTTCCCCTGCGCCACGTCATTTACGCAGAATACATAGTGTAGTATACTACGCAATTTGCGTAATTTACACAATTTGCGTAATTGCCGATTTTAACATATAGAACACTATGCTGTTCTGACGTACATATAAATTCGACGTAAATACATTCTTAAGGATGGAACTCGTTCGTAACCTGGGGACTGCCTGTATCTGTAAGTTTACCCTGCTTCTGCCCCGTTACTCCTTATGTTTTTTGTTGTAGCCCCTCCTGCCTTTGCTCCAACCCCTCCCCCCAGATTCAGTTGCCCCTTCCAACTTTGCTTAACTAAACAGAGTCTTCAGTGCAGTGCCAATTGGGAAAAAGTGGGTGCATGAATGACCTCCAGTGTTTTGGTTTGGTTTTGCTTCCATTTTGGATGTGCCAGCCACTTCAGTCCAGCTGCAACTCCAGCCAACAATATGTTGCCTTTCGATCCTGCAGACAGAGGTCAGTGTCTCTGGCTGCTTGCTAAATGAATATTGTGGAGGAAGGGGGGCTGGCTGACCCGCCACAACCCACCCTTACCTACCCAAAGACCCAAGATCCCCAGAGATCTCAAGGTGCCAGACTGCTAGCCTCAGCTCTGCAATCCTACTTGAATCTCTGTTCAGGGACTTGCCTTTGACTGTACCCTGGATTTAGAGCTGAAGCCACAGAGCAACCACAAACACCATGTGGGGTAAAAACCAAGAAGGTTTATTCATGTAGCATTTTACAACAAAAGGTGGGCAATGAGGTAAGGACACAAAAATAGAGAGACGCTTTGGTACACAGACAGTAGAGCTACAAAATAACAAAACAACTGATTCCTTATATCTCCCAGGCACACACTAGTTACCTGGGGGCCGGTTCTCTTCAGGGTTGGTTTCAGCACAGCCCTGCCACCTGAGGAGACTACCACACCTACCCTAAGGTCCGAGATGAGTAGCCCTCCTCTTGGGCTTGCCTTTGCCACAGCCCTCATTCAGCTAATTTCACCAGGAGCTACCTGGGGCCGGATCCTGAGGCCAGCCCGAAGGCTTGGACCTCCACGTAGCTTGCTGCCATGATCCACAGCAAGGACACTACGACGACCAAAGACAAAAGCCACACCTTGGCAATATATCTTTTCCCCCTCCCCTCCTCCTTTCAGTAGCTCCGCTGCCTCTAGCCAATCAGGATGCACTTCACCTGGCCAGGCAGGGGAGGGATGACTCATGACTTACCAGGCCTGAACCACATTTGCATATGAAAGCCGGGTCACTGTAGACTAGACCGGCTTTTCAGGACTTTCGGGCGCCATGCTTTATCAGATACTTATGCACATTTTGCCTCCTCCCAGCCTCCAACCGGGGATTACCTGGTTTACACATGAGGAGGTGTGTGTGTGTGTGTGTGCGCAGGCGTGTGAGTGTGTGTGTAGGAACCCTCAGAGGCTCTTTTCTCCACAAATATGGTTAAAGGAGTAAGGCCCATTCAACTAGACTGGCAATCTAGTGTGTGGGATCAATATAGGTAGTTGCATGTAGTAATAATGGTTATAGATTGGTTATGTTAGGATTAGGAATCTAAGACTGTTTATCATTGGTCTTTAAGAGCTCTTTGGTACTAGTCCCGCCCTCCATTGTTGTGCTTACATGTTTATTTTATTGAGGAAACCTTATTTTCTTTGTGTGCTTAATAAGTGCATTTTGCTTATGAGATATGAATGACTTAAGTGTATGATTACTGCTCCAGTTGTTTATGTTGATGAGTTTACTTTGCAGGCTCAAAGTTATGTTTATTTATTTATTTTATGTTTATATTTGAGGTTCAATCTTAGTCTGATATTGTTACTAACTACAGTACTTTTCAAGTTAAATTGAAGTGAGCATGATGGGGGAGGTTGGTAGAAAGAAAAAAAATCTGTGGGTATCTAATCCAAATAATCTCACTAGTGATAATGTTTTGTCACCAGTTCTTTCGGAGTACTTAAGATATATTGTTTTGTCAGAAATAAAATGTTTACAGTGCAATTCTATACCTGTCTAGCCAGAAGTAAGCCCCATTGAGTTCAGTAGGACTCTCTGAAAAACAGGCCTGTGGCTCACGCTGGCTCAGCTTGTCTGAGCGTGGAAAGCTAAGCAGGGTCAGGCCTGGTTATTACTTGGATGGGAGACCCCTCCTCTAGTTTCCTGCATTGAGCAGGGGGTTGGACTCTATAGCCTTAGGCTCCTTCCAACTCTATGATCTATGAAATATATGAAATCTCCCAGGTAAGTGTGTATAGGACAGCAGCCTTAGTGTAGTATGTTCAAAATAAGGTGAAAGTGCTTCACGTAAAAGCTCAAATTTAGAGCGATCTATAAGGAAACTCAACAAATTGAGGTGTTAAAAATAAAGTGGAAAAATAATTTAGTAACGCAAACTTTGCTAAACGTTGTTGGGAACTGCGGTCATTTTATTTTCCATTGTATTGCCACTCATGAACCTTGAATAAGCAACAGGGTTGAGGTGAGGGTTGAGGCTCAACTAATATTTTGGGGCTGATAAGCATCCAGGAAACAACACTGTCATATTTGTATAATAATGGGTTGAAGAAGCAGATTTCAAGAAGTACCGTATATGGGGAAATGAAGTATCAGTCATTCAACAGTGCAGATATTATCAGCCGTTTGCTCTGAAACACTTAAACTTACACTTTTACAGCCCGTTATTTTTAAGCTTCACTAGAAGTGTATTGACCATTGGTCTCTCTTTGAGCTGAGCATTTTCTTTAAGGAAAGCATGAAACATCCTATGCCATCTATACATCAAAGGAAGGGAATTTTATTTATGGAAGAGCTTAGGGATATTGATATTGCAAATAAGCCAGATGGTGGTAGTCATGTGTTGTTTTAGCCTTAATCATATAAATATCATGAGGAAAGTGTTTTGCTTTATGATACCTAGGATAACAAGTAGGCTTTTCCTCTGCTTTGGTTTTTATTATACCTTTTACTGGAGGTGTGCCCCGACCCCTGGATTCGACTTGGACTCCAATTGGCACTTCAGAAACTGCCCAGTTCTACTCAGACCGCCCGCTTTGACTCGGGTACCAAACCTGAGCCAAGTTTCGGAAATCCGAGGCTTCATGCCTCTCATTTACTATAACGGGAAATTAAAAACAACAACAACACTATAACTTTTTTTCTCTTAGTTGGAATTGGATTATATTTGCAGGCATGCTAGGCCCTATATGCCTGCCAAATGTCAGAAAAATAGGTGTAAGGGGGGTTGTGCTACACACATTTATATTTTGATTTTTTAAAAAGGTAGCTTTTGGCCTCTCCAATTAATGGTTAGCAGGCACTACTCCAGTCTAGCTTGCAGAACTCATGGATGCCTTTTCACATGGATCAATGGGACTATAGACTTGATTGGTAGACATGCACAGTCTGCCTGATTTCCTGTTCTCTTTAGATCCTCCCCTGCCCCCAGCTGTGTTTTTCCTTTAGTAGGCTCAACTGCCATCAGTTATCTCTAAGCTTGCAGGTTCCTGTCAAGCAGTTTTTGGTTTTCTTTCCATTCATAAGCTTACCGTATCTATTTCCGCATACCAAGGGCACCCCCTGAGTATTCAGAAAACCATACCTGACTTTTGGGTGGCCCCATTTCACTTCCAATCTGATAGGCACTCAGCCACCTGAGTTAACTATTAGAGGGAATAATGATTTTTATTCTCATCCATCCCCAGCATTGTATGTGCTTTCTTTCAAGTGAGTTTTTTAAAAAGAGCTCGTGCATTGGAAGGATTCACATAACAGCAAACTAGACTGGAATGCCTGCTAGCCATTAATTGGAGGTGCCGATGATAAGTTTTGCATCCTTATCATGCCAAGAATACACTCCAAAATTAAGCTAGAGGTCTCTCCTCTTCTATTTTTTTCCTTTTGCATGTTTATATGCTACCCCAAACTTGTTGATCTGTTGCTTTTGAATATGTTTTTGTTAAGTTTTAATATTAAGAGTCCCATGTCACTGACAAGCAACATCTGGTTTTTGCCTTGGAGATGTAACTAATCTGTTTTATATATTCCCAGATGAGCTGTAAAGAGATACAGTTAATGCACAAAAAGTGGTTCTGTCAGTTTATGCAAATGGATTGTCAAATCCCAACTTTTATGACTAATTTTTTTTTTAAAAGGCTTAAAGCACCAGTACTAAAATGAACTCAAGAGTGAATCTTAATTGTGGCATTGGCTGTTTCCGAATTGTCTTGTGCTAAATAAAGTAAGCAGGGCCAGGCTGTCTGTTGCTAGCCAAATGTTTCTTGTACATGGTTTCAATGTGGATCAGTTGTTCATTTGCGTGATGTATGTTTTTGTTTTGTGCAAGGCTGGGCCCCATAGATATTGACCCAAGTTCATTTACAAGGCAAGAACTCAAAAAGGCTTTGGCTAAAGTGAAGGAAAGCATGAAAACAGATGATACACTGGAACAAAAGGTATCGTTAGTTCAGGAGAAATGTCACTGTGAATGCTACTGTGAACTTCACAATTATGTGCTCAAATCTGATTGGGGAAAATAAGATGAGGGAAGCCTATCCTGGGATGCATACAAACGTGTAACTGAGAGTTACAAAAGTTCAGAGTCTAAAAATCTGCTGAAATAGTGAGGTTCCAGTTCAACTTTTATATGAGATTTGTCAGACTGTGCTGCCTGGCCAGAAGTGGCAAATACAAGCTTCTAACACCAAATGCAGTTGTTTGGGCAGACTCCTGAGAATCCTTCCTTTCATTTCAGGTCTGTTCTTTCCCCTTTTCTAGGAAAGGAAGTGGTGGGGAAAGATGGGAAGAGGGAAAGAGAAACAGCCTTCTAGCTTGAATGAACCAATCTTCTTTAACGTGTATATGTATTATTTTTGTTCTTCTGTTTACTTTTACGTTTGTGCAGATCTGTGCAAGTTGGCAATTAGGAAAACCTACTCAACAGTAACCTACAAATGTATCCATCTGCTGTTTATGTATATGTTTCAGATGGAAATGAATTGTACACAATCCATTTTTTAAAATAAAAACTTTGGGCAGGATCCCAAGCTGCCGATGTTCTGCTCTCTCATGGGGATGTTTCATCTCCCCCTTTGAGCATCATCTTGCCACCCACCCACTGAAAAGCCCCTGCCAGGCTGTGAGGGCCTGCTTGTGCCATACCCCATGGGGGGCTGCTGCAGGAAGGAAATACTGGTCTCTCTACCATCTGCATGCAGAAGTGCTTTCTGCCCTTGCAGGTTGGATCTCAGTGTGTAAAACTGTCTACTCCAGAGGGATTTGCACAAGAGCATAGAGCAGAGCTCTCTAACCTTGGGTCCCTAGATGTTGCTGGACTACAGCTCCCAGAATCCCTTGCCATTAGCCATGCTTGCTGGGTATGCTGGGAACGGGTATGCTGGGAGCGGGTATGCTGGGAGCTGTAGGCCAGCAACATCTGGGGACCCATGGTTGGAGAGCCCTGGCATAGAGGATCTTCAGGTGATCATTCTTCCAGCTGACCATAATAAGTGTGAGTCCTCCTGTCATGGCATCTAGAAAGCTTCCATAGCAGCATCCCAGGTGCCAAAGAGTTCCAGAGAGCACTTATTGATCCATCACTGCCTCCCCCCAAACTTACTTGGCAGGGCTTAAGGGGTCTGTGAAGGGAGATCATGGTGGACAAGTGGGGGTTATTGCTGAAATCTCGTTGTATTCTCAGTGATTATTTATAAGAGTATAATTAGGAGTATGACATGGCTTCCAAATTCAGAACTGGGCTCAGGAATAACAAGCTATTTTCCACTTAAAAAAAACAAAAACAACAACCCAGTTTGCCAAGCCCAAATTGAGCAAAGAAGAGTTCGCTCCTTGCTAATTGAAATTCATACAATTAATCAAGTATGACTCCTTTGATCAGATAAGAGGCTTAAAAAATAAATTGGCATCTTGTTGCCAACGTCTGGTGTGTGTTTGTAATAACCACATAAAATTATTTCCATAAGGGTAGCTTAGTTAGCAAAAAACAACAGTCTTGTGGCACCTTAAAGACTAACAAATTTATTCTGTCATGAGGGTTTCTGGACTAGAGCCTACTTCATCATGCACATGAAGTGTTATTTTATGTTAGCACTTATACACGTTGGTGTAAAGAAAAAAATAAGCAGTGAGGTCAGAGGGAAGTGAAATGCAAAAAATACAGACGATGACAATTACGTTAAAGCTTAAATGTATGTATCCTGGCATTGGTAAACTAATTTCCACTTGTAGTGGGATAAAAACCTGTTATCTTGATTCAGGCCACAGGTGTTAGAACTGATCTTCTTGATAAGCTGTAGTTCAGCAGTTTCATACTGGAGTCTCCATTTTTAAGTTCATTTGTTCAAGACTGGCCACTTTATGAGGTCAGTAACAAAGTGTCCTGGGAGGTTGAAATGTTTTCTCACTGCTTTCTGAATACTACCCTCTTTGATATCAACTGTGTCTATTTATTGTTTTGTGTAGAGAGATTGACTTTGTCCTATGTAGAACGCAGAAGAGTATTGCAGGCAGATGATAACATATATCATACTGGAAGATGAGCAGATGAATGAACCCTTGATCATGTTGTGGCTGATGTTATTAGGTCCTATAATAGAGTTGCCTGAGTAGATATGGGGAAAGAGTTGACATCTTGTTGCAGGGTCTTGTCCCGTTGTGTGTGTTTCTCTTATGTGACCTCTTGTTGCTGGTGAGTAGCTGCTTAGGTATGGAGCCTATCTGTAATCAACACACAAACAACAGATGGACACATTGTAGGTTACTACTGAGTAGGTTCTCCTAATTTCCAACTTTCGCAGATCCTCACAAAAGCAAATGTAAACAAAAGAACAAAGATAATAAAATCTGGAGGTTAAAGCGAGGCTGGCTCACTAAAGCTAGAGGGCTGCTTCTCTTTCCCTCCCTTCTCCCCTTCCTGGAAAAGGGAAAGAAACAGCACTGAATTGAAAGCAGGGATTCATGGGAGTCTGCTGAAACAAATGGATTTGGTGTTAGAGGTTTGTTTTTTCCACCTTTTGCCAAATCTCAGATGAAATTCTGACAAATATCATATAGAATTTTAACTGGAAACTCAATATTTGCTGATTTTTATGCTCTGAACTTTCACCATGACTCTGTTCAGTAGATCATAGAATCATAGAGTTGGAAGGGGCCTACAAGTCTATAAATTGCCCAAGGCCAATAAAATGAATGTTCTTGGAAGAGACAATGGTGATACTTTTTTCCCCCCTCAGTGAAATATCCCAATTTTTCTAGTAACTATCCTTGATCTGACCAAACACCAATCTTGATGGGACACTCCAATTTCAAGGTAGCAAGAGGTGCTGTCCCCTGCCCCACATAATTGTGATAGGCTGTTCCTTATCTCCAGTTCAGCCCATTAGACTTGTGGAGTTACTAAAAGTAGTGGTTGGCAACTTGTGGCCTGCTAGATGTTGGGGCCTACAACTCCCATAAGCCCTAGTCAGCATAGGCAATAGTGAGGGATCATGGGAGTTGTAGGCCAAAACATCTGGAGGGCCACAAGTTGCCCACCCCTGCTAAAAGCCCAACTGATGACAATTTTCAGTTCCCCTCTTACAATGCATTAGAAATTTAATCAGTGACTGCCAATTAAGAGTATAGGTTCTTTAGGAAATCATTGTATCATTTGTTTATACTGTGGGACTTGACTGTGATCTTGAGAGCTGCTTTCGGATCATGGAAGCGCTTGCACTTTTTACAGGGGCTCTTGGCATTTTTATTTTTATTTTTTTAAAAAATAGGCTTTTGAATCTTAGCAGAATTTCAGAAGCTGTTTGCAGTGCAGTAGCTCAGGGGTCCCCAATCTTTTTGGGTCAGTGGGCAGATTTGGAATTTTGAAATGGGTGCTTTCACAAAATGGCTGCCATGGTGGGGGCTTGCCCATTCATAAAATGGTTGCCATGGCAGACATGGCCAGTCACAAAACACTCATTTCTCAGAAGGTAAACTGGTGAAACTGAAAAGAAAGTAACTTGCTCAAGAACCTAACTACAGGGCAGAGGTGGGGTCTGAGCTCCAAAACACAAAACCATCCTTTTGAACCCAAATAAACATGGTGCTGAAAGGCAGCACTTTGCTTTGTAGCATCCCAGTGTCACAGTTAAAAATAATTATTTTTTAAAAATCTTAAGAAATAAAATAAAAATGAGGAGGGACAGGGAGTGTGGCGGGCACCAAGAGAGGTGTTCACAGGCGTGATCACGTTGGTGACCTAGCAGTACCTTCATCTTGGCCCATCCACTCACTCATTTAGAGCTCAGTTATTCATTGAGCTGTTAGGTTTAAAGATGATAATGCTAGAACTGGGAATGGTCAATTAAAAACTGATCCAGAATGGTGTCCAGCCCTTGCATGTAAAATTTTTGAGGAAGTCCCTACTGGCTCTGTACGCTTGATTTCCAGGAGTTATCAGAGAAAGAAAGAAACACACACACCCCACAAGAGAAGACCTAACTTTCCTTGTTAATGCCTCTTTGGTTACCTAATCTGTTAAGCATTTTTTAATTATCTTGTAAGAGCGGTAAATAGAATTTTAAGAAAACATAATTAGTAAATAATGAGGAGCGTTGCTTGGTCTTTGTAAATCACATTTCTGATCTTTTTCTGTGTTCTTGCAGCTGCTTGACTTTGAACTTGAAAAAGTCATTTCACTGCTCTTGAGACTCTTTTCTGTCTTAATACTGATTCATATGTTATATTCCACCTGTTTTGTGAGCTGATTAAATATTTAAGTAGTGGTCTACTCGCATGAGCGATGCAACAGATAAGGAGGGGACTTGCACAATACCGTAGCTCAGCATCTGTGAACAGGGTGTGCTGTGAAGCGGTTTACTGAATTTGGATTGTGGTATTGTGCAAGTTCCCTTGTTCTGTGTTATGCCCCCCATATGAGACGTTTAAATGCACAAGTAAGACGTGGGATATAATGTATGATTCACCCTTTGGGCTAAAACAGGCATGATGTGGGAGATCTGTGATCAGATCCCCCAATTCCTTTTTAATCTTAAAAGCAGCAATGAGAGCAGGGCAGATCTGGATTTGGGCAGCAGCACTGGGAAGGGGATGTTCAGTCATTTCCCCCCAAGCCATAGTACCCAGTAGGGCTATCCACAGGTTTGGAGGGAATGAGGGGAAATATTGGGAAGGCAGAACAATTCCCTCCAAAAACAATTCCCTCCAAAAACAATTTTCCCCCAACTGCTTTTTTTAAAATCCAGAAGATCCAATCAATACTTCCCATGTTGCATCTGTTTTGTCCCTTAGATGAAATATTTAGTTGCATAATTAGCGCACATAAATTATACATGACTGTGTTTCATCATGTTAATAGAGGTTATTCATATATACCTGAACACACTACTTACTCTGAGGAAACAAAATGATTGATTTCTACAATGTTTATCTTTGGTGCGTGTTCTATTGGTTTGTTTTCCTTGTTTCCAAGGCTCATCAGGAAGATGTCAGAAAAAGGTTCCGTCCCATTGAAAAGCTCAAGGAAGAGTTCATGGAGCTCAATCTGCAGCTAGAAACAGATTTTGAAATTATGTTTAAATTAATCAACAAATTCAACAGTTCTGCTTCAACGCTGGAGGAGAAAATAACAGCACTTTACGATCTTGAATACTACGTTCATCAGGTAGGAAGATTCTAAAGAGCACTGATAGCTGTTGTATGATACCCTGGGAATGTGGAAACATAAAAATAGATTTCTTATGGTACCAGATGGTATGGAATTGTGGTGCTCCGCTTCTTCACACATATTTTTACCTATGCAGATGTACACAGTTAGTTGTCAGGGAAAAATCACTGTTGTGTGTGAAATTGGGAAAGTGGGTTGTAAACATTTGGAAGCTGCCGTATTTCGATGCATCCTAATGCAGATACAAGAAGTTACTTGGATGGGAGACCCCCTCTCTAGTTTCCTGCATTGAGCAGGGGGTTGGACTCGATAGCCTTGTAGGCTTCTTCCAACTCTATGAGCTATATCTACAAGTCTTCTAAAGACTGTGGTGTAAGTTTGTCAAGTCTTCCTTGAACCCAACAAGGATCTTTAATTCGTGCTATGGCTTGTCAAGATTCAGTGTTATAGTTTGTTTTGAGGACCAGGGCTCATGCCCTGGGACATACAAAGTAATGTGGAAGTAAGGACCTCCAAAGCGTGTACATTGCCACCAAGGCTCACCTCTACTAACCTGTGCCT
Source organism: Shinisaurus crocodilurus (assembly GCA_021292165.1). Lineage (NCBI taxonomy): Eukaryota > Metazoa > Chordata > Lepidosauria > Squamata > Shinisauridae > Shinisaurus > Shinisaurus crocodilurus. The sequence continues at coordinate 163,653,833 of CM037879.1, forward strand.
GGAGGAGAGGCTTTTTGGTTACACAACACAGCTTTGAGCTTTGGCACCTGTCACTTTTTAAATTAAGCAATGGGTTCTTTGTTTGCCCAGCTGGTTCAGGGAATTGTTTTCATTCGGGTTTGCAAGCCGAAGCACACTTAATCAAAAGTAAGTTCCACTGAAATCAATGGGCCTTATTTCCAAGTAAACATGTAAGAGTTACAACTAGTGTTGCCACTGGAATTTCCCTTAAGGTGAATTTTGGAAGTCTTTCCTTGGGCAGAACCCCTGATCAAATTCAAGGGAAGCCAAAATAATTTCTCAGGAGAGTTCCACACTTCTTTAGTTAAAAACGCTTCTGATTTCTATACCAGGTTTTAAGTTCGTAGCCACTGACTCTTGTGCCCTAATCATATTGAACTTAATTAGCTTATCTTCCTCTTCTGTACTCCCTCCTCTAATATGTTTGTAGAGTGCTGCCATACTATATCTCCTCCCTGTTTTCCTTTCAGATGCTAAGTTGACCACATTCTCTGCTCATGATTGGTCTAGCTGTCATTTTAGCTTCATTCCTTTGTATCTGTTATAGCTGGAATTCCCTCTTCCTGAACGTTAGTGCCGCAATCTGGACACAGCATTGCATCCGTGGCCTTGCCTGTGCTTTGAACAAAAGTACTATTATATCATTGTGCTTATTAGAAAGGCCTCCTCAATTCGTCAAGGCTAAAATGTGCACTCTTTGTTAACGTGTCACATTGTTGGCTCAGCTGTCTTACGAATCAATATCTCAAGTTCTCTTTCCACCTCATTCATCCTAGCTGATGAGTTTCTAGTCAATAATACAAATGCTTATTGTGAGTCCCACAAATATTTCTAGCTCTCTAACCCTGTCAGTTAAATTAAAACATTGTATAGGTATAATGTATAACTCCCCAGGTCCCCAGTAATGGTTTTCTAGACAAAGGAGAGCTTTATTTTTGTTTGATGGTGTATTCCTTCTAGTATGTATATTGTCTGAAAAAGGTTTTAAATAAGCTAATCACATTGTATGAATGTTCAGTGATTCCTTCTGTATTTGACTGTAGCCTCAGGGCTGGATGCAGAGTTCCTGTGAGTGGACTTCTGCCTGCAGGATGCTCCCTCTGCTGGAAGGGGAGGGGAGTGATCTTCACCAATTTCTCCTTTCCCCTTCAGTACTCTTTGCAGCTCTGAAAAGCTGCTCTGGGGGGGTTGGTGGACCTTCCAGAACAGGGAGGTAGTGTGGTGGAACTGCAGGAGGAAGAGGGCGCTGGTGAGAAATCACCTCTTTCCCTTCTATGCCCCATCAAGAGGCTCCACTGGGTTTCAGTTCCTTCTGCGAATGGAAGGAGGCCTTCCATTTACGAAAGGGATGGTGCCTGGATCCAACACACAATAGTCAGTAAATATTGTTTCTTTGAATGTGAAATGCGACGTTTCTGTAAGCGAAGCAGCATTGTATGACTTGAGGCAAAAAAAAAAAAAATGTTTTCTTTTTAAAGCCTCTTTAAGTTAATCTCCTGGCTATCTGGAACATGTTTTCATCCTGATTTACCTTTTGGTTTTCTTTAAATTATTTCATGCGCAAAAGTTTTTACGTGAATGTGGAATAAAATCTTTTACAGGTGGACAATGCAAAAGATTTGATTTCCCTTGGTGGACTACAACTTTTGATTAATGGACTAAACAGCACTGAACCACAGATGAAGGAATACACCTCATTTGTACTGGGAGCTGCCCTGTCTAGGTAAGCATCTTTCTCTCTCTGTGTATGGGTGCACACACATGCGTGGTTTCTGTGAATTTAGCAGAAAGGAAAAATTAACCTTAAGAAACACATAGTAGCAGACTACCTGATTAGACAAGTTGGGCACAGATTTTGGCAGCTTGCTCTGTGGTCAACTACTTGATGCTCCCATTGTCAGAATTGGTCAACTCAGAAGTGATTAAAGATGTCCTGCAGTTGCTAGACAACTGTACAAGGCTGTTTATCTTCCTTGGAACTGGCAAAACGGCTGTCCAGCTGCTGAAATGTGACCACAGTAGCAAAGAAATGACCCCATCCAAATGTTCAGGTACATGTTTTCAGAGTGCCAGCTTTTACAACAAAGAAGCAAGATGTGTGAGCAGACACTATGGTAATTAGATGATAATTAGATTTAAAAACATGCCTTGCTGAAAGGTTTCCAGGCCCTTCAGAAGCAAAGCATTGCATGAGAATATATGCTATCTTTGGGAATATTAAAAATAAATAAAAATAAAGCATGTGTTTATCTCCATTTAATACCCCCAAAAGGCACAGGAGAGGTAAGGCAAAGCTTAATAACCCTTGTGTAAGCAAAGATAATCATTGTTTAAGCAAATAATTTAAGCACATTATTTTGCCATTTAAAAAGAGAGTGGATGGGCCAAGGAAAAGCACCTTGCAAAATCCCCTTAGGTTTTCAGTTGTGGGGTCTATGTGCATGCCTGTCGTTATCAGTCATGCTCCCAGATAGAAGCACAGGAATTTTGCATTGCTTGGATAAAATTTTCAAAGCTGCCAAATCTAGTAGTGTAGTCACAGCAGGCACCTTTCAGGTCAGTTCTTCTCAAAGCAAAGTCTTGAACCACTGATTCGAACTTCAGCTTTAGGATTCCTCATGCCACAAAGATCTTAAAGTGTCACGTGACTATCATTTATTGCAGGATGAGGTGGATTGTGGAGCATGTCCACTAATACCATTAATTGGTGGAAATTGCTTGTCACTGCTCCACACTGTAGTGACATGTATGGCGTGATTAAATGTGACTTTGTGTGCCACTGGCCTCCTATTTTTTCCCTTTGGGTGTATCAGCCAGGCATCAGTAACCTCCCACTTATCGATGTCATTTGTTGTCAGTACTTGTGAGACTTTCCGTGGCATCTTCCTTTTGGAGTGAGACTTTCCGTGGCATCTTCCTTTTGGGGTCTAGCCTATATTCTATTTCAAATCATGAACATAGTCAAGTTAAGACAACTCCGTTAAAATACTTCCTATCCATTATATTGACATATTTATTTATTTTTTTAAAAGCATTTTATTTCAGAATACATTCCTGTGTTTGACTTAGGGCACCATTAGTGCTTTGTGGTATAAGGAAAGTTCTCTATACTACTGATTTGCTTTGTGCAGCCAAACAACCATCACATCTGGCAGAGTTTTAAGTGCTTTAAAAAAATCGGTATGGAAATTGAGTACTGGGCAGTGCAAGGAAACATGCACCTTATTGATTTAATGAACTGCACAGAAAATGGCCAAAATGCACATCACCATTAAGGTACAAGCCAAAGAAACAAAATAGCAGACTTGGAGATCCAGCCAACAAGTATGCCAGTGCTTGGAAAAAGATTGGATACACACTGAAGAACAGAATTAACGATTTATGAACAAATATCAATTAACTCTGTTCTTCAAATAACTGTTCTTTTTCTCTCAAGCTTATTCAGCTTTCAAATGCTTTATAGCTGGTATTTTGTTAACAAGTAACAAATCTAAAATTTTTGTTAACAAGTGACAAAATCTAAAATTGACAATATCCTGAGGCAAATATATCGAAAAGCTCATACACTTCAACATGTGTCTGTAAAAAGGACATATCTTAATTTTAAGATTTACATACACTGCTGCAGTTTGTATGTAACAGCAGCTCATGGGTTAAACAAACCATGGGCTGTCGGGGATGAGCAGGAGAGAGAGGGCGAGCTGCCTGCAGTGCGCCAGCCACTTCTACGTTTACTCAATAACTTACTTTCAGCTCGTCCATAGGTTGTTCAGCATGACGTGCTCAACATTAAACCCAGCGATTAACCCAACAATAAACCATGGGTTAACTGTTGGGTTGTTTAGCCCCTAAACAACCCATTGGTCCAGGCTTATTTATTTATTTAATACATTTTTATACCGCCCAATAGCCGAAGGTCTCTGGGCAGTTTACAACAGTTAAAACCATAAAATACAAATAAAAATATATAATTTAAAAACAAAGATTAAAAACAAACAGCAGAGCTAGCAGCAGCAGTTACAATAACAGAGTTAAAAACTACAAGATTAAAATGATTAGGATGATTAAGATGATTAAAATGCCTGGGAGAATAGAAAGGTCTTCACCTGACACCGGAAAGAGTACAATGTAGGCACCAGGCAAGCCTCTTTGGGGAGCTCATTCCACAACTGGGGTGCCACAGCAGAAAAGGCCCTCCTCCTGGTAGCCACCTGCCTCACTTCCACCAACAGATGAGTCGATTGTAGGTTGTTGAGTAAAAGCGGAAGTGGTGGGCACACGGGAGGCAACATGCTTGCTCTCTCCCACTCGTACACAATAACCCATGGGTTGTTTAAACCACTGGTGGTTGCTACGTGTGAACCAGGTCACTATTAGTAGTGAAGCAGCTTTTTTTTGCAAGTAATTAGCAAACTAAGTAGACATATAACTTCTTGTCAAATTCCTCTATGTTATAAGAAACAGAAAAGATTAATATTTCCACTTGCATTGTATTAAGATAACCCTCAATAATATTCTTCTATTGATATGCTGCGACAAGACATGCCACCTCAGTTAATGGTTTCTGCTATCTTGCTTTCTAAGAAGCATGCTACTGAATCCTCAAGAAGGTATACATAAAAGGTCAGGAATGACACTTGCCCAGTTTTCTTGAAGCATTGTAAACATTAATTTCAGCTCTTCAAGGTTGTGGATGGTACATACATCTTTTCATGTGTATGGCCACACTTCCAGGAGAAACAATAACAACATGCAAGGCCTGGCCATTCATATTGTCAGCCCCAGAACACTTATATTGTCCCTACAAGTACCACTCCCTCAAGCTCTCAGTTTTATTCACACTGTAGATTCCAGGAAATACGACAACTTAAAACAAGATATAAATAATTGTACAGAATAAAACACATAGCAAATGTAAAGAACATTGCATAGGAATGAATCTACAAAACTATTCTCTACTCCATCCATGTGAATTCATGGTTCTTAATGTGGGATTCCAGTATAGTTTTTTTTTCTAGCATAAGTATTTATGTATATGTCCACCAGGACCTGCATCTAGGGTAGGCATGGTCAGGCGCCTGCCAAGGGCCCACATCCTAGCAGGGTCCCACTGACAAGATCCCCTGAAGTTGCTCCTCTTCTTCACCATGGCAACCTGCTTGTTCCCCTGCCTCTTGCTCTGGCCCAGACAGTGGCGATGGTGAGAAGGAGGAACAGCAGAAGCCACTGCCAGCTTGCTCACGGGATGTCTGCCTGTCAAGCAAGCAAGTGGTAGCAATGATGAGAAAGAGGATGAGGAGCAATAGCAACTGGTGGCCATGGCGGTGACTTAGAAGGTAAACTTACTGCAGGAGGGGGCCCACGGAGAGTGTCTTGCCCAAGAGCCCTCCAAAACCTGGAGCTGGCACTGATGTCACTTTCTCTCTTCCCTCTTCATTACATAATTGTATTGCAGCAAGCATCGCAGTGATGTTGTACATAAACGCCCATAAAAGGTCTACTCAGATGTCAAATACAATATTATTTTCAGCAGAACCAGTGAAGGTTTTTTAATAATTGTATAAATTTGTATTTCTTTAATGGCTGAATCCAGATTTTTAGCAGCTTTGTATATTAATAAAATTGTAAATGTGCTTAATATGCTGTTGTCATGAAAAAATGATCAGACTAGTGGTGTTCCTAAACAAGCTGTAAAACCAGTTGTTATGCCACACTTGAAGGAGTTTCGGGGTATCTCATATGGCTTTGCTTATAAAGCTACAGTACATTTGGAATACTGTGTACAGTTCTGGTCACTGCACCTAAAAAAAAATATTGTAGAGTTGGAAGAAGTGCAGAAAAGGGCAACTAAAATGATCAAGGGGCTGGAGCAACTCCCTTAAGAGGAAAGGTTGCAATACAGTGGAGGCTGGTGGCCAGTCTGGCTGGTGGGGCAGAGGGCAGGTCAGCAGAGGCAGAGCCAGGGGGTCACAAGAGGCAGAGCAGTCTTTGAATCCCCAAAAGTCAGCAACTCATACCACAGAAAGAGAAAACTGAGGCACAAAACATGCAAAGGGGGATGGGGAAATCACACAGCCACATGAAAGTACTCCTTTGGACTCACGTTCTCCTGTTCCAGCAACAGCTCCCATTCCACAGAGAATCAAGTGACTCTAATATGATGAGTGGGAAGGGAGAATCCACACAGCCATAATAACGATGATGATAATTAAAATAAGACATATTCACAGAGCCACACAGAAAAGCAACCTTTGGAACAAAGGAACAAGTTCTGAAAACATCCAAAAATCCATGCCTTTGTATACCCGTCACAAAGCATCCACCAAAGCAGGCCTCCTCAGAAACAGCACACTACAAAATTCCAGATTATGCATATCTCGTAAGGAGGACTGGATTGGTCAGGGGAAGCCAATCCACCTTCTTTAGTTGAAAATTGCATCGTTTTCAAAGAAATTTGTGGAGGTGAGGAACCCCAGAAAAAATTGCGAAACAAAGGACTATTTTTTTAAAAAAAAAGTTGCCAAGGATAAAGAGGAATCCCACATAAAACATATACAATCCTAGGTATAATATTCATCTTACGTGTATTAACCTTACCCCACAAACTCAAAAGATGCCCATCTGCCTATATCCCGTGAGATCTCATTAATCAACTTACTCAAATTAAGTTTGATCATTTGGGATATGTCTCTAGGGATAAGTATTCCCAAGTAAGTAATAAAATCTGGGCACTATCAAAATTGCCACAGAGTTAATACACTGAGATATGTTATCTCCAATCTGCATCAGTTCAGACTTTGACCAATTAATTAAGTAGCCAGACAAATCACCAAACGTATTAATCACCTGCATCAAAGCTGGAACCGATGATTGGAGTTTCAATATAAACAATATCTCTGCATGCAGAAGGTCCCAGGTTCAATCCCCGGCATCTCCATGTAGGGGTGGAAATATTCCTACTTGGAATCCTGGAGAGCCGCTGCCAGTCAGTGTTGACAGAACTGAGCTAGACGGTCCCATGGTCTGACTCAGTATAAGGCAGCTTCCTATGTAGATAGTATGCCTATATACACCAGTTGCTGGGGAACACAAGTGGGCTGGTGCTATTGCACCCATGGGATGCTTGAGGGTTTCCCATGGGCAGCTGGTTGGCCACTGTATGAACAGAATGCTGGCCAAGATGGACCCTTGGTCTGATCCAGCATGGCTCTTCTTATGTTCATGTCATGTTAACCATGGTGAAAAGGCACTCCTGAAGTGATTGACTGAATGACAGCGGGGGTGAAAATGATAGAAGGACAAAGATAATACTTGGTCAAGTTTTTAAAAAAAAAACAATCTTGCCCTGTGCTCAGGGCCCGCCCTACCATTAGGCAGAGTGAGGCAGTCACCTCAGATGGCAGATGCAGGGTGGTGTGGATGGGCAGCAGTGGCAGTCCCTGGCTGCTCTCCTCGGAGGACAGAGCCATGTGTTCCAGGCAGCCCGCCCTGCACCCCCTCAGCTAGCCTGCTGCCTTCAGGTGCAGTGGAGGATGCTGTCCAATCACCAGTATCCATGTAAGATTCACTTGCCAGTCCAGTTGGCTTTTGCAGGTGGAATAGAGGGGGTGCCATCTTATCCTTTGCCTCCGGCAGCAAACTGACTTGGGCTGGACCTATCTGTGCTTTAAACATGGCACTTCTGGTGTGGCTACCTTGCAAGCAAATGAGTTGATGACATTGTGAATGGACCTCCTTTGGCCCATCTGGCCCAGTATTGTGTTATGTCTGACAGGCAATGCCTCTTCAAGGCTTCAGGCAGAAGGGTCTTTCCCAGCCCTGTTTCCTGAGATGTTTTTAACTCAACCTGTTGCCCTCTGGATGGTTTGGCCTACAAGTCCCATGATTCATAGATCATAGAGTTGGAAGGGGCCTGCAAGGCCATCGAGTCCAACTCCCTGCTCAATGCAGGAAACTAGAGGAGGGGTCTCCCATCCAAGGAATAACCAGGCCTGACCCGGCTTAGTTTTCCACACTCATAGATTTCATAGATCATAGAGTTGGAAGGGGCCTACAAGGCCATCGAGTCCAACCCCCTGCTCAATGCAGGAAACTAGAGGAGGGGTCTCCCATCCAAGTAATAACCAGGCCTGACCCGGCTTAGCTTTCCACACTCATAGATTTCATAGATCGTAGAGTTGGAAGGGGCCTACAAGGCCATCGAGTCCAACCCCCTGCTCAATGCAGGAAACTAGAGGAGGGGGTCTCCCATCCAAGTAATAACCAGGCCTGACCCTGCTTAGCTTTCCACGCTCAGACAAGCTGAGCCAGCGTGAGCCACAGGCCATGTTGCCTGGGACTGATGGAAGTTGTAGTCCAAAACAGCTCAGGGGCACCAGATTGGGAAAGGTCAGAAAAGATTGGACTTTGGATCTTCTGCATGCAAAGCATATGCTCTACCACTCAGCTCTGCCCATATGCCTAACTAGATTGTCTGTTTAGTAAAGTATCATCTCATTGGTTGCCAGGCACAAGCTGAACTATTTCCATCTTAGAAATTATATACACAGTTTAATGTCCACAGACCACCATCGTTTTCTCTTAGCTTGAATCCCTGATTGGAGCTGATATTTATATTAGTGAGATATGAGGAATTCTTTCTTCTTTCATCTTCCTACCTCTTGCATGTGTTTACAGGAAAATAAAAGAGCATTACTCTGTTTCACATATGTGGGAGTTAGAATTTTTGTTCATGTTAAAGTAAAAAGGTACTAATTGGTTTCTTCATACAGCATCTAGTTAGTTAGCCCTTTAACAAGTATTTGTTTTTTTGTTAGTTATTCTTATTGTATTAAAAGTAACAGCATAAGAAACATTTCAGACTTTACCAATTTAAATTCATTGTATTTGCAGGACAAAAAAGTTTGGTGCTTGACTTACTCCTGGACCCTACTATACACAAGAACACAGGGCTGGGTCGCCCATGAGCTGGGATAAATCCTCAGCCTCAGGTGGCAGATCAGGAGGTGTGGCAAATCTCAACACCCGCCCATGCCGGAATGGCCTCCCACATGGACCGACACTGCTGCCTCTCTGGTGCCCAGCAGGGCTCCCCAGAGCAGCTGCCTGCCCGATCTTTTGCTCAGAGGAAGAGATTCAGCAGGTGTCTCTCTGGAGCAGCTGCCTGCCCAATCTCTTGCTCTGAGGACTTCCCCAGAGTGAGAGATTTGGCGGGTGGGTTCTCTGGAGCAGTTGCCTGCCCGGTCTCTCGTTCTGAGGACTCCCGCAGAGTGAGAGATTGGGTTGGCTCTCTGCAGAGCTAGCCAGGCCCAAATGTCTCGCTCTGAGGAGGAGGTACTTCCTCAGAGTGAGGCGTGGCCAGGGTGACTCTAGAGACCACTTGCTCCTCAGAGCAAGGCATTCGGGCCTGGCCAGCTCTCCAGAGATCCTGCTCTTTTGCTCTGAGATATTCCTCAGCGTGAGAGGTCAGCGGGCGGGGGGGGATGCATGGCAGCGGCAGCAATGTGGGGAGCATGTGTGGCAGTGCGATCACTCCTGTGTGTGTCTGCATAGAGAAACTCGCCTATGATGTCGGCGGTGGGGCTCCAGAGGGAAGGGTCTTGGCCCTGGGAGGTGAGCCAAACAGGAAGCCAACCCCAGTGCCTGAACTATTCCTCATCACTGCTTTAAAGCATTAGATATCTTGCTCTTGGCTACCAGTGGTAGCCACCTGGAACTGCCGGTTGCCAATGATTCAATTATCAGAGACCACAAACAGCCAATTGAAGGCAATGGTGGTGTTGTTTTTAAAGAACCGCGGGAGGCCTCTGCTTCTACCAATAGAAGTACAGCATTCCTGGTTGGAACTGGCCAGGAGTATTCCCCTTCCTGCCCCCATTTGGGGCTGGAATGGACTCATGGTTTCATAGCTCTCTTCTTAGACTAGGCCCTAGCTTGAGGCCTTCGCCCAGCATATATTTTTGGGGGGGAAATGGAAACCGTCCTTCAGCTGCAATATAAAACTACTTACTGGCCCCAGTAATGGTATTCATCCGCTCCAGTGCTCTGCCCTATTATGACCTTCTGTGACTGATTGTCTGAAAAGTGGGTTTTCCCATAAAGGATTACTTCTAATATATATTCACTTTAGATAAATGCTTTTGTTCCCTTTAGGGATCGTTTACTCTTCTATGCATATTTACCAAGTTTCCATGGTACACTTTAATCTGGCACAGACCAGAAGGTGATAAGATCAAACAAAAAATAGTAAGGGCTGCTGGCTTCCATGGCCATTATTCATAACTGCTGCCACATAAATAACAGCTGCTAGGAACAATCCTGCATTCACAACCTCCCCTTCATAAAGGCACTGAAGTGTAATAACCATGGCAACAGTTGCTGAAGGCAGGCTTTTATAACAGAAGAAAGCCATGCTTTGCAGGAAACAATAGGAACTTCTTTACAAAGAAGTTGCATCGCACCTTGCCCAAGGGGCGGGGCAGGGGGAGAGAGAGGATCCATGCTGTGCTGAGCTGGTCACCCAGCCATGCTGCACAGTGCCTTTTTAAGGGTTTGATCAAATGCAGTCATTGTTATCCCATTCATAAAATGCTTCCCAGACTGAAAACTATGAGCAATATCTTATTGGTGTGAGTGACACATTTATAAAACGTTGGTCTTTGAGTAGAAATAAATGCAGAGGCTGGCAAAGGCCAGCTGAATAAAATTGATTATAATACAAGTTCGAGTGGAGAAAAATTGGAGAAATGTTGTTCTTTCGTGTTAAATTATATTGTTAATAAAATATTTTTAATTATTAAAAATAAAAGGGCCAGAGGGTTCTGGGGAAAGAGATATAATTATCCAAAAATATACATGTTGAAATGTGGAGGGAGGGCTGAGATGAAGGGCAGAATAAGTTTGACACCCTTGTTGCTGTGAATTGCAGTGGTGGATTTGCTGCAAGATGTGGGGAGAGATACATAAAAAGAGATACTAGTCAGGAATGATGCTAGTGAGACGATGCACAATCACCGGAGCCCACCATGACTTAAGTAATGGCAGCCATTTTGAATATTCAACCCCAGGTGGGAGGCTGCCATGGTTTGCTGTGCCAGCCAAACCTAGGCGGCATGGCTTGTTGGAGGGGGAAACAACCCTCCAATAACCCATGGGTTATTAAGTAAACCACAGTGGGCTGCAGTGATCGTGTGAAGTAGCCCTATGAGGGCCAAGAGGGGGAAGGTTTGTCTGATCCAAGGACCTGATTAGGATGAGTTGGGCCAACTGGTATCCATTGGTGGGCTGGATTTGGTGTATGAGGTACCATTTACAGTACTGTCCTGCTTGGAGCATGACAAGTACTGTGTGTATGCGTCCAGCTATATAATGTAATATACAATAGAGGTGTGTTCTGTCAATAGTCAATCATTCAGAGTCCACCTTCCCTAGCACTTGGACTGAACCAATGTCTAGAAGCAGTAATGGTTTGGTTGAGGACCAATTAATTGATACTCAATCACAACAAGTCGGAAGCACTGTTGGTGGTTGATTCATCTGTTCAAGATAGTGGTGTTCCAGCAGTTCTGGAAGGGATTGCAGTCTCCTGGAAGGAACAGGTGCAGTCTGGGGCTGCTCATAGATCCACCTCTGTCACTGGATGCACAAGGAACCTCAATGATACAGCACCTTCTATCAGCTGGAGGGTCTCCTTTGTCTCTCAGGATCTGTATTTCTGCAATATCGACTTTTGAACCTCTGGTAGAGAAGGGCATAAACAGCTCTTTAGAAGCCCACCACTTCTAAAGAGCTGTTTTGTGGGTGGGGGCTTTAAGATTTTTGAACAAAGTGGGTTTGAATTTGAAAGGGATTTAGGTAAATGACTAAGTTGAAGGATTTTAATAGAAGAAGGGGTAGCGAAGAGGCTGGATCTGGTAGAATAAAGTAGGGTTATATGTATTAGTAATAAGTTGGTATTAGTAATAAGTTAGAAGGCATGTACTGAATTCTGGGGGGGGGGGGAAACAGCTTAAAATGTGGGGGTGAGGTTTTGGTGAAACAGTGGGAAAATATGTGGTTAAAATGGTTAAAATTAATATGAAATTTAGTCATGCAATTTTATTAATATATAAGAGTAGAAAGACCTAATATTGCTTACAATAGAAGAAAGGTTAGTGAAGACAGTGGATTAAGCTGAGAGGGTTAGACTTTCTTTGTTATTCTGTTGAAATAAGAGCTAATATTATTTTAAGGTTGAGTGGAAACCTCAGGCTTTTTGTAGAATTTAGGAAAATAAAAGATTGGTATATGTGTGAGTTGAATGAACTAGAAGAAAAATGTTGGACAATAGAAAAAAGTGAGGTATTTTTGTATCTATAGAGGAGGAGTAGTAGTAGTAGGTGATCACTTGTGACCGAGTAAGATTGTCTTCCAAGATAAAATTACAAAAAGTAACTATTGTTACTTATATCTGCTGTGGAGAAGATCGGAAGTCCATTTTAGTTTAGTTTGTTGTTTATTCTGTATTTTGTAATGTTTGTGTTTTAATTTTCTCAAATAAAATTTAATTTAAAAATAAAATAAAATAAAATAAAGAGCCGTTTTAGAAGGGACTCACTCATCTGCATCCATCAGTGAGGCTCCTACTCCGGCAGGCAGCGTTTTGCTTCTTCTTGCACGGCTTGTGGGCGAGCCCTTTGAACCTATGATCTCAGTCTCCTCTCATTAAAGTAGCTGCTCTCAGTGCCGTCACCATCCACCTGTAGCCAGGGCTGGACCAAAACATTTTGCTGCCTGAAGTGGAGCAGCAAATGGCACCCCCTCCCGGGTCAAGGTGCACAGTACTCAAGGCCTCTCAGCGCCTGAGGTAGAAAATCTCACAATCTCCCTCCCTGGCCGTAAAAATGCAGTAATACTAAATTTAAAAACTTAACCATTTGCTGCCCTTTCATGACCCCCAGAATTGACTGCTTTGCTCTGCCTGATGGTAGGTTTGGCCTTGCCTGTAGGTGGACTTTGGATCTTTACCCCAAGCCCACTCTGATTCAGGCCCAGGTGCCTTAGAAGCTTGGTCCAGATCCATAATGGCCCCAAATGCTCTCCTGCAGTGAGCTCTCTCACATCCTTTCTCTGTCCCAAGCTTGTCTGGTGTCAGGGTCTCTGTTAGACCCAAGATGCTGCAGTGACAATGTCCTGGGCCATCAGGTACCATGGGAAATGTAGTTCTCAGAGTTCCAGATGTCACTGCCACATTTCCCAGGATTCCTGGCAGCCCTGGATACTGCTGAAACATGTTGTAGTAGCATCAGTGGCCTACTGGAAGGCTCACTGTGAGCCTTCCTTGCTGTCATTGGGTAAGTTGGGAAAGGGAGGGGGATTGGCAAGAGGGTTTGGGGGGGTGGAGGCCCATAGTGGGGGTTACAATGAGGTGACTTCTAAGTCCTGTTGCGCTCCAGGCGTCATCTGGAACAGAACCTGAACTTGAAATGAGTGCATACTTCCTTACTGGGAAAAATGCAAAATTTTTACCAGATAGTACATCTGTTGCTATTGTGGGTGCCATATGGGAAGGCACTTGTGCATGAGTCACAGGCATTTATCTGCTATTCGTGGTGATACTATTAGTAATTGACAAAAAAAAGCTACCCCTGCCTGCTGAGGATGTGTGTAGAAAAGGGAGGGTCCATTTTTCTCAATTACATTATGCAGTGACTATGCATTCTCTTGTTGCACAACCTCTGAAACACTCATCTGGGAATTTGTTGTTGCCCCCCTTTAAACAAATATTTGAGAGTTGTGCATTCTCCCTCTCCTTTGTTGGACCAGTTTAGAAAAATCAGATCAAATCTATCAGTTCAAAAAAGAAAGCAAACAGCAACACAGCTATTCATGAGCAATAACCCCCCCACACACACACACAACACACACTCCTCCATCTGTTGTTTGTGAGTAGGACAGCATGTTGTTGTTGCTGGATCAGAGTTGCAAGAGTACTGTGCAAAGGATAGAATGGAATTGCGACATGTTTTGTTGAAAAGCATACCCCCCCCAAATCTAAATATCCCTAGAATGTTTTTATATGGACTGAGTACTTCTATAGGCAAAAATAATTTCTGTAACATCCCTGAAAAGTGGTAATTCCCTATAAAAGTTTTCATTTTATAGTTAAGGAAGAGGAGCAAATTCTGCACCTCTTGTGCAATGTGTTCTTATACAGCCTAATTCCAGGAGGACTTCTTTTGGGCGTGACGCTGCCTGTTAAAATGGCAAGATTTGTTGGCCTGATCCTACCTCATGGAGCAACTGTGAAATCGCAGGGTAGGCTCTTTTCTTTGGAGGAAAGAACACATATGGTCCAGGCCAGGAACACCTTGGTTGGCTAGATAAAAGTTAGGTCTCCTGCTGTTTGACAAATGTTAACATGTCTACTGGAAAATACGTTGCTTTTGTTTCAAAAGGCTATGAGTATGCTCAGCTGAGTATGAGCTTTGTCTCCTTGGAGCCAACAGGATGACTTGTATTACTACTCTTGTCTTGATCTGATTGTAAGGGCATCACAATCAGGGGAAAGAAGGAAATGTGCATGTCTGATTACTATTGTGATTGCCAAATGCCAAATTAATGGCTGATATTGTATATCATTTGTCCCAATTCATATGATTCCCTCTGTTTCTGGTGTTCAGACTTTGAGTGCCATAATTTAAATAGCCAAAATGGCATCACCCACATACAAGAGGGGTATTAGCTGACTTGCGGGGGGTGGGGGGGCGGGACCCTGAGGTTTGCAAAGGTACAAGAATATTTTTTTATATATAAATTAAATATAAATTTACTTGGATTGCAGCCCATTTTAAGTATTTTAATGTATTTTACTAGTTTAAATCGTAATATTTATTGTTTGAGTTATTTTGCATACTGTACTGTGCTCTGGTGTAGAACGCAATATAAATTTGTATTATTATTATATTATTATTTTCTTTAGGGGGAAATCATAAGGGGGGAGCCCAAAACACACACACCCCAGTCCAGTGAGATCTGAGCATGCTCAGTGGCCACACAGTGCTGTCTGTTGAGGGGAGAACAGAAAATGGGGGAGGGGAGTGGCTGGAATCCTGAACAGCAGCACTCTACGTTGCAACATTTTGTTGGAAGTCCCACTTGTGGAAATAGAATTTTGCATTCCGAACAAAGCCACTGATTTGGCTCTGGATCTTTAAAAAAAATGATAGCTTTGTATGGCCTGAAGGCATATGATGAGGCAGCCTTGATGAAGCCAAGCCGGCCTGCGTCTGGGATGGCAAGAGTTCCTGGGCACTCCAAGCACACCACCTTTTAGTTCTATGGAAGAAAAGTGGGATATAAATGTAACGTAATAAATAAGATTTGCAGCGCCAGCTGAGCCAACGAGGCGTTGGCCCATTTTATATTCCCCGAGGGAAGCTGCATCTGCGTTGTTATGCCTTTACCTTTTGTGGAGGGCACATCTATTCTCTTTGAGCTGAAAGACTGATCCTAGAATGAGGTTATGTGCAGTCGTGGATAATAAGTGTTTAAACAAACCGTCATGTTAATAAGAAACAGAGCCTCGGAGAAGTGGAAAATGAGCTTGAATTAAAAAAAATATATGGAACAGATGTGACATAAAGTGAGCAGATTATTCCATTAATCTGTGTAAATAAAACTCAAGGGAGAAAACACTGGGAGAGATTCCCTTGCTAAAGCAGCACCTGTAGTGAAGGAAGGGTGTTTTATTAATAAAAGACCCTGTGACTCTTAAGAGCTAAAATGCCTCGTGTATCCTTTATGTACTACATCTCATTTCCATTGCTAGTCAAATTTCCCTTCCTATTTCACTGCTGATTATAGTCGTTTTTCAGCTTTCGTCTGTTGCTTACAGTCCTGCAATATTAAGCTCATGTCGTAATTGGCACTGCTAGCTAGCTACATCCAAAGGCTTGTTTTCTTCCCACTGACATTTTTTGCCAAAGCGTTTCACTTTGTAGAGAATTGGGAATGTCCGTTGCACTTCACCGCATATCCAAAGCTGCATTAATCTGTATTTCATATTACATGAAGTCCAACATGCCATCGTTCTGCCTTTGTTGGCATTAGCAGTTTACATAAGGGCTTCAGGCAAAACTTCTCAAAAGGAGAAGGAAGCCTTTGCTCTTGGCATTAGCAGTTTACATAAGGGCTTCAGGCAAAACTTCTCAAAAGGAGAAGGAAGCCTTCACTCGGTTTGCTCTCCTTACCCATTGACAACATCCCAATCCACCTCATTGATCTGTCACGAAGCCTTGGTTTTCTCTTTAACTCTGCTCTCTCCTTTGCCCTCCATATTCAGTCTGTCACCAAATCATGTCGCTTCTCCCTGTACAACATTACAAAAAATACAGCCCTTTCTGTCCCCTCAGCAAAAACTGGTCTGTGCCCTGGTCATCTCTTGCTTCCACTACGGCAATGTTCTCCTCTCTGGTCTTCTGTTGTCTCACCTTGGTCCATTCATGTCCATCCAGCATGCTGCTGCCAAAGGTATTCACCTCTCTTGTTGCTCTGACCATGTGATGCCCCACCTTTAAATCTATACTTCCTCCTCAAATCTCACCTTTCCCAGGAAGCCTTTGGAGCAGCCAATACTCTTTTGCAACTAAGCCCAAGTACATGTCATTGGCATAATTACATGCTCTTCTCCTGTTTACCCTGCCTTCATTCCACCCCACCCCTTTCTTCTGTTGTTTTTCTGTGTCCAGATTGTAACTCCTTGGGATAGGAACCTGTCAAAGTTGTTCTTCGTAAAGCACATGTACACAGACTCCTCCTCCTCCTCTTCCTCCTCCTCCTCCTCCTCCTCCTCCTCATCATCATCAATACTCTACCAGCATAAAAGAAGCTGTGATTTTGTCTCCTCTCAGCTACCTATAATACACAACTAATAGAGCAATTCCACAGCTCAGTAGTAACCACATCAGAAAGCTGAGATTCAGCTCAGGGGGAAGGACTAAGACTTTGGGTTGTAGGCTAACAAAACGAGGGATGCTGGAGGCAAGGGCAGGCAAATCATCTAGAGTAGCTAGGACAGTGGTGTTGAACCTCAGACCCATGGGCCAAACCTGGCCCTTGTAGGGGTCCCAATCTCACTCTCTGGCATTCCCCAGATGGCCACACACCCCCCCCCCCGCCACCATGATCGTTTGGTTGTTTCCCGACTTCTGCACAGGTTTTTTTCCCCCATTCTAAAAGGTTGGAATACCTCTCCTAAAGCTTAATAACTGGCAGTAAGAGCTTTAAGCTAAAATATGCTGGCATTTCTGGTATTTTGGGTCCTGCCCCCTATTGCCTTCAACCCTGCCCACTACTGGAATGCGGCCCCTGAGAGCTTCTCTGAAATTGCATTCGGCCCTTGGGCTGAAAAAGGTTCAACAACCCTGGGCTAGGACATAGACATTGGCTCTGCCGGTGCTAGTGGACTTTGCAATCAGTGGGCAGAGGGATAGGCCGCACTCATGCAGTCACTTTTCCCCGCAAGATGGTGCTTTTTCAGGTTTACTGAGCAGCTCGATGGTGGTGGAAGTGATTAATATTACTGATCTGGCTTGGCAAAGTAACAGCACCTTTGCTATATAGGGCTCTCACATGATGTAACTTCCAGTAAGAGCAATTGTGATAGAAGTGGGGTGCCTTTTTAAAAAATAAATAAATCTGCCCCATTTAAAATAATACAGGGAAGCCTTGATGCCCGAGTGACAGGGTGGGGGACATAGTTGTGTATTACTAACACACAAACATACTTCAAAGTTCGACATGGTTACACTGTAAACTCAACTGCTCAGGACTCTTAGTTTCAAAACAGGCTTGCCCATATTTTCATGTACTACAGTCATGCCTTGGATTGAGAGCATAATTCGTTCCGGAAACGTGCTTGTAATCCAAAACACTCTTATATCAACACGAAATCCCCCCAAAAAAATTTGTACAGAGATTTTTAATTTAAGCCGTACTACAGTACTTGTATTGCAAGACGTCGCTTGTATATCAAGTAAAAAAAAATTAAATATTTAAAAATTTGCTTGTCTTGCAAAACGCTCTCAAACCAAGTTACTTGTAATCCAAGGTATTACTGTAGTTTATTTTTAAAAAAACGGGGACCAAAGGGGAGGAAGTCTTAAGATACTCACAGTCCTTTCCCTCTTGCCTCTGGACTGGTGCCTTCCCAAAAATAATAACACATCCTCCCGCTCACATGACCTCAAAGGTGTAAACCAGAAGCACCTTTTGATCTTCTGCCACTTTGGCCAAGAGGAAAAAGGAGAACATCTTGCACTGTAATGCAGGATTTAAAAACACACAGCTGAAATCCCATAGAGGTGGGATGATCTCCTTGCAATAAAGGGAGAACGTGACAGTTGTCAAGTTTCTTTTTTCATTTAAGGGTTCTTGCTTGTTTTGGCAGGTGTGTGCAAACACACATACGCTTCCTAAGAAATGAACTAGACTAGAGTTTCTCCCGTTATCAAGTTTCACCAGCAGGTGGCGACTCCTGAGGCAAAATAAATGTGGATGCTGTTTAGCAATACAATAGCACTGAAGGGCTTCACCTTCATTTAAAACCTTGCAAAATATTAAAAATAACTTGCCCCACAATTGTCTCTTGCAGAAGCCAGACTGCAGCAAAGTTTAAAGGATACTGAACAGTATTTGACTCTAATGAGTTTTTATTTTCTCTCTTCTCAGCAACCCCCGAGTTCAAGTTGCAGCGATTGAGGGGGGCGCTTTACAAAAACTGCTTGTCATTTTGGCTACAGATCAGCCTCTGGCTGTGAAGAAAAAAGTAAGTGGGCAGCAACCTGTCTCTGAATTATGCAGTTTGTATAATTGCATTTTGTACTAGAATGCGGATAGACCTCTCTGTTGGTGTACATGGATCTAAGGCGGTACCATGATGATGATGATGATGATGATGATGATGATTATATTTATACCCTGCCTTTTTTCCTGCAAGGATCCCAAGGCGGCTTACATAATACACGCAGTGTTGGGATCAGTGCACTGGGTCAGAGTCAACCCTCAAATTAAGAGGGGCTGCGTCCCTTCACTGGGCAGCTAAGTTTACCTCCTTAAGTGTTTGTCTTCCTCCTGGTTATTTCCAGACTTGATCATCTTTTACATTTTGTAGCCAGCTCTATCTGAAGTGTTTTAGTGCAGGTATAGTATTATGCAAGATTGAAAGGCAAAGCAGCCTATCTAAGTGGTTCACAGTCTATGCTAGATAAAGAACAATGTGGGGGGGAAAGAAAGGAAGGAAGAAGATGTGTTGATTGGTTTTGGCCTCTGTGTATGTCCAGGCCTTCCCTCATCCACTGCTTCTCCACTGTAAAATCCCCTTTGCCAAAGTGGCTTTATTCAGATGTTTAATATTTATTTTTATTTTTAAGAGCACTGGAGCTCTGTCACATGCCTTGGAGTATAACCGACTGAATTGGGATTACTGAGGCATAATAAGCACTTTTCAGATCCTGTAAAGAGGAAGATGTGCTCGAACCTTGAGCTGCAGCACATGGGCTGTAGAAGTGGTGATGGAGAGGATGGGCAGGCGGGTCAAGCACTTGTTGATTAAAATTTTAAGCAGAGCCAATATTTATTTGGTTGCAACTAGTTCTTTATGCAATCATATGAACAGATTCAATATGAAAATATAGATTGTATAGCTTTCTTCTCTGTAGTGCCATTTTCAATCTCATATGACCCTCTTTGGGAACAGGTAAAGCAAAGCAAGTGGTACTGCCTTGCCTGGCCTAGCTGGGGTCACATTCCCCCTGAGGGATAAGGTTCAGAGCCTGCATTGCTGCTGGATAGCTATGGGGTATCAGGGGTAAGGATTGGTTGATGAGCAGTCTTCAGCTGCTTCTGTCGGAGAATGATTTGGCGCCATTATCCATGCTTTAGTAACTCCTGCTTTTCACTTTACATGGGGCCAGCTTTTGAAGACAGGTTACACAGCGCAGTTAGCTACAGTAACTCACCTCCTGAGAGGGCAAGTTGTAGAAAGCATATGACAGCCTTTCTGGTTCCTCTGTACTTGTTGCTTGTCTGCTTCCTGGCTCAGTTCAAAGTGCTGGCATTGATCTTTAAAGACCCAGACAGTCTAGTGGCCTGCATACATTAGGGGGCATCTCCTCCCATACATACTGGTGCAGAGCTGGGCCTTCTCTGTGGTGGTCCCCCCACACTGTGCAGTGTCCTCTCTAGTGGGGTGTGCCTGGCCCACAAGTTGATGGTCTTCTGGTGCCATCTCTTGCTGGTTGCCTGGTTACATTTTACACTGTGGTTGGTTGTTGGTTGTTTTAGTTAGCTGTTGAAGTTTAATCTGTCCGTTTCATTATGGTTTTATTGATGCTTCATGTATAATGGTTTGTTCTGGATCGTTCCTTATTTTAATTTGGCCATCCCTTTGAGTGCCACTTGACAACAGAGAATGTTGCTTATAAATGCCTAAATAAATAAATCCAGTATTGCTTCAGCAACCCACTGAGGTAGGTCAGTATTCATCCCATACTGTTAATGGGGGAGGGCTGAGGCTAAGGGAACTATGGTGCGTCCATGTACCCAGCGAGTCCAGGGATCTGGTGAGATTTGAACTGGGGACTTGCTGTCTCACAGCTCTTGCCATTAACCACAACGCTATACCATGCCTGTGGTTCTGGCCCTTGAAAGCTTAAGGCTATATTTATTTATAGTGCCATCAGTGTGCACAATGCATTACAGCATATAAGACAACAAGTCCGTGCCCCATGGAGCTTACATTCTAACATTTGATATGGGGAAAACAACAGAGGGAGGGGCAGGAAGTGGAGGGAGGAGTAAACAGGGAAGCTACATGCACTTGTTTTAGTTGCACCTGCTTAGGCTTCGTTATAGGCTGAGCTCCAGCATGGTGTGGGAACTGGTGGGACCGTGCCAAAGGCATCACGGAGAAGGTTGCTTTTGAGGAGGGATCTGAATGAAGTAAGAGAGGTGGACATCATGCAGGTGTCCTGGGGGGCACTTCCATGCATATGTGGGAGCAAGGGAGGAAGGGCGGAGCCTTTGAAGGAGCAGGAGACCTTTGGCTGCTGGAGGAGCAAAGACAGGTATCGGGATGCAAGAATGGAGAGATAAGGGATGGGGTGGGCTAGGCCCTCGAGGGCTTTGAAGGTAAGGACAAGAAGCGTGTGGTGCCAAAGGGCCGTTGCTCTCTTGCTGCTAAAGAGGAGCATGGCTGTTCTAATGGGGTGCAATTGCAGGCTCACTGTCCCTTCACTGTGGTTACGTTTCCATTTTCCGGGCCTGGGCTTTTTGTGACCGCATCATAGCGCTGAATCCTTTTAAAGGAGGAAATGGAGCTCGCCTAGCATGGTCTAGGGGACCGCAGGGCAGATTGCTCTGCATAGTTCTGATTGTCAGGAAGGAAACTAACTGATCTCACTGGCAGGCCTGTATATCGGAGTCTAACAAACAGAGAAGTAGACATTCAGGGAATGAGATAATTGCTTCATGCAGTTCAGTAATCTGCCTCCAGCAGTGACCAATATCTGATGTTTTCATAAGGGACGGAGCCTTGATCAGTGCCCCTAGTTAAATGTTCAGGACTGACTGACTGGGTCAGAGGGTTCTTCAGTGACTCTTCAGTGATCAATTTGCTCCCTGATGCATGAGATCCAGTTACCCTTAGTTTCTCGTGCGGAGTTAGCGTTGTTGTGATTGGTCACAAATGTTCAGAATTCCTCAGTATTTAATTCAGTGACCCTTTGTGCTAGGCAAGTAAATTGGTAGCTCCTTGTATTAATTCATAATGCACCATGCATTGGTGTAATAAACAGGACCGTGCTGTCAGCATTTTAACAAGGGTGCAGTGGAATATATGACCCTTTTGCTGTGTTTAAACTCCAGAGTTTCTCTGGATGCATGTTCCACAGAAAAAGAAACAAGACTGATGGATATGTTGTTCATGTAAGAGCAAAATGCTTCCTAAGGGAGAATCCCTTTCTAGCTGCCGACCCTTATATAAAGCTGCATTTGCAGAAAATGTTTACGGCATGTTCCTGAAAGCTACGCTGAGTGTACTGTTAATCTTACAAAGTGTTCTGCCTGTGTCCTAGAGGGATGAATGGAGGACGGGAGAACTTCAGTCTTGCCTGTTAAATTCTTGTAGTACATTGTCCATTTCTTTAAAGAAAAAGAAAAAGAAAACCTAATTTCTGCCGTAAGTGCTTACCAGTGTCCAAACGTGTGTGTAGGGTGGGGTGGGGTGGGGGCTATATAATCTCCCCTTTGATTTTTACTGATTGCACTTCTGTGCATGGCCCTGGAGGGCTTTTTCTGAAAATTGCTTTGGCCATTCACCCCAGTGCTTGCTTTACTGCTGGCCAGTTTACCAAGTTGCAGCACTTTCTCTATAGTCCCATGAAAATCTGAATAGCGGGGGAAGGGGAACTTGTGTCCCTCCAGATGTTGTTGGGACTACAATTCTCCACATCCCTGGTCATTGGCCAGGCTGGCTAAAGCTTATGAGAGCAGGAATCCAACATTGTCTGAAGGGTCATAGGTTCCCCACGCCTGCTATATAGGAAAGTGTGGAGGACCAAACACCTGGTCCTTGGCGCGAGTTCGGCACTCAACTGGTTAACCGGCACTGAGAAAATGCCCTTTATGCGGCTCCTGTGCATTTAGAACACAACCGCTACCTAATAAATGACATGGAACCGTGCTTAGGTCAAAGAATAGACTTTATTTACTATACGGCTAATGGAGCGGAACTAATAGACTTGTGGAGGAAGAGGGGGGGCTGGCTGATGCGCCAGACTCCCACCCTTTCCTACTCCAAAGGAAACCCAGCACTTGCCACCATGTGGCCCGGAAGGGGGGGGGCTGGCTGACCCGCCACCACCCCACCCTTGCCTACTGGCAAAGGAACCAAGACCCTCTGAGATCTCAAGATACCAGACTGCCAGCCTCAGCTGTCTGCAATCCTACTTGGATCTCTGTTTAGGGACTCGCCTTCCATTTCTGTAACCTGGATTTAGATACTGAACTCACAGAGCACTACAAAACCCATGTGGGGTAAAACCAAACAAGGTTTATTTCTGGTAGCATCTTACAACAAGATTAGGGAAATGAGAGAAGCACACAATATAGAGAGACACTTTAGTACACAGTAAAGCTGCAAAACAATAAAGACCTGATTCCTTAAAATCTCTCAGACACACACCTGTTACCTGAGGGTGGTCCCTTCAAGGGTTAGATCCAGCACAGCCTTGCCGCCCGATGGAGAATTACCACACCTACCCGAAGGTCCGAGATGGGTAAACTCTTACAAGGCTTGCCTTTCACCAGAGCCTTCAAACCAGCTAATTTTACCAGGAGCTGCCTGGGGTCGGTTCCTGAGGGAACCCTAAAGCCCTAAAGGCTTGGGCTCCTTGCTGGTGCGCTGCCATGCCGGGCACGCTACCAAACGGACTAAGACCAAGAACAAAGGCTACACGTGGGGAAATAGCTCTTCCCCCTCCCCTTTTCTGTAGCCTTCTTGCTTCAGCCAATCAATTTGAACTTCACCTGGCCAGGCAGGGAAAAGGGAACTGGCCAGGCAGGGGGGAAGGGAACTCGTGAGTCATGGCTTGAACTATCTACATATGAAAAGCCTAGGCCAGCTTCTCTAGATCTAGGCGCCACCCATTCCATCCGAGGCCCTCGCCTCCTCCCAGCCCCCACCTGGTTCACACATGAGGTGTGTGTGTGTACCCCCAAAGGCTCGTTTCTCCACAAGACTACTAGGAATTTCACACTATAAACATAGCAGGTCATAACCTGAACAAAGCGAAAAGCTTCAATCTAGAGGCGTAGCATATTGCAGAAGAAGAATTAACTTTACATCAGAGAATCTGACTTACGGACTTAGCGTAGCGATCTGTATTGTTGATCTCCAGGCGCACCTTCCCGGGGTGGGAAGTTGCTTGGTCGTAGCTGTAGCTAGCGACCTGACCTGTGCCAGCCTGCACCGTGTTCCCAACAACCCTTTTTCTGCTGTGCTTGGCTTTTTCTACCCTCTCCCGCCCCGCCCCCGCCCCCACCCCGCCCTTGAGGACCAGGTGGGCTGGTTCTGCCCTACGGGGAGGTGGCGCCTCATGTTTCTTGGCACCTCCTGGATACTTTAGGGGTAATCTGCAGCTCTTTGAGACTGCCCCCCACCTTTGGAATGTTTATGCCCTTCGATGTGGATCGATGTAAATGTGCCCTATTGAGGGTATGCAGATGCGGCCACGTATAACCAGTCTGGCTAGAACTGTGTCTCCTGTCCTCTTCGTCCCCCCTGGGGATTATGCAAAGGGGTGGTGTCAGTTTACCAGGGGAAACTGTGTCAGGGTACATGTCACTGTGTGTGCTCAGGCTTTCTCCACAGAAAGTTAATTAAAAAGGAGGAGCTAAAACCCTGCACTTCCCTCCTGCTTGTGTTGAAGACAGGCTCCTATAAAGGATCAGGATCAGCTCTTAATTTCATAGAATCACAGAATCGTAGAGTTGGAAGGGGCCTATAAGGCCATCGAGTCCAACCCCCTGCTCAGCGCAGGAGAACAGATGTGGGCAGCCCAGGCAGTCACCCATTCATGCACTGACCCGGCTCATACCTGCTTAGCTTCAGCATGTGGCCTGCATTATGTGCTCTCGACGCCACTCATTTTATTTATTACAATTCTGTACTGCCCAGTAGCCAAAGCTCTCTGGGCAGTTTACAAAGATTAAAAACGGTCAAAATACAATATTGTAACATAACATAAAAACCATTTACATACAAAGGCTGGTGGGGACATCATGATCATCCGTGATTGTGCACACACCCCTCCCCCCCCATATTCACACAACGGCTAAATACGTTCGCCAGAGGTGGTTAACACACAGCTTCGTGGAAAAACAGCTTTAAAAATGGTAGAGGTGTGTGTGTGTGGGGGGGGGGATCTGGTTAGTGCGCAATCCTATGCATGTTTAGATAGGAAAAAAATCCTAGGACTTTTGTTTCGTGGCTTATGCTGGCTCAGCTTGTCTGAGTGTGGAAAGCTAAGCAGGGTCAAGCCTGGTTATTACTTGGATGGGAGACCCCTCCTCCAGTTTCCTGCATTGAGCAGGGGGTTGGACCCGATGGCCTTGTAGGCTCCTTCCAACTCTATGATCTATGAAATCTAGGATTGCAGCTTTAATGCAGCAAGAGGGGATGGGGTTGGTCTGGGAAGGAGAACACAGAGACATTTGTCTAATTGGGGTAAAATTTGTAAGACCTCACTAAGGTACAAATTCTCAAGCAAAACCAACATAAAAATAAATGGGAGTGCTAATCAGTGGCTGTGGAGAAAGCCTGACACGAGTATACACGCACACACCAGTCTCCGTCCTCCAGGGGAGGGGGGCGAGAAGGGGAGATTGGGTTACAGGGAAGCAGCCAGACAGACCAGCATTCCAGCAATGGAGGATCTCGCTTGTAATCCACAAAACCCAGGAAAGGATCATCAAGACCATCAACCTAACAGGGCAGTCTCAAAGAGCTGTAAAATATCCAATACGTCACCTTCTTCCCGGGCAGGAATAAGCCCACTTGACACGAAGGGGCAGGCAATAGCCCCACCTGACCTAAGGGGCGGGAGAGCAGGAAACACAGAGGTAGAAAACCCCCCTCCTCTCCTTTTGTTGGTTGTTGGGAACCCAGGGTACTTTTGAGTACGAACCACACTCCAGCGGCGGCTGGAGTAAGCTGTTTCCTTCCCCGGATCGGACAGACCCAGAGTTAGGCTGAAACTGACTAGCGTGACGTCTCTGATCTAAGGTAACTGACTAATCCAAATGCGCTAGCCTGGGAGCCTGTCATTGATAAACTTAAAGGTCACATCAGGTCTTATTGACGTTGTAGTAATTCCTAGAAGGTTGTTAGTTCCGCTCCATATCCTGTGTAAATAAATAAAGGCCTTATTTGGCAGTTCAAAGGCTGAGTTTCCTTTTGTTTGCACGAAACCTCTTAGGTGGTTTCTTTCGCTTGTACGGGCTGTAACGCTGCACTGGTTAACCCGTTAAGCGCCGAACTCACGCAAAGGATCCAGGTGCTGATCCTTCACAGTGGCTAACCTGGGATGAGGTATTCTTTTATCAGGAAGCAGTTTGGGTGCAGAATGGGCAGACAGAGAAGAATCCCACCCGCTCGCCCACCTCCCCTGCAGTATGTCTTTCTAGCCCTTCTCTGGGTAGAAGGATCAGCACTAGCTGGAATGCCCTTTGTATTAGCGTTGAACAAGGAGAGAGACACTTACACCTCTCAAAATTCTGACGCTGTGAGAACATGATTGAGATTAATTTTCTGTTCATTTGCGATGCAATGGGAGTTGAAGCATCGCAGCATGCCTTGCTGTAGTCTAGATAAAGAAGAAGCAGACACATCCACTAAATTGCAGGAGAGAATGTAATAGAGACAATAGAGTGAATTGGAAAGAGAGAGAGAAATGTGCTCTGCTCAGATCTGCCCAGGAGGAGCACAGGAAAGATGTCCCTTCACTGTACTAAAGGAATCTGTTCAGATAATCGTGAGGACAACCCAGTAGTTCTGATTTCAGGGCACCATTGCCACCTTTTATAATATTAGCAGAGGAGCAAAAGTGGACTGTCCCATAATCCCCCCTTTGTGTGTGATGTCCACAGAAAATGCTGCCCTGAAATCGTATATGAGTAAAATTCTGTATGGAGAGTTTTACAGGATCTTTCCTAAGCCACAGTGATAACTATTTAATTATCTAGTTCATTAACATGATGATCTTCGAAAACATGTAAAAGGGCTCCACATACTGCTTCCAGCGTTTATAGTTTCCACTCACAGGTGTTCAGGCCTGAGTCAATCCCGTGAAAAAAATGATCACTTGAAAGGGCTTATCTCTGCTTGGGAGTTGGGGCTCCTGAGAATTCAGTTAGAACAGTCTCTAAGGGCTGCTTCTTGCTTGTGTTTCCAGCCTGTCCACTGTGCGTCTAGCAGCAAATGCACAGAGATGTGGTCCACTGCCTCTCATTGGCATGTATCCACCTTATGTTTGGCAGACCGGCATTTCAGTTTCAAACATTTACACTGTTCATGACCCAGACACATAGTAGATAAAGCCGGAAATTTATCTGCCATGTAAAGTGCAAAGTGTCCACAAGGAAGGTATGTCTGGGAGGAAAGCCCAAATTAGAAACCTTATATAGGAGTTAGTTAGGAGGTTGAATCCAGAATGTCCCTTCTGTAAATGGAAGGGCTCCTTCCATGCATAGAAGGGACTGAGATCTAGCAGAAGCTCATGATGGAGGAAGGGGAAGGCAATTTTCACCTATTTTCTCTGCAACACCCTGCAACACCTCCCACAATGCATCGGAGGATCCCTTAAGCCTTGGGAGTAGCTTTTCAGGGGCCACAGGGAGAAGAAGGAATTGGTCAAAATTCTTGCCCCACCCTTGTGCCTCTAGTGGGAGTGTCTTGTGCGTGGTGTTCCAAGCCAGGATTTAATTGTTTTGGGGCTCGGTATTAATTTTTCTACTCGTATGCTATAATGCACAGTGCAACAAACAATGCTCTCCCCTGAAATGGGGTGCCCTGTCCCTGAGCAGAGGATCAAGCTGTGTTAGCCACTGGACCCTTCAGACCAGAAATCCCTCAAAACAAAACTGGTGAAAATGTAGAAATATGCGTTATTAGATATCCGGGCATGGGCTGAAGAAGCTGTGCAAAAAGGCACTGCTAGACCAAGAAGATAAAAAACAAACTCCCAACTGTGTGTTTTGTTTGTTTCTAGGGTCTCTTTGCTTTGTCATCAATGTTGCGACACTTTCCATATGCCCAGCAGCGGTTCCTCAAGCTCGGAGGCCTTCAAGTACTTAGAAATCTGTGTTCAGAGAAAGGAATGGAGACATTACACATCCGCATTGTAACGCTTCTCTATGATTTAATAGTGGAAAAGGTAAGAGGAGTTTTTATGTTCCACAAATCTCAGAACAAACATGAGTACACAGGAATGGGCCAGATATCACTTAAGAAACCCAAACCCTCCTTTCATCAGCTCATGAGATGCTAAGGTCCAAGGCGGAGCTCACATGCTGAGGTCCAGGGCAAAGAGTTGCAGAACCACTTTAATTTTAATTAAGCTTTAAATTTTATTGATTATATTATTTGTTTACCACCACCTTTTGGCTGTCAAGGGGTCCCCTTTTTTATATATAATCCATCATGTCGGATATTCGTAAAGTTCACAAGTGGATTTCATCTGGAAGCACTAGAAAACAAGGCAGCAGACTTTTTTATTAGACAGTTTGTGCAGAGTGCAAGCTTGTAGGCGCTACAGCAGGGGTGCAGAGCCTATTTCAGCCTGAGGGTCAACTTCCATTTTGTAAAAGTTCTTGAGGGCCACATTCCAGTGGTGGGTGGGGCCAAAGGCAAAAGGGGCGGGGCCAAAATACCAGTGTATTTTAGCTTTAAGAAATTAAGCCTAAGGAGAGGCATTTCAACCTTTTCTGTGTTTGGGGGGAAAGGGGGCATGGCCTTCTGGGGCAACCCTGAAGGGTTGGATTTGGCCCCTGGGCCTGAGGTTCTGAACCCCTGCTCTACAGCGTGGGGGTGCTGTGCTGAACTAGCTAGGTTGATTCCTCTGTGTGTGTGTGTTTTTCTAAATATGTTTTGTACTCGTGGAAACCTTGGGGCTCCATGGAGCATGTTCCTACTGCCCTCTTGTTTCTCAGTGGCCCAGTTTTGGCTCCATGTCTGCTGGCACTCACCATCTGAGTTTGCTATTAGAGGGAGTGATTTAGACTATTCAAAGCGTTTCACATCATCCTTATAATAACCCTGTAAGTTAGGTCAGGATCATTATCCCCACATTGCAGATGGGAGGCTGAGACAGGGTGGCTTGCCTAGCGCCACTTAGTTAGTTCATCACCAAGACAAGATTCCAAGTGTGGACTTCAAGTACCAACTTGGTCTCTTAGCCACTGCCACACTAGCTCATACTTGCGTGCTCAAGTTTCTGCTGTGTCTGCTCTGGTAAAGATAATTATTTAGCCCTCTATGGATGACTCATTGTTCCCCAGATTCTCTTAAGAGGGAACTCTTCACAAAAGTCATGGATGGTTGCATTTGGCATGCTGCACTGTATCAAGTTACAAATTAGAGGCCATCCCCTGAATACATTATCCTTTTTATAGAGTACTTTCCCCTAAGCTTAGTGTGATGTTTTTTCATACACACAGAGCTATTCATTTCAGTGCATTGTTGACAACCACCAGCTGGAAGCTGTCCTTGTTTAGTTGGAGGAAGGAGATGAAGGCATCGTCAGGTGCAGCAGGGTTTGCCCATGCCCTTTTAAAACTAAACTCATTGCAGATGAACCTGCGTATGGCTTACTTCTGATAACGCCATTGGCTCACTTCTCAGCTTCACTGCGCATTTCCATGAACAGGACTCCTGGATATAGTCCAGGGGTGAGGAACCTGTGGCCTTCCAACTCCCATCAGCCCCAGCCAGCATTGACAGTGTTCGAAGATGATGGGAGTTATAGTCCAACCTCTGGAGGGCCATAGGTTCCCCACTCCTTGGTAGAGTTGCTGAGTCTTGCAGACCCATCGGACCCTGAGCCTCTCTCAAAGCCTCTGGGTCTGCATAGCTAGCCATCTGGTTCTGCAGAATGCTTTCTTGCTGTTCTGCTTATCCTTTGGGTTAGGCATCAAGTTCGTTATCTTGTACGTTGTTACCTCTCACCAAGCACGGCCACATGTGCAACTCTAGATGGATTATTCTGAAGGAACAAGTTACAGATAACATCTCCATTAAGTGTTGCCGAAGACACAGAGGGAGCATGGCATGTTCCCAGTGCACATTCCACTATAATTTGCCTGATTTGACTAGACTTCGCTCTTCTCAACCCATAGAAACAATCTTCCTTAATTATAATATAGTAGTAAGGAGATTCTTGTGATTAGGATCTAATTAATGAAGCACATATATAGCAATTAACACAGGAGGCTGCCAAGTAAAGTGAAGGAATGCTTTTTATATATAAAAAAAAGAATACAGGCCCCCATTGTGTTCTGTATCTGGCAGCAATGTGCTGTCAGCAACCTTTTACTTCATAAGCTGATCCAGATGGCTGGCTTGCCGTGCCCATGTGGGAGTTCTGCTGATGGAGTTGAGCTTCTTGGCTGTGTCCAGGTGATTATTTCTGTGGAACAAGAGGAGCAAATTTCCCGTTCACTACTACTGTGGCACTAGCCCTAATCTAATGGGTGTGTGTGTGTGTGTGCATTTATATAAAATTGTACAATGTAATGTTAGGGGAGGGGGCTTCCTGTGGAGGAAAAGCCTGTTTCCCCTTTTTCCCCTAATACCTAATTGCTGCCACTTCCCCAATCTCATGGAAGCAACAGAATGATGAAACAGGTGAGACTCGATTGCAAGCAGCTTCTGATCTAGTTAATTTCAATCTTTAGAGAAACTTGCCCTTTTAAAAAAGGGCTATATTTATTACACGTGTGGTTTAGCATCCATCCTTTAATGTAATTTTTTTTGAAGTCCCATGAGTGCTCTGGTCATTGAGGGGCATGCTGAATTACTTGGCATCAGCTGATAGGCACACAGCTAGCCATGCCAAAATGTGCACATGTCTATTGCAACAATGTGGGCCACACTTCTTGGAGGTTTGTTTTGGCATTTCTAAGGAACAACCTGAAGCACTATGAAAATGTGCAAAAGCAGTCTGATTAGAAAGCATGGCAAGACAGACAGACACACACACCTCCACGCCCCCAGACACACACTCGGAGTAAACATATTTTTGTTCAACTATGGACCACAATGGCTCTACAATGCCACCTCCCCCCAGCCCCCAAGAAAGGTCTCTGGAAAATTCTAAAAACAGCCTTTTTGTTCCCTACTTGGCTATATAAAAAATATGAGGGCTGCGATCCTATGCACACTTACCTTGTGAGTAAGCTCCATTGAACACAATGGGACTTACTTATTAGTAGGCATGGATAGGATTGCCCTGTATATGTGGCTGTTTACTTGTGAGGGAACATGGGAACAAGATGTAAATGACATAAGGATGGGCAAAATCCTTCTGAGGAATTCCAACCGGAAAACCTCTTCCTTTTCAGCTTGTCCCAGACTTCTGCAGAAATCTGTTTTGGTTTGTGAAATTTCACCTTGATTTCTTCATCCCTTCCTGTGCTGCGTATCTGCTGCAGATTCCTTTATGCAGCAACTAAAATTTAAATGTGATTTTTAATATTGGAGCTGCTTGGAGATTTTTTAAATTTTAAGCAGTATATAAATATTATTAATAAATACATATAATACTTGAGTCTCTTTGAACGGTTTTCTGAATCTTTGGGGAAACATACTAGTGAGGCCTCTCCTTCATTCCTCCTCTGGGAGGTACCTCATTCGTATGTGTTTTATAGAGATTATATAATAATTCATGGGTAGGATTAGACGCTGTCACTACAGAGTGACAGCCATGGGGGGTGCTGGAAGTATCAGCTGTTGCCTTGCATTAACCTTCTTTAAGATACTCTGCATGGGATGTTTGTAAATGGGCTTTGAGCATTTTGCTTCTGTTCCTAGCCCCAGGTGTTGTTGGTACCCCTCCGGGTGGGCTCATTGTGTTTTCGTTTTTTGAGGAATCACTTTTGCTTATAGTTATTCATGATTTTGATTACCTCTTCAAGGAGCCCAAAGAGCATTAAAAGCAAGAATCTATAATCTGTTTAATAAAGAAACTCTGTTCCCGAAGTTCTGTTACACGGGTAATTCTAAAACAATCAACTGCAATAGTCTCAGTTGTTGATACTTTTCAGATATTTAAGCAGACTCCCAGAAATGGGAGGAAGGACAATTCTAACCTTTACTGGTAAAGTCAGGAAATAAAGCAATGGTATTAAGTGACAGCAGGATAGATTTACAGTGTTTGTTGCAAAAAAATAAATAAATAATCCCCCTTGCTATTACTGTAATCCTCAAGCCATTTTGAATAATCCCTTCTAGTATTGTATTGTATTGTGCTTTTGGTAGTGAAACCAGTTGCATCCCTTCATGCTCCCATCAACATTGCAACCACACTGATGTTTTATTCTCCCCCTTCCCCCTCAGCGGATACTACCAGTTGTTCCACTACATCCAGGAAATCCCTGGCAGTCCACATCTAGCTACTCTTTAGGACTGACTGTGGGGGGTCCTCATATCATGAATAAAGCAGTTTGTGGGGAAGTTGCCATGCTTGCGGCAACCTCACACAATCCAACACTTCCTTGATTTTTCAGTGGGGTTGCTCAAACCAGCCCCATCTCCCCTCTCAAAGCTGTCTCCATGAAGACTGCTGCCACCACCGGTCAGTTTGGCTGGGGAATTCCTATACAAGCAAGGCAGGCTGATGACAAATAAGGCTTTACTTAGGTTGAAACAGGAGAATGAGCGGCACGCCTGTAATTCCCTCTTATTCCAAGCAATCGGGGCTTAGCAAATGATGCTTTACTGGACACTGGTGGGTGGAGGGCCTCTCCCTCCCCAGCCAGCCCATGTTTGGTGTGCAAATGCTGTGGTTGGGTCAGAGAACAGTTCTCCCCCATGACAGACAGACACACAGACACACGATTGGGGGGGTGGAGGATTGGAGGTTGTTCTCTTCCCATTCTGCATTCTTTAAGAATTCTTCAGTGAATGCCATCCAGTCCAGCTCACCTGTTACTCCTCAGTTTTTCAACAACTTTTCATATTTTCTCACCCTATTTGTCATATTTCTGATGCACTTAGTGGCACCGTCAGGATGCCACTTTGGGGCAGACGTCCAGGGCCCCTTTTAGCAGAATAAGCAGGAGGAGCCCACAAATGCAGCAGGGCTGGTTTACCACATTTTTGAAGTAAGCAAAGTAAGACATATTACCATCTAAAGAGGAGGGCCCTGTAAGACCATGAAGACCAGAGTCGGAAATTACCTAACTGCACCACACTGCTTGCAAACAATGGTTCAGGGGTGTGTTTCCCAACAGCTTCGGCAGTGAAAGCTAATATAATAAATTAATATACCTCTTTTGCTTTTTTCCTGTCTTTTCTTTTACACTTTGGTCAAATAATACTTGTCCTGTCTCTGGCTGACTTCTTGCTTCTAAATGTCCACCCCTACCTCCACTCCTGTGATGAGTTTTTATATTTTTAGCAATTTGTTCCTCAGCTTGTTTTTATGGTCAACTTGCAAATGGTTTTCACATAATTTTCCTCCTCATTTTCTTCATTTGGACAAGGTATCCCCTCTAAATAAAGCCTTATCTTTTAAAGCAGGGGTGTAGAACCTCAGGCCTGGGGGCCAAATTTGGCCCTCCAGGGTTCCCTAGATGGCCATGCCCCCTTCCCCTGGCCCCACCCTCTTTCCCCCAACCACTGATCCTATGGTGGTTTCCTGGCTTTTCTGCTGTTTTCCCCCCACTCTAAAAGGTTGAACTAAGCATCACCTAAGGCTTAGTTACTGGCAGTAAGAGCTGTAAGCTAAAGTAGGCTGGTATTTCTGGTATGTTGGCCCCACCCACCACTAGAACATGGCCCTCAAGAGCTTCTCCAAATGAATTTGAACCTTGGGTGGAAAGACGTTCAACACTCCTGTTTTAAAGCCTCTTCGATGCTGCTGTTTAGCCATGCTGGCATCCATTTGGATTTGTCTGTGCCTTTTCCCATTCTGTGATATCCATTCCCACCAGCAGAAAATGAACATTTAAAGATTCCCCAGGCTAACAGTGTACTGGGAAAAATCAGAGGCACCTCCCCCACCTCCTTTTGCACACTCATGAAAAGCTGAAATCAGGAGGTCTTTGTTCTGACAGTGAAAGCAAGGATAGATGGTTCCAGTCTTCATATAAGTTAATGCGTATAATAGGAAAGCAGGTGTACTTGTACAAATAATAATTTTAGGGAACTTTGTTGCAGCTGTTGCTCACGGACCCGCATGACAACAACACACAGATCCACACGAGAGCTCAGCAATACAGCCAAGTGAACTT
The DNA here is from genome assembly GCA_021292165.1 of Shinisaurus crocodilurus. Lineage (NCBI taxonomy): Eukaryota > Metazoa > Chordata > Lepidosauria > Squamata > Shinisauridae > Shinisaurus > Shinisaurus crocodilurus. The sequence continues at coordinate 163,687,901 of CM037879.1, forward strand.
GGTCCCAGCCATTGTTGAACAGGGCTGGTGCACAATCATTTCAAACCTCCTGAAGATGCCAGAGCATGACACCAGGGAAAAGGTTCTAAAGACTGTGCATGTGCTGCTAGCCTCTTGCAGGGACAGCTACACAGAGGATCACAGCCTCAACCATGCGCTAGACCTACTTCGCCAAGAATATGAAGACCTGGCAGCAGAAGAGCAAAAGGAAGGGGATGAAGATGGCTATTTTAAAGAACTCCTTAGCTCTATAAATAGCATTGCCCAGCAGCTAAAATGAAGGCTGCTGTAGCCTTGAAGAGATGTAAAGATTCCCTGGTAAATCTGGAAAGAATTATGTATAATAAAACCATTAAACAAACTTTTTAGCTTTGTTCAGTCACTTGATGTGGTAAGTACCGGTAAGCCCATATGCTAATTATAGAGTGACAGCTACTTTCATATTTGCAAATTGTGGTGTATTTTTATTCCTGCAACTTATCGCAAAAAGTTCCCCTACTACAACAAAATTGTAGTAGGTGTCCCCACAAGTGTTGCGCAGAAAAAGATAGCATCTCTTATTCCCAACTCATTGCAAAAAAGCTCTTTTTTCAAGAGAAATTGCATGTAAAAATAAGGCAGTTTGAAGTGGGTTTGAGCAAGTCTACTGTCTCGTCTTACGTCAAAAGAAATAGGTCTTTCGGGCCAAGAGTATTAAGACCGTGCGCATATCCTACTGCCTTATTTGGAAAGGCAATTTCCCTTGAAAAAGAGTTTCAATTAAAATACATCAGTAATAAAAGTTACTGTCTTTTCCAATACCGCTTTTGAGTTTTCTTGTATATATTTGCAGCTGTTTTGATCCTTCTTGTTGTTGTCCACACAGCGGCTCCATTGTAAAAGCATTTTTGTTTGGCCTGTGCTGGTTTTCTGCTTCCGTCCGGAAGTCAGAGCAAAGGAGGCTGAATGGCACATTGCTTAGAAAGATGCTGCTCCGGAAATGGTAATCTAGCTCAATGGTTTTCAGACTGTTTTCTGGGGAACCCTGGGATTCCTCCAAATTGGAAGATCAGTAATAGCAGATGAACTTCCCAGAAAGGCAGCGTGTCATTACTGAACATTCCCTGCCATATGCAGCTGCTGGAGGAGAGAGTCAGATGGCTTCTAAGGTGTGCTCTCGGTTCATGTGGGGCAGCAGGGAGGCCCAACAGGCCTGGGTAAGCCTGCTTGAACGTTCTGCAGAATCTGCTGCAACACAGAGCAGCTCTTCAGCACAGAAGTTGATGCAGAACATTTGAGAGCCTTATGCTAAAGCAGCCTTTCCCAACCTGGTGCCCCAGCCAGTATAGCCAATGGTCAGGAATCCTGGGAGTTGTCGTCCGATACGTCTGGAGGCTGGGGAAGGCTGTGCTAAAGAATAGCTCCATTTGAAACCATTCTGTACCACCCAGGCATGCCTATTTCAACCAGACACAGCGATGCAACAGAGCAATCCATCATGAATGTGGCTGGGGCGGTACGTGCCCAGTAGGTACCCAGTACAGTTGTGTTGTCTGCCTCTTTTGCACTTGTATTCCTTTCTCCGATGATCTGGTTTGCTTATCTGCATGGCTGATGACAGTCCTTTATTGACTCCACAGCCCCCTAATTCGCTTGTATCTCCTTTGCTCTACCCCATTACAGTTGTGGTGCTCTGTCACATACCTCCATGTGACTTTTCTCCCAGGGGTGTGATCCAGGCCTGCATTTGGATGTGGCCTCAGCTTTGGCAATTGCTTACCTTGTGGGACTTACTAAATACTCAGGTGGTGGGTCTATGTGAATTGTTGAGTGAATGATCTCATTAGCTGCCATGCCAATTATAGACTCTGGCTCAGTTTGCACATCAAAAACAACCTGCAGTTTGTTAACCATGGGTTTGTTGATAGTGAAGTTGGTGGGAATGAATGGGCTGGTGCCCACCCGCCCACTCCCACTGAGATAAGCAACCCAGGGATGGTTATTTATTGTGACGCCCAAACCTTGAATTGGAGGTTATTAGGGAAAGAACAACCCAGACTTGTAACCCATGATTTGTTCTTGGATTACAAGTCTAGGTTGTTCATCCCCCAACAACCTCCAATTTGCAGTTTGGACGTCAAGATAAACAATCCAGGGATGGAGTGTCCCTGGGTTGTCCAACTCAGCAGGAACAGTTGGGACCCAACACTCCCTTTTGCTCATGCTCATTCATGACTACCCAGGGTTTGTTTAATGTGATGTGTGAATCGGGCCATTGTTGAGCAGTGGGGGACAGTGTGGGCAGGCTAGTACATGATGCTTTGTCAAAATCAGCTGTTAGTGGAATTTTGGCTTGCTGGAGAACTGGACACACAGTGGGTTGGAATATCTCTCCATGCTACCATCAGATTGACAGGCTAGTTTGTCTGTTTGATAGAACAGTTAGTGTGTCAAAGTCTGCAGAAACCTGATCTCAAATCCTCACTCAGCCATGAAGCTTGATGGGTGACCTTGGTTCAGTCCCTCTCTCTCTACAACAGGACTGGGCAACCTTGGGAGGTCCAGGAGCCATTTTTGCCCCCCATAGGCTGCAAACAATTTTGGTGGCAATCCATATTGCCAAGGTAGCATTCCATAGCAGTTTGCTGCTGATTTATGACGCCAAATCAGCAAAAAAAACAAAAAAAACATTGCCGCCACCAATTGGGGGGGGTGGCTGCACCAGGCAGGGGCCACCTGTTGCCCACCCCTGCTCTACAGGGCTGAACGAGGCTAAAATGTGAGAGTGGGGGGGCATGTATGCCGCTCCTTAGAAGAAGGGCAGGATAACGATTAGAAAAATAGAATAAAACCCATTTATAGTGACAGTTCTAAGACCTGTGGCAGCTTAGCTGCCAAGTCATTGTACAGACTGCAAGACCAAAATAATTTATACTTGTTGGAGATTAAATGGGCAGCCGCCTCCTAAAAGTGAATAGATAGCACTTGGGTTTTTATTGATCGGGATATTTTAAGGCTAATAGCCCTTCCTTGCTGGACATGGAAATATTTGTTACTTTTTGCAGATTCTACAGATTTGCTTCTTGCTATTAAGTTGCAGAAGTAATTATACACATTGATTTTCCTTCTTGTGGCATTTTGGTTGTTTATCATTAATGGGGGGGGGGGGGATGAACGGATTTTACAGGAAACGTTCCCTGGAGAACAGCATGTGATTATTAGAAGCAGTAAAATACTAGAGCTTCAGAATACATCAGAGTTTTGGCAGCATATGCAGGGCACTGCTTAAAACAAAAGATTGCACTCCTTCTGTTTTAAACAGTTCTTGCTTTCTAGAGTGTATTGCCATAAAGCCTTCTCTTCCAGAGCAAGGTGAGGGAAGGAACAGTACTGCTCATGTGTTGTGCTTTGCTGATTGAGCTGTCACTCAGGGTATTAAAAACATGCAAAAGCAGATCGCACCAATGGTTAAGTAGGGAAGCTGTACCTGCAGATGGGTTTGAAAGGCAAGGAACATGCAAACCATAAAGAGGAAATTATTATCATTTCAATGTTTACTCCATGGGTGGGGAACCCCTTTCTTTCTGTTGGTGGCTGCATGCCAGCAGTGGATGGGGCAACCACCCCCTCTCCCTCTCCCTCCCCACTGCCCCCTTCTCCTCCCTACCCAAAGCAAGCTGCAGGAGAAGGGACACACTCTTGCTGGAGGTCTGAAATTATTGTTTGTGGAGAGCTTTTCAAATTAAGCCATGGGCTGCAGGTTGCTGACCCCCCCCCCCCCACTCCCAGTTCTACTCATATGTTGGGGAACAATTCATACAACTGGGCAGCTGATATTGCTGAACATTGTTTGAATTTATATTTTACACTGTAATCCTCCATGAGAGATTTTGCTTATCCTGGAAATGTTTGGAAAGGAAAGGTGGTGGTCTAGGTGAACGTGGATTTGTAATGTCTTGGAATAACAGTGATCCTGCCACAGAACTTGGCAGACTTTTAATTGCCTGCATACTTAATAGATAATCCAGCATGCTGTGCCATCACTGTTTCAAGAATATCACCATTGTTGGTGCTTGCTAAGAGTTGCAGTAGGTTCTCTGCACTACTGCAGCTACAAAGCAGGAGCCATTTTCTTAAAATCCCATGTGAGTTGCTGGCATTTATGCAGCTGTGTGTGCTCCTGAGAATCCCTGCAGCGGTAACAAAAGGGGCAACGGTTCCATTTCCATGGATGCAGCTTGCATTTGCATCTTTTACTTGCAGTTCAGTTTTTAGCTCTTAAAAAGCTTTGTGATGACATTGGTCTCTGCCTGTCAGTTATACAGTGATACCTCATGCCTGTGAAAAATTAAGGCAGTGGGGCTACGCAGAAAAAGAATAACACATTAGGGAATATTGCTCTATTGCAGATCTCAGTTAAAGAGTTGGAGCCTTCCTTATGTTTCACATTATTGTCAAGGGCACAGGGGCCAGAATCTGTATGGGTTCTGCTGGATTTGCACCATATATCTGAAGGCTGGACTCGACAGCTAAGAAGGGATTCTGTAGGGTAAAACTAACGACTGGATTTGTAATAATAATGAATGCAACTGTGGCTAAAGTCTGGAGTGGAGAATATGGTATTTAGCAGGCATGTGCTCTGGAGTTGAAAGATGAAGCTGGTGTCTTCTCATCCATTTGGAAACTGTGTGTGATGCTGCTGGACTTCTTCATTTCTTGGACCTGAAGAAGTGTTAGCCCCATACAGAAGGCAAGGGCCTCTTTCCCCCCCCCCCTAGGGGGAAAGGCTTCATGGTCAGGTTAGAATCTGGCAAGCCTAACCTCAGAAAACAGCTCTGGGAGAGAGTGCTGTTGAGATGAGTGAAGACATTGGGTGGGTTCAAACAGCACGCTAACCCACCCTGGCAATAAGCCACAGTGGGTTAGTTGTCATGTGAACTACGCGCAGTGAGCCCTGACAGACAATTGGACTCACTGTGAGTTGTTGGCCCCCTCTCCCGCCCCTCCCGTGGGTATCCCAGGGGACACTGTAGGAGGAGAGTCTTTTCACCCCTCCCTGAGAGCTGTCAAGGGAAAGCAAAGCTGTGAGTGATCTTTGCTCACGAAAGGGGGTGGCAGGTAGATCATGCCCTTTGCTGTGGGATCCTCTAATTTTTTTGGCTGGACCTGATTCTTCTCAGTGTCCTACATCTTTCCCACTCTCCTGAGACTCTAGGTGCTCAGGAAGGTGGAAAACTGGGAGCCACCCCCTTTTACGGTTTCCTTTTAAAATGTTTGTTTTTGACAGGGCTAATCAGGTTTTTTTACAAAGACAATTGCATATACATATGTATATGTCCCTGTCAAAAAACAACAACCCTGGGTAGCCCTGTCAAAATCCTGTTTTAAAAGGATTTCCTGTAAAAGGGAATCCTTGTCACCCACAATGGGTTGTGTTGTGCAAACCCAGTCAGTAGCTCTGTGAAAGTTTGAAGCAGCTCAAGAAAAAGTATAGCCAGTGTACCATGCCACAGGTGCCTGTAGAATAGTGAGTCACAGCCAGGGAAGCCTCAAGAAATCAAGTGCATAGAGGTGCAATTAGGGCTACTTCACCTGTTACATTGTTCATGCAAACATAGTCACACCATTAAAGGTAAAAACAGTGCACATGTTTTTCCATGAGTACATGGAATGAATGTACCGGTATATTCAGTTTGATAGGAGTACATGTTTAGCCATGCTTCCCACTACTGGTACACCTGGAGAAAAACACACTTGCTGTTGTATATATAGTATGTGCTTTGATTTTTTGGAACATAACAAGCTGATGGCAGATCCTTCAAGAAGGGTTGCCTAAAATGCGAGCGGTTGGAGCTGGGGTGGCTGCAATTACGTCCGCCTTCCCCAACCTGGTGCCCTCCAGAAGTTTTGGACTTCAACTCCCAGCAGCCCCAGCCAGTATGGCTCCTGGTCAAGAATGCTGGGAGTTGGGAGGGCACCAGGGCAGGGAAGGCTGAATTACGCGAGCAAGAGGCAGAGAAGGGACAGGGCAGAACAGAGCGAAAAAGCAGTGTTGCAAATTCCACCCACTTTTGGCTCTGATACTACCCATCAGCAGCAGCAGCCCCGTGCTTGGTGCCTCCTGTGGGTCAATGGCTCTCCACTGGGGGAAAAAGTTCCCCACCTCTGGCTTAGAGCAAACTTTGAATGTTCAAGTACCATCAACCTGACTGTAGCAACAGAGGCTTGAGGAGGATACCTGTCTGCAGCTACTGTTGAGATCATGGGAAAGGGGCCAACTGCAGCTGCACAACAACAACAGGGTGCTCTGGCTTCATTTAGCCCAGTTTTCCTTGTTAAGAAAACATTGGGGGGAGAAGGACTGAAAGGAAAACATGACATCAAATAAAAATGGGCCAGGGCCAAGCTAATTTGGTTCCTCTACTGAGCGTGTGAAATGCGTCCTCAGAAGCTGGAGGCTTCTGAGAAAACAGTGGAGAAACAACAAGGCTGTCTGCTCAGATTCTCCCCCCCCCCCCCTCTTATAATGGTAAAAAGAATGGAATGGGCACATTCTTTTATGGCTTGGCTGAGGCAGAAAGGAAACAGCTGAAGGGACCCACCCGCTCTCCACTCACATCTCTTATGAGGAGAGAGTGTTCAAGCAACAGCCAAGCTCAACTCTGACTCAGATTTGGTGGCAGAGCCCCACTGGAGTGCCTTTCCTGGGAACTGCCTTGGCAGGGCAAAGTCAGCTTCAGGTAAGACACAGCCTGATTGAGCAACAATGAGCTGAGGCATTCTTTTGCCCTCTGGCTCCCTGCCAATGATGGCCCCAATGAACGAACATGCACATGTATGCATGCACGCGCACACATGCGTGCGTATGCGCACACACACACAGAAGCTCTATTAACTGTGTTAGCTATGGTGGGACTGAAGGGAAAAATTGAAATCTGCATACTCTCTGATGGCAGGCTGAAAAAATAGTCCGTACATTCTGTTGAGGAATTTGATTTTTGTTTATACGTACAGTGGGGATTTGCAAAATGCACGCCACAAATTAGGCATACAAAAATGCAAAGTACAGCGGGCCTTGTATTAGTTGTAGCAATATAATATTATATGACTGAAGATACAGAACCAACCTTATTTTCTCTCCTGAAACTTATATGCTGCTGTGTAGGTTGAGGTTTGCTTTATCTGCTGGGTTGTGTGCAAAGGAATAATTAAAGAAACAGAATCGTAGGGCTAGATCATCAAAATTGGAGCCTGTATGCAGTAGCCACTTCCAGAGCACAGCATTCCTTAAGGAGAGAGCAAGCAAAAACAAATAACTGCAGAGAATGGCATCAAGGTAAATGGAGAGGAAGTTCTAAAGTGACATGCAGCAGTAGGGTCTGCAACTAGCGGCTCCTGGGCCACATCCAGTCCCTCTAAGGAATCTCCTCCCCTTGCATACCCAGAGGTGAAAGAAGGGTAGGGGAAAGTGTGACAGCAATGGGATTTCACAGCTGGCCGTTTGGGAGGGTGCAGAGGTACAGCAACCTCTTCTCGAAGTGGTCCTCTGAGGAGGCAAAGCTAGTTACTGACCAGGTGGTCTATGACTGTATAACAAGGGTGGGCAACTTGTGTCCCTCCAGATGTTTTAGGATGGCAACTGCCAGCACAGTCAGTGGTGAGGCATGATGGGAGCTGCAGTCCAGCAACAGCTGGAAGGCCACATGTTCCCCATTCCTGCTGTATAAGCTTGACTCTGATCAGCCCAGCACAGATACGCATTGGAAAACTGCCTGCATTGGGAGTCTTGCATTTGGAATGCAGATCCAGATACAACGGAGCCATGACTGAACCAGCACAGCTGTACAGAGCAGAGACTTCTGCATAGAAAACATGAATGGGGTCAGGCACTCTTAAGGATTTGGAAATCAGAATGGGGTCTGAGCAGGGCTTCTGGTGGTCATAGCCGTTCCTACTGTACATCTCCTACCCTGGACCTCATGCCTGACTGTGTGGATCCATAGAAGTGCAGCTGCGCGCACACACTGCACCAGCATAAACGGGGTTTGCGCTGTAACGGGGGGGGGGGGAAATAACAATTTAGAAAAGCAGCAGGAAACGAAAGAGAACATTTTATGAATAATTATATACCCAGCGGCATTTCCTTCTGAGATTACCAATGGAATATCATTGTGCAGAGCAAACAAAATATTTCAAGGAAGCCTGAACCAGCTCAGGTTTGAAATCTGGCAGGAAAAAGTGGATAGAACAATGGATGAAAGCATTCCTAAATCTAAGCACCGCTAATGAATGGCCACTTCTCACATGTCATTTTTGCTATACAGTATGTCTTTTTAACATGTTGCAGGATGGGAACTGAAAGGTGCATACCTGATGCACACTGTTGCCATGTGTCCTCATCTACTCATGTATAGTCCTGCACACATTCAAACGACATGCGTTGGGATCTCTAACCGAGAGTTCTGGTGTGCCATGGAGAAGTGAAGGCTTCCAGATGGTGGAATCAGCAAAGAGACCACAATCAGAGTATAAGAGATTCTTGGTTTATTAGAATTGTGAAGGACTGCCAGCCTGTCCTTTATCTCAAGACCAGAGATCAAAGGCGCAAAACTGCCAGCCTTGGCTCTGCCGTCTTGACACTGATTCTCTCAGGGCCTTGCCCTGGGTCTATACACTGGATTTAGCACTGAACCCCAGAGGAACCACACACACCGTGTGGGGTAGAACTAGGAAAGTTTATTTAAGGTAAACCGATTACAATAAAAGGTGGGAAATGAGGGAAGGGGGAAAAGGCGGGGAGACACTTTGGTATACACAAGTAGAGCTACAAAACAACAAAACTAGTTCCTTTACTATATAAACACCCAGGCACTTACTCTTTGCCTAGGGGGTTGGTCTTCTTAGGGTTTGCCTCAGCAAAAGCCCTACTCCGCGCACAACAACCAAAACCAGAAGCCACAGCTGGCAGTATCGATTTCCCCCGCCCCTCTTTTCAGTAGCCCGGCTGTCCTTGGCCAATCAGGATGAACTTCATCTGGGCTAGGCAGGGGAGGGGTGGGTCCTAGGTGTCAGAAGGGTGAACTGATCATGACTAGAGTGCTTGGGGAACATTTGCTTGCGAATACTTGGGAGACTCTGAGGTGGCACAGGGCCATCAAAGGAAACTACATTTGCAGGAGATTCTGAGGCTCAGAGCCATCAGAGGAAACTATGTAAATTTGCATGAGGTTCCCAGCCTCCAGCTGGGATTACACTTGTTTACACGTGTGTGGTGGAGAAGGGTCTGCTTTTCCTCACAAGAATGATAGGTAAATCTGAGAGCCAGTGTGGTGTAGTGGGTAGAGTATAGGACTGGGACTCAGGAGACCTAGGTTCTAGTCCCCACTCAGCCATGAAGCTCCCTGGGTGACTTTGGGACAGACACTGACTCTCAGCCTAACCTACCTCACAGGGCTGTTGTGAGGATAAAATGGAGAGGAGCAGGATCATGTAAGTAGGCTTGTGCCATCGAGCCTCGTGCGGGCAAAACGGGGCCGAAATCAGCCCCGCTTACGCCCGCGTGAGGCCTTACCTTCTCTTCAGGGCGGCTTGCCTCTCCGCGGCGAGCTGCCCACGCGGCCCGCTCCAGTCCCGTTGTGTCACTTCCGGCACCGGAAATGACGCGATGGGACCCTGCGCAGGCGCGCTGGACCCGTGCCGCATACTGCGCCTGCGCAGGGTCCTGTCGTGTCATTTCTGGTGCCGGAAGTGACGCAACGGGACCGGAGACGATGGGTCGAGTGGCGCAGAAAACTGCTCCGCGCCGCTCAGAAGATCGAGGCAGGGGGACGCTCAAGGTGGGGGCGAGGCAGGGGGCCCCCAGGTTCGACTGCATGCCTACGTAAGTCACCTTGGGTTCCTTGCAAGAGGGGAAAAGGTGGGATATAAATGTAATGCCATCAGCTCCTGAAACGACCATCACCGGCCTGAGAGGGCTGTTGGGGCAGCCCCTCCCCCGCCTTCCCTGGGGCTACAGAGGGAAGGCAGAAGAAAAGCCCAGGCCAGGGAGATTGTACCAGCAGCTCCAGAAGAAACCTTCAGTTGGCCTGAGAGAACTGGTGTATACTTGGTTTGGGGGGGGGGGGGTAACGTTTGTTTGTTTGTTTGAGTATTTAAACATTGTAAACCGCTTTGGGTGCCTTAGCAGAAAGGCGGTATAGAAATGTAATAAATAAATAAATAAATAAAACCACATGTATTGCTTCCAGAACAAGTCCAATAATGATTTTGGAGATAGGCAATGGGCAAGACTGCACAAGATGGAACCGCATGTGGGTAATTGAGGAGCACTGATGATGGGGGGAACTAATGCCAAACAGGGCCGGTGCAAGGCAGTTTGGTTGCCCTAGGCAAGATCAGATATTTAGCGCCCCCCCTTCCCACTTGAGCCCTCCCTCCCTATTTCTAGCACCCCCTTTAGCCCTGCGCCCTAGGCAGCTGCCTAGTTGGTCTAATGGTAGCACCGGCCCTGATGCCAAATAAGGAGATACGAGGGTGGTAGAAGTCCGATGGGAAAGGAGCCGAATCAGGTTGGAGAAAAGAGACCAAAATGAAAATAAGGTCCCACCTAAGGTGGCAACAAGTAACTGCTTAATTAGATAGCAGGAGAAAGGAATAGAATTGGGACAGAAAAAGCTAAGAGGTGGATGGATATTACCTATTCCAAGATGAAGGGTTAAGATAAGTTTAGAAGGCAAAGGTGGGCCTCTGTTTTGTGGCCATTTGCTGTTCAACCATTTGCATGTCTGGGGAGAGGGATAGGTAAACAGAAATTGCCTGCAAAATGGAGAATGTGGGAGAAGAAATTCCATGAAATTTCAGGAGCAGAGGAAATGCAGGGAGTTGCCTGCTTGCTTTTATATTACAAGATGGCCACGTGATCACTGTGGTGTTCTTCCTTAGAAAAGAAGAAAAAAGAAGCAGCGTTGCACCCAGTTGCACCTGGAACGCCCCAGTCCTCCTTACAGGTATCAGGTGGGGCAGGCCAGGAGGCTGTCTGCAGAGCGCCCCAGAGCTGCAGAAGGTAAAGCAAGAAGACCACAGAACAAGTGCCTCATGACAAGGTCAGCACAAGCAGACAACCCCAATCCAAATTTCACAGAATTACTCTCCTTGCAAAACTGGCAGAAATGCACAGCCTGCTTTTCCTGGGGTGCGGTGAAAGGTTTGATGTAAGGTGGGTGGGTGGGGGTTGGTACAGCCATAGGAGAAAGGGGCTCTTCCTCGAGGGCTCTGCTGTGAACCAGGTTATCCTTTTTACTAGAGTCCTGTATTTACCAATAACTGGGATAGTGATCACGTGGCCATCTGATATCAGATAGCAAGCTGCAACGTGTTTTCTACAAAGACCTGAGGAAAAGGTTGTGAAATACGGGCATGGACAAACCCGTGGATCCCACTTTTTAATATTTGATTTATATTTATTATTAACCTTTATCTACCCCCTTATTTGCTCAAACACCAGCCTGAGCAATCTCTGTATGGTACGGAACCTTCTGGATGATGGGTATGGTGGGGGAACAAGGATTCTCCAAGACACCGTCCAAAATGGATATAACAATAGCAAGTAACTGGGAGGAAAAAAAGTTATCTTCTCTCTTGAAATCCTTCTTAAAGGTTTGTTTCGGGAGGGGAGGGACTTTCCTAATACAAAGGAGGAAAAGGGGAAGAATTTTGCCCACTGTATGGGCTGAGTGCAAAGAATGCAGGGTGCACATGGGAGGTGTACTCGTGCACACCTTTCTGGTTATATGGGTGTGAACGTTAATGGGTGGCAGAATATTCACGGTATTGCCTTTAGAGGGGGTTTCCCAGTACCACCTGTACAGTACCAATTACTTCTTTAGGACTCTTAAAGCCAATTCCATAGGTATACTAGATTAGATTCAAACTGGGTGGAGTTTGCACACTTACACTCTCCGGAGGTAGCTGAATGGGCAGTGATGTCGTGGTCAATTTTGCAGTGCAGGCGCTCATCATGACAGCCTCCGCCGTAGCCACACTCCCAAGGAGAGGCCAAAAATGCAGGCACCTGTGTTGATCCATATCAACAAACTCATTCTAGCAGTTTCATCTCTACCAGGAGCAGGTCTTTTGTAAAGCTAATGGGTGTTCATTGCCGCTCAAGACCAAGCCAAAAGACTTTGCATTTACAACAGGGGCGGAAAGCATCTTGCTGCTGAGCAAATTCATTCCCTGTCCCCAAGCTACTGTGATTGGTTTGCAGCTAAGCTCAGAGGCAATGGGGAATTCTGGGGATGGGGTGGCAGATGTTGTCAGCATCCCTTCTACTGTATCCCTGCCTCTAGCTACAGCATCGTGAATGAGGTGTGTGTGTGTGGGGGGGAGCTTTACCTAATCTGTATCAGTAGAGAGAAGCTACATATATACCAGCTTTCCTCTACTGACAGGGACCAGGGGAAATCTCCGTGCACCCACCCCAATTCAGCTATCGCTGGGGACTTGCCCTATGAGGCCAGCTCTGGACTAGCGCACCCTTTTCAGGCAAAATGGGGACCTTTGGAGTCAAGGACCACATTCTCTCTGAGGTAATCTCTCAGGGCTGGCGGTAGGTGCCCCCCCCTTTTCTCCCTGCCACAGGGACAGAGATCTGAACTGGTTGCTTGCCAAGGGCTTTTGAAATTAGGCCAAGGCCAGCATGTGCCTCAGGGGCAACCTTCCCCAAACCTGGGGCCCTCCAGATGTGTTGGACTACAACTCCCAGCAACCCCAAGCCAGCATGGAGTCAGACACATCTGGAGGGCACCAGGTTAGGGAAGGCTGCCACAGGGTGCCCACACACCCCATGCTAGGGCAACGGAAACAATGCTGGGATCTGCTCTCTTGGCAACAGCACATACTAGAAGCCTGAGGATGCCATCGGGCCTGTGGCTCTAATACAGTGTTTCTCAACCTTGGGTCCCCAGATGCTGGGAGTTGTAGGCCAAAAACATCTGGGGACCCAAGGTTGAGAAACACTGCTCTAATAGCAGGAGGTGAGACCTGAGCCAAGCCTGGGCTGCTTTTTACCTCACCCTCCGCCACCACCTTTGCATCAACGAAGTCATTTCCAAGAGGGAAGGAGTCGGAGCAAACCTCACTAGTTTCCAGTTCATGTCTTTTAATCCATGTGTGAAATTCCGCTCCCCACCATAGCGGTGCAATGATGGGAAACGCTACACCCGGCAGGATTTGCCCTTTGCCAACTGACACAGTGGCCTCTCACAGAATGGGCTTGGAAAAACCGATGCCGCTTTGACTCCCAAACAAGCACTGCTGCCTCAAGAGGGGTGGGGGAATGAAACTGAGCAGAGGAATCTGTTCTGTCAGTTGTTCGTATGAGCCACAACAAATCCACATACTCTCTTTCTACGCATCTATGTTAAGCATGCAAAAATAATATAAGGATTTCCACAAAGGCCTAGTTCTTCTGAGGTGTGACGCCTATGTCTAGGCTGAGGTACTTTAGACTATGGTTGAAGCTCACATGAGCAAATATTCCCCTATACAAAAACATTTTCTCCACATGGAAAACTAGCATGACCAGGAAGAAAATATCCCTTCTCCCTGACTATCATCTGTCTGTCTGTCTATGCTATTTCTATACTGCTTGATATCCTAAGATCTCTAAGGGTGCAATCCTATGGCTGCCAGACAGAGTCTTGGTGGCCATAGGAGAGGTCGGAATCCCAGCTCTGACCTCAGAAATGTGTTCCTCTGATCTTGGAGCACCCTCCCGCCACCCTCACAGCTGGCATGGAAAGAACCACGCGGGCTGTGGCTCCAAGGTCAGAAGACTGACTTTGGAGCCAGAGGTTTCTGGGCATTCCGGGGGGGCGGGATGGGGCGGGGCGGAGAGAGGCTCCGCCACAATGCATAGTAACCTGGTGGCGCCTCAGCCTGTCCTCGTTGCACTTTGGGGCAAAAGAGTTGGCCAAAATTGGTCATCTAAGTCTTTTGCAGGACGGGAGGAGCGTGGAGGCAACCTTCGCCTCCATGCTCCTTCTGCTCTTGAAAAGATGCCTGTAATTCTTATTCTCCGAGTTCAGAGAATTACAGGCAGCCACATTGGATTGCCCTGCCCATGGTTTACATAAAAATACATATAATACAATATAAAAACCAATATAAACCAAGCTTTCTATATACAGTTGGTTTGGTGTGTTGTTGGGTTTTGTTTTGTTTTTGCATGGGAGAGCATTCAGTTGTGTAAGTCCTCATTTGGTATTACCAGGCACAGGTTTACCACCTCAGCAAGAAGCCAGGGCCAAGTGTTTCTAGGACATAGTCCGCAAGAAATGGCTTGAGGTTGAAATAGCTGACCGTTTCTTCTCCCAATACTACAGGCTCTATCACCGTATGCCATTTCAAGGTCTTTGGGATTAAGATTGCTTGCATGTTTGCAGTGAAGTAAGTGTAGGTGTGGGTGGTCACACCTCCAAGGTTTCTCAAAGCTTATTTTGGCTTCAAAGCTACACTAACCTTTATCTGGTCCTGACAGCCGTGAGCACAGCAGTACTGGGAGAAGCTGCCGCTGCTGCAGAAAGTTCAGGACACAACCATGGCTAAAATGAAATGATGTGCCAGGAGTTAAAATAGTGTGCTGGTCCTTGCACTAAATGGTTTAAACAGGACACAGAAGTGGGCAATTGGAGGGAGTAGAAACTGATAAACACTGGAGAGAGATAGTATTACACATTTGCAGTAAGGCCTTTCAACATATCCCTAGTGGTTCTTCCAGAAATCTCGAATGAATTAATCTTCCATCATTCTCTGTGGGAGACAAAGTAGAATGAATCTACCCCTGTGGAAATTGTTTGAAAACATTTATAACATGCCTGCCTTAAATATTAATTATATCCAGGATTTCCCCAAACCACACATAGTTTGTTTGTTTAAAATATTTCCATAAGGTGGTTCAATAAAAACCCTCAGGATGTCATACAACAAAATAAAACAAATATAAAAACAAACAATAAAAAACCAGAGGTTAAAAAAAGCAGAAGTTCAGCAGAATGGAGAAAACAGATCCTACATCCAGCTTACACTAGAAGGTAAAAAAACAAACAAACCCAGTCAAATATGAAGGTTTTTGTCTGGCACCAAAATGGCATAAAGGCTGGCACAAGGCAAGCTCCATGAGGAAAACATTCCATAGATGGGGTGCCACAACTGAGAAGGCTCTCTCTACAGTCACCACCTGCTGAACTTCAGATGGCAGGGGGACATGGAGAACGGAGACCAAAGATGACTGCAAAGTCCGTGCAGGCTTGTTGGGTAGAAGGCAGTCTTTATGGCTGTTCCTCCATTTCCCATTATTCTTGAAGAGTCCTTGGATCTCAGCTGTCCCTGAATCTGCCTGAATTCTCCTGCAGTGGTGTCAAACAGCTGCGAACATCCGACCACGAAACAAAAAAGCAAAAGGGGCTTTGCTTAGTTGCTTGCCTCATTCAGATCCAATACAGAGAGCATATTGGAGAGAAATAGCACCAGCAGTCCAAACCAATGGCTGTATTTGCCTGGTACTAGACTTGGTACGTACACATACCACCACATTTCCTATGGAGCAGACAGTGCTCTATTCTCCCAGGCGTACAGTTCCACTATACTCTCCCTAATTTCAGGGTCTTTCTTGACTCATGAAACCCCAAAATAAGGTGATTGTAAAACAGCTAAAAAGCCAGCTCTCTCCTTCCCATGCCATATTTACACTGCTTCATCAAATATAAATCTCATGACATTTTAAAATAGATTGATATTTACAGCCCAGAGAAAATTCATTTTTAAAATCACAGCGATGGAGTCATGAGCTCGATGAGAATGTATTGGGGAAGTTGGGGCTTATTGATTATGCAAGCAGTATTCCAAGTGGAAAAAGTTATGTTTGTAACATCATTTTTTCACTAATGTTCCCTGGCTCACAATCCCTTGGAGCTCAGTGGGGAGGTGTTCTAGCTAGAACTGGGTCACTACAGTCATTTATGAGGATCATCAAGCGAGGACCTCTATTTTTACTGCAGCTTTCTAGCTTGTCCAATGCATGTAAGCTTAAATTTTTCAGATTCCTTTTCTTCTTGGCAATGCTGCTTCGTACTTTCAGGGGATGAGCATCAGATCTGCAAAAGCTGGGCTTACTCAACAGACATTTGAATATTTTCCTTTTAGACAGAATAGGCACATAAGCATGGTCACACCAGGTACACGCAGACGAGTCACCTAGGCTTCCTATTACATTTTCTTCTTTCATTTTTGCCATTTTCTGAAAGTTAACACATTACAGTAGAATCTTTGGGGCTTTGGTTGTATCTGATCCTTTGGAACGTGAACAGATTTCTCCTTCAGATATAATAAATCTCCTCCAATGGCCATCAGTTACAATAATGGCACCCCATCTATGGAACCAGCTCTCTGTTCTTTCAGGCGCCAGGTGAAGATCTTTTTATTTGCCCAATATTTTAATAGTTGATTTTATTCCTTTTATTATCGCCACTGTACCTCTGGATTGAATTTATTTTGGCTGCTTGTTTTTTATCATATTATATTTTATGTTTGTGTTTTTATATTATTTTTGTTGGTATTTCTGTGTTGCTTTGTTTTGTAAACTGCCCAGGGAGCCTTTTGGCTGATGGGTGGTGAATAAATATATTAAATAAATAAAATAATAGGTGAGATAAAGGGCCCTTTCCCTCTCACTTCCATCTGACAAGAAACCGAGGGAGGACATGATGCCTCCAAAATTATATAAACTTTCCTAAGTGGTGGGCACCAGTGGTGGCCAGACTGTGTACTCAGATTAGCAGGACGGGTGAATTTGCAGCTGGGTGGAAACAGTGTATAATCTTTCCAATGGTTTACAAAAATATTTAATTTATATCCCACCTTTCCATCACAAACAGCACTCAAGGTGGCTGGGTTATAAAATGTTTAAAAGGTCAGTAAACAGAACCCATATAACTACCATTCAATTAGCCTTCTGAATGTTGTTTCCAAGTTATACAATAAATAACTACTGAACAAGTTGGGAGAATGAGAATCACATTATCCGTCCCAAACAACCTGGCTTCCAAAGGGGCCAATGTACAATTGATCATAGTATACCCCTTTATTACTTTGCCCAATGGTGCATCAAGGGTCCTACTAAACATTCATACATTGCTTTTGTAGACTTGCTTTCAGCTTTCAACAGTGGATAGAAACCAGTTTTGGAATAATTAACCTATACTAATATCGATAAGTATCTTTTACTCTTGCTCCAATAATTCCATAACCACACTACTGCCGGTGGTCAACAGATAACCATCTGATTAGTCGATGTCAGGTCTTAAAATATCATGTAGAAATAACAAAGTCCATGAATTCTAGAACTATAGGTGCTGTATTTTAAAAAATCTTTTTGATCCTGCCTTAATATGTTTCCAGAGTAACATGATAGCTCAAAGGCTGGGTTGATTCTCAGGTTGCAAAGCTGGAAACTTTGCAGAATTCCTTTTCTAAAAAGGAAAGCTTTTAGTTCTGACTCTTCTTGGTACTCTAGCAGATATGGCTTGGACAGAGGTTAGGCTTCCTTCAGTCTGAATGCATGCACATAATGGGCAGGTTCACATATCACATTAACCACACCCTGGCAATAAGCCATTGTGGGTTGGTTGTTGCCCAAACAACCCACGGTGTGCCTGACAGACGATCAGGCTCACCATGGATTGTCCCCCCTTTCCCCTTGGTCCTCCCATGGGTATCCCAGGGGACTCTGCAGCTGGACCGACTTGTGTTCTCTCCTCCAGCAGTGATCGCGGGCCCTTTATGGCTCACCAAGGCTTCCCCCCCCTTTTCCCTCCCCCCCCAGAGATAATGAACAGTGATCTCCAAATTGACAGCCAGTGACAACCCCTCCAATGTGCCCAAGGGGCACATTGGAGGGGCTGTCACTGGTTGGCCACCTACTTCTTCTAAAAATATATATAATTGCGCTTGAAATGTGCACACAATTTTCTTCATGATCTTCAAAGGAAAATAAAAATAGAAGAAGCTGTGGCGAGCCCAAAGTGGCCTGCGACCAGCGAAACTTGGGGGCACTGGCTCCCCCTCCTCCCCACCATGATCCCCATACTCCTTAGAAGGCCAATGACCTGAAGCAGAGGAATGGCTGCTAGGAAACATAGGAGAGGCCATCCTGTGCAGCCAGCAGCCGTCAAGAAGAAGTGGACAGGAAAAGACATCCTCAATTCCACTGCAAGCTCAGTCACAGATCAGCCTGACCCTACAACTGCTTATCTACATCTCACATCCTTACATAGACATTCTCTCTGATCCTGGAGCTACACTCATTTATTGGTCTATGGACCTTCACCCTAACCTTGCAGCTACTTACCCACTGGTGGACCTTCATCCTGATCCTTCAGATACTTACTGTTATCACCCTAGAATCATCCATCTTGGACCTGCAGCTATTTAACTTGCTCAGTGACCTTTTAACCTGTGTCCTGTAGTCACTTACCAGTATTGCTCCAGAGATGGTCTGCATTATCCTGCAGCTACTTACTGCAATTCCCAAGAAGTGAGTCTGATCCTGCAGCTACTGACTTGAATGAGCCTGTGCAGTAACAGGGATTAATAAGGTCTATAGTTGCTGCATTTATGTAGTCACATCATTTATCTGGAAGGAGAATAAGAGAAAGGGACATGTCCCCCCGCTTGTCAGAGGGGGCACACATTGTGACAGTAGTCATTCAGGTAGCTTGGTCCCAAGCTGTATAAGGCTTTACAGGTCATAACCAGCACTCTGAATTGTGCCCAGAAACAGACTGGTAGCCAGTGAAGCTGTTGTATCAAGGGCGTAATGTGCTCCCTGTAACTGGCCTTGGTTAACCATCCAGCTGCAGCCTTCTGGACCAGCTGAAATTTCTGAACACTTTGCAAAGGCAGCTCATGTAGAGCCTATCAGTTGATAATCCTAGGAGCCAGTGTCCAATAAAATTTTCTTTTGGTGTGTGTGTGTGTGTGTGTCATACAGCCAAAACTCTTTCTGGGGTCCTAGATTAGGGTTGCTCAACAATTCCTTGGCAATATGCAGTGTTTTACACAGAGGTTTTTTTAGGCTGCAATCCTGTGCACACTTAATTGAGACCAAGTCCCATTGACTTTAGTGGGATTTACTTCCAAGTAAGCATGCATAAGAGTGCACTGTTTAACTGTTAATTACTTACTTACATGTAACAGCAGCACACAACAAAGTAGGCATTAGACAGGCTCCTTCCCTCTTTTCTTGGTATCCTAGTATGGGAAGAAACGATCACTCCAGATAAAACTCTCTAGCCACCAGGGAAAACAAACCTGAAGTTGTAACTGTGTTGCCATAATTTGGACAATGCAGAACCAATGGAAAGAGCCAAGGAACCTCTGACGTAAAGGTAACGTTTGTGCTATTAGAACCTCGCATGACACATTTCTTGGATAGAACTGAGAATATAACTTAGATATTGACTCAGCTAATTATTTTTATTGGTTCCATTGTTAAATTTAGTAACAGTAATTGCAATGACTCAATATGTTAGACATTTTAGTTAAGAGTCTTTCTTAATCAGGAAACATACTGCTATCTTGCAGAACACATTGAAAGGCAAATAGGTACATGTTTCACAAACGTCTAACTTGTTTCTTTCCTTCAAAAAATAAAATAAAACACACACATATTAGGAGACAATCTACGAATTTGTGTTTGTGAACCCATTGTGACTACAAAAGGCCCAGTGACAGTGGCCATTCCCTTTGGAGATGCTTCTAAGAAGCAACAGTAACAGACAATTAATTGTGAACCATGGTGAGGTGGCTCTTTTTCCATAGGGTTGCTAAGTAGCCATTGATTTACTGGTCTAACCCAATAAAACTACATTCTGGCAGGATCTGAAAATCCTGGAAATCAGGCCCAGCCTGCGACATTTTTCTGCCTGAGGTGGAGCAGCAAATGGCACCCCACTCTCCTAAGGGGAATAGCACTGAAGGGCAGTCAAGCTATTTTGGCACTGGAGGCAGAAAATCACACAAACACTTCTCCTCCCTGGCAGTAAAAATGCAGGAATAATAAATTAAACAATGAACAACTTGCTGCCCTTTTATGACTCCCCAAATTGCCTGCCTGAGGTGGTTGCTTCACTCTACCTAGTAGTAGAGCCAGCGCAAATAATGTTGAGAACCAGCCCAACAAAAATGATTGACTTGACTAGGCTCCCTCCCGTCTCCAACCCCGACTTCAGGTTCTGGACTTGACTTGGCCCAGATCTGTGTCACACACTCACACACACTCAGGAAACTGCTCTTTGTGAAAACAGAAATTGCCAGCCGCCGTTTCAGCAGCAAATTGCTAGCTGCTGTTTCAGGCTTCGACCGGGCCAAAATGCTTCCCTCTTCATTAACAGCAGAAATGCCAGAAAAATCCACCTTCTCTTCCAAGAGTTAGGATTTTCCCAATAACCCATGGTTGGCTGTTGGGTTAAAACTCTGTGTCATTTAACCCTCAACAACCCAGAGTGCTGGGTTCGTGCGTCATGACAATAACCCAGGAATGGGGCGTTCCTGGGTTGTTTCCCAAATTGGATGTAAAGCAGAAGCTCACTCCCGCTGTACCCTGGCAATTAATGGGTTGAATGACCCAGGAATTGCTGTTACATGTGAACCGGGTCACTATGAGCAGGGGGAGAATCATGTTTGCTGTCCTGAGCCCTTGGAGTGAGGCCAGGGTGCAAATCTAATTAAACAAACAAAACAAGTATACCCAGATCATGGAGTAGTGGAAAGAGAAGGCCTATTGTGCCCTCCTGTTGGTAGGCCACACAGTGCGCCATCTTGTTTCTTCAGGGCAACATGGCAAAGTGAAGAAAGCCTGTAGCCTAAGAGAGGCCAAAGGAGGCTTTTGGGACTAAGAAGTAGATGCCCCCTGCTGATAATTGCACATACCGAGCTGCCTTATCTTGAACTACTAGACTGTTTGTCTTCAATAGTTGTGCCTTGGCCCCTTCATCTCTGCCCAGAACTCAGCTGCCCAAATCATTCCCCACTCTCAATGCTCTGTACACAGGACACCCTTCCTTATATTCATTGGTTTCTTGTCTGCTCCTGGATCCAGCGCAAGTGAAGCCTTACTTCAAACGATCGTTTAAAAATGTAAAATCAAATCCAGTGGAACACCATCAGTTAAAAACAAGGACAGTCAAAATAACAGCTCTGAGTGGACAAACGGAGCAGCCCCTCCCACCCCCTCTCCCAAAGAAATTGCTTGTGGACACACCAGGTCATGACCAGGACCCTGTGTGGGTCCCTCAGTAGATAGGCTTGGGGTTACACAAGTTGTTTTGCAAGAGGAGTGCATGTTGGCCCTAGGCTCATTCATACAGACTACTTCAAATGTTGTTCCTGCTGCTACTGAGGCAGTAATAGCAGAACTACTGGCAGTGTCTTCCCTTTACTCCAGTTACCCTGTAACCCGCACTCACTATCCCCAGGGCACACTCTGGGGATAACAATTCCTTAGATCAGGCATGCTTGTCATTACCAGGAATTTCCCCTTTTCAACTTTTTTTTTTTTTTTAAAGTTCCTTATATTTCTAGGTCACTGCACATGCTGTCTGCATTCATTAAATGCTGTAATGTGGCTTTAAGGCATTTCCAGGGGTCTGCACCAACAAAAAGCTCTCCTGATCCCAACTTCTGTTAAACCTGAGAAAGGGGCAAACTAGATGCGATGGCGGCAAACCTGCATGTCAGAATTGGGTTGGCGGCCACTAATTTCCTATAAACCAGGGGTGGGCAACTTGTGACCTTCCAGATGTTTGGACCTTCAACTCCCATCATCCCTCACCATTGGCTATACTGACTTGGACTGATGGGAGTTGTAGGCCAAAACATCTGGAGGGCCACAAGTTGCCCACCCCTGGTTTACATTGTCCTAAACCCCAGACTTAAATTTTTTTAAATTAGTTTTAAAAATGTTAATTACACCAAAACAAAACAAAACATATTAAAAAAAATAATGAAAATAAAACAAAACTTTCTTACAGTATTTAAAATGAATCACTTACAGTAAATATATATGAAATATATATCCATAAGTATCGATAAGTATGTAGTAATACAAATATCCGTAAAGACAGTTATGCATAAACTTCAGAAAAAGCAGACCAAATGTATTTATCCATCTGCAGATGGCATCTAAATACCACCCACTCAAATGTTGAAAGTGTCATTAGGTCCTCAATCCATTGTGTTATATGAGGTGAGCATTTACCTTTCCAGTCTTGTAATATCAGTCTTTTAGCTGTCAAGAGGGTGCGGAAAATCCATGTGTGTTGTCCTTGTGATAAATTCCATACAGCAGGCATATAGTTTAAAAGAACGTGTGCATTGGTAAATATTAAAGAACATTCTAATACTAGAGTTATCCATACTATGACCGCTACCCAAAAAGAAGCAATCATTGGGCATTGCCAAAACATATGGGGAAACTAAGCTTTCACAGTATTACACCTCCAACAGTTAGCTGACTTAGACAAACCCTTATTAAAAAGACGTTGTGGTCCTAAACCCCAGACTTGATTCTGACCACAGGATTTGGGTTTTCTGCAGACTCTGGCTTTGCTGAATGGAGACTATCAAACGCATTGTCCTGAGACAAACCCAAACTCTGAGACTTGGGAAGGGCAGCAAAGAAGATGCACATAGTAATAAGCCCATGCTTTTTGTGGCCACGAAATGTCTTTTCACCTTCTCTCCTGCAGAGTGACAGACCACAGGAGATGGAGGAGTCCAGCAGCTTCCCTTCTAGAGGCTCAGTTCAATTTCTGGATTGGGCTTCTACTTCTTTGCCAGATGGTTTGGCACAGGCAGCACAGCCACTTCCTCCATGCCAGGGTGGTGGACCCCAGAAAGTTGAATCTGGCCAGCAAGACTCATGCTGCTGGGTTTTCCTTCCTTTTCCTGTGGGACTCAGAGATGGGAAGGAGTTGGACACATTCTCCCACATGTTCAAGAATTTTGAGGGACCAGTCAGGATGATCTATCAAACGGATATTAAAAATCAAGCGTCTTATGTTCATGTCCCAGAGAGGAAACTCAAAGACATCCTTGCCTGCTCTCCATTCTAACTATGATTATTATTACTGGAGCATGAAGAGGACAGGCAGAAATAAACTGTGATTTCCTGGATTACCAAAAAGAACCCGGGGGGGGGGGAGGAGGAAAGAGAATATCAGGATGAAAAAGCAAGCGAGAGGAGAAGATTTTTCGGGCCACACTAGATTTGATAGGATGACCATTCACATTATTTACTTATATAGAAATATACAAATTCAATTTTTTTCTTTGTCACTTCAACACATAAAAGATAGCAAAAATTAGAATTCTAAAAGAGCCTATAAAAGATTCAGATACCCCAGATCTAGAGTTGATGCTGTAGAAATAGTCAACCGGCGTATGAACCTCTGATTACTGGAGCTGGAATACTTAATTAGTTGGTTAGTTTAACTGATTAAAAAAAAAAAATGTGCTGCAAATCAACTAAAAAGGTGTACGGGATAAAGCGGCCGGCTGATTTTTAAAGCGAGATGTTTAATACAAATGCAAATGTACACTGAGGATGTCAGGCGCCAATAAGCAGCGTTCTCTCCCTGCTCTCACGCAGGGGGGGAATGCCGGCCACAACGCAGGAAAGCGTGCTTCCTGCTTCAGAAATTATTGCAATGTCTCTTAAGAGGGTGTTTGCCGTCTCCAGTTTGATAGACCAATCAACTGAAACAAATACTGTTGATTTAATAAAAACATCTTTAAACTGGTTGCAGCCCTACTGGTTTCCAAACTTCTATGGCTTTATACTTGATGCCAGGTTTCTGATTTGCTGAAAAGCACATTAAAGATAACACCCTGGTTTGCACAGGATCTCTCTCTCTCTCTCTCTCTCTCTCTCTCACACACACACACACACACACACACACACTTTTGAAGCAATAATCAAACTGGTACAATTTTCAGCACAGTATCGACATGATACCACCATTGCAGACAAGCAAAAACAGTGTTACGTGGTGTGCGATCCCCACTGGTGTGTGAGGCCATTTGAAAACAGTATCATCCATACGTACTGGAAACAGGGATTTAAGATGAAACTGACTGGCAATAGATTCAGGAGAGACAAAAGGAAGTACTTCTTCACAAAATGTGCAATTGATTTACGGAATTCACGTTTGCAACGTGCAGCAACGGCCGCTGGCCTGGATTACTGTAAAAGGGGATTAGACAAATTCATGGAGGTCTGTCAACAGTGATTAGCCATGAGAAGTGAAACCTCCAGGTTTAGAATCAGTATGACTCTGAATACCAGTTGGTAGGGGGGTCAATAGCGAGGAGGAACACTTGCCTTCACACCCTGCTTGTGGAGTTCCTGGGAGCAGCACCTGGTTGGTCACTGCAAGAAGCAGGGTGTTTGTCTGGCTGTCTTGTTGTGCCTTTGACCTGATCCAGCAGAACGCCACTTATGTTCAGATATGTTGTAGCAGATGGTGCAAATTAGGTGCCTGGTGTGAGCATCGTGCCTTTTGTTTTATAAATGTTCTCACACACTGAGGCCCAATTCATACACTTCCTGTGGCAGATTCATGAGCCAAGTGTTGAGAGGGCGACCCAGAAGCTGGATTTTTGGGCCAGACATCAATTGGGGAGGCAATCCTAGGAGCATAATGCAGAGGGCACTGGACACTTCATAGCCTCACAAGGAAGAAGCTAAATCAGCAGACATGTTCAGGTGGAAGTTTCTTACAGATTTCTGCTGGTGGTAGTGAGTATACAGGTACTTTGTGGGGGAGGGGTTTGATTGTCAATAGTGAGGGAATGGGCAGGACAAGAAGAAAATCTGACTCAGTGGACACCCAATTGTGTCCATCTGCTGAGGGAGTGGCATTCAGCAGCAGAGCGGATTCTCCCTCCCGCTGCAGCCCCTGCACACTCTAAAATCTGCTCTGGAGGATTGGGGGACCTTCTGGATCAGATTTTAGGGACATGTCGAAAACAGCGACAGGGAGGGGAAGACAGGAAAGGCGGGCAGAATTATACTCGCATGACACTGGATGTCGCCCATTGAAATCCACTCACTTGGGAATGGGATTTCGACCTGTGAGGAACTTCCCTCACGGCATAAAGCTTGGTGGATACAGGCTGTTCTAGTAGCGCAGTGTTCACTTGGAAATGCGCTATGCACTCTAAACAGGGGACGTACTCCCAGAGACTTCAGTTTAGGATTGCAAGTTTACTGTATCAAGAGCACAGGCAGGCAGCTACCAACAGGTCGTGGCACATGAAATTCATGCCTATTAGTATTTTACTTGGATTTTGAAATTACCATGCATAAAATATGGTCCTTTGTGGGATCATAAAAATTCATATGCCAAGGAAGAGTAAGTAAATCAGCTCACTGACAGGCCATACCAGGACAAGAGGACAATGCAACCGAGCCCATTATGTTGATCCATTTAGCAGCTGCTAAGGGAACATGATGAGGCAAAGAGTTACAGGAATACTGTGGGACACGTAAGCCCAAGTTAGAAGGCAATATACAACAGATGAGCTTAGAGAAAGGAAGGCAGCCATAATACATCTGGGGACAGCTGACAAGAACAGATGGAGTAGGATGGTAACTCTGCATTATACAAGAAGGATGTACTCCCCCCCCCCCCAATGTATCATCATCATCAGGCGATCACTCGTGACCGAGTAAGATTGTCTTCCGGGATAAAAGGAGGAAATTCTAAAGAAGATTGTGTAGACTCTAGCGATGGGTCCGTAAGTGACTGTGGAGGCCAATTCTAGATCCACACAGCTTCCCACAGTGAGGACACAGGTTACCAGATAGAAGATGGTCCTGTAAAGGATTCATTTGACGTGCTTTTCGCTTAGCACGTTTCTCCCTTTCACCTTGCACTCGGGCTTCTTCAAAGTCCATGGAACCTTTGTGAAAGGCCAACCTCCATTTAGATCGTTCATGGGCCAGAGCTTCCCAGTTTTCGATGTTTATATTGCATTTTTTTAGATTAGCCTTATGAACATCTTTAAACCTCTTATATTGACCACCGATATTCCGCTTTCCATCCTTGAGTTGGGAGTAAAGTAACTGCTTTGGGAGGCGGCAGTCAGGCATTCGAACAACATGACCGGTCCACTGAAGTTGGCGTTGAAGGATCATTTTTTCAATGCTAGTAGTCTTTGCTTCTTCCAGTACACTGACATTTGTTCGCCTATCTTCCCAAGTAATTTGCAGGATTTTCCGGAGGCAACGTTGATGAAACCTTTCAAGGAGGTGGAAGTGACGTTTATAGATAGTCCATGTTTCGCAGGCATACAATAAAGTTGGTAATACAATGGCTTCATAAACCAGTGTTTTGGTCTTCTTACAAATATCCCGATCCTCGAACACTCTATGTTTCATTCGAGAAAATGCGGCACTTGCGGAGCTCAGACGATGCTGGATTTCACTGTCGATGTTAGCTGTAACAGAAAGATAGCTGCCAAGATAGAGAAAATGATCGACATTTTCCAGTATTGTCCCGCCAAGCTGGATAGATGGCATCACCAAAGGGTTGGCTTGCACTTGCTGATGTTCTAGCTAGTTGACAATTCACAGGAAGCTGGCAAGAAGGTGCAAGCATTTTAAACTGTGGGCTCGCTTGGCTCTGCCTCCAAACTGGAAGACACTCTGAAGAAATGAGAACATGCTCTGAGAGCTGTAAATAGGATGTCTTTGCTCCCAGAACACAGTCCTTGACAAACACACCCACACACCCACGCCGTCCCCGACAAAGACAGAAGAAGTCATTACTTTCCTTTACGGATATGCTGGCCTATTGTGTCGCAGTGCTTTTATTTTCTCTAGCCTCCGTACAATGAACCTGGCTTCCTAAATTTGCTCTAGGAAAGGAAAAACGCAGTTAGGCACAATAGAACCTGGGAATTTAGGAACTGTTAACACGCAGAATAGGGAACACACAACATTAGTGTCAAAGGTGCTACTATCGACACAACTGCTGCTGAGGGCCCTTGACACAGTCGTTCCTGAGTGCCCTCTTCAGGACTGTGGAGTTTGGATGGCCCCCTGGTTTACCAAGGAGCTTTGAATGACGAAACAGGCTAGAAGACAGCTGGGAATGCATGTGGCATGAGACCCGTCATGAAGGTGACTGAACACAGATGAGAGTGTAGCATCACCCCAACTGCGTGGTGGTGAAGGCGGCAAAGAAGGCCCACTTTGCTGCCTCCACTGCGTCCTTGGGTAGCTGCCCAGCTGAGCTTTTCCGAGTGGTCCGGGGGCTGCTTTCAACTGCCCCTGTGAATCCAGCATGGGAACCCTTGAATACTCACTGACGAGTTTACCAAGCACTTTGAAGACAAAATTGCTCACCCCCATGCCAACTTGAACACCACTGTTGATACAGTGTCTGTTGAGTTCACTGTCTTGTCCTGTGGGATCAGTTTCAGTTTCTGGAGCCTGAGGATGTGGACGAGATGGTTGCATCTGTGCAACCCACCACATGCTCTCTTGACTCTTGCCCTTCACGGCTTCTTCAGGCTACCTGTGTGAGGGACCATCCAGATGGATCAGGGGAATGGGGAATGCATCACTGCGTGATGGCATGGAACCCTCCCTGGACAATGCCAGCTATTGTATGGTTATAGATACCTCATTTTGGGTAAGGCACTCGAGAGAGTGGTAGCATTCCACCTGCAGGCACTCTTGGATGAAACTGATTATCTAGATCCATTCAAGTCTGGGTTCAGGTCTGGTTTTGGGATGGAATTGGCCTTGGCCGCCCTGATGGATGCCCTTCTTCACGAGAGGGACAGGGGGAGTGCGACCCTGTTAATTCTTCTCACTCTCTCAGTGGCTCTAGATAACATTGACCACAGTATCCTCCTGGACTGCCTCCATGAATAGCGGGCACTGTTTTACAGTGGTTCGGCTCTTATGTATGGGGTTGGTTCCAGAGAATAACACTGAGTGACTGTGCCTCGGCATCCTAGCAGTTGAAGTGTAGGGTGCCACAGGACACGATTTTGTCCCCAATGTTATTTAATATCTATATGGAGCAGTTGGGAGCTGTCATTAAGAGATTTGGGGCAAGGTGTCACCAGCATGCTGATGATACCCAGCTCTATTTCTCTGTGACATCTGAATCAGGAACACATTCTGAACTGATGCTGTTATGGGTTTCATGAGGGCTAATAAACTGAAGCTGAATGCATTTAAGACAGAGATCTTATGGGTGGGTGCTTCCCAGGTCTGGGAATGGGGCTGTTTGCCTGTTCTGGATGGGGCTGCACTCTCTCTAAAGGAGCAGGTACACAGTTTGAAGGTGCTGCAGGATCCATCTTTGTCTCTGGATGCCCAGGTGACCTCAGAGCCTGGAGCGCCCATTACCAACATGTGCCAACTACACGCATTCCAGGATATGGATAGCCTGTTCATGGTGATTCATGCACTGTGGTAACCTCATGGTTAGACTACTGTAATGCGCTCTATGGGGGGCTGCCCTTATGCCTGGCTGGGAAGCTGTCATCAGTGTGTTGTCAGGTAGTGACACTCTCCCATGTGTGACTCGAGGCGGAAACTATGGCAAGCTTCTAATGCCTCTGGAAAACACACTTGTTCACTCAGGCGTTCCCTAAGTTGTGACTGATGATGAAGCTGGCTGCTCTGTTTTACTGCTTTTGTTGTAATGCTGTTAAAGTATTTATTCTTTAATACAGTTTTTATATTGGTTTTTATACTGTATTGTATGTGTTTTTACATACACTGCTTGGAAATCCTGGGAAATCAAGCAGCATAGGAGCAGCTGAAATAAAATAAATATACTCTATGTTACTATATTGTTATCTCAGATTCTACCAGGAACTTCCAGTGAGGAACACAGAAAGCTACCTTATATAAAACAGACCACAGGTCCATCTAGCTCAATATTGTCTCTAAACTAGGGGGGTGGAGAACCTTTCCAGGCCTGAGGGCCAAATTGGCTCCAGGCAAGCATGTAGGGGAGGGGGGCAGATGCCAGCAATGGCATGTGGTCTCTGATGTGATTGTCCAGGCTTCCCTCCCAGATTCACATATTCAGAGACTGGCATGTGGACTCTGATGTGATTGCCCAGGCTTCCCTCCCAGACTCACATATTCAGAGACTCCTGGAGCCCCCCCCCCGGGGGAAATTATGCTTTTCAAAAGCCTCCATTGGCACCAATGGAAGCTTTCAAAAGGCCTGATTGTGAGGGGTGATTTTTTGAGGGTTGTTAGTGTTGTGGAGGGTTAGCCCCTCCCCAGCAGCAACTTTCCTCCAAAAATCCCCTCCCCACTGTATTTGAGCTTTTAAAAAGCCTCCATCTGCACTAGGGGAGGCTCTTTAGAAGCCTAAATGCAGCATGGCTGGGATGGGGGAGATGGGAGCAGGGAAAAGAGCTCCTCTTCAATCAGCTGCTGATCAGATCTGGATTTAACCTGTTCTGGAAGGGGCTGTGCTCCTCCTGATGGATCGTCCATTGCTTGGTGGCACTCTTTCGTCCTACACTATCCCCAGGTATTCAGGCAGCGGCGGCAGCAAAAAGTGCATTTGTATAATTACACTTGGTGCACCAGCTGCAACACTGATCAGGTCAGTCTGATTTAGCAACAGTTATCCATGCCTTGGTTACATCATGTTTAAACTACTGTAATGAGCTCTACGTTGGGCAACGCTTGAAAAGTGACCAGAAGCTACAATTGGTACAAAATATGGCAGCTAGGCTAACAGGTGCATGGTATCGGGACCACATTACAGCTGTCTCGAAGACCTGCACTGGTTGCCAGTTGCTTTTCCGGCTCAATTTGAGGTGTTGGTTTTAACTTTGAAAGCCCTAAATGGCTTAGGGCCTGGCTATCTAAGGGACTACCTGTCTCACTACAGGCCTGTGGCTCACGCTGGCGCAGCTTGTCTGAGCGTGGAAAGCTAAGCAGGGTCAGGCCTGGTTGTTACTTGGATGGGAGACCCCTCCTCTAGTTTCCTGCATTGTGCAGGGGGTTGGGCTCGATAGCCCTGTAGGCTCCTTCCAACTCTATGATCTATGAAATCTATGAACCTTCTCCTTGGAATGTGCTCTTTCAAGAACTACAGCTGGCCCCTACTCTCTTGGCTTTTTAGAAAGGGTGTGAAGACACATCTTTTTACTTTAGCCTTTTAAGTGATGTAGCTTTAATGTTCTGAATGTTTGGCTGTTTGTAATGTTGCTTTTTTATTTCTTTAAGGTTTGACTGTTTTAAATTGCTGTGCACTGCCTTGATAATAATGCAGTACAGTAATACCTTGGATTGCAAGTAACTTGGTTTGAGAGCGTTTTGCAAGACAAGCAAATTTTTAAATATTTAATTTTTTTTTACTTGATATACAAGCGACGTCTTGCAATACAAGTACTATAGTACAGCTTAAATTAAAAATCTCTGTACAATTTTTTGGGGGGGATTTCATTTTGTTATAAGAGTGTTTTGGATTACAAGCACGTTTCCGGAACGAATTATGCTCTCAATCCAAGGCATGACTATATATGAATGATGGTAATCATGATAATGATAACCATGACAATGACAACACTAATAATAAAGGAGAAGGAAAAGAAACAGAAGAGATGACTGGGGGCAAAATGGGGCATGGGCTGGGGGAGACGGTGGCAGGCTGGATGGGGACCTCTCACAGAACGAGTATGGTCCGCGGTCTGGCAGTCTGCCAGCCCTGCTCTACACGGACTGGCACTGTCGCTCCAGGGTTTCCAGCAGCAGTCTTTCACAGCCATACCTGGGGGATGCCATAACCGTCCCCTTGCTAGATGATGGCATTCTTCCCAGTGGTGTACATAGAGAAAAAATATTTTAATGTACACAGAGATAAATTAGTACCATATGCAGACAAGCAATGACCTCCTGTGGGAGAGGTGGCAATCCTAATTTTGACATGACGTGAGTTTTACTGTGAATGTTATTATCCTAGGGAATGATCCTCATAGAATCAGAGTTGGAAGGGACCATAGAGGGCATCTAGTCCAACCACTGCTCAATGCAGGATGCAACATCCCTGACAGAGTCAGACTCTGCTTAAACACCTCCAACAAATGAGAGGCCATCACCTCCTGAGGCAGTGTGTTCCACTGTTGAGCAACTGTTACAGCACCTTGCAGAAGTATTCACCCTCCTTTGACTTTTCCACATTTTGCTGTGTTACAACCTAGAATTGAAATGGATTTAATTGGCATTGTTACCACTTGATGCACACAAGTAAACAAAAACAAACTGGCACTTGTTGGTTGCATAAGTATTCACCCCCTGTACTGACATGCCTAAATAAGCTCAGGTGCAACCCACTGCCTCCAGAAGTCACATACTGTACTGTAAGTAGTTGAATGGAGTCCACCTGTGTGCAATTCCAGTGCACATGATCTCAGATTAAATACACCTGTTTCTGGAAAGCCCCAGTGTTTGTAGGAGAGCATATCTAAACAAACAGCATCATGAAGACCAAGGAGCTATCAAAACAAAACAACTCAAGGATAACATTGTGCAGAAGCACTGATCAGGGTTGGGTTATAAAAAAATATCCCAAACTATGAACATCCCCCAGAGCACTATTAAATCCATTATTAGAAAATGGAAAGAACATGGCTCAACCGCAACTCTGCCTAGAGAAGGCCGTCCACCAAAACTCAGTGACCGGATAAGGGGGGTATTTGTCAGAGAAGCAACCAAGAGGCCAATGGTAACTCTAAAGTTGCTGGAGAGATCTGCAGCTGAGATGCCCCCAGTCATCTCTTCTGTGGTGGAGTGACAGGCAGAAGCCCAGGGAGGGGCCAACCTGAACATTCCAGAGGCTCTGATTGGCTGAAGCCGAGAGCATAGAACCCCAGGGAGTTGACAGTTAAGGGAGTTAGTTGTCAGTTGGGGAAGAGAGTGGGTTGGAGTGGAAGGTTAGTAGAGTAGGTAGGGAAAGGTGGTACTGAAGAGAAGAGTTCAGACAGGAAATCTAGTACTAAGTTGTGAGAAAGCAAACGTGGAGCTGTTAGTATAGAACCCTTCACAGTTAGGGAGTGAAGGACCTTCTGTCTGAGGAAGAAGGTGAAACTCTGGACTAGTGTGAGGGACAGTTAAGTTCCCTGGTCTGATATTGTAACTTTCAAGTAACCAAGCCAAATTGATACAAAGAGCACTGTATAACATCTGCCTGCCTTTAACCGGAATCTAAGCAAAGAACAAGTTTGAATGTAACTGTTGAAAATTCCAAGTTATCTGTTCCTGAGTTGAATATCTTTATTCAAAGTTCTTCTAATTCTCCAGAGTCTGACTGGTGACAGGAAAGTAAGGGAATTAACGGAGGGGCACCCTACTTCAAGTAATCAAATAAAACAAACTGCTTAAAAAAGACAAACAAACGTGGGTGAACAGCTACATATAAGACCTAAGACACATAATCAGCTAACACAACTTTAAAAGACAGTTTAAAGTCTGAAGTGACCAATACAAAGGGGCACTTGGTGAGAGCGAAGTACTCATCGAGGGTGTGGGCTTTGGAGCGAGGGGTCCCGTCCGCTACAGTGGTGGCAGCAGCGTCGTGATTCGAAATAACCCACAAAATAGTATACCCACTGTGGAGGCTGATCTTACACCAACCCTCCAGGGTAGGCCACAGCCCCAATGTTCCCTGGACTGGCACACACCTCCCAAGGTCCCATACACCAAACCGGTGTAGCAGCCCCAACCTTTAGACAAGGAACACACACCAAGAATACGTTGGGGACTTTATTAAAAAGTAAAAATAACAAGTTAGTCAGTGTAGGGTCTCCAATTGTCCAATATAAGTAAAATAATCCCTTATAAGAAAGGGCTAAAAGAAGGTAAGGGAAAAGGGGTGAGGTAGTTGTTGTGAGGAAAAGGGATTGGGAATAAAAAGGGACTCTAAAAGAATATAAAAACAAACCCCAAGAGTCTGCAAGAACAAAGCAAGTCAAACCAGGCCTAGCTTTTCCTAGCTAACCTGTCAGAGTGGCATACCTGCCCAGATGGAACTTCCCAGCATCCACGCCCCAAAGGAAGAACCCTGAAGCCTTTTCCCCTAGCTCCTTTATTGCCACCAGGGTCCGTTTTCCCGCCCAGCGTTCACCAATCCTGTCTTCCTAACTGTCGGAGGGCCCCCCGCCCTTTCTCAGCTGTAGACACTTTCTCATGACTTCATCCCAATTAACGCCTGACCGTGCTTCTCAGCTCTGCAGCTCACCCTTATCTCCCAGGTGCTCCCAACCACCCTCCCAGTACATTCCAAAAGACTAAAGTAAAAATCCGTTAGCTAAACAGCAATGGGGGGGAAGGGACATCTAACAGGGTTTCCCTAAAGTCCCAGCTACTACAAGTCCCATCTTCACATCCCCCCCTTTAAGGAGATGAGACTGGGAGGGAATTCCTGCCAGACCTCATCTTCTACTTATTCTTCAGTGTGAATCCGAGACAAGCTATCCGCCAATACATTCGCCCTTCCCTTAATATGAACTACGGAAAATGTATAATCTTGTAAGGCCAGACTCCACCGTAACAATTTCCCATTCGAATTTTTCATTTTGTTTAGCCAACACAAAGGAGAATGATCAGTCTGTAATTGAAACGACCTCCCCCAAAGGTAAGGCCGTAATTCCCCCAAAGCCCACACGATGCCTAAACATTCTTTTTCAATGGTGGACAGATTTCTTTCCCGAGGGATCAACTTCTTACTCAAATAGGACACCGGCAGCAGTTGCCGATCAGGTCCCTCCTGTAACAGCACAGCCCCAACCCCAGTTGCCGATGCATCTGTTTGTAACACAAAAGGAGAGGAAAAGTCAGGGGCTCTCAAGATAGGTGCTGCCGTTAATTTGTCTTTAAGAAGGTCAAAGGCCTGCTGGCACCTTTTTGTCCAAATTACTCGCACTGGTTTTCTTTTCTGACACAAGTCCGTCAAAGACGCGGCAATAGTACTGTAATGTGGTACAAATCTCCGATAGTAGCCAGCTAGCCCCAGAAAAGATTGAACTTGTCTCTTAGTTTGGGGCACAGGCCAATCTCGGATGGCTTCCAACTTTGCTTCCAAAGGCTTGATATTTCCACTCCCCACCCTATGGCCAAGGTACACCACCTCCCCCAAACCAAATTGACATTTTTGAGCTTTTATCGTTAACCCAGCTTCTGTAAGCCGCTCGAACACTTGTCGAAGATGATCCAGATGCTCTTCCCAAGTCTGCAAAAAAATGGCTAAATCATCTAAATAAGCACAGGCAAAGGCCCCCAGCCCATTCAACAGTTTATCCATTAGACGCATGAAGGTTAATGGTGCTGATTGGAGACCAAACGGAAGGACGGTGAACTCGAATAGCCCTTTATGGGTAACAAAAGCAGTTTTGGGGGCATCCTCTTCTGCCAGAGGCACCTGCCAATATCCCTTAGTCAAGTCCAAAGTGGTAATGTACTTGGCTGTTCCCAATTGTTCTATCAGATGGTCTGCTCTGGGCATGGGGTAGGGGTCTAGATGTGTCAATTCATTAATTTTTCTAAAATCTATACAAAATCTCACTTCTTGGGACTGCTTCTTGCTCACCAGTACAATAGGAGAAGACCACATGCTCTGGGACGGTCTAATAACACCCAGATCTAACATAGACTGTAATTCCTGTTCAATAATTTCTGCATGTCGGCCTGTAGCTCGATAGGGATAGGAGCGCACGGGAGCATGTTCCCCTGTCAGAATGGCATGTTGTACTAACGTCGTTCTCCCTGGAATGCTGGAAAACAAAGGAGCAAAATCTGTAATTAATTGCTGCAATCCTTGGCGTTGCTGTAGGGGAAAAGTTAAAGGCCAGTGTATTTCCTCTATCCCTCCTTTCTGTTGACATTCTTCTAACAGATCCAAAGGCCCATCCAGCTCTTCGGGCCCAGGCTGAAGGGGAAACACAAAATCTTTCCGGTCCACATACCGCTTAAGCATATTGACATGAAAAACCTTCGGCAATCGCGAGGTCTCTGCATTCTGCAGCAGATAGTTGACTTCCCCCAGCCGTTTTTTCACAGTCAAAGGCCCTTCCCACTTAAGGGTTAACTTATCGGGCTTAACCGGTTTGAGAACAAGAACCTGGTCTCCGGGCTGAAACACTCGGACTTGGGCAGTTTGATCATACCACGCCTTTTGCGTGCCTTGAGCTTGGGCTAAATGCTCCTGCGTCACTTGTTGTACCTCTCTGAGAGTATTCTGTAGCATTTGCATAAAACTTATAACATTCTGAGAGGAACTGGCCACCTTTTGTTCCCACTCTTCTCTAAGCATAGTCAGAGGACCTCTGAGTTCCCGGCCAAACATTAGCTCATTCGGAGAAAACCCCAAGCTTTCCTGAGGGGCATCTCGATACGCAAATAAGAGCATGGGAAGCCCTTGATCCCAGTCTTTAGGGTGGTTTGTCACATAGGCTCGAATCATCTTTCCCAGGGTCTGATTGAACCTCTCCACTAGCCCATTTGTCTGATGATGATAGGGTACAGAGAAACATTGCTCTAGCCCTCCCAGTTCCCACATCTTTTGCATTAGTTGAGACACAAATCCAGGTCCCTGGTCTGAAAGTACTACTTTGGGCATACCCAGCGGGCACAAATAGTTAATAAAATCTTAACCAAAGTAGAAGCAGTGATTGATGTTAACGGTACAGCTTCTGCATAGCGAGTTGCGAAATCCACAACCGTGAGAATGAATTTTTTTCCTGTCTTGGTGGGCGTCTGGAAAGGCCCCAATATATCCACAGCAATTTTTTCAAAGGGAGTCTCTATTCGGGGAAGGGGCTGTAAAGGGGCTTTAGGGTGATCTTTATTGAACCCCACTCTTTGGCAGGTGTCACAAGAGCGACAATAGTTTTTCACGGCTTCGGCCACTGAAGGCCAATAAAATTCATTAGACACCTTGTGCAAAGTCCGTTTCCTCCCCAAATGCCCCCCCCCACGCAGTGGCATGAGCCAACTGTAAGACCGGTTCTCGAAACCCTTGTGGCACCACTAACTGGCGATAAATCTTCCACCTTTGTCCAACTCCTTTTGGTGCAAACTCTCGGTATAAGACTCCTGCCTCCCAAAAGAACCGAACAGGATGTTGAGGCGTCACGGTAGCCACCTGGTTTTCAGCCGCCTCCCTGCACTCCTGCAAGGACGGATCTTGGTTTTGAGCCTCTACAAAGGCAGTGGAGCGAAGATTCCCTGAAAGGATTTCTTCTCTCTCCACCACATCCTCTTCGCCTGCCGGCAGTAAATCTTTTCCCTGCTGTTTAGCTGACTCTGGCTCTGCTGGGTCTCCGTCCCCCTCCCTTGCCCGTCCGTCCGTAGCTGTCGCCTCCCCCTCAGCAGGGGGGCAAGATTCTACTGTCTGGGCAGGGAATACGGGGTCTGGGGAGGCCTGCTTCGTCTTAATTGTTTGACTCCGAGTCACCGCTAAAACAGGGGCTTGACTGGCCAAGAAAGCCAGATCATTTCCAATAAGAAACGTAGTAAATTCAGTTTCATGTACTAACAAGTCCAATTCTCCTTTCCAATTTTTGTATTCTAACGGTATTCTGGCCAAAGGCATGGCAATGGGGGGAGAGTTACAAGGAGTGATGGTAAAGAATTGTCCCTCTAGCATTTGTCCTGGCTTCACCAAACTCCGGTCAATAGTGGAAAGGGCAGCCCCACTGTCTCTCCAGCCCTGTCCCCATTGCCCATTAATTTTAAGAGACTCACAGAATTGTAGCTGGCTCCACTTGACTTGTCCCGGTTGAACCAAAGCCATCGCCGGCTCCTTTCTCTTCCGTGACGGTGAATGCCTGGCTGCTACTCCATTTCCGGGAATACGCGGGACTGGATCTTCTCCCTCTCCCTCGCTGGCCCCACTCCAATCCGAGGCTTCTCCGGGGGAGTCAGCGAGAGGCACTGGTCTCACAGCACCCACTTTAGCAGCTGCTTCTTTTTGCAACTTGGCTTTTAATTTGGGGCAGTCTCGACGCATATGACCTTCACCTTTACAATAAAAACACCCGGTCGTCGGGGTCGAAGTAGCTTTGGGCCCGATTCCTCCTCCAGTTGGTCCTCCTGACTTCATTGGATTTGGTGTCTCACCCTTTCCGCCGCCTCCCGCCGGCTTGGCTGGGGTGGTTCGATTGCTGCTTCCACCCTTCCGATAAACTCCCATCTGGTCCGCAAGCAGCGCCGCTTGCTGGAGGGTGGTCATCATCATCAGGCGATCACTCGTGACCGAGTAAGATTGTCTTCTGGGATAAAAGGAGGAAATTCTAAAGAAGATTGTGTAGACTCTAGCGATGGGTCCGTAAGTGACTGTGGAGGCCAATTCTAGATCCACACAGCTTCCCACAGTGAGGACACAGGTTACCAGATAGAAGATGGTCCTGTAAAGGATTTATTTGACGTGCTTTTCGCTTAGCACGTTTCTCCCTTTCACCTTGCATTCGGGCTTTTTCAAAGTCCATGGAACCTTTGTGAAAGGCCAACCTCCATTTAGATCGTTCATGGGCCAGAGCTTCCCAGTTTTCGATGTTTATATTGCATTTTTTTAGATTAGCCTTATGAACATCTTTAAACCTTCCTTCGGGAAGAACGGCATAAAACTGTTCTAAGGCCACCAGCTCCCGCAAATCTCGAAAGGAGGCAGCTTGAGCCGTCTCCAACCATAAATCCAGGGACCTCCGCAGCCTCGTTGCCGTGGAGACAAAACCCTCACCGGGCTCAGCCTTAATTTCTCTGAAATGTTGCCGACACCTCTCGGCCGAAAGGCAAAAAGTTTGTCTGACTAGTTCTTTAAACTGTCCATAGTTATGCGTATCCTCTCGCGGGACGCTGTACAACAGTTGAGCCAGACAGCCAGAGTCTCGTGATCGAAGGGCTGACATCCAGCTGCCACGGGGAATACGCTCATCTTCGCAGGCAATTTCAAACAAGCCCAAATATTCCAACGGATCCTGCCCCTCGTGAAAACGGGGCAGATCCTTGAAGTTTGGCTTCTCAGGATGAACAGTTCCAGTGTGTTTTGCCAACTGGTTTTGCAGAAGGTCAACTTGCTTTTGTAATTCTCTTTCTCTGGACGTAGGCCTGGGGCGAGACAGGTCTTTTTGTCTCTCTCTCTCCTTGGAAGTAGATCTGGGACGAGACAGGTTCGGGATCCTCCGGGTCCGCCGGAGGGGAACCGCTGTTGCTCCCTCTTCTTCTCCTTGGTCACTCCCGCTGCCCGTACTCCACCTCCGGGACCTGGAGATCTCCCCTCGGCCCCTAGATTCCACCATCCAGTCTGCCAAGCGAGATGGGATCGACACCCTTCTCTCTTCACCCTCCTCGCCTTCCCAGTCAACAGTCACTTCAATAGGAGGGGCAACTCGAGGAACCTCAACTGGTAAAATTTCCTCCCGGTCCAACACCGGCGGATCGTCTGCCGCCTCTGCTCCCAGCAGGGGTCGGTCCTGATCCAACAGAGCAGACTCCATTTCTGCCATGAAAACTTTTCCCTATCTGGAAAATAACAAACCCTTGCCTGGTTTGACAAACAAATGTTCCTCAGGTGGGCTGCAAAATCCGACCGCTAAGCCACCATGTGAAGGAGGCTGATCTTACACCAACCCTCCAGGGTAGGCCACAGCCCCAATGTTCCCTGGACTGGCACACACCTCCCAAGGTCCCATACACCAAACCGGTGTAGCAGCCCCAACCTTTAGACAAGGAACACACACCAAGAGTACGTTGGAGACTTTATTAAAAAGTAAAAATAACAAGTTAGTCAGTGTAGGGTCTCCAATTGTCCAATATAAGTAAAATAATCCCTTATAAGAAAGGGCTAAAAGGAGGTAAGGGAAAAGGGGTGAGGTAGTTGTTGTGAGGAAAAGGGATTGGGAATAAAAAGGGACTCTAAAAGAATATAAAAACAAACCCCAAGAGTCTGCAAGAACAAAGCAAGTCAAACCAGGCCTAGCTTTTCCTAGCTAACCTGTCAGAGTGGCATACCTGCCCAGATGGAACTTCCCAGCATCCACGCCCCAAAGGAAGAACCCTGAAGCCTTTTCCCCTAGCTCCTTTATTGCCACCAGGGTCTGTTTTCCCGCCCAGCGTTCACCAATCCTGTCTTCCTAACTGTCGGAGGGCCCCCCGCCCTTTCTCAGCTGTAGACACTTTCTCATGACTTCATCCCAATTAACGCCTGACCGTGCTTCTCAGCTCTGCAGCTCACCCTTATCTCCCAGGTGCTCCCAACCACCCTCCCAGTACATTCCAAAAGACTAAAGTAAAAATCCGTTAGCTAAACAGCAATGGGGGGGAAGGGACATCTAACAGGGTTTCCCTAAAGTCCCAGCTACTACAAGTCCCATCTTCACACCCACTAAGTTAGTAACCAAATACAAACAAGTATTTGTAAAGTTTAAAAGGAAATAAAACAAATTTCCTGTCAGAAAATGCCTAATCCTAGAAGGACAGCAGAAGCACGGGGAGATGCTCAGGGAACATCCCTTGAGGGAGTTTCTGAGGAAACTCCTAACCAAGAGTTAGAGATAATGAAAATCAAGCTTGAGATGGCTAGAATTGAAGCAGAAAAAGCTAAGATTCAGGCAGAAAACGAGAAAGCTAAGATTCAGGCGGAACAAGAAAAAGTTAAGATTCAGTTTCAGGAGGAACAAGAAAAAGTTACGTTTCAGTTTCAGGAGGAACAAGAAAAAGTTAAGATTCAGTTTCAGGCAGAACAAGAGCTAGCTAAGATTCAGGCAGAAAATCAGAAGGCTAAGCTTCAGGCAGAAAATGAGATGGCCAGAATTCAATCTGATGAGAGAAGGGATCGAGAGAGAATTCAAACAGAGAAAGAACAACAATTAGCTAAGATGGAACATGAGAGAGACATGATTCAATTAAGGTCACAATATCCAGAACCAATTAGACCAAGAGAAAATACCTCAGGAGATCAGAAGAGATTCCCTCGTTACCAAAGGGGTGATGATGTAGAAGCATTCCTATTTAGCTTTGAAAGAACATGTAAAGATCTAAATATTCCTGATGAGGAAAAGATGATGTATTTATGCCCACAAATCTGTGGAGCCCTCAGTGAAGTTTATTCTGAAATGCGTGAGGAAGAAACCTCAGATTACTTTTTATTTAAGGACAGAGTGAGGGTACGATTTGGGCTGACTGCTGAACAAAGCAGGAAAACGTTCAGAGAACTAAAAAGAAAACCTAATGAAACATTCGCACAGTTAGGTTGTCAGTTGGACCGAGCTCTAAGGAGATGGATTGAGGGAAGTAAGGTGACAACTTTTGAACAATTACAACAGTTGATTGGTTTGGAACAGTTTTTAAAGCATGCACCTTCACAACTAAGCTGGTTTCTGAGGGACAAGAAATTAAAAACTGTGGGGGAAGCCGCTGTACTGCTTGATGAGATAGAAGGAGATATGGGGGGAACCTTATTTCCACCCTCCTTCAAGAAAAGCAAAGTGTGGGGCTCTCCAGAGAAACCAGAACAACATCCAGCTAATCCTCTGAGGAGAAATAATCCTATGCCCAACAGAATGGGAGGGATTATGTTTTTACTGTAACCAAGAGGGGCATGTAAAATCTCAATGCCCCAAACTCATGAAACCCAGTTACCAAAATCCTGTCAGAAATGTTCCCGCCAAAACTGTAAAGCTGGTGAACAAGCCAGAACCCGTGCAAACGTGAGTCTAAACTACACTCTTCCAATGAAGAACCAATTCTAACTGAAAAACCATCAAGAGTATTACAGGTCTGGAAGGTTAAAGAAGCATTAAACCAAGACTATAGGGAAGAGGTGTTAGCGAATGACAAAAAGTTAATGGGACTTAGAGATACAGGAGCTGAGGTGACCCTAATCCAGCCAGAGTTTGTGAACAAAGAACAGTACTTACCTGGCAGATTTTACAAGATCAAAGGCATTAGTGGTCTTGAGTTTGAAGTGAAGCTAGCAAAGATTCCCCTCCAGTACAGAGACTTTCAAGGAGACATAATTATGGGAGTCTGGCAAGAAATTGGAGTACCCATATTACTTGGGAACGATTTGGCCAAGCAAGCTGCTTCAGTAAAAATAATAACAAGGAGTAGGCCTCAGGCCTCAGAAAGCCAGACAAAAGTAGCGGAGCTGCAGACCAGCATAGCTGAAGAGAGAGACCAAGATGCAGTCGAACCACAGCCAGAGATACAACTGCATGAAACAGTTTCAAAATGAGCAGGGGCAAGATGTATCCTTAGCTGATCTCTGGGAACAAGCTAGAAAAACTCCCAATGAACTGACAGTAGAAAATCCCTGCATAATGGCTGTTAAGAATCAGAAGTTGTACCAGATGTCCAAGTGACGAAAATCTGCTGCTCTGTGGGAGACCAAAAAGCAATTGGTGATCCCAAAAAGATACAGATTGCAAATCCTTCAATTGGCCCATGATAACCCCATGGCTGGACATTTGGGGATAAATAAGACAAGAGATAGAGTCCAGGAAAGGTTCTATTGGCCAGGGATGGGTAAAGACATTAAAGCATTCTGTCAATCCTGTGAGGCTTGCCAACTAGTAAGAAAAGCCCGGGATAAAACAAAAGGATTTTTACAACCCATACCCATAGTAACTGAACCTTTTTCAAAAATCGGTGTGGACATCATAGGACCAATCTCTAGAGTGACCAGAAGAAGGAATAAATATATCTTGATTATTGTGGACTATGCAACAAAATATCCAGAGGCAGTACCACTACGAGATATAGAAGCCAGAACAGTAGCCCAGGCGTTACTATCCGTGTTTTCCAGGTTAGGTTATCCTGATGAAATGGTCACTGACCTAGGAGCTACATTTATGGCTAAGTTGATGAAGGAACTTTTACTGACGTGTGGCATTAAACAAGAACTTTTAATATTATTATTATTAAAAATATTTCTTGGCTGCCTTTCAGGACAGGAACCCTAATATGAGAGTGGCAGAGCTTCCTACAACACTAATTGAATGACAACCTGCTGATCAAACCAAAAATAAAATGGTTGATTCTGATTTAGATAGGAACACCAAGAATCCTTCTATCATCTATCTTGATCTCCGGATTGCTACCTGCATTGGCTAGGGGCTATCACTTTAGCTAAATGCTGAGGCAGCCAGGGCAAGCGGAATGATTTCATTACTCAGTTTGCCACAAGCCCTTGAGAAGAAAGCACTTCCAGAACCATAGGTGCTGCTGCTACATTCTCTAGCAAAGGAAGGTAACACTGCCTGCTTTTTTAGGGTGGGGTGAAGAGCAGAAAACTGAAGCATCAGGTAGACACAAAAGCTTTCCACTCATCATTACGTTCCTGTTCCAGTATTCTCTTCCTAGCTATCACTTTTCTTTACATAAACACTTAGAAATAAAAAAAGGTCTTTATGTAAAAGTATATTCTGAAGCACTTACGTATTGCCAAGAGGGGAATTGCATGGCTATTTATGCAGCTGCATAACTGCATTTCATCCAGGGCCCTGGCTGTAAAGTGTGCTGTGCTCTTTTGTCCCCTTCCCTCTTTGCCTTGCAAGCCTGGGTAATTTTAGCCATCTTACACGCCTTTACAAAACTGCGGCTGTGCTTTTCTCCCTCTTGTAGGCCTTCTGATTTTTACTACATCATCGACTTTGAAGCCCCTCCAAGGCACATCATCCAGAGCTAGCTTACCCTCCAGTTGGCTTGAAGAATGCCCTGGTTAGGCATGCTGTTTAAGAGGAAGGATAACCTGGCTTAGCAGAAAGAAGCAGAGGAATGTGTCAAATCAGCCCTTAGCATAAATTTGGCAAAATGATTTCAAGACTGATTGAAACATGGTCAAACACACACACACACACTGCAATAAATAATATCCATTAGTGACAAGCATCCCATTACTCCCACTACCTACTCACTAAAGCACTGAGACTGTGATATTTGCATCACATGAATATGGCATACAAATTCAGGTATTAACTCTTTCGTACTGTTACATAACTTCCTTATACAACGTCCAAGTAGAATTTTCATGGCAGGAGACAGTTCTGGGGGAGCACAAAAGCCAAATGGCTATTGGTTCCTGCAAAGTCAATGGAGTGAGGCCTCACTGCCTTCTCTCTCCCTCAGAGGCAGCTAGGGTGGAGTCAAAGCTGATTCTATTGCTGACACCAACTTCTTACAACTACTGTTTTTGCCCCAATAGTTTGATATGTGCATTGAACAGAAGGGGCAAGATAGACGGTTGTCAAACACCACAGAGTAGATTCCCTCTTCTCTCTGAAACCTCCCTGCTAAACACAAACCAGAATTGCTCTTGAGTTCTAGCCTGCATGAGCATCCATCAGGTTGCCAGTGTCTCATGAAGAATCCAGGGCAGTCTTAAAACTAGACAAAATGGCACTATATAGACTTCTAGATAGAGATCTTGTTGGGGAAGGCCACAAGCACCCAAGCTGAAAAGTGTAGATTGCAGAGAATCTAACATTTCTGAAGGAATCTGAAGCTACAGAAGAACTGCTTACTTAAACATGATTCTCCCAGAGAGAGAGATGGAGATGGGCAGTATCTTAAGTGGAGAATCCACATCCAAGTTGCTTTTTAGAATGTCACCCTTCAGCCTCTCCTATTCATAGCAAGCCCTTCCACCTTTTGTAGCTCCAGAGGCCTGTTTTTGCTAATAACTTTTAGCTCAATAAAGATTTTACAAACACATCTAGTGTGCTACTGCAGTCTGAGTAAGGGAGCTGTGTAATCCCTGATCAAGTTTTGAGAAGCACCCAAATGTGTTGGAGTTTGGGAATATAAAAGCTCCCTTTGTATACTCTGTTGTAAGTCTGCCCCTGCCCCATGTGACTGGTAAGAGTCCCAAGGGACTGCATGGTTCAATGAAACCTTGTAAATTGGCCTTTGGGGGCTTTTGCACAGCAAAATTTAGGATAAGCTGTAGTTAGTATCTAGAAGAATAGATTAAACACTGAGGGTCGGTTGAAAACTCACTGATTACACATGTGCAGAAAGGAGTTTACATTCCAAGCCAGAGATGAACTTCTGGGGGAAGAGTGACACTCAGTTCATAGCACATGCAAGCATTATGAGCCAGACAGATTCCAAACCAGGTAATTCAGTAACATCCCTAGCTAACTAGCAGCACAAAAACTGATTTGTCGATGCAGCAGTTCTGGTAACTGATTAAAAAAATATATATCATAGGAATGTTGTACCTCTAAGAGCATGAGAAGGCCAGGAAATTAATCTCTAGGACAGCCAGGAAGGTAACACTTCTAAGAGAGTGGTTATCAGAGGGAGTTCAAAAGGTCATCTCCAGGAAAATATGTACTAACATATATATTTAAATGACACAATTTACCCAACAGAATTTACCTGCTAGTATTGACCAAAGTTATTGTTTCGTATGTCTAACAATACACAATTCTAATTTTATTCTTGCAATATTGATAGCATACATAGCTTTTATGCTGTGCCATTTCTGGACTACACACACCTTTGACCCTGTACCTATTGCCTGTATAGTTGTACGCCTATGAAACAACAATAACCCTTCATTTTGAAATTTAATTTTACATTACACTGGAACAAATGTAAAAATACACTGATTTGTTTATTTGAACTTGTAACCTAATTAGGCTCTATCTGACCCTAGTGTCCTAGCACTGAAATGACTTTCCCCAAGCACTGGAAGGTTAATCAGCAGCCTCCAAAAAGCTTCAGGTGTCCCAATCAGCCTTGAGAGGATGAAAATAAGAGGATATTTTGCCTTCATTGTGGCTGATAAAAAGACTCCTTCAAACACTCCAGCCTGTTCATCTTATTTACATAAAGCAGGGGTGAGGAACCTGTGGCCCTTAAAATGTTTTGGCCCACAGCTCCCATCATTTTTGA
The DNA here is from genome assembly GCA_021292165.1 of Shinisaurus crocodilurus. Classification (NCBI taxonomy): domain Eukaryota; kingdom Metazoa; phylum Chordata; class Lepidosauria; order Squamata; family Shinisauridae; genus Shinisaurus; species Shinisaurus crocodilurus. The sequence goes on from CM037879.1 coordinate 163,732,884, forward strand.
CCACTGGCCAGGATGGCTGGGGCTGATGGGAGTTGACGTCTGTGATGTTATTTGGGTTTAAATTTAAAGTGTATAGGTGGTAAGTATAACGTGTTGGTGCATTAAGTATAAGTATGTATTCCTGCTGTATCTGGGTGAGAGAGAAAGGATGGGCAAGAAGAATGGTGTATTTACATATGTGACATGATTGACTGAGAGAGTGAGAAGGGGGTGGAGCCTGTGTTATATAAACAGTGGGTGGTGCTGTTCAGACAGGAGCTTGAGGGGTTTTTGAGGGATTTGTGAAGAGTGTGCAGGAGTGAGAGGTGTGTGTGGAATGGGAAGTGCTGTTTGGGAGTCTGTGAAGCTGACTGGAGAGAGTTGAGCGATTATATTAGGATGGTTAAGGGTTTAGCTAGTGAGTGCAGGGATTGACATTGGGAACAGTTGTTGAGGGAGGATTGGTACTAGGATAAGATAGTACATTACTTAGGATTAACAGAAACTTACGCATAAAACTTATTTCCAGAACTTGTTGTATTTTAAAATAAATTTTTCTTTGTTATTTGAAACAACTTGTGTGGGAAACTGTGCTTATTGTACTGATCAAAGAGGTATAAGGTAGGGATTAGATATCCCAAAGGCAGTGTGAGAGCTGTAAGAGTAAGGGTTAGAGGAAAAGAAACCTCCAACCTTACGTAAGCGCACCCAGAGATCCCAATAAGAAGGGCAAGCTTGAGGCCCTATTGAGGGGTGGGGTTTACAAACTCCAACATCTGGTGGGCCATCTATTCTTTGCCTTTGACACAAAAGAATAGCTCATGCAATCTTGCTTTACTGGTTTTGCATCTGAATTTCCTGTTAAACATTTTGGCTCTGTTAAATTTGGTGCTATCTTAACATATTCTGAACTACCCATCCTGACAAAACAGCCACTGTGATGAATATAGTATTAAGATTTGTCCTCTAATCTACTATATCAAGTGTGAACATTTGGTTTAAATATTTATTGTGGTCAGACAAGCAACAGCACCAAACAGCTAACCTTTGGAACAAATACTCCAATAATGTGCCAAGAGCCCAAGTGATTAACTCCTGAATGCCTTTTTCTCCTGGCACACAGTATGTCGTCATAAGTGCAGATTAAGTTTGCCTGTGGGACAATTAAACTATAGCGGGCCCTCTATTATCTACTTTTTAACTAGACAGATCAAGTGAATCATACATTAGTCACCCATGATTGGCCCTTTAAATTACCACTAATCACATAGCCAGTTCATTTTGGAATTAGAAGTGTTTTATGAACTGCAAAAGAAAGCTCTGACCTGTACAACTGGTTTTTATACTGGACTTTATTGGAAAAAGTATAAAAACAGACATCCATAAAAATTTTAAAACAGCAAAATTATACCATGAAGCTCCCGTTATGACAAATAATGTCTAAATTGCAGTCTGAATAAACACTATTTTCTATGTTTCATTTTAAGCCTAAGGCAGGATGCATAGCAGTTATTAGAACACAATGATGGATTTGCATCTGAATGCTGAGAGAAAACATGCAACAGCACCGGCTGGTAGAAACAACTTTTATTAGAGTCTTACAGCAAAGTACATCAGCAATCTGTAACCAAGAATTAACATTCTCGCTGTCTCAAAAAAAGTAATCCGTTTTCTTCATGATGCATTGTGCATTACTCTCAAAGTTCCTTTAGGGTTGTCTTCCTACAGATGTACTCATAAGAGGCCTACTGGAAAGTATTTTGGAAATGCTGGGGTGGTCCTAACTCATCTCTCCCCGCGATGCACCTCTAATACACACATCTTTAAAGGTAACCTGAATTCCAGCAATTCAGAACAAATGCATCAATGTGTTCAGTTTCAAATAAAGAGGGCAAAGCTTGCTTCAATTAGAAGGGAATGCTACAGTATATTACTTCCTCAAAATCATTTTCTACAGTTGTCTTAGTGTTCTAAGCAGCAACTAGCGTTTACCACTTTACTAATTATTTCAACATACAAAGCTTTTTCTCTAACCACCCAAAGCATTGTATACTTTAATAAAACCACACGTTCCATTCTACTTTCAAGTTGAGAAGTCCACTTTTCTAAAGGAATGACATGATCCAGCTATGTGAAGGATTATTAATGTTACTGTAAATTCATCTTTGGTTATAGAATAGATTTAAAGCAGGATTTATTACTTAAAAAGTCAGCTAGAAAAATGCCACAGAATTCTAAACAGCATTTTCATACTAAATTAATGTGTTTGCAGATTTAAAATTGTATTGTCGTGCTTTATAAATCTGTTTACCTCCTTTTACTCTAAATGATTTTTATCAAAATTTACTTAATAATGAATTTTAACATAATCCACAGAATACTGGAAGAAATTCTGAAAGTAGTAATAATGAATTCCAGAATACTCCCTCTGTTCAAATGCTTTCCATTGCCTTGAATTCACTGAGTGCTTGCACTGGATTAACATGCTTCTTCTGGGAGGCTCGCTTGATTTTGGTCTGCGTTTCATCTTGTTTCTCTCGCTTGACTAGTGGTTTCTTCTCTGGAGCCTTCATTTTCCAAGACACTGCTGGAAGGTTCAGAGAGGCCATCCCTTGAGACTTCTGGTACTTGGTGGATGCCACATAGGAAGCTTTCACTGTTTGTACCACAGCATTCATCAAGTTCTTTGCAGCTTGAATCAGTGACATAGCACTATCCACCTAAAACCAGATTAGCAAGTGAGTATCCTGTTAGTTTCAGACTAGAATAGAAGGGGAAAGGCTTCAAAAAATAATTTATAGCAGATTCAAGAGCTGCAAAATACATATTTATATATTTCAGGGCAAACGTCAGCTGTTTGATCTTCACATTTCTTTACCACAGAAACTGAGCGTGCCTTTGGGATCTAGGCCATAGGGTGGTGGGCGAGGCTGCACTAAAAAGGTTAACAGGTATTGGAGAATAAGGTATCCTGGAACATAAATTATGAAGGGAATAAGAGTTAAAGTCTAGATACTTGTTTCAGAACAACAACTGAAGAGAAAACAAACATAATACATTGGCCAGGATTCAAAGAGCAACTTTAGGTGCCCTCAAGAGCTTGGGCATGCCTAGTGAAATTTGATTTTCCCCCTTTGAACAGCAAATCTCTATGCCAAGTCACAAAATACTTTTGAGTGTCCCTTTGCTTTCAAAAGAGGTTTGCTATGTGGTATGGGTATGGGTGTGTGTGTGTGTGTGTGTGCTGGCAAAAGAACACAAGTTCAAGTGCAGTTCACTGGATTCCAGCCACTGCATATAGCAGAGTATATTCACAGTGAATGAAGGAAAAGAGCACTAGGTGTGTGCGTGCACGTGTGCGAGAGAGAGACAGACACACACTACGGAAGTCTGCAGGAGCTCTCTTAACAGCTTCCTCAGGCAGAAGTACCTGGTGTTTAATGGTAGTAGGCTGCATTTAAATAAATTTTCTCCTATACTTTGGAAGCTCTCAGTTTAACAAATACTAAGAGAAAAAGCAGTTAAGGAAGAGTTTCTCTAGGATGCACTAAGGGTAACTATGTAAGAAGAAGAGCATACACAGAACTTTTAGAACTTGGACAAAATGGGAGCAAATGTTGCAATTCTATGCTGGTTTGCTCCCAGCCCCTTTCCTCCCTCTCACACACAGTGCCACAGGCATAAAATTACAGTAACTTAAGAGACCATTTAGGAGAAGGACTCAGCTGCAAAAATTTTTGCAATACAAGACCTTGCCAATGAAAGATTACAGCACAGCTCTTGCATGCAGCATGCCTCAACATGGCTTGTGATGCTTATTCTAGCCGGTCACCATTTTAACTAACAGGTGGAAATAAAAGTCTTGGGCACACACAGTTGCACCGCATATTTTCCTAACAAGTTTCTATTGTGTCAAATATATTTGTGCCAATAGTCGATGTGACCACTAAGCATTTATCTTGGACAAAGACTGTTCTATCTGCCAGCACTGACATGTATTACATCGCTGCACTGTCAAAAGGACATGCACAGGAAGTGGAATCCACAGGAAGTGGCATAGGTAGGTTGGCACATATTTTTAGACAGCTGAGAATGTGAGAGAATCTGAACTTAAAGCAAGACTGATTTAGGGCTTTGAATGACCTAAAATGACTTGGGAATTAACAGATTAAAGCCACCCTTTTCTTCCTGCAATTTCTATAGCACCACAGATTGTAAATAAGTTGCTTTGCAAGGAGAGCTGGAGTTAGAATCCACTGCACCCATATTCAGACTCTGCACGCCATGGAAAAAACCTTCCTGTATTCACTGCATTTAACTATGCCCTTCCCATGAAAAAAAGAACAGCATAAACAAATTATATGGAATTCCTGACTCCTTTTGCCATATTTCTTTTAACTTCCTAGTTTCCCCATTAGTTTCGCTTAATGGGAAGGCAGTTGCTAAAGCAAATTAGGTCATTGTTCAACTACTGATGAGGACAGGGATGACTACAATTTGTGACATACTTGCTTTTCCAGTGTGTATTAAATTACACTCTACAGATTCTAGCTTGGAGATAAATATCTATGGCAGAAGACCACATAAACTAAAAAGGCATGTTAAAGTCTAAGTAGAACCCCAGGGACCATGTTATTGTGCTGGCAAGCTACCAGCTATGCCCTTAGCCAATGCCAACAGCCTTGTTTAAGAGTCCCAGGTTGCAATACATGTTGTGTTTCCACAATGCTCTTCTACTGTCTTCCTGGTGGTGGATGGGCCAGAAGCTTACTACCGTGACAGAAGTGAGAGGACTAAATCTATATACTCAGATGCTTTCAGCAAAGAAAGACATTCTTCCGCGTACAGTTATAGAATGGTATCAGCTTTGGACAGTTCCAAAACACAGCTTGGGCCTAGCCTGTATATTACAGGGATTAAAGTAAATTAGCCTCGGAATGAAAAAGGTATTGTACACCTAAAAAAAGTTACCTAGCATGCACTCTGACCTAACAGAAGTACAGAAGACGCATGAGAAAGTTATTCTTTTTGCTCAAAAACTTCAATTAGAAGATTCGAAGATGACCTTTTCTAAAGTGAAAATGATAGACTTCAGCGATGGAAGAACAAACAAGGTTTGTTTAGAAGGCGACAGAAGTTAACAAAAATGAAGCTTGTGTAACTATTCAGTGTAGAACAGTGGTTCTCAACCTTTTTTGCCCCATGCACCCTTTTCACCACATGTCAGTCATTCCCTCCTTTCCAAGATTGTCTGACTTAATCTGTGCCATACAATAAGGTGTCATGTCCTGTAGATTATGTACAATCTAGAATTGTAATTTGTAGAAAGATCAGTATTCCAACAGCTTGAGTCTGTGGTCCCAATTCCCCCCCTGAAACCCTAAAATCCCCCCCCAGGGGGGAATTCCCCCCTGGTTGAGAACCCCTGGTGTAGAAGAAAACAAAACAGAAATGTACATACCCCAGACACAACGAGTTCTCCTCCAAGGTTTTGAACTTCTGCCTTCACTTTGCTACAGATGTTCAGCTGGTGGCAGTATAAAGCAATACGCTGCAGATAGGCTAGCAGGTCCTGTTTGCAAGCAGAATCTGGGCACTGTGGACAGAAAGAAAATTGGTATGATACAACAGAATGACATTTAATAGGGATAAATGCCAAGTGCTGCACCTAGGGAGAGGAAACCAAATGCAGAGTTACAGAATGGGGGACACTTGGCTCAACAATACTACAAGTGAGAAGGATCTTGGAATTGTTGTAGATCACAAACTGAGTATGAGCCAGCAATGTGATGTGACCACGAAGAAGGAAAATGCTATTTTGGGCTGCATTAATAGAAGTATAGCTTCCAAATCGTGGGAAGTGATAATTCCTCTTTACTCAGCACTGGTTAGGCCTCATCTTGAGTACTGTGTCTGCGTCCAGTTCTGGGCACCACACTTTGTAAGAAGGATGTAGACAAACTGGAGAGGGTTCAGAGGAGGGCAACAAATATGATAAATGGACTGGAAACTAGGTCCTATGAGGAGAGATGGAAAGAACTGGGCATGTTTAGCCTTCAGAAGGAGACTGAGGGGAGATATGATAGCACTCTTCCAGTACTTGAAGGGTTGTCACAAAGAGGAGGGCCAGGATCTCTTCTCGATCATACCAGTTTGCAGGACCATGGAATAATGGGCTCAAGTTACAGGAACCTAGATTCCATCTAAACATCAGGAAAAATTTCCTGACTGTTAGAGCAATAAGACAAGAGAACCAACTACCTAGGGAGGTGGTGGGCTCTCCCACTCTGGAGGCATTCAAGGTGCAGCTGGACAGCCATCTGTCAGGGATGCTTTGACTTGGATTCCTGCATTGAGCAGGGGGTTGGACTCGATGGCCTGGTAGGCCCCTTCCAACTCTACCATTCTATTATTCTATTTAGTTCTGAGAAACTAGTGTTCAGTGTGTTACAGACTCCCACTGAAACTATACACAAGCTAGAGTAAATATTTTAGTTGTGAATGAATCCTCATATTTATTTAAGGCAGATTTCTAACACATTGTGACGAAAATCCATTATTAAAGTATTTAAAGTCAAAAGTGTCTTGTTGTGCTAACAGCACTTTGTAAGTATCAGGGCAAGTATTCAGACCCTTTAAGTGTGGGTTTACTGACAGGGTTAACAACAGACAGTGTTTATTTGAAAAACAATGAAACAAATTTGCAGTAAACTGAAGTGTGGGATGAATGTGATTAGAACAAGTAATCTATTTCCACCCAGCTAGTTCCCTCTTCCAACTGTTAAATTCCCACCACCTCAACTGTCATTCTGAGTCCCCCCACCATCGCCAATTACTTTAACATCCCATACTCCCAAGAAATCTCCACTCCAGGCACAAACCTCAAACATGGTTCATTATAATGGTTTGTTGTGATGGGAATGAAATGCAGCAAGCCTTAGGCTCAAACGCTCCTCTGGTGTGGCTGTGAAGAGATCAGAAGCTTTTGCTTCCATTTTTAATTGACCACAGTTTGTTGTTTCATCCTAACCCACCAAACTGTTGTTAAACTTAACTATGGTTTGTCTGAAACAAATCAGCTACAAGCCATGACTCATAAAGCTTGCTTATTTCAAACAAACCATAGTTAAGATTAACCATAGTTTGTTGGGTTCTGATGAAGAACAGAAGCAAAAGCTTTTGTCGTCCTCCTCATGGTTTCACCAAAGGAGGGGAGGAGAGGGGGACGTGCACAAGCCTGAGGTTTGCTGCAGCTTGTTTCCAATGTGATAAACCATTGTTTATTGTGATGTCCAAGGTCTTGCAAAAGGTTTGAAAAAATTCCTGTCAAAATAAGTACCAATTTATCAATAGTATTAGTATATAGGCATATCATATGATGTGCTGGCTGAGATACTTCTCTTTTTAAAAAGGGAGGGTTATATTTTTATGTCGCTTAAGGTGGCAGTTGTACATGGTTCCTCCCATTTTATCCTCAGAACAACCCTGTTAAGTAGGTTAAGTTGGTCCAAGGTCAGTCAGGGAACTTCATGGCTGAGTGGGAATCTGAACTCATGTTACCCCAGCTACCCTGCTCAACCAACCAACCACACTGGCTTATTCTTCACACACATTATGAATATCACCTATGGAGCCTACTGCCACCAGATATGGCTATAATAAAAATGAAGAAGTGGTTTTGAATTAATTTCAAACAATTAGTCAAAATATTGACTGGGTTTGCACGACACAACCCACCGTGGCTTATAAGTCACGGTAGGTTAACGTGTCATCCCAAACCCACTGTGGTTTTGTCAGGGTGGCTTAAGTTTGGGTTGTAAGCCACCCTGACAGGCCATGGCTTGTTCTAGGGGTTGTTCTACCCATGATGGGTTGGCGTGTCATCTGAACCCGGAGGAGTCAACCTATCATGGGTAGAGGGGATTGGCTCGTGATTACACTTGCCGCTCTTGCTACGGGGCTCCTGGGCGAATGCCAGTGCCAGCTGCCCACAGAGTGCCCAAGCAGCACTTGGGGGCAGCTGACATGGGTTTCCCCCCTGCGAGCCCTTTTGGGCTCACCACAGCTTTCCCCCCCCCCTTGAGATTGTGAAATGTGGCTGTCAAGCCATCTTTCACGATCCCCGTTTTGGCAGCTACGAGCAGTCCCTCCAAGGTGCCCCAGCAGTACCTTGGAGGGGCTGCTCGTAGTTGCCCATCCTTTAAATTTTTGGGGGGGCACATGAAGTTGTCTGCCCAAAAATTAATTTTTTAAAAAGCATTTTTTGGCACAGAAATTGGGAGCCCCATGGCAAGAGCAGCAAAGTACCCTTGCACACTTGCCACAGGGCTCCCAGGCGACTGTCAGTGCCAGCCGCCCAAGCAGCACTTGGGGGCAGCTGGCACGGGATTCCCCCCATCCCCACCGTGAGCCCTTTTGGGTTCGCTGCGGCTTTCCCCCCTTTTAACCCCCCCCCCCCAAGATTGTGAAAGCTGGCTGTCCAGCTGGCTTCTGCGATCCCTGTGCAGGCAGCCACAAGAAGCCCCCTCAAAGTGCCCCAGCAGCACCTTGGAGGGGCTACTCGTGATTGCCCAACATTTTTTATTTTAAAAAAGAAATCGCAGTGGCGCAAATGCGCTTGTTTGCTTAAGTGCAACTGCAGGGATTTTAAGCCTTGGCTGGGGCAATGTCCAGGGGGCTGCCTGCTGTCAAGGGGCAGCAGGTACCTGTTAGGTTTTGGTATGGTGTGCAGAACCAGAATGTCTCCTGTCATGGAGTGCAAAAAGTCGCCTGACAGTCCCAAGGTGTCTATGAGTCAGAGTCATGGGACAGTTTGAGAACAACATGTTATGTACAACAGGTTATATAAGTGTTGCACAATTGGTGAGTAATTGTTGCTAGTGTTGCGCAACTATCCTATTTATAGGCACAGGGTTTTACTATAAAGGTACAGACTCACTTGGGACTAGACCTTCATTCACACTTGTAGTTGGGACTTGGGCTTGAGACCTGACTTGGATCTGACCTGATCTTCTTCACTGGACAACTTTGCCTCTGCAATGATGTAGTGAGACAGAGTCATCTCTTCTGCGTAAGAGATGCCTGCATTGCTTGCCTTAATCCCATGGATATGGGTCCTACAAATAAACTCCTTGATCTTTAGAACTGCTGCTCTCCCCTCTTTCCGTTTGTGGTACTGAGAGTCGACTGGTGGACTAGCTTCGATCCTCAGTCGATCTTACAGTACCCACCCTGGACATTGCCCCAGCTGAGGCTCAAAATCCATCCCTGTCCACCTGGTTTCTCAACAGCTTGCAGAAGCCAAGCTGTCAAGAGAAAACCAAGCCGCGAGGGATCTTTGCCTGAGAAGGGGGTGTTTTTCAGAATTTATACCCTGTTCTCAGCAAGATCCTTATCTTTTTTGGTTTCTCCCCTTTAGTTTCCATAGGGGAGCAAATTTTGGACTTTGTCACTTTTTAAAAGTGAAACGGAGTTTGACAGGTAGCTATCAAAAATCGGGGTCCCTTTAAAAAGGGGGTTTTCAGTAGGAATTGGGTGGATTTGGACTGGGACATACCTCTGAGTATGTCCCGGTCCAAACTCCCGCATTCCACTCAAAACCCTTTTAAAGGGACCCTGCGCTTTGACAGCTATGTGCAAAACTGGTTTCCCTTTAAGAAAGGGGGGGGAGGGGAGAAGCACTTTAGCCTTACCTGAGCCTGTAGAGGCTTGGGACAAAGTCCAAAATTTGCTCCCCCATGGAGACTAAAGAGGGAAGACCAAAAATTATAAGGATCTTGCTGAGAACGCGGTATAAATCCCCCCAAACCACATTTTCACACCAAAGGAGTTGCAGAGTTCCTTACTTAAATAATCTGGCTACAATATATATTAAGGGCTCACTTTTGAGAGAACAACGCACACATCCTTCTCTTAGTCCTGCTGCCATCAGAGGCATTTGGTGGGTGTGCGAGAGAGTGGCTTTCTCAGTGGCTGATCCCAGGCTCTGGATCTCCCTGCAGAGAGAAGCTAGATTGGCCCCCTCTTTACTTTCCTTCTGCCAGCAGGCAAATATGTTTTTATTCAAGCAGTCCTTTGGCATGTAAGCTGGTCTGTTGGGTGCTATCTATTTCTTTTATTGTTGTGTTTTAATGGATCTGTTTATGTGATTTAATTAATTCATTTTTAATCTGTATTTTATTGTTAGCCGCCTTGAGCATCATTCTTGGCAGAAAGGTGGGATGTAAATTAAATAAATGAAAATAGAGCTTCACAAACATTAAGTGCTGCATTAGGCTAGGCATCTAGATACATAAATAAAACAAAAACAAACAAGTGGAGGAGAAGGAATTGAGAATTTTATCAGGCAGATACCATAAAACAAGCTACTAGCTCCAGGATCCTTGTATTTCAGAACCTAAAACACAAGATTAAAGTTTAACTGAAGGCTTATGAAAAATCACTTATGACTTACATGATCAGCAATTGTCCGTCCTAGCTTATCCATTCTTGACCCAGCTTCTGCTATTTTCTTCGCAGCACTAATCACATCGGATGTATTTTTTAGTGGTCCTTTACCTCTGCAAAAAAAGAAGATCGCATTTGTCTACTAGAACCAAGCCAACAAACCAAATGTAGATTTGCTTTACAATTATCTCCTGCTGTACTTAGTCACTACAACTAGGTTGGAATTAAGGTGGATACCCAGACACCCTGTTAAAGACATGAGATTAGAAAAGAAGGGGGGGGAAGACCTACTGTAACGTTCTTACACAATTTCCTTTCAATCTATTTGACATAGTTAAACTTGTGAATAGTGTACTTAATATATTCCTGTATCATTCTACATATTGGCTGGAATCCAAAGAATTGTGCTAATTCTGCATGTCCAAGAGGGTGTGTGTTTCTTGAATAGCAACAATCCCCCCAGCCCCAGAAAAAGAATTTGGCAACTCTGTGTGGGCGTGTACATGCATGCTGATCAAAGCAAGAATTAAGAAATTATATTGGGCATGCCCAAGCCTTTGGCACTTCTATAGTACCTTTTTGGATCCCAGCCACTAAGATGTAATAAAAAATAAACCAAATGACAGATAGTTTCAATGGTCAGGTAATTATGTTTTCATAGGACTGATTAAATTATTGCAAATGCAAAATAAACCCCTCTACTTAAATATTAAGTGCCTCCTCTTTGTTGTACTCAATCTTAAAAAGAGATCTCATTTTGTCCATAGACCAAAACTATTTCAGGCCTTCTGCACAATTTCTAAGGAATTCCCTGGAAGCAGCATGCAAATTGCACTACATGCAAGTTGCACTGAATCAATTTAGGAAGTTGCATTTATCCTTTAAAAAAAATGGTGTATTGACTAATTTAAAATTTAGGTTTATATTCAATAATACATGTGCTGGGGAGTTTATTTGTACAATTTATATGCCACCTTATAATGTAAGATTTGGGGGCAATTAAAAAACAAGGTTAAAATCAAAGAATAAAAATACCATAAATACAGCCAATGCAACATTATAAAATTAAAAAGACTACTATTTTTTTTTTAAATAGAGCAGACACAAAAGACCTTATAGCACTAAAACCAGAACAGAGGGCAGAGAAAGAGAGATAAAAATGGTCAGTTAACATAGAATAAAACCACACTGTAATTTTAAATGGCTTAAGAAAATTTAAAAGCTATTTGCCTGGCGCCAAAATGACATTCAAGTAGGTGCCAAGTGGGCCTCTCTAGGGAGGGCATTCCATAACTGAGGGGGCCACTACTGAAAAGGCCCCTTTTTCTAGTAGTCACTTGTATTTGACTTGGCCCCAAGGTTTTTAAAAGTCAAACCTAGCACTTTGATTTGGGACCGGAAATGAACTGGTAACCAATGAAGATCACAAAATAGTAGCATGATAGGTTCATAAAGCCCAGTCTCAGTACTCTTGCAGCTATCCTCTCGATAACTTGACAGTTTCCAGATAGTTTTCAAAGCCAGCCCCGCACAAAATGCATTGCAAAAATTTAAATGGAAGATTATCAGGTCATGGATTACTAAAGCCAGTCCATGTCCAAATAGGGTTGTAAACTGGCACACCAGTCTAATCTGGTAAAAGGTGCTCTGAGCCACAGAGACCATGTGTGCCTCTAGTTCAGGGCTATCCAACCTTGCCATTAGCCATGCTGGCTGGGTATACTGGGAGTTGTAGGCCAGCAACATCTGGGGACCCAAGGTTGGAGAGCCCTGCTCTAGTTGATGAAGATGGATCCAAGATATATTTTTGAGTAGCCCAAAAATACAAACCTGGTCCTTTAGGGGGAGTGCAACTGCCTCCAGAACAGGTTGAGCTCTAGTCACCTGGGCAGACGAATCACCCACTATTAGTACCTCCATCTTGTCTGGACTGAGCTACAATTTATTGGCCCTCATCCAGTCTATTACCATGGCTAGGCCATGATTTAGCTCCACCACTACCACATCTGTGTTAGATGATAAAGAGAAGTAGAGTTTGGTGTCATCCACATATCAATGACATCACACTCTAAATCAGGGCTCTCCAACCTTGGGTACCCAGATGTTGCTGGACTACAGCTCCCAGAATCCCTTGCTATTAGCCATGCTGGCTGGGTATGCTGGGAGCTGTAGGCCAGCAACATCTGGGGACTCAAGGTTGGAGAGCCCTGCTCTAAATCCTTGGATGATCTCACTCAGCAGTTACATGTACATGTTAAATAGTATAGGGGCGAAGATAGAACCCTGCAGGACCCCAAAGCATAAATGCCAGAGTTGAGCAGAAATCCTCAATAACTATCTTCTGCAAACAGCTGTCCAGATATGGATGCAACTGCCATGGAGCTGTTCCATCCATTCCCAGCCCAGATAGCCTCTCTAGAAGGATGCCATGCATGATGGTATCAAAAGCCACTGAGATTCAAAAGAATCAATAGAGTTACACTTTCCCCATCTCTTTCCTGGCACAAGTCATCTCACAGGGCTACTAAAGCAGTTTCAGTCCTAAGCTCAGATTGAAACAGACAGTTACTGACAAGACAGACTGACTGAGAGGTTAAGAACAATACTGTTCAGGGTAGTATAGTATACCAATAGCATTAAAAAAAGAGTGTCATCTAACAAAGCCTTTTTGAACAAGGGGTATATAAAGTTGCCCCTAAAGTGTTTACTTAAAAGGTACAGCCATGAAGAATCCTTACCTGGTAAAGTCTGTCATTTCCATCATAATCATGCACATTTGTTTTGCTAGAACAATAATATCATTGCCACTGTCATCCCATTTGGACACTTCAGCATCCAATTTACTCTTTTCTTCCTGGAAGCTGGCAACTTGTTCAGCAATTTTGGCTTTTTGCTCTTGAGGGAGTTGAGCCATGATAGCCTGGAACAAAGAAGTATTCCATATATAATTCTTTTCATTCATTGGCACAGAGGCATTTCAGGTTATTTTCACTAGCTAAACTAATTCATAGAGGCAGGATTAAATCACGTATACCCAAAAGGCTAACAGGAACATTTCTTCCCATCTCGATCCAAAGTTTGTGACTATATGCATTATCTACTGACATTACAAATAAAGACTATTTGGAAAGAAAGTCACTGGTGAACAGCTGACTTCTGAAGCACTGCTGAGAGAAAATTGCTAGCATTCTTAGAAAGTTCACTCTCTTTTCCTCTTCTTTACAATAGTTTTCACAGGAAACTATGGATGGGCATTTCAAATCACTATAGAGTTCACTGAAAAGTAAAAGTGTGACCCTTCAGGTAGATATCCAAAGTAGACATTTTAAACCTATGTTTATTGCTGTAAGCCATTTCTCAAATATTAATCAAGGATAGAAAGAATCTGAAGCGAAGAACTGAAGCAAGAATACTATGTAATTATCAGATCATGATGTTCTGTTTCAACCCCTTTACACAGCTGCAGTTGAATTTTGGAAGTTTAAACACATGCTGCCTAGACACAAAGTTTAAGGTCTATTTCACTAAGTGAAAGCAAATTACAACAGAGAAGGACTACTGCAGGGCTTTATGAAATCAGGCTGTCTGGGGCATTTGCTTTCAAGGGCATGCCTATCCCTAAGGAAATCTGCATGCAAGCAAGTGGCCCACCTGCAGTTTCAAGTGGCATGCCTTCTTAAGGAGCAGAGCCACTTAAATTAAGCACCTGCCTTGTGTTATAAATCTTGTCCTTTAATTATTCTTGTAATTGTATTGTTGAAGCATTATGTTTAGATTTGGCCCCCATCTTTTAAAGAAATCCAAAGAGAAACTGGAAAGGCCTCAGAAGAAACTGGTTTGGATGTATGCCATTTTAGGAAAGGTTAAAGGAATGTGAAAACTTAAGAGAAAAGGTTCCCCACTATGAAAAGGGAAATATAGAAAACTGCTGTCATAAAGAAGATAGCTACTTACATGTGCATATAAGGGAAGTTCAAAATATAATGGTCTCAAGTGGCAGCTCTTTATATTCAGACTAGATGTTTACCTCTTTTAAAAGAAAGCTTCCTAATGATTAACACGTCTTGATAAGAGCTGTATTCTCCTTTTCCTGGCTATCCCAGGGAAGGTTTAAGCCAAGGGATTGCTAATGCAGAAATCAGATTAGATCACCCTTCCCCAACCTGGTGCCTTCCAGATGTTTTTGACTACAACTCCCTTCAGCCCCAGACAGCATGACCAATGGCCAGGAATCCTTGGACTTGTAGTCCAATACATCTGGAGGACACCAGGTTGGGGAAAGCTGGATTAGATGATCCTCTAGATCCAATTCTCATACACAATGGGTTGCATCAACAGAAGAACACAACTTTTGTTTATCATGTTGGTAATAATTCCGTAAACAGGTTTCAAGTTAGGGATTTGAATTCACTGGCTTAAAGAGTAGGGCCAGACATCCATATCTTCATGGGTCAGATTACCTTAAACCTGGAGATTAACTGGTGTGGCAGGATAAAGGGTATGTGCCACAGGGGAGCAGTAGCAAAAAGGGGGTAGTAGGAAAGAGTGTGAGAGTGTGTTGGGGCTGGGCAGGTGAACTGGCACAGGGCTCTTGGTCTTCACAACTCAGTCAGTCATTCATGTAGGAAGACAAACATAAAACTATGTTCTATGTGTAAACATCTACATTAGAGATTATCAAAACCAACAAATATACTTCTAGTCCTTAAAAGTTTTTACTGAAAAGTAAAAGGAGAAAGGAATGCTAGTCTCCTTGTTTTAGTATGGTCTAGTATTCTGTTCACCTCCCACAGAATATATCAAGGAGTAACCAAAACTGTTTCCCTTACTCTTGCACTTTGGCCAGCAATAAGTTGATCGTCTTCAGTCTGAACACTTGTCCTGCTTCTGACATCAAAGTCTTCTGTCTCAAAGTCTGAATCATCCAATTCTTCAGGAGTCTATGAAAGCAATTTAAGCACAAATCAAACCCAAGAACAATCCAAGGGAACAAACATCTCTAGAGTTATTTACTTTGAAATTAAAAGCTTTCATATTAAACAGATATGCAGTTAGAAATGGCATACCACACATGCTTAATGTACTTTTTATGTTTATGGCACCTTGTAGATAGTTTGATGGAAACATTGAATATAAACATTTAAAATAAATAAATATACAACTCTAGTTTTAAAAAAAGGTGTGGAATGTTGGTTTGGGATATTATTGAATTAAGCTGCAGAACCTTGCATTGTGCCCACCTGTTTCATTAAACTGATCCCTCAAGTGGAATTCTCTTAGGCCTCCTCAAGGGCTAAAATTAGAGCAATCAGCTCTTTTGCTAAAGACAACTAGAATAAGATCACAGCATCCATGAGAAATCTCACATTTAGAATATTATAAACTTTTAGAGGATAAGCTCAAGAGTTTAAGTAATTTGATATTTTATCCTGCCTCCTGCATATTTGTCTTTACAGTAATATCATCTGCCCTGAGCCTTAAGGATGGAGTGGTAAACATTTGACTAAGAAAAATGCAGTGATGTCTTTGCTTGTTATTATAGCTGTATCTCCACTTCATTTAGTGTGATTTCTGAAGGCAGTCTCTGAAAGAACTCAGAGTGTTATTAGATTTGATTATAGCAACAGTCAACCCAATTAATATGACATAGAACTTTCCATAGGTTCAGAAAAATGCAATTTCATTTATATAAATTCCTTTTTTCCAGTTACAATCAAGATGTTTGCAATAGAAGTGTTTGACTGGATAATGATTTTGGTAACAAGTTACACTACCTGCATCTCAGACGCTACTTGAAACCCCATCTCCCTGACAAATGAGGAAAGTCAGCAAAATTTTCCTTCCTACTCAAAGAAAGAATAATTCAGTGCTCTATTTTGCATTAAGTTAGAAACAGTACTTTGGAAACCAATAGCTGGTAAGCTTCTGTAAGTATAGCAGTTTCTCCCATTTATGGAACAGCCTCATGTAAAAGCCAGCTGGTATTCTCATGTCATAGTGCCCTATGCAGGTGGCATGGCTTCCCTACACAAGAGTAGCATTATGAGCTGCTGTACGTAAAGTTGTGTTGTGTCAAGAAGCAATTTGCTGTATCTTGTCAATACTTGTGTGTATAATCAGCAGACATGTGCACTTATCACATGATGGCATACAAGCTGTTTTCCTACACAGAAATAATACTCATGTAGAAATCATGTGCGAATTAGCC
Source organism: Shinisaurus crocodilurus (assembly GCA_021292165.1). Taxonomy (NCBI): domain Eukaryota; kingdom Metazoa; phylum Chordata; class Lepidosauria; order Squamata; family Shinisauridae; genus Shinisaurus; species Shinisaurus crocodilurus. Next base: position 163,749,517 of record CM037879.1, read on the forward strand.
CTTGTGGATTAATGGTGGTAGTTTCTATGATCTGACTGGAGATCAAAGAAGTTGCAATGGATGAAATCCATTAATTCCCAGCTCACAAATTACCTTGCTCCTATGAATGAAGAGACAGAAACAACTTGTACATCTGCAAAATTCTGCCAGTGTAACATGACAACTAGCTGTGTGTGTGTCTGTCTGCATTAGTTACGGCCTTGGAAAAAACTTAAACACACATTTCATCCGGAAGAATAGCTCAATGTATTCAGAATCACAGCTATTTTACACTCTGATTAGCCCACATCTTTACAGCTGCAAGATAATCATAGTGGCAACATATACAAAGTTGTGTGAATTTGAATGACACACTACAGTAATACCTTGGATTGCAAGCATAGTTTGTTCCGGAACCGTGCTTGTACTCCAAAACACTCTCATATCAAAGCGAGTCTCTGGCAGGTGTGAGCGGGGCCGATTTCGGCCTGCTCGAGGTGAGCGGTTACATCCCTGCACTACTTGTATTGCAAGACGTCACTTGTTTATCAAGCCAAAATTTATTTCAAAAATTTGCTTGTCTTGCAAAACGCTCTCAGACCAAGTTACTTGCAATCCAAGGTATTACTGTAATTGCACTTTGAACTATCACATATGCTCTCTTCATTATTCAAGATAATGACCGCCTCCTAAAGTGTAGGAAACAGCAGTAGTTGTTGCTCCTACTGCAGGGTGGGGTGGGGGAATGTGCCATTTTCGCTAGATCAGAGGTTGGTGAACTTCTGGACCGTGGTACAAATGCAGACTACCAGCCTCCAAATCCCAACTGTGGTCACATCCCTCACTGGTTCCATGCTCTCGAGTTCCCTGCCTGGAACACTGCACTATCTTTCACCACTGCTCACTGCAATCACTCCTCCGGCAAGTGTTTTGTTCTGTGCAAACATGTAGCAGCTGCCTCCCCAAAAGCACCTGTTGAGTTCCCCTGCTGTGAGGAGCATCTCAAAAGTTGCTCCGCCCAATACATCCACAGAGCTGCGGGCAGCTGATGCTGCTTCACATGTCTCTGTGAAGAGAGACAATCTGCCTAGTGGTATAACTTTGCTGACTCCCAGCAGCAGAGAAGCAGGAGGTGCTGCCTCCTCCTCCTTTCTATGGGAGGTGGGGTGGATGTGTTGGGGACTGGATGTGGTTGGGGGAGAGGAAGAAACTTTCAGCAGATGGATGCATAAAAGGGAACACCTGCTGGAGTGGGAAGGAGGCAGACGCAAAGGGGGGAATGGTGTGGTTTCATTCAGTTCAAATAATATCCAGTGCTGCTGCTAAGAACAGTTATTCCCAGCTACTCCAAGGTATCGATTCAATCACTTTGGCTCCCCTCGGCTGTCCCTGCCTCCAACCTCTCAGCCACTGGGCTGCACTGCCTCCCTCTCTCTCACTAGCAAACCTTAATTTCTTTCCCTTGTCACCGCCTTGAGCAAACATTTTTAGTCAAGAAAATATTTTTTTCATTCAACAAGCAAAACGTGAGCACTCGCAAGTGCGGGGGCGGGAGAGCAGAGGGAGGGGTGTGTAAAAAAGCTGGAGGGAAAAGGCTTTTTCATCCCATCATGTTGTGGGGATGGCAGTGGGGGAGTGCCTAATCAAGTGATTCCAAATGACAAATGCCGTGAAAAAAGAAACAGGAAGGAAGGTGACTGGAGGCTCATTTCTAAATAACACTAGAATTGCCTACTGCTTGCTCTCAATGCAGCTGCAGGATAGGTATGGCTGGCAACACTGCCCCACTTTTGGCTGTGACCATGCCTACTGCTGGAATGTTGGTCCCCAACAGGTTTTGACTGAGGTAACACAAACAGTGACATTTCCCCACTTCTGCTTAGGGATGGGTGGATCTGTGAATCTCTATTTCATCTAGGTTCTTGGTTTTCCATTGCCAAGCTCATTCCAGCCTGGTTCCATACGAGTTTTCCCCCCCATACAGAAATCCATACATTTTGGTGCACATTTTAAAAATAGAAGCATTTTTGTCATATGTCTCACTGACTAAAGTGTGTTTGTGCACATTTTAGACATTTATGCAGTGGATTTTGCACATGTGCGTGCGCATGTTTGTCAAATGCATTCTTTCTGTTGTGGAATGTACGGTTGTCTGACTACAAATGGTGTTTGGTTCTGCAAGGTGTGAACTGGGCAAATCTGCAAAAGAAAAAACCAAAAAGCCTTGACAGAGCTAATTTCTGACCCAACCCTACCTCTGCTCTAGATTCTGACCTCCTCACTATCCCCATCCAGACAAGTCAACTTGCTTCACCGCTACTATGCTTGGGGGCCATGGCCTGCTGTCCTCACTGCAGGGTCTTTGGTCAAGGTGGTGGGGAGGGGAGCAGGTGACATGATACTGACCTCTTTCCCCAGCCAATCCCCTCCCTCACTAACTATGGCTATCATTTGTGTGCTAGCCTTGGCTGCTGCGAGTGTTGGTAGCACATGCATTATCTACAGATGCATTTAGGGCAGGGATGGGGAATCTCCAGCCCATGAGCCTTAATCTGGCCTGCAGAGGTCCCCAACCTGGCCTGTGAAGCTTTCCTGGTTGGGCACCCCTGCTCCTTTCCTACTGCTATGCTCACATGCCTGGTTTTGGAACTTTGATCTACATTTTTTCTCCTTAGTTGCACAAATAGCTGATTTTATCTCTCTCCCTGCCTGCACTCCCTTTCACATTTTTATTGCTAGCTTGAACACAATCTGAGGTTCCTCAACATGTTCTGGCTCATTCCTATCTTGTGCATTTCTGGGTAACATAGGAGCAGGCTGGATCAGAGGTTGGTGGATCACATGGGAAAAAGACATTACATTCCAGTGACCTTGAGCATTTCTGGAGCAATCTGTCCTCTGAGCAGCTGATCAGTGCCGATCCTTGAACAGTGCACTTGGTCACGGCTTGCAATTACTGAGCTTTCTCAGCCCAATCAGCAGCAACTAAACCTTAAGAAAGGTACTTTAAGAAAAAGGTTTTTTTATTAGGAAAATGGGGGGGGGGGAGGAGGAGGGATGCTTCAACAGCAGCTCAGTCACTGCTAAAGATCATTAAAGGTTTTTTGAAAGAAATGTTTGGAAAGATCGTTAAAGGTTTTTGAAAGAAATGTTTGGAAAGGCATTTGTAAGGTGGGGGAAGGTGAGTTATAATGAAAAGGGGGGGGGGTCACAGCCACTCAGTCACATTTAAAGATCATCACAGTTCTTTAAAAGAAATGTTTGAAAACCATTGTAAGGGGGGTGGAGTTTCCTCAGTTTGCATTTCAACAATATTGAGCTTTCCACAGCTTGGATTTTTAAGAGTACTGAGCTGTGCTGTTGGAAACTGTCACTTGTGCCTAGCAATAGGGCTTACTTCTGAGTAGGAATGCATAGTACGGAGCTGTACTGCTGGAAACTAGTACTTGGGGCATTTGCCCCCCCACCCCCAGCTTTCTCAAATTTGAATTTGGCCTTTGGGCAGAAAAAAGTTTCCCACATCAGTTTTAGGGTAAGGGAGTAGGAGAGAATTGAAGAATATTTTCTCATAGTCTTGGCTCACCTGAGTAAACTGCTTTCAATAGAGTGCAGGGCTTAAAAAGAGAACACTTATAGCAAAGGAGCAAATAAGTATGAAACAAGCATTGGCAGAAGAATCTACTGTAATTGTTACTTTGTTTTCAATGTCTTGTTTTTGTTTCTTTTATCTGGTTTTGTCTTTTTATTGTTCACCGCTCTGGGATCTACTTAAATATGGAGCGGTATACAAATACTGATGATGATGATGATGATGATGATGATGATAATAACTCTCAGAAAAAGTGTATTATTTATCTAAATGACAGCTGTATTGACTGGAAGCATTGGGGGGGGGGGGGCTGAAAAAAGTTACATGAAGTAATCCTCATAATCCCAGCCGAGAATACATAACAATCTCTGTTCTAGAAAGTGATACTGATGTGATGTCCCAATAATCTTATAGCTCCCTTTCATCAAGTTCCATATTTCAATGTTCAGTACATTAAGGAAGCATTGAAATATTTGCCATCAGTTGTCCTGTAGTCAGTCTTACTAAAGGTTTCTCAGCCTAGTTTTTATATGCTTATTATGTACTGGCTTAATTCAAAGTGCACAAGCAAATGCATAATGTTCTCATGCTTCACATTCAAATCTAATCACTGAAAGATATTAGTCATAACTTCAGATATTTGTTATGCTTTGTTCTTATACTTGCTTCAAGCTTCAAAAGCTTTCTACTATTCCTCCAATTTGTATTTTAGATTAAAAGCAGAGCTTTCAATAATTAGATCTTTTAACATAGGGCACTTGCACCTAATAGACTACTCATTCATTAAAGTCTGAGTTTATGCTGCTTAACCTCCACCAAATGCAAATACGGTAGATTGTAAGCCTGCGGGTAGGGACTATCTTGTTAATTGCTGTAAACCGCCCAGAGAGCTTCAGCTATTGGGCGGTATAAAAATGAAATGAAATGAAATGAAATAAATAAATAAATAAAACAAGTTGTTTGTCTTTTGAAGTTGATTCCTGCACATTACAGGGCCTTCTTTACTCAGATTTATTTCCCAGTTTAAGTAGGGTTGGCATCTTTTGCTTTCCAACACAAAATACTATTAAAATTGCTTTGTCATCTTTGTCAGAGTAAGAGTTGTCAACTCTATTCTGTTTTATCAATCTTAAAGCTATTTATCTCACTCTTAAGTAATCAAAGCAGATTTTGCAAGTTAAAGGTATTGAGGCACAGACAAAATTATATAACCACATGAAGACCTTCAGTTCAAGGGCCAAATTCCTATCTGGGACAAAACTCAGGGATGTGTTTTATGTGTGTGTTCCATCTGTGGGCAGGGCCAACTGCCGAGTGAGCAAGACCAAAATGTGATTCTTAACAATTTTATGCCTACTCAGAAGCAAGCAGGTCTGGATCACTCAGCAGCTTCTTACCCAGGTTGCTCCCATTCTTCCTGGCAGGGAAAAGCTTTTATCTCTGACCAGTAGCTGTTTAGAGATAAGAACTTCTCCTTGCTGTACAGTGACAAAGGCTCCCTTTCTCACTACACAGCAGGGGAAAGGTCTCATCTTTGATCAGCTGCTGATTGAAAAGAAGAACTCTCCATCCTGGGAGAGGGAGCAGAGTCTGGGGATGAAGCTGGCAGGCCAGATGGGGAACCCTTGCAGGCTGGAGGTTCCCTATGCCTGCTCTATATACATACCAAATGCATGTCTGAAGGTTGGTACCTGGGAAGAGACCTTACCCTGAGATCAAGGGGTGAGAAGGTAAATATAGGAGAAAGGTGGTCCTGAGATATGCTGTGCCAAAATCTTTATGGATTTATAGATCAAACAACAGCTTAAACCAGGGCCAGACTACTAAACAAGTAGGGAAAGCATCTCAACAAGTCTTAGGTTCCTATCACCCTTGTTCCTTTAGGTGTGTGTGTGTGTGTGTGTGTGTGTGTGCGCGCGCGTGCGTAGAAGAGACAGCATGTAGATTGAAGAAACACGTGATGTCTGCTCCTGCCCAACAACAGGGCCAACCACCAACTGTCATGTGAGAAATGAGAAGTATCCTGATAAGTTTTTATGTTTTGATTGACTGGGCTCGCATGATCAGGGAAGGAAATGAAGCCATGGTGGCATATTTTCCCCACCCTACGTATGCCTGTCATACGCAGCCTCATTTCCATAATTACCTGCACTGGCTGAAGGTTGCCCTGTTGTCCGAACCTAGTGAGGGTGGGTGGTGGGGATGGCTTCCAAATTACCCAGAACCTTAGAGCAAGCCACGGGTTGTGGGGTGGTTTGGAAGCCACCCCCCTTGCCGGGTTTGGACAACACGGCAACCATGCCTGGTGATTATGGAATTATGGAAATGAGGCAGCATGCAACTGGCACACATGGGATGCACACATGGGATGGGGAAAAGAAGTGATCATGCAGACCTGGCCATTGTATTATTGTGATTATTGTATTTTGATGTCACTTGAAAGTTGCCTTGGGAGGATCCTTAAAAAGCAGGATATAAATGATTAATAAAATATAAAGAACAGGTGACCATATTCTATACCACCCACTGCTTCTGAACACACATCAATGGTAGCTACACATAAAACACACTGTGGTAGTCATTTACAAAAGCAAGGATGAACTAAAACCTTGTAGGCTCCTTCCAACTCTATGATCTATGAAATCTATGAATCCTTCAGCCAACAGATGGAACTGTTTTAAACTTTGACTTGTTTCATTTTTTGTCTCCAATATGCCTTTAGCAATTGCAATAAGGGAATGGGATTTGAAGTCATTTAATATTGTGGTTAAAAGTGGGGGGAAAGGCACAAAGTTGTCAAATAGCATGTAAAGGAATGCATACCAACATGCAGGTAATGGGATGAATACAGAGTCTAATTATTCAATATATGAAGATGGAATATTCAGTTGTAGAAAAATATGAACTGGATTTACTGCAGTAGTTATTACAACAAGTCATGTTTTTGCTACGTGTGTGTTTGTAGCTGTGTAGTGTTATCGTAATCTGCCTTGACTTAATAAAAATGTATTTTAAAAGAACAGAGAATGCTATTTCAAGAAAATACAGGCTCACTCACTCTGATCATTAATACTGCTTTTCTGATGTCACGAATTCCATCGTATACCAATCGCGATGCATCAATAAATTCGTTTTCATCCATTGGCTGAGCAGGGTCAGAACTCAATGCTTCTACAGCTGCTTCTACTTGTTCAGTAAAACGTGGCATAACTGAAGAACACATGGGGGTGGGGGGTGGAGAAACAACTTTCTGACAACCAGAATACAATAGAAAAGGATTCTGCAGTGACACTATACTGAAAAGCAGGTTTAATTCATAAACATTATTGATATAGTATTCCCTCTAAGTGCTCCCTCATTTCAATGTTATGAACAAATTTGTTTGGTTTCCCTGAATTTAGATCCACAAAGAAGAAACAAGAGACATATGACTGACACCTATAAAGGTTGGCTGTATTAATGCTAGTTTTGTACAACACTGATTGGAATTGTACACATGAAAAAGTTTTGCAAGGAGATACTGTGGTTTATAAATGTATTATACAGTCTAAATAGGACACAAAATTAATTTTGTTGGATATAGAGCGCCCTAAATATTAGGAATTACTGTAGTAAAAACCAGGTACTGCAACAAAAATATGACCCAGAAATCGTCAATGCGACAAATGCAGGATTAGTTTCACATGCTCCCCCTTCTTCCCTCCCCATTCCTTTTTCCTTGTGTGTTGTGTCTTTTTAGATTGTAAGCCTGCAGGCAGGGACTGTCTTGTTAATTGCTGTAAACCGCCCAGAGAGCTTCAGCTATTGGGCGGTATAAAAATGAAATAAATAAATAATGTTATGGCATACAACCTCAGTGGGAAAGCTAATATACCCTTTGTGAAGATGGGACTTGCTGGAGGCTAAGCTAAGTTTCCCCTTCCCCCATCTCTGAATTTGATTTAGATGTTTTTTTACTCTGGTTCTCTTGCTCTCCCTTGGAATGTGCTGGAGTCCTTGGGTAGAGCGAGATAGTGACACCTGGGAGATAACAAGTGTCTGCAGAGCTGGGCAGCAAGGTCAGACGTTAATTGGGATGACATCATGAGAAAGTACCCGCAGCTGGGAAAGGGCGGGTGGGGGGGCTCCTTCAGAAGGCAGGAAGATGGGATTGGTGGAGGCTGGGCGGGAAAATGGACCCTGGTTTTGGATAAAGGAGTTGGGTGGGGAAGGCATGGGGTTCTTCCTTTGGGCCTGGACGCTGTGAAAGTTCCATCTGGGGCAGGTATGCCGGTTTTGCAGGATAGCTGGGGAAGCTAGGCTCGGTTTGGCTCAAGCAGTTCTGTGCAGACTTTTGGGGTTTGTTTTAGATATCCTTTTAGAGTCCCTTTTTATTCCCATTCCCCTTTCCTCACAACAACCCTCCTCACTCCCTTTTCCCCGACCTTCTTTTTAGCCCTTTAAGGGATTATTTTTATATGTATTGGACTATTGGAGACCCTACACTGCCTAATTCTTAATTCTTGTTTTTAATTCTTGTTTAAGAGCCAGTGTGGCGTAGTGGTGAGAGTGTTGGACTGGGACCCCGGAGATCCGGGTTCTAGTCCCCGCTCCGCCATGAAACTCACTGGGTGACTTTGGGCCAGTCACTGACTCTCAGCCTAACCTACCTCACAGGGATGTTGTGAGGATAAAATGGAGAGAAGGAGTATTATGTAAGCCGCCTTGGGTTCCTTGAAGGAAAAAAGGCGGGGTATAAATAAAAAAATAATAAATAAATAAAGTCTCCATCTTAAATTGGCGTGTGTTCCTTTTGTCTGTAAGGCTGGGCTGCTACACCAATTTGGTGTAAGGGACCTTGGGAGGTGGGCGGCAGTCCAGGGAAACATTGGGACTGCCTACCCTGTAGGGAGGGCGTAGCACCCGTCCTTCACACCCTTGATATAGAGGGAAGTCAGACATGGACATGGTCAAATCAGTGCTTTCCAAAATAAGATGTCAAATATATAGTTAAATAGTTTTAAACCAATGCATTTTCAATTTTTTAATTAAAGCAGCTTTTAAATGTTGATGAACACACTGATCTGCATTAAAAAATGTTAAACCCCAAATGTGCTGTGTATTGCCAAGACCATCAATGCAGAAGAGCACTCCAGGGAAGAGTGAAATGTGGACTTAGTACTGGGCAAAACTGCGAAATTGGTCTACCAGAAGGATTCTGCTTTATCTATCATTGGTACCACCAGTCATTTGATGGTGCAATCAATGCTGCACTCAGTTCAATAGCAAATCTATTAGATGTGTTCCTGTAGCTCAAGTGAAATCCAATTTAATAAATGGGGTAGAGATTCCTGGCTTTATCCAAGAGCCCTCCACCCCATAATGGCTGCACCAGATGGAAAGTCAGGGTTCCATATACAGAAGGGGCAGTAGGCAGCCCTATTCCCCATCTACTCCACTGGCAGATGCTATTCCGTCAGCGGACAGACACAATTTGACTTCACCCCAAGTCCTTTGCAGAGTAGCACTGGACATGTTAAGTATCCCAAATTAAAAGCCTGATTAAATAGTTTAACTTACCTGTGTTTGACAGCAGCTTTGTTGCTTCCAAAACCTTTTCTGTATACACCCCAGGTTCGTAATTATCCATTTCAGAAGTGACAACATGAATTACTCTTGCTGCACGACCACGAATTGCACCAGCAGTACGATCTAAGCCATCAACATCTTTTTCTTGGAGAGCAATGACACATTTGTTTACATCTTCCAGAATATGATTCTCTGGTGGAAAAAGATACCAAAAGTAACATTTTGCCCCGATTATGCGTAAATCTGCCCCAGTCTGTCTCACCCCCCTTATTTGAAATATGAATAAAACTGAAATAGAATGAAATTGGTTAAGGCTATCAAAAACCAAAGTTCCTCTTTGTTACCCAATGAGCACGAAATACAGCAGTTAAGCATTCCCATTAATAAAGAATCCCCTTTACCTCAATTTTTCAACTAAAGATGAAGGTAACCATTCACTAGTTCAAAGTCTATTTTATTTTAAATGTGGGTATGGAATAAGACACCAGTCAATGTTCTAAAACTCTTTATAGATTGACCGAGCAGCAGAGAGCTGCAGGCAAATCAGAAGTAAGTATCAGTATTGGAACAGAATGCTTATCACCTTGCTGCATGTATTAATTCAGGAACCTGAAGATCTTTTAAACTCCCAGAAAGAAGATGCTCAACTTCTTATTGGCAATATTTTGTCCATGTTCCTCAGGAAGCCCTGACAATTTCACGCTTTGGGTTACTCAATTTTCCAGATACTTCAATCTGACATTCATGGTATTAGCACTGGAGCGTTATGCCATTTTATGGAAAAGTAAGACTTATACTACAAGAACGCTTTCTCCATTTTGTCATTCACCCTTCATTCTAAATTCCCACACGTGTTCCTATTCTTGACATTACCCAAGCCATTCTGAAATACAGTAATACCTTGGATTGCAAGTAACTTGGTTTGAGAGCGTTTTGCAAGACAAGCAAATTTTTAAAATATTTATTTAATTTTTTTTTACTTGATATACAAGCGATGTCTTGCAATACAAGTACTGTAGTACGGCTTAAATTAAAAATCTCTGTACAAATTTTTTTTGGGGGATTTCGTTTTGATATAAGAGTGTTTTGGATTACAAGCACGTTTCCGGAACGAATTATGCTCTCAATCCAAGGCATGACTGTAGTCTACTGAAAATCAGAAAGTGTACAAATTGGCAGCTAGACTATCACAAGCAGCCTTTGCAAACTACCCCTGCCTTCCAAATGGTGTTTTGGAGAGCAACATTTAACTAATATTAGCTATATAATATAAAGGAGATACAGCAAAGAACAAATTAGTACTATAATACAGGAAGGAAAAACAAGACATTGCAAACGCAGAACACTTAGCAAAGTGGCTGCCTGTATAAATCTCACAGGCTGAATCTAGTCAAATGGTCTAGTCCCATGTAGCCCCAGACTACAGCCTATTGGCCTCATAGCAGGGGAGAGCCTTCGACAGGCTGGATATAGCCTGTGAACATTACACCACTGACCCAAATTTATACGGCCTCTATACAATTAGACCTGACTGGTGAACCCCAATCAATATGTGAAACTCAGTCTCTTCAGCTTCTCTCCTTGGGCTTTGTGCTTTCAGAATCCTGCATCCTAGAAAATTTTCCTCAAGTTCCTACAGGACAGAACTCTTCCCATCTCTAGGCAACACGAGAGATTTTCCTTCAGCCCCAGATTCCCATTACAGTAATACCTTGGATTGCAAGTAACTTGGTCTGAGAGCGTTTTGCAAGACAAGCAAAAAAAAAATTACTTGATAAACGAGCAAGGTCTTGCAAGACAAGTAGTCATAGGGATGTAACCGCTCGCCTCGAATGGGCCGAAATTGGCTCTGCTCACGCCCGCCGGAGACTCGCTTTGATATAAGAGTGTTTTGCATTATACGCACGGTCCTGGAACGAATTATGCTTGCAATGGACAGGTTGCTTACCTGTAACTGTAGTTCTTCGAGTGGTCATCTGTGCATTCACACACATATGGGTTCTCTGCGCCTGCGCTGAGATCGTTCGGGAATTTTCTATAGCTGAGGTGAATTGGGCGGGAGCCCCTCCCCCCGCGCGTGTCCCTTAGCGCGGCTCCCGCCCATCTCCTCAGTTCCCTGAGACCGCCTATTGCGACCGTTGGGACCGAGGATGACATTGCAAACGTTTTGATACCATAAAAGAGATACGAACTCGGCATATACTTCGATATCGAGTGGAATAGCAAAAAACAGCTTCCCAACCCACTTCCTTTCTGGTATCCATCGAACTCGATGAAGACACCGAGCGGGGAAGGAGGGCGGGTTGTGTGAATGCACAGATGACCACTCGAAGAACTACAGTTACAGGTAAGCAACCTGTCCTTCTTCTTTGTGGTCTCTGTGCATCACACACATATGGGTAGATTAGCAAGCTGACTTACCGGAGGTGGGTCGGTGTTGGTAGTCAGATGGTGATTGAAGAAAGAACCGCCCTGTCGAATGCGTTCTGCTCCCTGGCTCGAACGTCGAGGCGGTAATGCTGGATGAAAGTAGAGGGGGTAGACCAGGTCGCCGCCCTGCGTAAGTCCAGTAAGGGAATGCCTTTCCCGAAAGCTGTCGAGGTCGATAGAGCCCTGGTGGAATGGGCCATCACAGACCTTGGCAAAATTCGTCCAGCTAATTGATAGGCAAGTTCAATAGTGTCCACTATCCAAGAGGATAGTCTTTGTTTGGATACAGGATGGCCCGATTTCGGGGGGCCGCAGCACACAAAAAGTTGATTGGTCTTCCTCACCGATTCCGTACGGGCTTTGTAGAATAGTAGAGCCCGGCGGACGTCGAGGCTGTGCATCGATCTCTCGATCAGTGACGAGGGGGACGGAAAGAAGGTTGGGAGAATAATGTCCTGTCCTAGATGAAATTCTGACACCATCTTCGGCAAGAAAACTATATCAGGTCTTAGGACGACTTTGTCTTTATGGAAGATTGTGTAAGGTGGATCCACTCGAAGAGCATGCAGCTCACTCACTCTTCTTGCCGAAGTAATTGCTATTAAGAATACTGTTTTGAACGATACCAGTCGCAGGTCTGCTTTAGCCATGGGCTCGAATGGCGGCTTTGTCAGAGCTTTCAGGACCAAGGGTAGATCCCAACCTGGGACTATGTTGCGGACTGGAGGTCGAAGATTTTTAAGCCCCTTCAAAAATTGCTTAATTAACGGGTGTACAAATAAAGACGTCCCCGTCGAGGCAGTTCTGTATGCTGTTAAAGCTGCCAGATAGACTTTGATTGATGAAAATTTAAGGCCACGGGTCATTAGTGAGTGGAGGAAATAGAGAACGGTCGAGATCGAGCAAGTAACTGGGTCTTTGCCCAAGGGTGATACGAAATCAAGGAAAGCTGCCCATTTCCTGGCATAGGAGAGTCTTATGGAAGGTTTCCGTGCTGCCAATAGAACCTCCTTCACCGCGTCGGAGAGGTCTATATCTGCCGCTATCTGATTCTCCAGGCCATTAGGTTTAGAGAATGTAGGTTGGGGTGAAACACTTTGCCTTTGTGTTGTGTTAATAGGTTGTCTTGTAATGGTAATGGGAGATAATCCTTGCGAAAGGCTGAGCAGGTGTGCAAACCAAGGTTGACGCGGCCACCGCGGGCATACTAGAATGCAATTGGTTTTGTCTCGAGATATCTTGGCGATCACACGTGTAAGTAGTGGGATTGGGGGGAATAGGTAATAGAAGTCGCCGCTCCAGGTCATCAGGAAGGCATCGGTGATCGAATTCGGGTCCGAGGCCGCCCTGCTGCAGAACATGGGGCACATAGTGTTTTCGCTGGTGGCGAAGAGGTCTATTCTCGGATGACCCCAGCGTTGGAACAGTGAGTTGACCACCTTCCTGTCCAGCGTCCATTCGTGCGATTGCATCGACACACGGCTCAAGGTGTCTGCCAGTACATTGGACTTCCCTGCGATGTGAATCGCTACAAAGGACATTCCTCGAGGTAGAGCCCATTCGTAGAGTTGCATGGTCAGTCTTGCGAGGCGCGTCGATCTCGTGCCGCCTTGTTTGTTTATGTACGCAACCACTGTAATATTGTCGGTCACGACTTGGATGTGGCAGTCCGAGAAGTATTGTTCTAGGGCTTGTAATGCCTTCCAAACGGCCATCAGTTCTAGCCAGTTGATGTGCTTGGCGGCTTGTGTTGACGTCCATGTGCCTTGCACGACGTGATCGCCTGAGTGGGCCCCCCATCCCAGCAACGATGCATCTGTTGTCAGTATGCGGTTCGGTGTCGGAGATTGGAACGGTATGCCCGCGTTCAAATTTGACTCCTGTTGCCACCACCTCAAGGACTCTCTTACGGCTCGAGGAAGATATAGTCGGACGGATGGTTTGTCTTTCTCTGGTTTGAATTCTTTGATGAACCAGGTTTGAAGGGACCGCATGCGAAGTCTCGCATATCGTACGACCGCAATCGTTGAGGCCATATGTCCCAGTAGTCGTTGAATCGTGTGGGCGGAGCATATTGGCCGTTTCGAAATTTTTTCTGCGAGGGTGCGTACTTGTCGTACTCTGTCGCTTGGCAGGTAGGCCCGACCTTCGAACGCGTTTAGTATTGCGCCGATGTACTGTATCTCCTTTACTGGTTGAAGGACCGATTTCTCTACGTTCAGGCAGAGTCCCAAGTCTTCCAGGAGGTGAAGGGTCTCTTCTAGTGCGTGTTGGAGCTCCCATTTTGATGGAGCCACTAGTAGCCAATCGTCCAGGTAGGGGAAGACGGTGATGCCTCTTGCCCGAAGACTCGCACAAACCACAGCCATACACTTCGTGAATACCCTCGGCGCGGTGGAAAGTCCGAATGGAAGAACTACGAACTGGAAGGTGTCGTCTCCCACTCGGAACCGAAGGTATTTTTGGGTGTCCTCGTGGATAGCGATGTGGAAGTACGCATCCTTGAGGTCGATGGATGCAAACCAATCGTTCCTTCGAAGTAGTGGGAGGATCGATTGGAGTGTGACCATGCGAAATCTCTTCGGTGGGATAAAGAGATTTACCGTTCGAAGGTCCAGGATTGGTCTGAGTCCTCCCCCTTTTTTCTTTACGATGAAGTACCTGGAGTACAGGCCGTCCTCCAAGTTCTCTGCGGGGACCGGCCGTATTGCTCCTTTTTGGAGGAGGATCGACACCTCTTCTAGGAGCACTCGAGTTGGACGGGTGGCCTTGATCCCGAGAAAGGGGGGAAGGATTCTGAACTCGATCCTGTAGCCGTGTTCTATTATACTCAACACCCATCAATCCGTCGTGATGGTCCTCCAGGACCGAAGGTGCTGGTGAAGTCGGGAGTTGAAGAGAGGTGCCTGAGGTGGTGGAGACAGGGCGATTGGAATGTTGGTGTCGAGAGTCGGTCGGATTGGAGGAGATAAGTCGGTCGGGCTGGCGACGGAGTCAAAGGCGCCGTCGAGTGAAGTCGCCCCCACTCCTCGAGCCCCTCGAGCGTTGTTGAGGGTATGAACGCTGCGGTGCTTGAGGCTGTGGGGCTTGAGGTCGACGATTTCCCCCCCGATATTGTCCAGATGGCTGGTAGTGTGAGGAAGGGTATGGGAATCGAGACCATCGCCTCGGTCTAAATTGTTGAGATGGGGGTGGACGGACAAGCCCCATCTTCTTGGCCGTCGCCAGGGCCTTTTGAGCATAGTCGAGGGAGTCGTCTGTAGTGGCGTTGAACAACCCCTCTCCGTCAAATGGGAGGTCTTGTATCTTCGCTCTATCATCGGGAGTCAGGTTGGTAGAGCGAAGCCAAGCATGTCTCCTCAGAGCTACGGATCCGATCATCGACCTAGCGTGGCTGTCGACCTGGTGGCGGGCAGTGTTCATCTGTAAAGCACCGATGCTGGTTGCTTCCTTGATGTATTGTGCCGCTAGGTCTCTTTTTTCGTCTGGCAGATAATCACAGAGGTCTCCCAGCTTCTCTGTGATGAACATCTGGTATCTAGCTAGCAACGCCTCATAGTTAGATACCTTCAGTCCGAGGGAAGACGAGGAGTAGATCCTACGGCCGTAAGAGTCTAGCGCCTTACCCTCCTTGTCTGCCGGCGTGGTATGCTGCTTTCCCCCACGAGACTGTGCTGATTTTACTATGAGCGAGTTCGGGGTCGGATGGGAAAACAGGAATTTTGCTCCTTCCTCCTGGATCCTGTACATTGACTCCAGCCTCTTAGCTGTTGGTTTCGTAGAGGCCGGGGTTTTCCAGGTTTCCTGCACCGTCTCCAGCAGCGTCGGCAAGAATGGAAGGAGTAAATGCTTGGACTGAGTGGTCTTTAGGATCGCATAGATGTCATCTTTTGCTTTCCGTTTTGCAGTTTTCGCCTCAACTCCCAGAGCTGTCACCATCCGGCTGACATGCTCAGCGAAGCTACCCATATCTTCCGATGGGGAGATCGCTTCCTTAGATTCCACTCGCGCATCTGGTGAAGTGGAATGGGAGGAGGAGGCCACTGAGTCCGAGTCCGATACGTACGCCGATCCTGACGACGAGCGGGTCCCGACAACAGGGGCGAGAACTGTCTGGGCAGTCGAGGTTGAGGCGGTTGGTTGTACTACAGCCTCGGCGGGTGCCCGGGATACAGCCGTACCCTGTCTTGGCGTAGGCGTCCTGGACCTGCGCCTATGGATTCGCTCTCGAGGGGGTGAGTGTCGGTGTCGATGGTAGTAATCGTGCCTTCTCCGGTCAGGAGAGCCTCGGGATCGGGATCTGTAGCTCCTTGATCTCGAATCCAAATAGTAGGAGCCCGACCAGGATCTGTCGTCGCGGCGGCGAGAGTAGACAGATCGAGAGGTGGATTCCCTAGAGGCTGAATCACGGCTCCGGTATCGAGGAGATCGTGATGGTCGATGCCTTCTTCGCTCCTCTCTAGCATATGCTGCAGGAGGCGATAGACGCGGCGGAGGACCCCTCGAGCCCGAACGGGGTCGCTCCATCGGTGGTGAGGCCACGATTTCTCCCTCCGACAGGGAGGTGGTTATAGTCGGCGGCTGCTTCAGTGGGGTTTTCGAACCCGACTCTCGGTCTCGAGGAGACGTCGTCGAGACCGGAGGAGACTGGGGGGCAATCGGTCCCGTAGCTCGATCTTGAGCCCCAGTCATAGCCGACATTAGTAGAGCAATACGCTCTGTGACCTTTATAATGGCTGACGTTGAGGGCTCAGCGTCCTTGCCGGGTTTTTCCGCCATTTTCTTTTTCAGGCGTTCCGCCTTGTCTTTGTGGGCCTTTTTCGCCAACTTTTTAGCTGCCGAAGTATCTTTTGTCGGCTTTTTGGCTGATTGGGATCCCCCAGGTTTTTCTTCTGGATCAGGCCCTTTAGCTGACAGAGACTGCTCCCACAGGAGAGCTCGCAGCTTAGTTTGGCGGTGCTTTCGGGCCTGTTTTGTAAAGGCCTGGCAATCCTGGCAGGTCTCCATTTTATGGCCTTGCCCTAGGCAAAGCAAGCACAGCAGGTGCTTATCAGCGGGTGGGATTTTCGTTCCACACCGCTGGCATTTTCTAAAGGCTGCCTTCAGAGGCATAGTTAGAATAGAGTAAAGTAGATTAGGTGATAGGTGGATAAGATCGGGGGAGAGATATGGGTATAGTAAGGATTTTTTTGTAGATTTTTTTTTTTTTTTAAACGGAGATTAGATATTGAAGAGAGAAAAGAGGATATTATGAAGAAAAAAAGTTGTAGTAAAGGTTAACTCAGCTGAAAAAGCGACTCCGGAGAGAGAGAGAAAGAACCCGACGACTAGATGCAATGGCGGTCGAAGAGGAACTGAGGAGATGGGCGGAAGCCGCGATAAGGGACACGCGCGGGGGGAGGGGCTCCCGCCCAATTCACCTCAGCTATAGAAAATTCCCGAACGATCTCAGCGCGGGCGCAGAGAACCCATATATGTGTGATGCACAGAGACCACGAAGAAGAACCAAGGTATTACTGTAGTTGCAAACATCCTCTCCCGCCCACTAAACTTTTAGGCGAAGTCCTTGGGAGTGCTGCTGCCAAAATAACAGAATTCACTCTTGAGGGAGAGGAGGCACAGGAAAGAAAATATATGGAGCAGGGGAGGGAAGAAATAGTCCCTCTTCCCTCTTTAGTCCCAGAGAAATTAAGGCTGCAGTCCTAGGCACATTAACTTGGCAGTAATAAAACAGATAATACTACACACTTGATCTTAGCCAAAAGGCCGAGAAGCGATAAAACAGGTAATAGTAACCACTACTGAAGTCAGTGGTTATAAGTTGCATGTGTGGCAGAACATCTGGCTGCTTCTGCTGGCAGAGTGGAAAGGTGAACTACTCCAAACAGAGATGGCATACACGCTTGCTGTCTCCCTGTCCTCTTCCTCAATGGAACAGCAGCTCCTGTCCTGTGCTCATATATGAAAGGATGATGGAGAGGACAGAGACGGCCCAGTAGTGTGTTTTATCACCTGGGAAGCTCAAGTTGTCCTGCTCTGCTGCCTCTGGAGCAATCACTGAAGCCACCAGCCTGAGTTCTAGAAAAACAGCAGCAGCTTTGCGTATGTATGTATGTATCCAATAACCCAAGTTCCATTTAGTAGTCACTGCTAATAGCCTTTGATAAGATCTATCTGCCATGAGGGATGAGAGAGAAGGAGACTGCAAAAAGAGAGAAAAGGGAGTGGGGTATACCCATGAGACCTCTGACAGTAAAAAGGTTCCCCACCGCTGGCCTAGAGTCTATGGTGACTCAAACAAGGTCTGTGGAATCCAGAGCAGAGGCTTACAGTTCTACACACCATTAGAATTTTTGAGACAACAGCTATCACTAGTGCCTTTTATGTGGTCCAAGTCCTCTATCATCCTTATTATTATCTCTAAAGTTCCAGAAATAGCTAGCTATATATATATATATATATATATATATAGAGAGAGAGAGAGAGAGAGAGAGAGAGAGAGAGCTTCCAGTCAGGGTTGGGCTGTATTTATTTATGTAATAAATAAAATACATGATTCAAAACACCAGTTCTAAGGAAATCATGCAAATCCAAGTATGACATAAGCTATATCTTCTTTTAATTTATCCAAAACAATTATGTCAGCAAATAAGCCAAATAGTATAAAGAAATTTGTTTCCCAGCAATCTATAGAAAAATCTATTTGTACAAGAAACTCAACTTTATTGTACAAAACTGATATCACTAACAGCAACCATAATGATCCTTGAACTTAATAGTAGGCCAACTACACTGTAATTCTTTACTTTTATCAGCCTCATCATGTAAAAAGCAGACAGCCATGCCAGATCAATTGAACATAGGGTGACAAAGAAGATTAAGTTGGTGCTACCCTCAAAAATGACACTGAAGGTCATTTTCAAGGACATAAATCACCGCTCATCATGAATTAGGAAAACTGTCACAGCTCTGAAAGTAATGAACCAATCTGGACACACTATACACCAAAACATAGGTAAGGAGTTGTGCTACCAAACATATATGTAGCTATGAAAGTCTATCTTTGCCGGGTAAAGTGCTATAAGGCCTCAGGTGACAAAAATGCCAGAAATTATGGCAAAAACATGGCTTCGGACTGCTGTACAGTTTTAACTCAGTGAAGTTACATTACACTACCTGGAAATTGCCCAGCACATGGAAAATGCTGGCTCTGATGACCTGTGGACAGAATCAGGTGTGTATACATACTGTGATGAGAACAAAGCATAATTATCATGCCACATTTACATATGAAGTAGTGTGGCACATACAGTGGCCCATGTTGGAGACATGGAGATACAGTCTTCCTCTCTGTGGTATAACACTTGGTGGCAATAAAACCAGAATGGATGTCATTTTAATAGTTATGTTGAAGTCTGCTCTACATAGCTCCCACACAGTCCAAGTGAATGGATCTGAAGAAAGCTCATTGATGGACTTGATGTGAAGCTAAAGCAGGTACTGTATAGAGTCTATTCACTGCCATGGATGCAAATAAAACTGAAATAGCCTACTTTCCCCCCCTGCTGTAGCCTGCTTTCTCTCGTCTCTCACGACATATTGCAACAGCAATATGAGTTGATGACTGCTAGTAGCATCACCAAATCCAATGAAGCTTGATCAAATAGTAGAGACCGCCCTAATCTGCAGAGAATGCATGAGAAGGCTGACACAAGATTGATCCTTCATGCTTGTGAGGCAGTTGAAAGAGTCTATGAACACACTGTAGTCATCTCCACAGTTACAGATATTTCTCCTCTTACAGAGACCATCCATGTTTCCTGCCAACAAAAGCAACTGGTCTCCGTAAGAACTTGCTATGGTTCCAATAAGAAAAAAGGTCTGGATGTAAGCAGATCAATGCTTACAGATATCGTTACTCTTCAACATACCTCTGCCTGGAAGAAGGAGTTTGATGTTTTATCAGTGGTCTGGGCAAGGTTACCTCCTGTGTCCACTGCCTATCCTAAACTAGTGACATGGGTGCAAAACAAAATGCAACAAAACAAGATGAGCCTCTTTAAAAAATGATTTGAAATGTACTGCTACCTGCAATGCCATAATCTATTCCAATCCTGTTGCTTAACCATGTACTCTTTATACCAGTGATAATCAAATGCTGACTTATTCTGCAAACCTTGTACCTTCACAATACTGAACATGATTGATTGTACACAACCTGTATTTCTGTGTGTCCATTTTTGTCTACATTCTGTCTACAGCATGTGTTTTTCATCTTGTACCCACTTTGAGTATGATTATATCTCCTATTTATGATCACAACTTTGTAAACAACAATTTAATTTGGACATTCCATGCATCAAATTATAGGAAATGACTTGGTTACCAAATATGTAGTAAGCTTGAAATAATTATGGGATATTAATTGATTAAAATGGTACAGCAGCCCAAAGCCCCATTTTTGCCATAATTTCCAGTGTTTTTGTCGCTTGAGCTTTATAGCACTTGATGTGTGACCTTGAAATTGATCTTCAATGTCATTTTTGAGGGTGGTATCCACCCACATATTCTTTGTCACCCTATGTACAAAATTGAACTGGCACAGGCATCTGCTTTTTACATGCTAAGGCGAGTAACTTATTCTCTAAAGCACTTTCTAGATGTTGACTGGCCTAATACAATACAAAAAGGAATTCCCAGAAAGAGTTGTGAATCTTGCTTGAGAACGGTTGATAGGAAAGCACTGTTACAAGGTACACCATGAATATGGGGAGATGAATTTGTTCATGGCAGTGCCATTGATCTTATAGTGCAAAATGTCTCTAAATCTGAATTAATTGTGAGCACGGACAAAAAGTGTGAAGGCTGTATGGCTAAATGAGTTCCAGATTAAAAGCTTCTTTTACAGCCATGGTTGACAGGAAGGCATTGCCTGGGAGTTTTTGCCTCAGTGGGTTCACTAACTGCAGCTGACTGGATCATATTAGAAACTATTCCTTCATTTTTTAAATCTCATCTTGTAAGACAAGCTTCCTCCCTGTGGGATCAATGTGAATGTATCTTCACCTACTATATATTTATATTGATACCTTCACTGTCCATTTTTATTTACTTCATGCATCCAATAGACTCTTGTGTACAAAAAGCTCAAGCCATAGTACATTTGTCTGTGTCTGTTACTGCAATGTTATCTTTTTTGTAGCAACAGACTAACAAGGCTATTCACAGAATTCCAAAAGATACTCCAGTGCCACTGAAGTGTGATAAACAGTAACACTAAATATAAAAGGAGTCTTAGCAAACTGTAGTCCATTACCTGATACTGCCAGGAAGTCATCAATGGAAGTGATGTCATCCACAGCATCCGTCAGCACACGTACTTGCTTTTCCCATTGTTCTTTAAACATCTCCATATTTTCTTGAGCTAGCTTGCTTTGTGGCTTAGCAGCCAAAGCCAAAGCTGCATTAATTACCTGCAACACAAGGCAAAATTCTCACACTATCTGTGAATTTTCAGATTTTATGTACTTTACATTAGCTATATTCTCTGAAACTGACTTCATCAGTAATGCCTTTCTGGGTGGGAGCTGAGGCCAAGAGTGATTTGGTCGAGTTACAGTGCAATTCTGTACATGTGTACTCAGAAGTAAGTCCCACTGAGTTCAATAAAGCTTACTCCCAGGTATTTGACCTTTCCGCTAAATGGTGCTCAAGGTGGCTAACAATAAAAATATGATTAAAAACAAAAACAGCAATAAAATACAAAGTAAGAGGCTTAAAAACAAGGCAAATAAAACAAACAAAATAAAAAATCATGAGATAAACCCAACTGCAACATGTTTACAGATGCACTTAAGGGCCAAAAGATCAACTAAATAAAGATGTTTTAGCCTGATGAAAGGTCATCAGACGTGGGGCTAGCCAGGCCTCTTCTGGCAGGAAGCTTCAAGCCTGGGAGCAGCCACCAAGAAGGCCCTTTCTTAAGTTCCTGCAAAATGTGCTTCAGATATTGGCAGGACAGACAGAAGGGTCTCTCCTGAGGATCTTAAAATCTGGACAGGCTCATATGGGAGAATGCAGTCTTTCGGATAACCTGGTCCCAAGTCTCGTAGGGCTTTACAGGTCATAATCAGAAACAGAGTGGTAACCAGTGAAGCTGGTCTAACATGGGCATCATATGCTCCTTATAACTGGCCCTGCCAGATCTAAGATTTCAAAGAAGGGGCACAGTTTTGTTTATTTATATATATATCCCACCTTTCTTCCATCATGGAACTCAAGGTGACTACATGTGGTTTCCAGGCAGTCTCCCCTCCAAACACTGACCAGACCCAGACCTGCTTAGCTTCAGCAAGGTGGCTGCTTCATGTGCCTTCAGACCATGCCCTGGGACCAGTTGGTGCTCTAGCTTAACCGTGCAAAAGCACTACAGGCCACGTGGGCATCCAAGTTCAGGGCTGAATCCAGGAGCACACACAAAATGGGAACCTAAGTCAGCGGGAGTACAACACCATCCAAGTCAGGTTGAGCCTGTATTCCCTGATGTGCCTTTTAGCTGACCAGGAGCACCTGTCTTGTCTGGATTAAGCTCCAATTTGTTCAACCTCATGCGGCCGATTACCAACATCAGATATTTATTCAGAAGGACAGGTTGCTTACCTGTAACTGTGGTTCTTCGAGTGGTCATCTGTGCAGTCACACATATGGGCTCTGCGCATGCGCGGAGGCCGTTTCGGGAAGTTTCTAAAGCTGAGGTAAATTTTGGGCGGGAACCGCTCCCCCCTGGCGTCCTTCTTACACGGGTTCCCGCCCTCTCCCCCAGTTCCCCTGAGACCGCCATCGCGATCCCAGAGTTAAGGGAGAACATATAGGAAAAAAGAGGGTCTTCCCAGTACAAAAATCAATACCGAATACGAATTCGATGGTGTTACACGGTATCGATCATCGTCTGCCCAAAGGTCCCGGTTCAGTACACCATCGAACTCGACAGTGACACCGTAGCGGGGATGGACGGGCAGGTTGTGTGACTGCACAGATGACCACTCGAAGAACCACAGTTACAGGTAAGCAACCTGTCCTTCTTCTTTGTGGTCTCTGTGCATCACACATATGGGCAGAGTAGCAAGCTGACTTACCGGTGGAGGGTCGGTGTTGAGATTATTGTAGGACCGAGGAAAGGACAGCTCTGCCAAATGCATTGTCCGCCCGGGATTGAACATCGATCTGGTAGTGCGTCACGAACGTTGAAGGCGTGGACCATGTAGCCGCCTTACAAACCTCCGTGATCGAGACGCCCCTTGCAAAAGCCGTCGAGGTTGATACAGCTCTGGTAGAGTGAGCCCATACCGAACCCGGCAATAGCTGTCTTTTGAGTTCGTAAGCCAGCTCGATACAGGTCACAATCCAGGAAGATAATCGCTGGCTCGAGACCAGCAAGCCCTTGGAGTGTCCACCGTAACAAACAAAAAGACGGGGACACTTCCTAATGGACTCAGTAAGGGACTTGTAGAACAATAGAGCCCTTCGTACGTCCAACATGTGCAGCTGATGTTCCAATGGAGACGACGGACTTTGAAAGAATGCTGGTAATATAATGTCTTGATTTAGATGGAAGGCAGACACGACCTTAGGAAGGAAGGCCAAATCTGGACGCAACACCGCCTTTTCCTTGTGGAAACTGAGGTACGGTGGATCCACCCTTAGAGCTGCCAGCTCTGATGCTCTCCGAGCAGAGGTGATTGCAACAAGAAATACAGACTTAAAAGTTACTAAGCGAAGATCTGTTGTCGCCATTGGCTCGAATGGCTTAGCCATGAGTACCTGTAGAACCAATTGTAGGTCCCAAACCGGAGTGACTGGCTTAAATGAAGGGGTCATATTTTTTAATCCTCTCATGAAACGCTTGACTAGCGGGTTTGAAAACAAAGTGAATCCATCTTGACCATTATGGTAAGCTGACAAGGCAGCCAAATAGACTCTTAACGAGCTTGTCTTAAGCCCTTTGTGTTGCAAATGAAGCAGGAATTGCAGCACTTGATGGATTGGAGCGCTAGAGTAGGGCACTTCAATCCGACCGAGGTAGTCACAGAAGGCTTTCCATTTCCTGGCATATGAAGCTCTAGTGGATGGTTTCCAAGCTTCCGGCACTACGAGCCTGATCTCCGAAGGGAGAGTGCTCGGTATCAAATTCGCCAGGCTGTGAGTTTCAGGATGGACGGATTCGGGTGTAGTAGCGCGCCTCGAGCTTGGGAAAGTATCGTTGTCGTGTTCGGTAGGTAGCAATACTCTCCCTTGGATAGTCGGAGGAGTGGCGCAAACCAGGCCTGCCTCGGCCACCATGGAGTCACCAGGATGCAGTTCATGCCCTCGGACTGGATTTTCGAGACGACTTTGGTCAACAACGGAATCGGTGGGAATATATAAAAGAGTCCCTGACCAAGTTATTAGGAATGCGTCCCCGATCGATGCGTTGTCATGTCCCGCTCTGCTGCAGAAAGTGTGGCAAGCTGTATTGGCCGCAGTGGCGAATAGATCTACGGTTGGGGTTCCCCACAGGTGAAAAAGGGACTGCCGAATTCGAACGTCGAGTTGCCACTCGTGAGAGTCGAGAGACATCCTGCTGAGGGCATCTGCCAGTGTATTGTCCTTCCCAGCAATATGGATGGCTCTCACTGATATATGACGAGGGATCATCCAGTCGAATATACGGAGGGTTAGGTTCGTCAGCCGTAGCGAGCGGGTGCCGCCTTCCTTGTTCAGGTAGGCCACAACTGTAGTATTGTCTGTGACCACCTGCAGATGTCTCGCAGCAAGTATAGATTCGAGGGATTTCATCGAGTTCCACACTGCTTTGAGCTCGAGAACGTTGATGTGCCTCTCTCGATCTTGCGGGCCCCACTGGCCTTGTGCTGTGTGATTCCCGCAGTGAGCTTCCCAGCCCAGGAGAGAAGCATCCGTCATCAGCGTGAGTGAAGGCGTGACGGGTTGGAAGGGTAGCCCTTTTGTCAGATTGGAGCGGCTCATCCACCAGAGAAGAGACTGTCTTATGCTGGACGGAATAGTTAGTCGCGTTCGATGGGCATTCATCTCGAAATCGAACGATCTTATGAACCAGTTTTGGAGCTGGTGCATACGAAGTCGAGCGAGTGGAACGACCGATATGGATGAAGCCATGAGACCGAGGAGCCATTGGATCGAATGGGCTGTGCACGATGTCGCCTTTTGCAGTTTCGAGGCGAGGATAAGTATTTTGAGAGTTCTGTCTTTCGGTAGAAAGGCGCGACCGACAGTAGCGTCTAAGAATGCTCCGATGAATTGGATCCTTTGAGTTGGAAAGAGAGTGGACTTCTTTTCGTTGAGGCAGAGTCCGAGCGTGTCCAAAGTGTTGGTAGTCAGGCGGAGGGCGCTCCAAAGTTCCTGGGCAGACAGTGCAACGATGAGCCAATCGTCCAGGTAAGGATAGAGCGTCACCCCTTGAGTTCGTAGAGCAGCGCAGACTACTGTCATACACTTGGTAAACACCCTCGGTGCCGTCGAAAGTCCGAATGGAAGTACCTTGAACTGGTAAGTATCGGATCCGATCTTGAACCTCAGGTATTTCTGGCTGTCTCGATGGATCCCTATGTGGAAGTAGGCATCTTGGAGATCAATGGATGCAAACCAGTCGGTCTTGCGGAGGAGAGGCAAGATCGATTGGAGAGTGACCATCCTGAACTTCTTGGGTGGAATGTAGAAGTTCACTGAACGTAGGTCCAGGATCGGTCGGAGTCCTCCATCCTTCTTTGACACCGTGAAATACCTGGAGTAAAGGCCGTCCTGTGCCAGGTGTGGAGGGACAATCTTGATGGCCCCCTTGAGTAACAAGGAATCGACCTCCTCCCGCAGCGTTATGAGATGGCTGCGTGGTGCGGATGCAAAGAAAAGGTGGGAGAGAATCGAACTCGATCCTGTACCCATGCCGAATAATGTCCAGAACCCAACGATCGGTGGTAATTTTCTTCCATGATGGTAGGAAGAGGGATAGTTGGGTTCCAAACTGAGGTCGAGCCGGAAGGATCGGAGCAGAGATGTCAGTCGTGCCTTGGGTCGCGTCAAACTCGTCGTCTTTGAAAGTCGCCTCCTTTACGGGAGCCCCGGTACCGTTGCTGCTGGTACTGACGGTTTGGTGCCCGGGGCTGCTGTGGACGAGAACGACTGTCCTGCCACTGCTGCCCCTGCTGGGTCGGAGCTATCGGGGGAGGATATGGAGCCCACCTGCGGCGTCTGGATGGCTTAGAGGATGGTTGTGGAAGGAGGCCCATCTTCCTCGCATTCACCCGGGCTTTCTGAACCGCGTTGAGAGAGTCGTCCGTTTTATCATTAAAGAGGCCGACCCCGTCAAAGGGCAGATTCTCAATTTTGGCCTTAGCTTCCGAGGTCAATGTCGAGGACCTTAGCCAAGCGTGCCGGTGTAGGGCGACTGCACTCACCAGGGATCTCCCATGACAGTCCCCTTGATGTCTGGCAGTATGAATCTGCTGTCTGGAGGTGTTTGTTGCTTCAGCCTGGAAGACTCTGGCCAAGTCTCTCTTCTCATCCGGCAGATAGTCTATCAGCCCTCCCATCTTTTCCCAAAGGAAAAGCTGGTACCTAGCCATCGTAGCTTGGTACCCAGCAACCCGGATCCCCAGGGCGCTCGAGGTGTAGACTCTTCGTCCGAAGTTGTCTAACCTTTTTCCTTCGGGGTCAGACGGAGTGGAGTGTTGCTTGCCCGACCTGGATTGTGCTGACTCCACTATCATCGAGTTCGGGGTTGGATGAGAGAAGAGAAATTTGGCTGTGTCTGGCCTGATTTTGTAGAGAGCATCAAGGTGCTTTGCTGCAGGTGGAGCTGTGGATGGGGAGCTCCATGATCCTTGCACTGTCTCCAGCATCGTCGGGGTGATTGGGAGCAATGTTGGGCCCGAAGATGATTTCGAAACCGCGTCGAAGAGAGGGTCGACCTCTTTCTTCTCTTCAACAGCCGTCTCCAGACCGAGGGCTTGGGCCATTCGAAGGACCTGGTTCTTAAAGGTGCCCATATCCTCAGAGGGGGATACCGCAGCCTGAGTGGAGACGTTCTGGTCCGGAGATGTAGAAGATGGGGACAGTGAGACGATCGAGTCCGAGTCAGTTAGGGGAGACCCTGGAGTTGACGACCTGCGGGAGCGGGATACGGCTGTCATCGAAACCGTAGTTAGTTGGTCCTCTCTCTCACCAACTTGTGAAGGGAGGGCAAGAGGATGGATCGGAGGGGATATGCTGGGGCTTGGACGTGCCCCTTCTCGTCCCGGTGGAGACCATCTGGCTTCCCTTCTCGGGGAGCGTCTCCTGAGTGGCGACCTCTCTCGGGACCGGTACACCCTGGTCTGGTACCTGTATTCAGACACAGGGGAGTGTCTCCGACGATAGCTGCAACGGGACGCCAAGGAGTATCTCGAGTCTCTCGAGTCCTGAGACCTCTCCCTGTATCGTTGGAGGTCTCAAGGTCTGCGAGAATCAGACGATCTGGAGGATGCCCGGTCCCGGGTAATCACTACCTCCTCGATCTTGAGTGACCTGGATTGAGTCCGTGGAGTACGAGCCCGTACCTCACGAACAGGAGAGGCGAGGGTCGGAAGAGCAGTGGTTCGTACCGGAGGCCTCGAGTCCGATGGTGAGTCCGGTATCTCGCCTTCTGATACTGAGAGTGCCTGAATAGCCTCCCTCGATCCCGAGGGAGCTTTTGGTGGAGAGCAAGGCAGTGGATCCCTCGAGTCCGAGGGAGCCTGTGCGGGAGGAGACTTAAGCCCAGCCGGGCGTTCAACAGTCACGACGTCCGTCGGATCCGGGGCTAGCGTCGATCTCGATCCCGAGAGAGATGAAGCCAATTTTTTTGCCAGTCTCCTTGCCTTATCTTTCCGCTCCTTGCTCTTCCTTTTCTCCTCTTTCTCTCTACGAGCCTTCTTGGCCTTGCTCTTCGATATCATAGTCGCCATGTAGGCCTCCTGAGCGTCCGCTGAGGAGACCGTGTGCGATGGCGGCATACTAGGCCTTGCCAAAGGGATAGGCTTTTCCGCAGGCGGTTGGAGAGCCCTCTTGTATAGAATGGCAGTCAACTTGTCCGCCCTGTGCTTCCTCGCTTGTTTTGTGAACGCTTGGCAATGATGGCAAGCGTCCACATTATGGCCCTCGCCGAGGCAGGCGAGAGACAGCGAGTGCCCGTCCACCAGAGGAAGTTTCGTCCCGTACCTTACGCATTTGCGAAAGGGGGCTTTTGGAGCCATAATCGGTAGAAGTTGGTGATCCCACGACGAGCGGGGGGAGAAAGTTGAAGATTGAAGAATCCTCGAAAACAGTAGTTACCTAGCTGAATTCTAAGACTAGAATTCCAGAACCTCTCGATAGAACAGCCACACGCGATGGCGGTCGAAGAGGAACTGAGGGAGAGGGCGGGAACCCATGTAAGGAGGACGCCAGGGGGGAGGGGTTCCCGCCCAAAATTTACCTCAGCTTTAGAAACTTCCCGAAACAGCCTCCGCGCATGCGCAGAGCCCATATGTGTGATGCACAGAGACCACGAAGAAGAACCTGACCAGCTTCCTTGGATTTAGATAGAAAGGGTTTCATCAACATTGTTGATACTGACTCTCAAAACCTCAGACAACCTCCCTCAACAGTTTCATGTGCATGTTACACACATCAGCTCTTGCTATGGAGGAAGAGCAGGCAGGACTGAGGTTTTTCTTGATCTAAATATGTTTTTAAATGGTACATATTCTACATGCTGATCTATCTTTAAAAAATACCTTGGAAGTATTTGTTTACAATTAAGTTTATCATCTAAACAATCAAGTAATGATATCAAGTTTTATATTCAGATAAAGACATTTACCACTGATAAAACAATTCACCAGAATATCTTGAATAGCTATGCTAATAGCTTTAAGCTTGTTACCATTTTTACAAGTTAGACATTCTATACTAGCATGAGATTTTTATTCAAAACATGGCCATCTTTTAAACTCATTAAGAAATGCCTGATAGTTGCAATGTTTCCAACCTTATGAACTATTACAGCCAGTAAATGTGCTGATGTTTTATATCAAGATACTACAGTGACGTTTGTATACTCATCTGAAAAATAATCTACCCCCGAGCATTTTTCTTAGCAGGCAAAATAGCATATGGATTAAAATATATATTTATGTTCCCCGTGTTTCACATAAAATGAATATAGAATGTATGTAACAAAGCTTGTAATTTACCTGAGGACAGAGAGCTTCAAGCTGGCTTGCTGACATGTGAACTAATTTAACACCTTCTTCATTATTTGAGATAGAACAGGCCAAATTGGCAACCTGCAGATATGAAGGAAAGGCATTTTAGGAAGGTAAACGTGTTTGTATAATCTTGCTTCTGGAATCAAAAGCAATCTTGTAAGTCTGTTGTGTCTAGTCACTTCTCACAAGGAAATCATTACAGTTCACATACTTTTTAAAATTAGCGATAACTACTCCCAAAGCAATTATGAAGCAGGAATGCTTGGAGTTAGGTGCGTGCTTAAAGCTCACATTTGTTATAACCAGTGGTAGCCTCAACTGAATGGTCAAGGGCTTGATTATTCTCTCTCTCGTGCGCGCGCGCACACGCACACACCTTTGGACTAATGCACACAGTAAAAACAACTTTTAAAGAAACTGATCTCCTCTGATAAAGACATTGTTAATCCTCTATTCAGCAGCATTACAACATTAACCATGTATGAGTCAGTTCAATTGGGTATTCTGAACAGAACATATACATTAGCTAAAGTTGTATTAAGAGTTCCAGTCTATAGTTTCACTTAACCATTTGGCCTCTTAAAAAATGTAATCTGGTGCAGGAACATCATCCACTCATGTGCAAGCAGTTTATGTGCATCCAAGATTCATACAGAACAGAATACGTAGCTGCCAACTGGTGCAGAAAAAGACGACAACTGCCTGTTTCTAGAGATTTGCTTGGAGCCTTGTGCTGCTATCTAGAGACGTGTCCTTCCATTTGCTTTCTGGGAGGGTAATGAAAGGTCACACAAAGCTATGTTATTTTTAAGTGAGAATGTTCTATATTTTGGAACTTGTTCTCAGAGGAGGGATTCTAAAATGGTTTATAGTATTAGCTGACAGGTGAATGACAGCTTGTTATTTAAAGCCTACATTTGCGCACAGAAATATGTAAAACTAGTACAAAAAGACAAGAACACTGTGTTCCATATGACTGGGAGCAGCACAAATTTGCCTCCTTTTAGCAACAGTTTCCCAGGAAGTCAAAACTTTGGTCAGTAAACCAGGTGAGGTGATCTCTTAAAGGGTTGTCTTGTCTATAAACATTCCTGCACCAACCAATAAGGGGAGAAACAATTAAAAGCATTTTAATGTATTTGTCCAAGAAGCAGAGACTCTCTACTGTCATGGGAGTAAAGTTAAAAGGGGCTCTGCTTCTCTGTTTGATGTTTTTGCTGCCAGGACTTGTGGCTCCAGCTATGCCTGGCTTGAACTATAAAGACTTCTCACTTCTTTGAGGCATCTTTTGCCATACTCTCATGCATACCTTTATGTACCTTTATCTATGCTTTCATAAGCATCATATTGTACAGACTGGGCATTTCTCCCAGTGCTAGAAACAGAGAAGAGACTCAGTTAGCTAAGTTGTTAATAGATTTTTAAGAAACACTTGGGCTTTTCATTAGATTCATTTTAAGTTTATTATAAAGGAAAGGTGTGTGTATTGGATTCATTACTTTTAAAATTATTAATACATAGTAATATCTTTGAATGTTAGCCTGGAGAGTTACAGTGCTCAAATTCAAAAATTGTATTCTGATTTTAGCGTTGAATATATACTGCAACTGACTTCCGGGCAAAACATGGCTTTCTAGAAGACCCACAGAGAGATCTGTGGGGAATACGAATGCAGCGTTTCTTGGGTCAGAGACGTCCTCTGGCCGGGAAATCTACTTCTTATGGAAGAAGATAAGATTGGCGTTACCCTCAAATTGTCTTAAGGGTCATATATTGCTTTCTGTCTGCCGTGTTGACAGATAGATTTGCTGCTCGTGATCTGAGATAGAGGGAAAGCGGCGCTGCATTTCGGAGGTCGGTTTACCGATCATTAGGAAAGTCCGTGCTTGCTTCCAAAATGAATGGAAACATCTGGATTTGAAACGGCAAGGAATCTCTCTACAGCATAATTGGACTTGAAATTTAATGTGAGTACATCAAGAGATATAACCGGGAGGCAAAAATAAAAAAGTTAATGGAATGTCTGAAAGGAGGTTCCCTAATCTTATCTACAGTAGCTTGAAATAAGGAATTCGGCTGAGAGTGCTTTGAAAAATATCTATAAGAAAAGATGGTTTCATGGGAAATGTTTATGAGACTAAGAGATAAATTATTGCAATTCGATGACAAGCTGGAAGACTTTGTAAACAAAATGGTGTTGAAAATGGATGTTTGGCGTGTTAACCTTCAATTGGAATTACAATATGATCAAGAGAAACTGGATACTTACTCAGGTCTGTCACAGAAGAAGAAAGAAGTAAGTAACAATTTTGGAAGTTTACCAGAACTGCATAGAGGCTTTGAAATATTAATTGGTGAAGAAACAACTCACAAGGTACGTGTGACGCAGTTTATTGGAATCAAGATGGACGATGTGTCCTTTTCAACAGTACAAACGGGAAGGCAGGAACCCTCAGTGCAACAGAATAAACGGACTTTATTCTTCGCTTTTGGACTGATTCTTAAGGGCTTTCCATTTGATAGGGGGAGGGGGATATGAAAGAGACAGTTTTGGATTTACTGGGCAAGATAAAGGGTTTGGAATATTGTTTTACTGGCTGATTTTGAAATATGCTCTGATTTTAAATATTAAGATATAAAT
The DNA here is from genome assembly GCA_021292165.1 of Shinisaurus crocodilurus. Taxonomy (NCBI): domain Eukaryota; kingdom Metazoa; phylum Chordata; class Lepidosauria; order Squamata; family Shinisauridae; genus Shinisaurus; species Shinisaurus crocodilurus. Next base: position 163,781,003 of record CM037879.1, read on the forward strand.
GTATTGGGAGTTTAAAATTTTATGCTTTAGGTTGATTTGGAACTTGAAAAATGAGAATCAGGGTTAAGTATGTATTAGTTAACATATATATGTTAAATATATTATTAGTTGGTGAAAATATATCCAGAAAATGTGTAAGATGCAGGATGATTGGAAAGAAGATGGCTGACGCATCTCCTTTTGTTGTTTTTTTTAATTGGAATGCCCCACAGAGTATTAGAATAGATTGAGTTTTTCATTAAGGGTTGGGAATATTGTTTTATTTGCTAACTTTGTCATTTATATCAGTTTTGTTATGGAAATATTAGGGGATTAAAAAAATGTGTGGGTTGTATATTGGATTGGAAGTTAAAATCTGTAGTGGGTTACCTAGGAAAAAAAGGGGGGGTTTAATGGGGTGGATGGATTGCTTTCAAAATTATGTTGGTTTGTTGAAAAAAGAATATTGAGGTGAGACCTCTAGTGGTTTCTTTTTGCCATAACTAGAATTAATTATTGTATAGAAATTATTATTATGTTATATAAGAAATGCTTATATTGCTGTAATAGGGGTTGGAAGTCTATTTTAGTTTTGTTTTGTTGTGGGTTATGTATGTATTTGTTGTTTGGTTTTATTGTTATATGTTTGATATTATGTTTGTCTTATATAGAAATAAAAAATTTGGAGACCATAGGGGGGGGGGGGAAAGAATATATACTGCAACTAATGAACACATCACAATAGATTAAGTTTTTAAATCCACATCTGAGAACCCAAGTAATTGAGATAAATTGCAAATGTTAAACACAACTTACTCTATTTGCATTTTTCAAGTTTAAGAACATACTGGCTATTTTCTTGGCCAAAATAGACCTACCGTATATGAAGTGCCTGGCCAATTCTGTTAGCAATAGTGAAGCCCAGATTCATGATGCATGCACACTGCTTCTTTTCCCTATACAATTACAAACTTAACTTGCATATAAACTGAGTACAGAACCTTAAGCAGCCATGAAGATTGTGGTACATTTAAAACTCTAAAATGGATAATGAAGCAAGACACTGCTACATCCCAGGATAAGTAGATATGCCAATGAGAGCAGAGCCACAATTGAAAATGAAACAGTGGGCCAGTTCTCACAACACAGCTAGCTCACCATGGGTTATTTAACCCATGATGAGCCATGGCACATGCCCGGCAACATTTTGAATATGCAACCCCAAGTAGGGGTTGCTGCATCACGCGAACCTGGCCACTGAGGGTTATTTGAGGGTTAAACAACCCATGCATAGCCCTACAACAACCAAGGTGGCAGAGTTCACATGATACAACAACCCCTGAGTGGGGGTTGCCTATTCAAAACGTTGTACGCACATGCGAACCAGGCCAGTGAAGAGCCATTCTCTCCCCTGTACTGGCCTGTGAGAAAGGAGGCAAGACTTTACTTCCAACTTGTCAAATTACTTTATGCTCATTGAGCTGACCTCGGAATACTTGCTAAATTTTAAGGCTTCCATGTGTGCATTATAAAAACATGCTTTCATGCAGTGGAGTTCTATGGACATTATAAGAATTATAAAACAACCTGTCGTATCTCCTCACCCTTGCCCAAGAAGCATGGAAGTAGCGTGAAGATATTTCATGTGATTAAGTCTAGGGAGGGATGCCAGTTGGTCCAGAAAAAGCAGGCAAAATTCTGCTTCTAAGTGGGCTGCAGGGCACACCTCCTATGAGGAAACCATCCCACAGGTCATTGTGTTATGGGTGATCTACCATTTTCTAATTGAAACAGCCACCAAGAGTCCAGACTGTGATTCTTGAATGCTTTTATTGGCCCACCATCACCAGATTCCTCAATCAAGACTCTCCCCCTAGCTAGGCTGCTAGAATTGGATGTCTCTCTGTCTGTCTGTCTGTCTGTCTCTCTCTCTCTCTCTCTGTGTGTGTGTCTGTCCCCTCTGGTCAGTTAGCACTTGATGAAAAGAAAATCCAGCCTCCCAACTAGAAGCTGACCATTCTTGCTATATATTGCATGGCACTGGAATAGCAAACTTTGAACATTTGTAGTGAGGGACAAAGATTACCAAATTCATACAATTTAAGATTGGCTAAAGAGTCAAAACATGTGCCCCATATATGACTCTATAAGATAGGTAGGAACACTGACAGCAACCAAGGACTATGATGCTTTTCAAAGCGTAGAAGTGACAGATATCCCCTTAAATGATAATTTAGTTAATCCAAAAGGAATTGGAGCTCAGAGTTTGGAAATACTTCTTATAGCAGAGACAGAACAAATTAATTTTTAATGCAGATCAAAGAATGCTCTTTTTGCCAACTTAGTAACCTATCTCCAAGAATCTGCCCATTACATATTAAGAGGCATGGATGACCTCAGGCTGCCTACTGGCGCTGCCAGAATTTGGATGAACAAGTTTCTATTTACCCTCAAGTGACAATCCTGCCAGATATAATAGTAATAAATGCATGCATACAACTACTTCCCTACAACACTTTGCCACAATTTGAGCTAATGTGTTGGTGACAGAAATTTAAGAGCTGGGTAGTCTTCTAGAAGGCTGTCCATTCCAAATGTGGATCAGGTCTTCACATTTTGCTTTGAAATTCATTAACAATGACACTGGAGTAAGAAATTAGGTTGATGTCTCAAGTGAGGCATTCTTAACTCTCTAAGGAGTTTACTTGCAGAAAGCAAGTATAGGGTTCAGGTTTTTTGAGCAAGCAAGTGATCTATGCCTTTTAGGTTTGCTGTTGCATTCTTCAGCACTTCACGATTACTGCTTAAGTCACCTTTTTCCCAATGGATCATAAAAATCAACTGTTGAAGAGTGCTACTGAGGGTTCACCATTACTCCTAATTGTGTTGATGTTTGCAAGACCAAATGCTATATAAAATGCTTCAGACATCAAGCTATGGCAGCTGAACGATTAAGACCAAGTATACTTAGATAATTTCAAGACTACACTATTGGATGAACCCTGTGGGGGAAAAGGGCAGGTTATTGAAAAGCAGTTATTATTTATTATTTATTTATTATATTTATCAATCGCCCATCTGGCCGGTCACCCGGCCACCCTGGGCGATGTACAACCAAAATACAACAAAACACAATAAAATATAATAATTAAAACAATATAAAAAATTCTTATTAAAAACCTAACCCACCCCATATTCCCGCCTGAACAGCCATGTTTTTAATGCACGGCGGAAGCTCATCACGGAGGGGGCATGGCGAAGGTCACTAGGGAGGGAGTTCCATAATGTGGGGGCCGCCACAGAGAAGGCCCTCTTCCTAGTCCCCACCAGCCTGGCTGCTCTGGCTGATGGGATAAGGAGAAGGCCGTCCGTGGCAGACCTTGTTGAGCGGCTTACTTGATGTTGCTGGAGGCGCTCCTTGAGATAAGCTGGGCCGGAGCCGTGTAGGGTTTTAAAGGTCAAAACCAACACCTTGAATTCGGCTCGGCAAGCAACTGGTAGCCAGTGCAACTCATTAAGCACTGGCGTGATGTGATCACGCTGGCGGCTGCCCTTAATCAGGCGAGCCGCCGCGTTCTGTACCAGCTGAAGCTTCCGGACCGTCTTCAAGGGTAACCCCACGTAGAGCGCATTACAGTAGTCTAGGCGAGAGGAGACCAAGGCATGAACCACTGATGGGAGCAGGTGATTAGGAAGGTAGGGGCGCAGCTGCCGTATCAGATGGAGTTGATACAGCGCCGCCCGGCTCACAGCTGCCACCTGAGCCTCCATGGACAGCTGGGAGTCTAGAATGACCCCCAAGCTGCGGACCTGGTCCTTCAGGGGTAGATGTACCCCATTCAGCACCAGGTCAACATCCCCTAACCTTCCCTTGTCCCCCACCAGAAGTACCTCGGTCTTGTCGGGGTTCAGTTTCAGCATGTTCCTTCCCATCCAGCCAGCCACTGACTCCAGGCACTTGGACAGGGTCTCAACGGCCAACCTCGGTGAGGACTTAAAACAGAGGTAGAGCTGCGTGTCATCCGCATACTGATGACACTGCACCCCAAACCTCCTGATGATAGCTCCCAGCGGCTTGAGGTAGATGTTGAATAACATCGGGGAGAGGATGGAACCCTGCGGCACTCCACAAGTGAGCAGCCGAGGGTCCGAAGCCTCCTCCCCGAGAACTACCCTCTGATACCTTCCAGAGAGGAAGGACCGGAACCACTGCAATACAGTGCCTCCCAAGCCCAACCCCTCCAGACGGTCCAGGAGGATACTGTGGTCAATGGTATCAAAAGCCGCTGAGAGATCGAGGAAGACTAGAAAGGAGCATTCGCCCCTATCCAAAGCCCTCCTCATATCATCCACCAAGGCGACCAAGGCTGTCTCCGTCCCATGTCCAGACCTGAAGCCCGACTGGCACGGATCTAAATAATCGGCTTCATCCAAGTGTGCCTTCAACTGAGCACCCACCACCCGCTCGATCACCTTGCCCAGAAATGGTAAATTGGAGACTGGGCGAAAGTTGTTTAAATCCTGGGGATCCAAGGAGGGCTTCTTTAGAAGCGGTCTTATTACTGCCTCCTTGAGGGCTGATGGCATCACTGCCTCCTCGAGGGAGGCATTCACCACCGCCTTGATCCCCTCACCCAGTCTCTCCCTGCAGCTCATGATGAGCCAGGATGGGCAAGGATCAAGCAAGCAGGTGGTCGGCCTCACAGATGAAAGCACCTTGTCCACTTCATCAGAAGGAAGAAGCCGAAACCGATCCCACAAAACCGGTCTGCCATTGGCCTCCTCCCGCTCACTCCCTGTGTCCACGACGTACGATATCCCACTCCTAATCCGATCAATTTTATCTGCGAAGTGCTTCGCTAAAGCCTCACAGGAGGCTTTTGACTGTTCCAGTGGGTCCGGAGCGACTGGACCGACCAGACTCCGGACCACTTGGAACAGCCTCCTGGGGCAGCACTCTGCAGACGCAATGGAGGCAGCATAGAAATTCTTTTTTGCTGCCTTCACTGCCACCCGGTAGGCTGAAGCTGCAGCTCTAACCCGTGTTCGATCGTCTTCGGAGCGGGAATTTCGCCATCGGCGCTCTAGCCTTCTCACCTCTTGTTTCAGAGCTCGCAGCGACGGAGTGAACCATGTTATAGATTAGTAACTAAAATTGTTTTTCAAGCATCAGTTTCTAATTATCTTTAAAAGCGCTAAACATCTGGACCAAGATAGACGGACAAGGTAAATAGGTAACACAAGGATATATGGCCACGCATGAGGCTGTATTAATTTTTAAAAAATTAACTAAGAATCTTAAGTTGTTTTGAACATATTTGCAGTAATTTCTGATGTCAACAGATACTTGTTAACTTAGCTCCCTAAAAATTCTATTCTGCAATTACAGGAAGTTTTAAGCTGCGTGCTAATCCGCTGCTGCTTTTGTATGATGGAATTGTATAGTGTTTCTATTTTTCAGTCACACTATTGACACCTAAACCACACATTAATGCTCTCCATTGAAAAGTATTATGAGAGTTGATGTTGGATGATAAAGTTTTTCTGTGATGATTGGTGATAGTTCATTTAAAAATGCAATACATCACTTAATGTACAATAAGTGATAAATATGCATGTATTAACCAGTCTTTAGAGTCTGACAAAGTTTTAGCTTTAAAATTATAGCTTCTCTGTGTAAGAATTCCATATTGATATAAAGCCAGTGTTAACACTTGTGTTAAAAGCAGCATGTGGCATTGGTAAGCCCATTTGATATCATACATTGCTGGGAACAACAGGCAAAAATGAAATCTGTAATAGTCTTGCTTCTATGTCCCATTTTTCAATAATAAAAATACATTTTTCCATTGCTATGAAACAGATGACAATTTTACAGAAATTTCTAATGTAATTGTTCTGGTCCACAAACACAAACCCTTGGAATTTTCCATTATATGGTGCTAACTGGGTGTTTTATGTTAGGTATTTAAGCTGTCATGTTTCCAAACTTCTCTTCACAACTTGTCAACAAGAATTAAAAAAACAAACTCTTAAAATACATAGTGCCACCAACTGGAAAAGGCTTCTATGTATTTAATGCATTTCCAAAGACACGACCATAAGTAAAACCAGATTTTCAGAAATCAACTAAACAAGACAAGCAAGCTTCCAGAAACAGAAGGTACCTTTTACATTACTTACTTGGATATTTTTTCAAGATTAGAAAGCTGTACCAAGATTTTATTTTTTATTTATTTATTTATATTTATACCCCCACCTTTTTTCCTGAAAGGAACCCAAGGCGGCTTACATAATCCTCCTCCTCCTCCTCCTCTCCATTTTACCCTCACAACAACCCTGTTAGGTAGGTTAGGCTGAGAGTTAAACAATAGGGAATTGCACTTTGTTCACATCTCTTTAGAAGTGGAGGGCAAAAAACTTAACTTCAAAGTAGAAGAATAGATTGAATAAGCAACATATACTTTTGGATGAAGAAAAACACAGTTGCTTGAAAACCTCTACCTATCTTTGGGAAAAGGTTATGGTGTGGTAAAAATATGTAACATTTAATCTTCTGCACTGGATACTTAACACTTGCTTTGTCACCAGTGACAAAATGGCTTCTATACTACAGTTCCTCTTCTAGTACATGCTTCCATTTGTTATTTTTTCTGCATGCATCAGGAAACTATTTTGACTACTAGTGACATGAGAACTGCTGCAGACATGCCAGACACTGATGTAAAATAGATAAGTTTTCTTGAAATCTCACTTACCTTTCAAGTTCTATAAAATTAAGAGATTACTTTGTGCTTCTTTGTTTCTGCAAATACATTTCTAATAGATTTTTCTATTCTGAATAGTAACATAAAATCATGATTGGGAAGCGGGGGGGGGGGAATGAACAAACCAACTTGGGGTCATTGAATGAAACTAGTTGGTGGTAGGTTCGGGATAGACAATACTTTATGGAATGTGTAACTTATTTGCCACATGGTAACACACTACCTCAATCAGCTTGTTGGCATGTTCACGGAAAACCTGTGCATATTCCTTAACTTCTTTCTCATTCCCATTCTTGGCAGCTTCAATCAAAACGAGAAGTGGCACATTTGTTTCCAGAAAGGAATCTGAAACATGGTCCATAACAGCTTTACGGAGCTAAGAATAGATATCAAAACAATGTTAGTCTTTCATCAAGGTAAACTGCTACTTTTTTTTACCTCTGCATTAATAAAAAGCAAACAATTTACTTTGCCAGTGATCCTTCTGCTAAACACAAAAAGCCCTTCATTTCAAAGCAAACATACACTGCTGCATGGAGACTATTCTGAAGCCATCTCCCTCAAATTAAGACAGTCTATAAATACCTCATATCACATTATAAACATCCCACTCTCAAAATAATTGTTTTAATGGAGAATGTTTTCTCCAAATTAATCGGGAAATCATACTCCCCCAAAATCTGGGAATATTACTTGCTTATACAATTAAATAGTTTTAAAACAGACCTAGGCCAAACGCAGACCCTTCCCACACATTACAAACAACCATGGTTTAATTAATTAACCCACGGTTGGTCAGGGCTATGCAGGAGCAAGCAAGCGCACTGCCTCCCACCTGCTCACTGCTTCCGCTTTGCATCTGGTTTTAACTCAACAACAAACCATGGCTTAACATTCTGGGGTGTTTCTCCCTCAACAACCCAGAGTTCTGGGTTTGCACATTATGCTGTTTTCTAAACCGGATTCAAAGCAGAAGCAGTGAGTGGGCAGGAGACGGAGCACTTGCTCCCACACAGTGCCAACAGACGATGGGTTGTTGTTATGTGTGAACCAAGCAGTAGTGAAGTGGAGCCAGGGTTCACAGGGATGCAGTGGCATTTTATTAGCAGGGACACTGACATCATCTGCCACCCTGCTCCCTCTGAATTTAGCTGCAATCCTCCTAGCAGCTGGGGAGAAGTGAATTTTCCCAGCAACAATATATTGTCCCTTGTTGTAATGTAAAGTATTTTGGGGAGCTTAGTCTTGAATGAGCAATTAAGACCCAGCAGCTTTACAAAAGACCTGTTCCTAGCAGATGAAAATTCCTAGAACTGGCTTGTTGATATGGATAGAGGCCTGTGGCTTATGCTGGCTCAGCTTGTCTGAGTGTGGAAAGCTAAGCAGGGTCAGGCCTGGTTATTACTTGGATGGGAGACCCCTCCTCTAGTTTCCTGCATTGAGCAGGGGGGGTTGGACTCAATAGCCTTGTAGGCTCCTTCCAACTCTATCTATGAAATCAACACAGCAGCCTGCAATTTTGGACTCTCCTTGGGGGTGTGGCTACTGAGATTGTCATGCTGAGCACCTGCACTTCAAAATTTACCACTACACCATTAGAACAGGGTCACTGAATGCCTTTAGTTACCTATTAGTACTTGGAAAAACACTTTCAGCTATTTATTCTGGCAGTCTTTCCAGAAAAGTCCATATTCATAACCAAATCCCACAGATACAGATCAAGCTACATAATCTGGTTAATATTTACCTTTCTTTGTGATTAGCAATACATCCCCCCACCCCTCAAGAAATCACCACAGATTTTGAAATAGCTTATGCTTTTCTACATTCATCAGTTATCAGGGATGGCCACCTGAGGGCTCTGAGGTTGTTGGATCTGACTTTCAAAACTATCTTACCTGTCTCTTAGCAGCCCTACCAAGTTTAAATGCAAGGGGTAGTAGAAAGTTCTATCGAGTTCCACTTCTCAGGAAAAAAAAATTGTTATCAAAAGCTGTGAGACACACTTCCTACATCTGAAGTGTGAATACAATGCTGCAGCCATCTCAGAGCTCAATTGTCCCATTACTACTAGGTGGTGCTGACTTTATATCAGAGTATGACCACCTGTGAAGGGGAGTATACCAACTGACCATCCCGTATCTTTTTAACGAGAGTAAAAGGACATAAAAGCAGTTTTAAGCTGCTGCCTCGATATATTGAATTTCCCTTGTAGCCAAGAGACTAATGTCCCTCTTGATGTTCTCTCTTCCCAAGGAGACCATCCCTGTAGGGAGTGGCTTGGTTAGGCTTGCTGCTGGGGAGAGGGATAAGAAAGAGGAACAATAATTCTTCACTGCCCCCTCTCCAACTAAGCCTAAACACAACTTCACCTCAGGTTTCTGTGAAACCTGCCACCCTCTACCCCCAAGGCCAACTTGCCCGATCCTAACTGAATCCAAGTATTTAGTTTTCCATTACAATGGACAGAACTGTAGGGACTGCTAGAATCAGGCCAACTTGATAAATAGAATGTTATGTGGTGTAGTTTATACTGTACCTGTCTGCGCAAATCCCTTGTCTTTTTTGTCATTTTGTCTATTGCTGAGTTTAGAGCATCACTTCTTTCTTTGCGTCCAGCCTAAAAAAAAGAAGAGATAAAACGAAGTCAGATTAATGTATTGTACCCACTGTAATGGCTCTGATCCAAAGCCTGTGCACACTTGGACTTCTCCATTGACTTCAGTGTCTGGGCAAACCATAGTCAGCAGAGAATGCCTTGTGCGTAAGCTCAGCTCCCATGCACAGTCAGGGAGCCCCTGTGTGGGACTGAATTGATCTAGACTTCGTTTCAGACTGTATTTGCTTCATTTACTGTACTTTAAAACCACCCAATAACTGAAGTTATCTGGGTGGTGTACAATACATTAGAAACATAAAATACAAACATTAAAAAATAAAATAAAATAGAAATAGAAATAGTCCAGAATAAAACCAGGCTAAAACCAGCAGCAAAGAAGAAAACAATCTCAGCACATAAAACCAAATTTAAATCAGCAGCAGAATAAAATACTAAAAGCACTAAAAACAGTTCTTAAAATGCCTGGGAGAATAAGGCGGCCTTCACCTGGTGCCAGAAAGACCATAATGTAGGTACCAGGTGAGACTCTCCAGGGAGGGTGTTCCAAAACTGTGGTGCCACCACCAAAAAAGCCCTCTCCTTCATAATCACCTGCCTTCCCACATTTAGTGGGGGCACCCAGAGGAGTGTCTCTGAAGATGATCTTAGGGAGTGGGCAGGAATTTATGGGAGGAGACAATCTTTCAGGTAACCTGGCCCCAAGCTATTTAGGGCTTTTAAAGTTAACACCAGCACTTTGAATTGGGCCTGGAATCAGAATTCTATAGCCTTTTGTATCAAAAGTGATATTTTCTTTCTCTAATAAGCAAACTACACTGGGCTTCAATAGTTTCAGCACTTACTTATTCTTACAATGCTATGAATACAACAAGAATGAGGGTACTGACTGTCACACCCCACCCTCAATAGGGCCTCAAGCTTGCCCTCCTTATTGGGATCTCTGGGTGTACTTACGTAAGGTTGGGGTTTTCTTTTCCTCTAACCCTTGCCCTTTTCACACTGCCTTTGGGATGTCTATCCCTACCGTATACCTCTTTGATCAGTACAATAAGCACAGCTTCCCACACAGGCTGTTTCAAATAACAAAGAAACGTTTATTTTAAAATACAACAAGTTCTGGAAATAAGTTTTATGCATAAGTTTCAGTTAATCTTAAGTAATGTACTATCTTATCCTAGTACCAATCCTCCCTCAACAACTGTTCCCAATGTCAATCCCTGCACTCACTAGCTAAACCCTTAACCATCCTAATATAATCGCTCAACTCTCTCCAGTCAGCTTCACAGACTCCCAAACAGCACTTCCCATTCCACACACTCCTCTCACTCCTGCACACTCTTCACAAATACCTCAAAAACCCCTCAAGCTCCTGCCTGAACAGCACCATCCCACTGTTTATATAACACAGGCTCCACTCCCTTCTCACTCTCTCAGTCAATCATGTCACATATGTAAATACACCATTCTTTCTGCCCATACTTTCTCACTCACCCAGATACAGCAGGAATACACACTTATACCTAACACACCAACACATTATATTTGCCACCTAAACACTTTAAATTTAAACCTAAATAACATCACATCACACACACACACACACACACACACACTTATTTGAAACAATTTAATGCCACTCTTCAGTCAAAAAAGCTCCCAGAGCGGCTTACATATTAACAAAACAGTCCCTGCCCACAGGCTTACAATCTAAAAAGACACGAGACACAAGGAAAAAGGAATGGGGAGGGGAGGGGGAAATTAATTAATACTTCTGGCAGGGCTGGTGGAATGGCCCTGCACTCCCTCTCATCTCCCTCTGCACAGCCTGCTGGAATGGCTGCTGGTGGTGACAGTTGAGAGAGGAGCCATCATGAGGGAGCTTTTGTTGAATTAATCCATAGATATGGCTCTTGCGGACAAATCTTGCCTCTTGTTCTGCAAGTCACGCCAGGGGCCCTCACCTCTGCCACCTCCTTCTCCTTCTTGAGGTGAGTGAGAACTACAAGGAGTTCAACGATGGCTTCTCCCGATGTTCTTGGGAGCCATCACTTTCCAGGCCTCTGACGAAGCAGCCCCAGTTGTCGAATGCCTGCCACACGGACCAATGCTTTGTCCATGGCTAGATGGTGACAGTTGTCCCGGAAGAACGATGGGACAGCTTCATCACGGCTCTTCAGGACCATGAGAGCCCTTTTTATGTGCTCGTGGCCCCAGCTGGTATGCAGCAGAAGCTCTGCTGAGTTTCTGCCGCCCATGGAATCCTATGGGGATGGTTCCAGGTTTGAGGAGTCCCAGTGCAAAGTGCACTCTGGTGGGCCCCCTTCTCCATCAGTGGGCCCTGGCAGGATTATCTGGTAGCAGTGGGCAGTTGTGGGCAGCAGCAATGCTTTGATTATTGCTAGGCAGCTCGGTCTAGTGGCTATTTTAACTTACCACAATGCCTTGAAACACTGCTAGGTTGGGGTGATTGTGAGAAATTAAAATGGCAGCTAGAGGACCAGGTTAGATTTTTAAGAAAGGGTGGGGAGTGTGGCAGACATCAGCAGTATGCTCTGCCAGGATGCTGAGGCCTTGGCAGCAGTCCAGAAACGCTTGGTGCTGATGCCAGTCCTGCCTAAACCACCTTAAAAAAAAGCATTTACACTTGAGCCCTGAAAGAGGTTAATTCTGTACTGGAATACTTTAAATCTAGCTCAAACTACAGTTAATCAGGATTAATTATGAATCTATGAATTGTTGCAGCACAGCTGAGAAGCTAAGCTTTAAAAGGATAAGACATTGTAAATAGTCTTCATAAATGAAGCAGTAAAGCCTAGGTGAAGCTAAATTGCAGAACCAATTGTAAATGTGCAGCACAATGCTATCCATTACTGTGTTGAAATGGTCAACAGAGGCTCTTCTCCGAGTACCTCTAGTACATTACATGTCAACAAGATAAAGAGCCTTCTTGGTTGTGACACCCTGACTGAGAAATACCCTCCTTCGAATACCCTCCCCATGGATGTGCTGTTGGGCAAGCATTGAAATTGTTTCAGCACAGCTCAAAACTTTTTGTTTACTCAGGCATTTGAATTGGTTGCTCTTGATGTTCTATTCTATTTGGTGTCTTCATTTGGAGGACAGTTTAAAATTTTTTTCAGTAAATAAAATTATCTATTCCAAACATGTGAACCCTGCCCCTGCCCCCCCCCTCACACACACACACACACACACACACACGTCTTCAAGGAGCATATCAAATAAGTAGAGAATTGGAAAGAGTGCAGCTGGACCATACAGAAAGGCAAATAGAGCACCCAGGTGAAGGTATTTGCTCCTATTCACTCACATCTTAAATGACCTTAGTTATAGGAGTTGCACAGCTGCAACTAATGGAACTACTTATGACACATCCCTTCTCTCCCTACAGTGCTTACAACAGTGTTGTAAATAAGGCCACAAGAGTAACTAGCCTGCTGGGGATCAGCAGAGGAGGATGCTTCTGGAATGCTCTCCCAAGGGAAGCTTGCCTGGCACCCACACCACTATTTTTCTGGCACCAGGCTAAGACTATCCTGTTCTCCCGGGCTTTTAAAATGTTTTCAAAGTCTTTTAAAGTATTTTTAAATATTGTAATATTTTTGTGTTTTATTTTCTTAGTCCCTGCAATGTTATTATCCCTACTCCCTGCAATGTATTTTTATATTTTATGCTGTGCTTGCATGTTTATTAGTTTTATACTGCTGTTTTTATTGTGATTTTATCTGTATGACAGATGACCTTTTTAACTTTGAAGGTGCAGAGATGGGTGGGCAACTGTACAGTGATCCTCACTCCTCCCCATCTGCTAGGTTGGGAGGAATGCTGGGAATGGTTTGGCAGCTGCTTGGCCAAGGCGCCCAGAGAACCTTAGCCACTCACGGCCAAAGCAGCAAATGGCAGAGCCCACCCTTAACTGAACCAGAGCAGGAAATGGTGGGGTGAAGAGGGTTTTTCAGCTGCTTCTTGGCAGTGGCTCTCTGGGTACTACTGCCCAGCATCTGAGGAAGCTAGCACTCTTCCGCCCCTCTTTCTCACAGGAAAGAAGGGCTTTTAAAAAACTTTCTGCTGGGTGGTGCCCCACCACCAAGCATTAGCTGAAACCAGAATATCCTTTTGCCTTTCTTGAATGCTAGCACACACCCAAACTTCCAAACCCACATTGACAGAAAGGTTCTGATGCTTTATGTAAGGTAGGCACTCATATTTCATCAATAATTTTGCAGAAGTGCCGTATGGAAGAAAAACAATTGCTCTGGAGAAATGCAGCCATGGGGGAACTGGTTTTAGAAATCTTTCAAAAGGTGGCATACACCTTATATCCTGAGCATCATTTTAACAGCCAGTACAAAAATTTAACTGAAAAAAGCAACTGTGTGTTATAGGTTAATTGATTTTATGAGTTGTAAATTATAGCGTTAATGATAGAACAAGTCCAAAATACTTGGCTATCACTAGGATACCTCCAGTCAGTATTCATTTCGTTTAACTGAAAATTGTGTTCGAATGTTGCAGTTGTGCATTATACACCCCTTGGGTAATTGTATCTAAAATAGAGATAACAATGGATTTGAAATCCGGACTTCACATACAGGGGCAAACAGGAATGGCAAGAATGGGAAAGGAAGAAATGAGTCCCACAACTCCACACTGCCTTGACTGAACAGAATCCAACTTTTAAAAACTAGGTTACCCCAGAATTTGAACTGCAATCATTTCCAATGGCTGGCATCATTCAATATGCAGCTTAAATAAGAATTCATCTGATTTACTATTCAGTCCAACTTTAAGAACTAAAAAGGCCACACAGTAACAAGCAAAATGTTTAAGCAGCTTATTAACCTGTACTATCATCATCTACACCAAGGAATTAAATATTTACAGTCTTTGCCAAATTAACTGAACAGACACACACAACTTGCATCTTGGCTAAGTGGGACAGGGCGAGAGTAAGGGCTACTTTTCAGTTTTTAAAAAAGAATTAAAACTGGTTGGGAAGAGGAAGTTCATACAGATCCTCATTAATCTATTTCAAGTTTTCCATGGACAATTTTTCATCCAGGCACACTTCTGTTCTTCTGGTTATCTCCTCATCAACAAATTCCCAGGTTACCCATTAGTTTTATTGGAATAAAACCCAAGTGTGTTTGCTTGTTGTCAAAACCTATTTGAACTGAGTACCGTACTTCTTAGAAACATTAGAGCCCCAGTGACAGATATATTAAAAAATAGGTTTAAAGTGAAAAACAATTGGTTAAATTTATTGCAAGTGCTGTTGAACAAAACCTTGTTTCCCCAATACCAGCAATAAATATTTCCCTCCTTTTTAACTAGATCTGTAGTATTATGGCAATGCAGATCACTTCTGAAGCGCTAATCCTATGTGACTTTCCTTGACAGGTTTTTATTAATTAGCATCCTACTCCTACACACATACCCCTACACCTTTTAGGCAGGAGAATACCAGCAGGACCACCATGCCACAAAAATAATTACTGTAACTATATTTCACAAATTCAGCCATACAGCTCAAGGTTGAAGTAATAAGCATGTAACCTGCAAGAAACTCCTGCAAAGTCATTCCTATCCCTTGGATGCAGGATAAAGAATTCCTACAGTTAGGTTTTTCCTCTTAGTGGTAGTCTAATCTCACAATTCACAATATGCACCACAGTGCCTTAAACTGCAAAGCTTCTGGAAAATCCAAACAAAAAGGAACGTCACAGGGTGACGTCAGCCTATATACAGTTGTGTGGTCGCAGCACATAAGCAAATGCGTTCCTGTACCGTATCGCTGAAAGCTTTTCAGCAAATGCATTCAAGCGACTACAGAAGCTTCTCTCAGCAATAAGCCACCCATCTGCCATCAACAAGTTAAGACAAAAAAGCCATAGCTTTGGAAAGCGTCTTCAATTAAACAGCTATACAGTATAAAAACGGAGAACTCCGATTCAGCACTGATTCAGGAATTAGCAGACCTGTCGCTGGAAATCAAGGAAATGAATTCAAAAGGAATATATGAGAAAGGGGATGTGAAGTCATTTTTACTTTAATATCAAAGGACAGTGGAAGAAAGTAAATTATTTAAAGGTTGTCAACGTTAGAGCTTTTTACAGACTCACTGTGTTGAGTCTAAAACTACGACTGAATGCAACCTCCAACGTACTCAAAAGAATGGGTAAGTTTATACATTTTGATTTGTTGAACTATGTGCAGTCAATCTTGCTCTTGAAATGCACATATATTTCAATAGATTTTTTTTTAAAGGTAACTGTGGGAAGTGCCCGTCAGTAATTTCAATAATTTAGACGGATACTTCTACCAAGGATTTGTTTTAAATGTAAAGACCTGAAACATTTTAATAATGCATGTCATTATCTGCAGCAATCTTTCTCCTTTTTGTTGTACGCATACATCTGATAAGAATATCCTATTTTGTTGTTTCCCTGAATTGTATTCTGCAGGCTTACATTTCAAGTGGCCATTAGGGGCTCCTATGCTGGCAGCAGTATATGCAATGAGTATTGTTTTTAAAATGCTGCCTGCCTTGGGCATGGCTTGTCCGCCAAAATGCCGTTGTGAGAAGCTGCTCTTTTACTGTGACTCTCAGGGGTTTCACTCAGTGCCAAACACCACTGACAAGGGCTGTCTAGGTTTGTCATTGAGGCACAATTTTATTATGGAACTTGAAGGGGATCAGTTTGCAAGCTTCAGTCAACTTACTTGGCTTCATTTAGACCATAATCAAATTGATGCAATAAGAGAAGATGCTTTTCAAGGACTGTATAAACTCAAGGAATTAATTTTAAGTTCAAACAAAATCTCTTATTTGCCAAACACAACTTTTAGTCAACTGCTTAACCTGCAACATTTGGACCTCTCTTTCAATCAATTATCTGCTTTGCATCCCGAGTTGTTCTATGGCCTTCGCAAACTGCAAACCTTGAGTTTACGTTCCAATTCCCTGAGGACTATCCCAGTCCGTCTATTTTCAGACTGTCGTAGTTTGGATTTTTTGGATTTGAGCACAAATCGCTTGCGAAGTTTGGCACGCAATGGATTTGCAGGATTAATCAAACTGAGGGAGCTTCACCTAGAGCACAACCAGCTGACAAAGATTAACTTTGCTCATTTCCTACGGCTAAGCAATCTGCACATGCTCTTCTTGCAGGGGAATAAAATTAGCAACTTGACATGCGGGATGGAATGGACCTGGGGCACTTTAGAAAAACTAGATTTGTCTGGAAATGAGATCAAAGCCATTGATATGACAGTTTTTGAAACAATGCCTAATCTTAAAGTACTCCTAATGGATAACAACAAGCTAACCACTCTGGAGTCCAAGGTTTTATATTCACTTAAAACCCTAACTACAGTGGGCCTCTCCAGCAACCCCTGGGAATGCAGCCCCAAAATATGTGCATTAGCCACATGGCTGAGTGGTTTCCAAGGTCGGTGGGAGCACTCCATACTTTGTCATAGCCCAAACCACACCCAGGGAGAGGATATTCTAGATGCAGTTTATGGTTTTCAGCTTTGCTGGAATGTATCAACTGTTACATCCATTACTACAAGTTACAGAGCTCCAACGACTGAATACACAAAAAGAATAAGCTCCTCAAATTTCCATGTGGGAGACAAAGAAATTTCAACTACTACAGGCATACCCATTACCACAGAAGAGCAGTTGCCTGAGCCAAACAATGCCATCTTCACCCAGCAGGTAATTACGGGAACAATGGCTTTATTATTTTCTTTCTTTTTTATCATTTTTGTAGTGTTCATCTCCAGGAAGTGCTGCCCTCCCACATTAAGAAAAATTAGGCAGTGCTCAATGATTCAAAGCCACAGGCAACTACGATCTCAAACACGGCTACATATGTCAAACATGTCAGACCAAGGACCATATAATGAATATGAACCCACCCATGAAGGACCCTTCATCATCATTAATGGTTATGGACAGTGCAAGTGTCAGCAACTACCCTATAAAGAATGTGAAGTGTAATATCTACAGGTAATCGAAAAACAAAAGCAGATAAACTTATTTTAAATTGCAGGGATCCTACTCATACTTTGATTTTTTTTTAAAAAACTAATGTTGAGAAAGCCTAGATTTTTCTAGGCTATTTGTTTTGAGTGATGCAGTATTTAAGGGTGGTTTTTTTTTTTAATGAACCCATAATATTTTCAGTGTTAAAGCAGCAATGTTTGCATTAAATTTGCACTCCTGATGTTTGGAAGTCTAAATATGCTCAACCCAAAATATGTAAACTGCTTCATGTTATGTAATTATATGTGTAAAATTTTTACTCTCAAGCCTCCAGATTTGATTTAGAAAAATAGTCTGGATGAAAATATGTTAGGTATATATTTAAAGGACCTGGTGAAGGGAGGACATTTTACCAATTAATGCATTGTAGCTATGATCCTTAACATTCTAGCCGATTCAGTTTTCTTTGAAGTAGAAATTTAAACAGAAAAATTGTCATTTAAAAAATATATATCTCAGACTTATGATCAACGGTGGAAAGGTGCAGAAGAGGGATTTTCCAGTGTACTTAAGCATGGAAAAAGATTAAGTATTATTTTCTTTAACTCCATATTGAGAGTTCAGCTTATCTAAATGTGTTCCAGATTCAGAATATAGCTGTTGACACTTCCAGGATTACATTCTTTGCTTTGAAATATCAACATTTACAGACATTCGGCAGCATGTAGTCTGGTCTTTTAAGGTATTAGATACACCTCAACTTTTAAGAGTGTCTTGACTTTAATGGGACACACTTCAGACTTAAGAACCAATATATACCATAAAGAAATGAACATTGAGGTGTTTTTTAAACCAAGCACAGAAAAAGCCTTTTTGCCTGCCATCCCCAACTATTCATCTAAACCAGAAAAGTATTTTATGCACCAACTACTGGTTTCTCTAGAGACCAAATTAGCCCTTGCAGGACAAGCTCTCAGCTACCATTGTGAAATCCCAATCCTAGACGACTTGTACATCAATCCTAACCCCATTTATTCAGAAGTGAGTCCCATTAATTTCAATAGGACTTACGGTACTTCTAATTAAATAAGGTTGGGGATATACCCTGGGAAGCATAAGAACATTTTAAACTCAGAGTAGAAGATCAGAGCTGGTTTAATAAAAACAAACTGTTGGGAACATTTTGTCAGAGAATATTCAAGACACATAATTTAAACTAGTAAAAAAAACTACTCTGCAAAACAAAAAATCAGTTCCTGGATAAAAATTCTGCATCCGGATTTCGTTATTATGGATTATGTTATGGAGTTAAATTTGCTGTGCACCTATATAGTTTAAATAGAAGACCATTGGGGAGGGAGCATATTCAATGCAATTACTCAAAAATCATGAACACATACCGTATATACTCAAGTATAAGTCGAGTTTTTCAGCACATTTTTTGTGCTGAAAAATGCCCCCTCGACTTATACTTGGGTCAGCGCACTTATACTGGAGGCAATAAGTTTTCCCAGTTTTTTGGGGTGAAATTAGGGGCCTCGACTTATATTAGGGTCCACTTATACTTGAGTATATACGGTAACCAAAGCTATAAAGTTAGGGAGAAAATGTACATAAGTAGATCTAAAATAACGTGCCAAATTCAGCAGCAGCAACATTTACAAGTACATACATGGAAAGAGAAAAGTAACTGATGCTTGGATTCCTTAAATCAGTATATATATTAATTGTGTGTTGTACTATGCTGCGAAGTTTTCAAGCTAATCACTGGCTCGGAAACCCATTTTTTACATGCGTAGGTCTCTTAGCGAAGTACTTGGCTAAATATTGCAGTGCTTTAACATAAAGTGTAGTTTGGAGATTTCAGACTTTAAAGCCAATGAGTCAAAGCCTAGTACTCATAAGCTTCAGCTTTTCATACTGGGCACTATTTCAACTTAATATGAGGGTTCCTATATATTTTTCTAGCTCTATTAAGCCACTGACTGTTTACTATTAGAGTGAAAACAGATGGATTGATATCCAGAAATCTCTCATGTAGTAAGCCATTATTTTTTAGCCATATACAGTATATCCTATGCATCTGGGTAAAGGGAAATTCTTTCTGCATTTAAACACTGCATCCACCAAGAATCTCAATTTAATTAATATTGTTTCACACCCTAAACCCTTGTGAACTGCCTATGTTTCAGGCCCCCTCCACCCCTCCATATGCAGACACAGATCATTTCATGGCTTGCCAAGACTCAGTTGTGTCTAACTGTGCAAGTGTGTATGGAGATGGACAAAACAAGTGTATATATTGCAAATTGCAAGGCAAGATCAAATACTTAACTAGTAGCAAATAGGCTTTGCTACCAATGTGGTCCACATTTTCCCAGTATACCGAGTAAGTGTATGAATTCTGTAGAACAGTATAAAATGGAAACACTGCTTCTAGTAGGGTTTCCTCAGCACTATACACAAACAATAATAAACTGTATCAATCCTATTGATTTAGCATCCTGTAGCATATTCTCAATTGAATATAGCCCAACATTATCTCATCAGTTTATTACCTAATTGTTACATGGAAGATGTGACAACTGGCTGGACATACCAGCTGGCCAAAATTTTTGATCATCAACAACCCCTCCTCTTGGGGTAGTTTCTTTGCTCATGTAAGGCTTTTACAAGCAGTGCCAATAGTATTTTGCTGCTACTGCTGCAGCTACTGCTATCAATACCACCTCCTGCGTAAGATCAGCAGAAAGGAAGTTGTGTGCTAAACACGTGGAATAAAGGTGCTCACTGCTGGTTCAGCAGGCAAGTGAATTTGTGGAACTCTGGCTATAGGCCAACATGGTTTACCTGTTCTTTTAAAAGTTATCACTCTGGAAGTATAACTTACTCTTCCCTCTACTATGTCAACCTGTTCTCCTTTCCCTTGGAGTTGGTACCTGCAGACACCTAGACAAGGACAATCCAATGTTATTTCTATACCCATGCAAGCTTGGAGAACATAAATATAAGCCTCTTACACAGGTATCTACATTACTGTTGACATGTCTACATAACATCTGGCTGCATTAACCAAATGCTATGTAGGCTACTCAGTATGAACTCTCAATTATTCAAAACAGATGCCAATAGTGAGTATTAAATCCAACAAGGGGAATCATATGGCCTGCATGATAAACCACTGGCAGACACCAAAATAGATCAGTCTTTCACTAACTATGAGCTGTACGCAGCAAGCCTACACACCAGTTATGTTCACTATATTTCTAAGTTCTATTTTCCTTTGTGTCTCTAGGAGAGAGGATATTTTCTTGAGTGGCAAACTGACTGCTATAAAAGTCACATTCAATCCAGTATTAGCAGAGATGTCAAGAGTATTATTTTATTCAACAGAAGGAGCACTATGAGGACCAGTTCAAACATTCATGATCAAGTTGACAGTAGCATCAACTAATGACTTGCTTGTGTGAAGAGCCACTGTAGACAGTATGTTCATATTACCTGACAACAATTCAAACACTGTTAATACGTATCAAATGTTGAATAGTCAAATGATGGGAGATCATGTGATGTATACATGTACGAACCAACCCCAATACTGGCATAACTCACTGTCTCATGCAGCTGTAGGTCTACCCCCAACTCCGCAACCCCAAAACAGTGTTTTCACAGACTTCCTACCTATGCTGAAAAAGGACTCTTAGTTTTTACTGAGTAGATCCTAACAGCAAAATGTCATCTTTAAGACCTCCCACAATTAGTATTTTAAGGTTACTATTAACACAATTCCAAGAGGGAAAAAAGAAAGTAGACCCACTTTTTATTCATGGAACTGCTCAACAAATCCCTAAGCAAATTATTTTTTTCCATTACTCCAGAAAGCTAAGGTCCCTGAAAGCAAGTTTCAGAATCAAAATTTGTTTGTTGCATATGGGAAGAACAAAACCATGAGGTTAACCATGTTTGGTATCACAATTCTTTGCACTCCCAGATACAATAAATGGAGTTTACTTCACAATCATCATCTTCCTCTAACTAGCAGCAATGTTATATACTTTGGAATCATACTTTTATATTGCAGCAGCTACTTGTTTGGGAGGAATAATTCTACAGGGGTATATAAGTTTAAATGAGACTTCATTATCCAATATCATGCAAATTGTGCCACCTAATAAGAACAAGATGGTGGCCATATCCATGATGTAAATTTCAAAACTCTCTGCCATGCTTCCAGTTCGACATTTCTGTTATTACATTTTTTTTCCTGGAACTCTTTGACAATGCTGAGAATATTAACAGACATTCCAAATGACTTGTGTTAGCAATGTTTCAAGATGCGTTTTCTGTTGGAGGAAAAAAGATTCATAATGCAGTAAGTGCAGTGTACAAAAAACATTAAAAAAGTGTGTATGCTGTAAAAATAGTTGCCTCTTTTTTGGTGCCCTTTTACAATAAAAAAAACACTGTCAGTTTGACCTTTATGGTGACAAGATCCAACAAAACAGCAGTCTTCAGGACCAGCTCTTATACCTGCTCCTAGAAAGATCTCCTTTAAATAGCCAAGTCATGTCACTACAGTCATGTCAGTATGGTACCTTCCATTACAGTTCAGTGAAATGCTACTGTTTAGCAAGTTCTCAATGTTGAAAGTACAGATGTTTGGTTACCAATGCAGTTTATTGACTTAAAACAGATTAGGAATATTGCCATATGACACAGTTGACTCCAGCTTTTTTTTAATAAGAGCTGTAGCAGCCTCTCAAATACAGAATTACACGCATATAAATACCGTATTTTTCGGACCATAAGACGCACTTTTCCCCCCCAAAAAAGGAGGGGGAAATGTCTGTGCGTCCTATGGAGTGAATATAGTAAAAAAAAATTTTTTTTTTTTTTTTTTTTTTTTTTACTTTCCTCTGCTGGTCCGGAAGAGTGGAGGACTCCTGGGTGGGGCGGGGGAAGACCCCGCCTCTCAGCTGATTTTTTTTTTTTTAATTTTTTTTGGTACCATACAGTAAGTGCGTCTTATGGTCCGGTGCGTCTTATGGAGCGAAAAATACGGTACTAGCTAACAATTTGAGCCAAAATGTGCAGGAGCAGAACATTTTGAACAATTTCTATGATGTATTTTCTTATTCTACATGTTCTGTTATGGAGGGGAGTTACCAATATTTGGAGCCAAGATAGTAACTAGAAACAGGAAGCTGCTTCTAAGAATACTCTCCAAGACTGTACCATAATGTATGGCACGTATTCCACTAAACCAAAGCATTTTGAAGGCTGGATTCTACCAAGTCACGTCTTTTTTTGTTCTGTGCTATACCAGTAAGCACAAGGGAACATTAAGACAGTACTCTACATAGTTCCATTATATCAGTTCTTATACTAGTACTACTTGTTCATTGTTCATCATGATTCCGGCCATCAAACCTTTTGTTAAAATTGACACACAGATAACAGCATGTATTCATATTGGGTTAGAATTTCAGAAGTCACCCTTTAGAATACAACCTATTCCAATACAAATAATCATATTCTCTAGAGAAGTCTAGAAAGTAACTGAAGTAGGTCACTTGTACTTCACAAGCCATCTCCCACCTACTCCCCCAGTTTCTATGCACTGTCTGCTGTAAAAGCCTTAGGAAACCCAGATTCCATCTGAATCAAATAGATTTCTAGGCCATATAGCTAGATTTGGATATGAATACTGCCATGCCAATTCTTGCTGCAAAACTAGTTGCCTGCAGCAGCAGATTTAGTAATCTGGTGAAGAAAAAAATTCTCAATCTGTTCTGAAGCCATAAAAAACCTGAATGCACTCCAGTAAAGGAGGTGAAAGGTATTTCTGTGAATTCTAGTTTTATTTACAGGGGAAACACTTATGAAAAAGGTCAAGAAAATGTATTGAGGATTTTATTGAGAGATTAGAGTAAGTAGCAGGTTGTGAAGTCTCAAATTCCATCTCCCAAGAACAATTTTGCATTAAGAGAAATTCTTCTCACTCCAGTGACCTGGGCAATAATGAAAACATACCACATATGTAATATTTAAGCCCATCTCTTATCAAGTTCCTAAGACAAGTGCTTGTGTTCCTGAGAGGAATACTGAACAATTAAACAAAAATAAAAGATCACAAAGGGTGGGTATGCACATAATGCTCTAAGCCACCCCTGCAAACAAACTACACATCGTGGGTTGTTCACGGAACAACCCATGGCAAGCCCGACAGATGATTTGCCTGGTCAATTTCCTTGTGTGTTTCAGCTGTCAAAGGGAGCACTGAAGTGGAGTAGGCAACATACAAGGACATTGAGAAAACGAGGCTGCCTATCCGCTATTTTGCACACAGTTGAAAGGACGGACCCATTAGCACAAGTCAGAAGCACCAAAAATGGTAGGAAAAAGCCAAAGAAGTAAGTACACCAAAAGCAGGGGGGAGAAAGATGACAATTATCTCCCCCTTGGTGATGTGATCCTCTAGCTTTTAAGTTTTGAACTGACACTTCTCGGTGTCCCCCACCTTTTCAACACTTCCCTGAGTCTGCAGGTAGTCCAGAAAGGGGAGAGATTAACTCCTCCTTACATTTTGCAGCTCCTTTTCGGAGCTCCTTACTGCTGCGATTACCTGACAGTTTAAAACAACAACAACCCTGAGGAGGTGGCTGAATGGGACTGAGTTAATGGTGCCTTATTGGGGGGACGGGTGTAGGTGCTGCTGGTGCTGGCACCCAATTTGCTCTGTCCTACCACCTCTAATTTAAAAAACAGTTGAGAATACTTTTTTGGACTGGGAAGTATACACAGATTTAATGGCTGGGAAGAAAATGGAGGGGAAATTTGTGCAATTTAAAGGACTGGGAAGTAAATGGGAGGGGAAATTTGTGCACCTGTAATAACTGCTCCGTTACTGCAGGTGTGCATATTTCCCCTCCATTTACTTCTCAGCCATTAAATTTGTGTATATTTCCAAGTCCAAAAAAATGTGCAAATATTCCAGAGAGTTTAAAAAAAACAAAAAACCCTTACAGGATGGCAGAACTGGACGGA
Source organism: Shinisaurus crocodilurus (assembly GCA_021292165.1). Classification (NCBI taxonomy): domain Eukaryota; kingdom Metazoa; phylum Chordata; class Lepidosauria; order Squamata; family Shinisauridae; genus Shinisaurus; species Shinisaurus crocodilurus. Next base: position 163,805,427 of record CM037879.1, read on the forward strand.
GCAAATGGGGCATCAGCACCAGCAGTAATTACAGCCACCTTCCAAGGTTTCCCCCCTCTTTTTTAAACTGTCAGGGAACCACAGTAACCTCAGCAGTAAGACGCTCTGAAAAGGAGCAGCGAAAAGGGGGGAGGAGTTAATATCTCCCCTTTCTGGAGTAGCTGGAGAGTCGGGGAAGTGTTGAAAAGGTGGAGGATGCTGAGTAGTGTCAGTTCAACACTTAAAAGTGAGAGGATCATCACCAAGGACGAGATATTGTTGTCTTCCCCTTCTGGTGCACTTACTCCCTTGGCTCCCCACCCCCCATTTTCGGTGCATCTGAATTGGGCTACTGGGTCCCTCTTTTCTTTTACTATTATTTTTCCTCTGGTCCTTCGCAACTGTGCACTGATAGGCAGCCTCATCTTGTCAATTTCCTTGTATGTTATCTACTGCACTTTGTTGCTGCCTTTGACAACTGAAACATATAAAGAAATTGATCAGGCAAGACTACATATATATCAGACAACAGTAAGAGCACACTGGTGAAAGACCACCACCACCACCACCACTATAATAAATAACAACAACAAATTATGACCCCAACTCTGCATTTTTGAGGCACCAAAAAATAAAATAAAAAAAGCTGGGGAATGTATAACGGTCCTTCCGAGGTGTCGTTTCGGCATTGGTAGAAGGGCAGTCACCAGTGAGATCACGAAAAGCGAGAGGCATAGGCTTTTTTGCTGCTCTTGCTGAGCGGCTCACTAGCCCATCCCAGCAACCCATGATACAATTGCTCTCCTGGGTTAGGATGACATGACAACCCATCAGGGTTTGAACAACCCCTAGAACAAGCCATAGTTTGTCAGGGTGGCTTGTTTGTGAAAAATAAGCCACTCTAAGGAAAGCGGTCCAGGTTTGCGTGACGTAACTACTCATCATGGCAAGCTGCCCACAATGGGTTGTGTCGTGTGAACCAAGTCATTGAGGAAGCACTTAAGTGATAAGAAGCAATTATTGCATTTTGGTGGATTAAAAAGTAAACAGGTCTTTTGCTAATATTTTGATATTAAAGACCTGAAGCTCCTAACATGCATAAAGGGTGCCTATCTGGGACCCCAAACCTAAATCCTTTTATACTCCTATGTCACAGAATTCAATTTGATAAGTTTGCCAAATTTGTTTAGGATGTTTAGCCTAAGGTGATTTACAAACAAGACAGTGGGGCTGTTTGCATGTAACAGTGGCAAATCGTGGGCTAATTAACCCATTATTTGCCATGTGTTCTGCAGCCTTTTTAATAGCCAACCCCAATCTGGGCCGATCAGGGGTTGCTACATGACTTCTGAACATGGACACTAGAAGTTCATCATGGGTTAAACTGACCGTTAACCTAACTACTAATTGCAGGTTAACTGTGGGTTGTTTAATCCACGATTAACCTATAGTGTCTGTGTTCGGATGTCACATAGCAATCCGATTGGCCCAATCAGGGGTTGAAGATTCAAAAAGGCTGTGGAACACACCCAGCATTAACCCACAATTTGCCACCGTTACGTGCGAAGCAGGTAACTAACTACCAAAAGACTAAGTAATAAAAACTGAGTATTTGGATAAGGACTATAAGTAGCCCATATATTAAAGATACTAGTTCCTTTCTATCTGTGTGACTATAAACTGGATAGTTGCTAGGAGGATCTTTTGGAGCAAATATTCCCAATTTGTCAATTTCATTATACAAATAGCCTTCCATAAATCTGGCCTAAATTGGTCATGATTGCTGGAGTTCAGTCAGCTTGACATTACTGGCTTCTATTTTTAAAATGTAAAATTAAGTTTTGGAAGCCAGCCAGCAACACAGTCAGTCCTAACAGTCATGTGCATTTCTTTGTCACCAAGACAAGGTTTAGCTCTTCCTTTTTTCTATCTTGCTTAGTTAATGGCTACGACCTGGTTCACACATAACGACGATCCATGGTTTAAACAATCCATGGGTTGCCGTGCACAAGTGAGTATGAGAGAGAAAGTGAGCTGCCATCTACATGCCCACCACTTCCACTTTTACTCAGCAATACATGATGGGCTCCTGCTCAGTGTGACATCCGAACCCAGACCGCTGGGTTGTTCAGGGGCAAAACAACCCAACCATTAACCCATGGTTTGTTGTTGGGTTAACTGCTGGGCTGTTCAGCCCCAAAACAACCCATTGGCCTGGGTTCGCACATCACGCTCAACAACATATGAATAAGTTAATTGTAGGCTGTTGAGTAAAAGTGGAAGTAGCTGGCATGCTGCATGCTTTCGCTCGCTCCTCCCCAATAACCCATAGTTTAAGCACCCTTAAATTTCTCAGCATGCTCCAAGGCAGTAGTTTTCCAATCTTTTCAGAAGGGGGACCCACTTTTAGCCCAAACATGCATTTCAGGACCATTTTGGGGGGGAGGGGGGGTTCTTACCATATATACAAGTGTATGATAGTTATGGTGGGTAGGGCCAGAACCCTGTAGTGGGTCCTGACTCACCAGTTGAAAACAGATGTTCTAAGGGGATTTCACAATTCCAAGCCAGACTAACTGAGAGGTAAAAATTAAATATCCTCCCTGCAACCATTAAATATTTGAACTAGCATGGACAATGGGAAACCTCACCAGTAATGGCTTCCCTGACAAGCCCTACTTCTTGTTCACAGTATGAGATGCAAAGCACCAATTGGTGGGTCTATGTCATAAGGCAGGAATGGGGAATGTGTGGCCCTCCAGATGTTGTTGGCTGCAACTCCCATCTTCCCTCACTATTGGCCATGCTGGCTAGGGCTAATGGGAGTTGCAGTCCAACAATATGTGGAGGGCCACATGTTCCCTACCCCTGTCATATAGTTAGGGTGACTCCTTTTCCACAGTTGGACAGTCTTGCCTTATTAATAGATTTCTTCACTTCTCTCTTTTGGACTTCTGCTACTGAGAGGATTCCTCTGTTTATTTTAACATGTGCTTAGTGTCAATGGGTCTTGGTCATTTGGTTGGGAATGGACTCTGGAACTAGGTAAAGTATGTGCATGTTGTGTCCTCTTTTGATAAACCGGAGGCAAAAGTTTGTTTTTTAGCTAGATTTTGCAATATATTCCGTTATTTGAATTCCAAATGGCTCAATTTCCTCACACAAGCCTATATCAGTTGTATCTTAAAATAGGAGTAGGTAGAAGTTAAATCAGGATCTACTGTGGGTGATTTGAAGTAGATAAGAAATGCTTTCTGACTCCTAATCATCTAACAACTGCTAAAAACCCAACCTAAAAAAAAATTAGGTTCCTAAAAAAGAATGCTTGGGAGGAAAACCAGGGGTGGATTTTTGTGTAAAAGGACTTGAGCTTGGTTCTGGTACCGATCACATATTCCTGGGCTGAGCAGTTGCCCAAGAGGCACCCTGTTCCTTAATACTTTTCCTTGTATCCATCTGCCTGAGCCACTATTTTGCACCTAGCTCTAGTTGGTGGACCTCGGGGTTCTGGGGGGGGGGGGGAGTAGATCCTACAAGTTTGAAGTATGTCTACCCCATCTTAAAATGCTTCTGGGTTTGAACTTTCTTTGTCTACCCAAATGCTTTAATTCTCCATTATGCTTCATTAGAGTGAGAAGAAAGCAGCCAGCAAGCTTCAATACATTTCTTGGCTTGGCAGACATACCCTGTTTTGCTGGAATCAAGTCATGTTGCTCTCTGACACACAGAAAAAAAGCATAGTCACAGATCACTTAGTCACTCAGAGGCAGTTCTTACCACATGTATTTTTATTTTTATTTATTGCATTCATATATCCCACCTTTCCTCCAAAGAGCTCAAAGTGACATAGATAGTTCCCCTCCAAGGTCCAAGTTCACCCAGTGAGCTCTATGGCTGAGGGTTTTTTTGAACCCAGGTCTTCCTGGTCCTAGTTTGTAAGTGTAGTGCACTGTCAGAAAAGCTTAAGACAGTGGCCTAGTTCAAATATAGCACCAAACTACAGTTAAGCATTACACAGTAATACCTTGGATTGCAAGTAACTTGGTTTGAGAGCGTTTTGCAAGACAAGCAAATTTTTAAATATATATATGGTATATATTTTACTTGATATACAAGCGACGTCTTGCAATACAAGTACTGTAGTACGGTTTAAATTAAAAATCTCTGTACAAATTTTTTTGGGGGGATTTTGTTTTGATATAAGAGTGTTTTGGATTACAAGCACATTTCCGGAATGAATTATGCTCTCAGTCCAAGGCATGACTGTATACACAAACCTTCAGCTTGTCAGCTCCCCCATCCTCCTCCAGCACAATGGTGAGGATACTGGAACCTCTTTCTTATCTTTTTTAACGAACTGGAATTTATCGATATGTCCAAACCCAGGCAAACTAGGTCCGTAGACGTCTCCCTTGCATTCTCTGCAATTGGGGAAGGGACACTTGTCTTGGGAAAGTTGCTAATAGAATTTGGGCAACCCTGGGCAGGGTGGATGTTGGAGAGAGAAAAATAATTTGTACGAGTAGAGTATGATTATTTTTGTAATGGCTTGTCGAACAGTAGAATTTTGTCCCTCTAGTTTAACACCAATTTCCTGCATTGATGCCTATTCAATGCATTGCAATGGCCGTGTTCACATGACATGACAACCCACCTTGCAAATAAGCTATGCAGTGTGCGTTGTTTGAACAAACCAGGGTGTGCCTGACAGATGATTGGGCTCACCATGGGTTGTTCCTCCACTCCTCCTCTCTTGGTCCTCCCGTGGGTATCGCAGAGGACTCCGCAGCAGGAAGCATCTTGTTTCCTCTCCCCACAGTAACCACAACCCTTTTGTGGTCACCGTGGCTCTCCCCGCCCTTTCCCCTCTAGAGATCGTAAAAAGCGATCGCTTTTCGCAATCTCCGAAGTGACAGCCCCTTCAAAGAGCCCAAGCGCATTGGTTTACCACCCATATTTTTTTTGCACCCAAGATTTAAGCAATTTTATTTTATTTTATTTGTTTGTAGGATTTTCAGAGGTGCACTCATGACTATCCAAAATGTGCAGCCTTGACCTGTCAATGCCCTGGATGGTCAAAGTACAGCAGGCACCATTCATGGACATTGAAAGCAACACTACAAATATGTTAATGTGTTGCTTTTTTTCTCAATTGACAGCTATCAAACGGTGAGCTGTCAAGTGAGAAGCGAAGCCATAAGGGGATCTTTGCTGGCGAAATGGGGTGGCTTGTATATCACCCCATTTCCAGCGCAATCCTCCATTTTTTGTTTGTTTGTACCTGACTGTTCTGTGTCCTCCTCCTTTTCCACCCTTTCTGAAGACTCTAGGTGCTCAGGAAAGTGGAGAACTGCGAGCCTCCCCATTTATGGGAGCAAGTAGTTTTGACAGCTATCAAAACTGAGGCTTCCATTTAAAACAGGTTTTTTGACAGGGTTAATCAGGTGTTTTTTTACAGCGACATGCAGATTTCATGGCATATGGAAGAGGACACTTTCAAGGTGGCGGACACTGAGAATGGTCAGTGATCGTATTATGCCAGTATTTTTCCATCTGCACTGGCTGCCAGTCCATGTCCGAGCCCAATTCAAAGTTCTGGTATTAACATTCAAAGCCCAAATGGTTTGAGGCCAGGTTACCTGAAGGAATGTCTCCTCCCATATATACCTGCCTGGACCCTAAGATCATCCTCAGCAGTCCTTCTCCGGAAGCCCCTACCAAAGGAAGTGAGATGGGTGGCTACTAAGAAGAGGGTCTTTTCTGTTGTGGCACCCCGATTGTGGAATGAGCTTCCCAGAGAGGCTCACCTAGCACTTACACTGTACTCTTTCTGGCGTCAGTTGAAGACCTTCCTATTTTCCCAGGCGTTTGAGTCTTTCAGTTTGTTTTAAAGTCTTTAAATTCTTTCAGTCTGTTTTTAAATCTGTCATTGTATTTTAATTTTGTGTTTTAATCTTTGCACTGCTGCTAGGTTTTACTTTGGTTTTTACTTCTATTTTATACTGTAGTTTTAAACTTTTATAGTTTATCTTATGTTCTATTTTATGGTTTTAATGATTGTGTACCGCCCAGAGAGCTGCGGCTATTGGGAGGTATAGAAATGTAATGAATAAATTTCAAAATTACTATTTGAATGTTCTAAAATAAGTAAAAGCACTGTGAAATGAAATAAAACATTACCTCATAAGTTAGCACTTCTAAAACAATTTATCTCCCTAACTATATCGAAAGGAGAGAGCAACCCATGGGCCACACACAGCACCACTGCAGGTGCCCAAAGCACCCATCCATTCCTCCTCCTGTGAGGTGATGCAACTGTGGTGGTGAAGAGGGTGTGTGGGGATGACTCTTCCTGTGCAGCCTCTTCCTCAGCTCAATTGTGTTCAAACAGCTGATGTATGTGCGAGTATGCAAGTGTGGCCCCTGAGCCATCACCCAGCAGTCAGAGTCAAAAAAGGGATCATCTATGACTAGAAAGGACTGTTGGGACAGCCACTCCCCCACCTTCCCTGGGGTTACTTAAGACCTGCGTGCCCTGAGGGGAGGCAGAAGAGACACCCAGGCCAGGGAGCTCATGCCATCATCTCCTGAAGAGACCGACCTTTGTTTGGTTTTTGGTAACATTTGTTTGTTTCTTTTTTTTTCCCCTTTTTTTCCCCTGGTCTTCTTGGTACCAACTGGGTACCCTTTTTTAAAAAAAAAATTTTTTTGGAAATTTTTCAACAATACAAAAAATAACACACATAGAACTTATATAGTGCTCCCGTCACCACGAGACCAAATAATACATTATATCTCTATAATCTATAATTATTCATTATTCCAAAAATACAACATATCTTGACACGGCATACTCCCTTTCCCCTTGTTTAACACAAAATCCAAAAACAAACCCCAAATATATTTACAAATATTTTTCTTTAATTGCCCCCTTTTGCATTTGATATTACAAGTCAACATATCATTTAATGCCAAATCCCATACTTCTTTATACCAATCAGTAATAGAGAAAACCTGCTGAATTTTCTATTTCCTTGCTATCATTAATCTACCTGCCGTTAACAAATTTATAATTAATTCTTTAACATTTTGAGGACCGGCCACCTTTTCAGTTATTGATAACAAAGCTAATTTAGGACAAACTTCTAGGTCAACTCCAACAATTTCTGATATTTCTTCAAAAATCTTTTTAACATTTGTTTGTTTCAATATTTAAAAATTGAAAACTGTTTTGGGAGCTTTGGCAGAAAGGAGATATAGAAACATATTAAATAAATGAATAAAGTAAATATAAGTAGTAAATAAATATAGAATGATGATGATAGAAAGGGCTTCATAAAGTACTAAAGTAGACACACTGTCCAGAATCTAAACAGCTGCAACTAGTACTACATGCCCAAGAGAAGTTTGGACTTGTGCTTCTCAAACAGACTCCCTTAACGCCACATGGCAAGCCTCTTTTGAAACTGGAGTTTCCACAGTAATTTTGTTAAGGTTTCAGGGGCTGTGATTCAAAGGAAAGAAGTCAAATTCTACAGGAATTGCCCAAAGCCTTGGGCACACCTAAAGTAGCTCTTTAGATTTGGACCACTGTCCTGTTAAAGCTGTGTTGATTACATATGCTCAAATACATTTTTAGATAGAACCATATTAGTTTCTACTTTCTTAGAAGCATAAAATGAATATTGCCTTAATGCAAACGCCTTTACTCAACAGCTGTCCAATATGCAAATCACAGATCTGTTTAATATTTGGCAATTTTGGATGATGTTTTGCTGGCTTTCTGCTTAACAATTCAACTCCAGATTTCTCATTAATCCAAATAATTTTACTTTATTACAAACCTTTTCACACCAATTTGTTGAATTGGATATTCGGCTGATGTTTACAAATATTATCCACTGCTACTGTGTTAAGGATCTAAAGGTTGGGAGGGTGGGTCCTTTGGGGCAGGGCCCTTTCTTTTTTGCTTAAGTTACACTAACTATGGATCCTAGGTTGGCTCCACTGCTTACTTCCCACTTTTTAAATACAGTAATACCTTGGACTGCAAGTAACTTGGTTTGAGAGCGTTTTGCAAGACAAGCAAATTTTTAAATATTTATTTTAAAAAATTTGACTTGCTATACAAGCGACGTCTTGCAATACAAGTACTGTAGTACAGCTGAAATTAAAAATCTCTGTACAAATTTTTTTGGGGGAATTTCGTTTTGATATAAGAGTGTTTTGGATTACAAGCACGTTTCCGGAACGAATTATGCTCTCAATTCCAAGGCACGACTAACTGTATTTATTCTTACCCAGTACTTTCTGCTTTTTAATCTAGTTATGGACCCATAAGAGGGCCTATTCTCTTATACCAGCCTTCCCCAATCTGGTGCCCTGCAGATGATTTGGATGTCAATTCCCATCAGCCACAGTCAGCATGGGCAATGGTTAGGGATGATGAACTTATAGTCCAAAATATCTGGAAGAAACCAGGTTGGGGAAGGCCAACCATGAATGATACGTTCTTAGAAGGTTTGGGTGAATAACTTCGTTATTCTATTAAAAGTTTGTTTAAATATATGTCTGACAGTTTCCCTTATCTACATATTTGACAATACCCTCAAAGAACTCTAAAAGCTATCAAGTTAAGATTTCCCTTTGCAGAAACCATGTCGGTTCTTATTCAAGTTCTTCTATATCAGGGGTGCAAGGTTTTTCAATATCCTTCTCAAGTTATCTTACACAGATACAAGCTGGCAGGTTTCTTGTAGGGTACTGTTATTTCAAATTTAAGTATCATACTGCAAGTATGCACACCAGACCACTATGTCAGGACAACATGATATAGTTGTATTAAGTCAAAAGTGCAATATAATCAAGTAGTAGTAACATGTTCTCTCACACACCAGATACTCCAATAGTAATGGTGCTTGCTAACAAATCTTTCCCTCCCAGTTTGTTCCTTCTTTCCCGTTTCTCCTTCCTCCTCTCGCTTTAAAAAAAATCTCTCAGTTCTTTCCTTGCTTATAGTAACTTTTCTTGCCTACTTTCCCCACCTTTCTTTTGGATTCCTTTTCTTCCTCTTACCCCAGCACAGCCACAAACAGTGCTCTAATGATGAAAGGAAGGGTGTGTGTGTTCTGCTGGTTTGTCCTGCTCATATTGAGCTTGGACAACAGATCCCTCCTGATTCTGGCTCTGAAGACTAAACACAGATAATTTTGTTTCAGCAAACTGTCTACACACTCATGGGTTGCAACTTGAGCAGCAGTTTACTAATCCCCCCCACCCGGTTTGTGAACAAGGTCAAAAGTAATCTGGAGCAGCCACACACACACACAGAGCTGCACCTATATTTTATTTATTTATTATATTTATATCCCGCCTTTTTTCCTACAAGGAACCCAAGGCGGCTTACATAGTCCTCCTCCTCCACTGCTCCATTTTATCCTCACAACAACCCTGTGAGGTAGGTTAGGCTGAGAGTCAGTGACTGACCCAAAGTCACCCAGTGAGTTTCATGGCTGAGCGGGGACTAGAACCCGGATCTCCTGAGTCCCAGTCCAACACTGTCACCACTACGCCACACTGGCTCTATTGCTGAGCAGTATCTATTTCTCAGTTTAGTAAACATCTGACCATTTGTCCAATTTGGGTTTTTTTTCCTAACTAGAAGGCTTGTTGCCAGTGAGACTACAGTTCTCAAAGTTCATTTCAAACATGTTCTTCCCACACACTTAAAACCCCATGCATCCTGTATCAATTTAAAATGGATCCTTTTAGAGAAAGAATGGTAAATTCCCCATAAAGTATTTCAGAAACCCAGTCTCCTAAGGAAGTCAACAAAAGATGCTGGCTAACCCAGTCATGCCCAAACTGTAAGACAGCCCCCCCACTGTGTGTGTAGGAGGGAAAGAGATACACAAAGTTCTGGAGAGGAAGTGGATATCTTAGAACAGGTAAACCCAGACATTTTCTTCCAAGCAGCAGACAGCTGACACTACAATCACCCAAACTACTCATGCCTGCTGTTCTTTTATTCTTTCTCAGGTCTTCAAAAGTAACTTTTGCATGCCTCATTTGTCGCTTCAAATGGAAATGAGATTTACCCAAAGAAATCCTCCTCTGAAAATTCTTACAAAAATGTCCTAGAAATATTATCTGGCTGTACAATTATTTGGTATTTTACTTCTGCATTTGATAGAAGATTGAAATTTTCTTAGCATACAGTATATCACAGCAGTCAATCTTATAATTATCACAATTAAATGTAATAAATTTTATATCAACATCATTCAACCAAACAAGTGAATTTTGTTTTTTGATGTCAAAATTCTATTCTAAATTCAAATATTGATCTCTAATTTCAAGTGTTGACATCAAAATTGAACTTATTTTTCAACTCTACTGTCATCCTCTAGATCCATAATCTCTACACTAAGAGGAAAAAACAGAAATGCTCCTTTTGCAAATAATTTCATGAATTGATGCTATATCCAAGTCATTTTTTAAAGCAATATTTCAGTTAAACCAAATACAGAGGTATACCACCTTCAGTTATGAAGTCACTTGTGAACAGTGCATACTGCAATCTTGTTCAGCCATTTTTATCCCTATTGTACATTCATATGCATGCATCAGTTAATGTCTGTTTAATTCATTAACCAATCCAGTGGAATATTTCATGCTTTGATAAAGTGCTTCACTTGATTCTCCAGAACATCTCATTATACAATACAGCTGCACTTGTCTAGAGACCTGACAAGATATTGGCATTTGTCCAAAATGCACATTGTGTGGCAGGTGGGAAGGGGGCTTGTCACTGAAATACCCCACACTCAAGGATGAAAATCATGCCCTACAAAAAAAAGGCTGTATTATTGGCAGGACTGTGAGTTTCAGAGGAGCAGCTGTGTTGTCTTAAATAAATGTGGCATGAGCTTTTACAGTCAAGAGCCAACTTCACAAGTACTATATACTGTTGACATTCCACCACTAGACCATTGCCACATTTAAGAGCCATTTCACTCCCTCTATTCATACTGAACCGTGATTACATAATTCTAGATCATGAAACATCATTTTAAGACTAGAAATCCTTCCACTGCAGAAGACTGGGGCTACATAACCCTCAAAAATCTACTATTTCATCCTACCTTCAAGTCAAGGAGCATGGAGTATTTTAGAAGTTAGTAAAAAGTTATGCTAATACAGTCATGCCTTGGATTGAGAGCATAATTCGTTCCGGAAACGTGCTTGTAATCCAAAACACTCTTATATCAAAACGAAATCCGCCCCCAAAAATTTGTACAGAGATTTTTAATTTAAGCTGTACTACAGTACTTGTATTGCAAGACTTCACTTGTATATCAAGTAAAAAAAATTAAATAAATATTTAAAAATTTGCTTGTCTTGCAAAACGCTCTCAAACCAAGTTACTTGCAATCCAAGGTATTACTGTACAGCAAAAGAGCATCACAAGAATAATAAGGTGCCAATAGCCCAATTTTACTTTCAGCTATATTTGCAAAGAGATTTTATTTAAATACAAATCATATAGTTTCACTGCTTCTCTTAGCACTCCAAACTTCAATTTAAAAAACACAAACGCACACACACTTTGGTTACTCACATTTCCCATGTATTCAGAAAGCAGATCTTGCAAGGCTTGTCGCACTGCATTACACTCTGCAACTATGCGTTCCCGTCGGTCATCACGTGTACAGGATGAATCAGCCATTAGGGCTGCACCACTAATGATGCTCTCCAGGCGCTCTTCCAGGGAAGGCCTAAAACGCTCTTCACTGAAGTTCAAAGGATCCACAATAATTTGTTTCTGTTAAAAAGAAGTTTTTGAACTCTTAATAAGTAACATGCTACTCTGGATCAGTTTGATGAATGTAACTTAGAATTGCTATGGAGTATAGCTCATACTTTGACAAGCACAATAGTGGAATATATCAAACATATTACCCAGAATTAAACCAGTTTCATTTTTCCAATCTATAGAGGTCTAAAATAGCAATAGGGTCCTAATCTATATAGTTTTATTATCTTCCTTAATTAGATTGAAGAGAACAAAATAGAACATCACATACTCAATTCCTTCAGGCACATCCAACTTTTTAAATTGAATATGCACCGGTCCAGTTTATACCAAGTTAAAGCTGCATCAGTGACTTCGATCTTTGCAGAGAGCCATATTACCACATTCAAAACTGACTTCAAAGTGTTGTGGTTTGTCAATTCCAGAACATTTTAGATGTTTCATGTTATGCTGTATGCTGTTTTCTTTTAAGCATCTAAGAAATAACTTGCAGAATTAACATTATTTTAAAAAGTTCCATTGAATCGGACTTTCCTTTAGAAAAGCAGTAAGGAAGCTGAGATTTTTGTATCAGGCACCTTCACAGGCATATACTTATTACCCTAGCACTCAGTCATAATCACTGCAAACACTACCCAAGCCTCATGCGGCTTTTCTCTCAATCTATAATCATATTCCACATATCTGAGAGTGAAGTTGTCTTCTCAGCCACCTTGCCAATGTGGCCAGGAAAGGTATCACTGCAAAGCTGAGAAGAAGGTAATGTTAAAAGGTTGTGCTTAGGGAACGTAACCTTTCACTTGGGCTTGCACTCCCCAAATGGCCCTTCTCCCTGTGGACAGCCACTTTGAGACAGCCAAATATAAGAATCCCACTTTCTTCTCACAGATATTTGCATAATTCCATCCTACAGCCTTAAATGACAAACATTCCAACACTGACAATTCAGAAGGACTTGCAGCCAACACAGCACACTCAAATGTGCTGAAGGAACAGGCAATTGAAGCAAAAGAATTCTGTGAATTGTAAGGCCATAGGGGAAAAGCAGTCCAAGCTATTAATTTCATTTGTTTACCTTATCACTCTTTTTTTGTGATAACATAAATAACCCAAGGGCTATGTTTAATAAAGCCACAGGTTTTGTTTTGTTTTTAAAGATAATATACCAGGGGAGAGAGATATCCACGCTACCCAATATGGTAGTTTTAAGTGGATCCTGATTGAGGTGGCCTGGTGAACCTCCTTAGGATGCTGTTCCTTAGAAGTACAGCCAATTAAAAAACCCTGCCTCAATCACCACTAAATCTTATTTCTACAAAGGAATAGCAAGGCTCTCTTAGCAGATCTCAAATATAATGAAGTTTCATATGGGAGGATATATGCCAAGCCCTGGCTGTTTAGGGATTAAACTGTAGTAGCGCCTTGTAGCAAGACTGAAAATACAGTGGCAGCCTGTGCAGACAACCAGAGATTGATTTATATGTTGGTTAAGCTCTCTCCCTCAAAGCTTCTCAGAGACATCTTATATGCACAAAAAGTTTGGGGAAATCATGACCAGCACACCCAAAAAGTCATAGAGTGGGTAACAACTCTTCTTGGAGAAGCCTTGGATACAGAGCAATAGTTGTCATATGTACTAGACAAGGAGAACATTTGTCAGGAATGTCTGTGGGCACAGAGACAAGCAAATGCTAGTACAACTACTGTATGGACAGACAACTCAGTAACAATGAGAGCTTCGGTTGTATTGGGTGGTATACAAATGAAATAAAATGAACTTGGGAAAAGAGGAACACATTTTCTAGGGAGTTCACTAACAGGAGAAAACCCAGACTTCTAAAATCATCATCACTGTGCAAGGATTCATGAGGCAAAACCAGTTGGAATCAGAGATAGAAAGCTGCACCAGTACTCACCCACCCATAATTTATCCATATTTACAGGATATCATACATTGCAACTACTTGGGGGCTCTCACTACTATGGAAATATGCCAAAAGCCAGACTATGGGTCAACTGCAAGCCTATCTAGTTACTAGGGCTACTATAACATAGTGGAGCATTTTTGACCATGCCAATTAAGAGTGACCAGATGGAAAAGAGGACACATCTTCTGCACCTTTAACAGTTACTTAGAAGAAGGAACTTCAGCTGTCGTAGCTTGTCATGAGAACTGCACCTGCTGAGATTCCCTCTTCTATGCAGAAGAGGTGCAAGAGCCCTGCCCTTTTTCTGGCCTCACTAAAGTCAGTTTTTGAGGAATAATAGACTGAGGAATAATAGTCTAACAATAGAATGGTAAGAAAACGGAGTAGCTTCAATGGTGGAAGGTCAGCATGGCAGGAAAATACTGCTCACATAAGGCATAGGGATGGCTGTGTACTTCTTACTAGGAGGAAAGGGAAAGAGAAGGGCTGGCACCAGGATTCTTGTATTCCAGAGGCCCCCTTAGAAGGGTACACTTCCTAGATTCCCAAGAGCTCCTCTGAGCTCAGGACTAGATCTGAAAGTGGGGTGGGGGGAATGAATCAAATCCCTGTAATTTCCCCCCAAAGCCTAAAATTGGGGGGGGGGGAGTGTTTCAGAAAAGTTGGGGGGGAAAACTGATTTTTTTTTTCAAAACAAGCTTTTTAAAGCAGTTATAAAACAGTGTTAGAAACCATTCACACTGTTGCAGAACATTTAGTTCTAATATTCAAAGGTAGTAATGTTAGTGATGATAGCACTGCTACTGTGTTTGACTGGATTACTAAATAGGTAGCAGGACTTTATGTTGCAAAAATCACTTCCAGAGGTGTAGAATATAGAAACTCATTAGGTATTCAGTCGAAGGGTGCAAATCTGGAAGCCTGGCAGCAACATGCTGCCAAAACCTTCGTATATCAGCCTTCAACTGCTTTGTTGCTTGTCGCTTTTCCCAGCTTCCTACAACTTCTGCGTGAACTGAAATATGGATGAATGTTTGAGAATATGTACACATGTGGAACAAACCAACATGTGATAGAACTGAGAAGTTTGTTTCAGCTTATGCAAACATTCTGGCTCATGAAGCTCAAAGTGGAAGTCCAGAGCACAAGCTATGGATCTTTAAGACATAGAGCAAAGAAATAAACTTGAGTTATGCTAGTTACATATTTTTCAAAATATATTATTTACTGGGATAGAGCTGGAAAAATAACAGATATGGGTTCAAGATAGCTAGTTTTGTCTACAGTTACTATGACAACTGAAGCTTGAAGTGTAATAAGAAGCACATCCCACTGTGTTCAATGGTGCTTAATCCTATGTAAATTAGCAGATGATTGTATACCATGTATAATTATGATGACAATCTAAAAATGAGCTTCCTTTGTTTCTTTATGTTAACAGAGGTTTACATACTTTTTTTTATTTAACAGATTTATATACCACTTATCATATTTTTAAAAATATATCTCTAAGTGGTACATGGCAGCATCCATTGTTGTCTGTTCACAGAAGAGCTTCTTCCATGAACGGAGCAACCATACTGGATACTGCCTACTGTTTCTAAGCCGATATAATAAATCTTTCCTTATGTATATTACAAGGTTGATAGTTTTCATTTTCAACCTTTAACTTTTCCTACATGGCAAAAGTTAACGTAGATATCTTGAGGTAAGAAGCTGCAGCTCCATCTCTACTGCTGGGTATACTTGTAATTGTTTTGTTAATATGAAGGCATTTATTTTTTAGATGTATAAGTATACTACACAGTACAACTTTGTGCACTAAATTTACACACTACAAGAAATAATGCAGTAAAACAAGTTTAGGTTTGCTAACAATGCGTTGTTATACAAAGCCCTCTAGGATTCTGCATCTTCCATGATAGGTTTCCCTGTATTCCCTGTCTGTGGCTGGTGGAGGGGAGAAAAAGAGATGCAGAACTGAGGAATTGTGTAGGAAGGGAGCATTCGGATTGGCAAGAGGACCCAGAAAGTATGGAAACTGGAGGAGATTGCCATGACAAGATGAATGTGGAGTGAAGGGGAGACTAGACAGCAGGTTGAGAAAGGAAGAGCATAGATTGTAAGCTCCTCAGAACTGTCCTTTTCCTTATATTTTTCTGCTGAACTACGATGCATGTTGACAGGGCCATACAATCGTGTTTCAGGAAAAAGTAAGTGGATGAGGCAAATGCCTGAAGGAATGAAGGCAGAAGAAACAGGAGGAAAGGAGGAAATGAGCAAGGAAAAAGAAGTGCTGTAGAGGAAGCCTCATACAGGGTTGCACAGTCAGAAGAGGCTGTGTGCTACTGGCAGGAACATGGGGAAAGAGATAGGAGCTCTGGACAGGTTATGATGGAGAGCTTGCCATGGCCCTGCCCCCAAAGGTTGCAAAGTGTCTATTTGAAGTCACCTAACTGTAAAGCATGAGTTTCAACCCCAGTGAAACTGTGGGTGTGGGTGAGCCCTTGCTCTCCTCAAAGCTGGGGGCTTATCCCTGCTGCACTAAGCCTCAGAGTGATTCTGAAAGGAGTAAGAAGCCTTACTGCTTTCCAAGTATCTCCACATTCAGGACTGCATCAGGGAGCCCCAGCCCTTCTCTAGACTCAGGAAGAGAGGCAGGAACTCTGACACTACACCCATGCTAGAGTCAAGCATACTTTTTGGACCCTTGTAACCATTTTTTTTAAAAAAAAAAGTGGATTAAAGAAATGGATCCAAGCAGGCAAATCTGAAAAGCAGAAAGTTGAGGAAGTGACAGGTGGTGCCTATGAGACAGCTGGATGAAAGCAGCATGGAGCTGGGAAGACAAGAGGAAAACTGTGAAGAAATATTCACACAGGACATGGGCATAAGAGGAGATACTGGCAGGAAAGAAGCAGATTGCCTGCATTTTGTATATGAATATAAACCAGGCAAATCTTCAGTTATATGCCTACAGTTTTCCTGTAAGGTCAACATGGTGCAAGACAAAAAAAGTGTGTTCATTCTCTATTTTCACTTCTTTTGTATGAAGCCAGGTGCTAGATCTTATTGCAGGCCCCTACTCCAAACAGTTATCTAAACATAGCAAATGCAACATATTGAGATAAAGAAAATGCCTTGTCTAAAGCAAAATAGCAATACAGCCATCTACAAGTCTCCAGATGTTTTAATCAAGTCATATAATCATTTGTGTTCACATGGAGCTTCAAGATTCTCAACAGAAACATAGGTTTTGTTTCTATGAATCAGGTCCGAACTAGCCCTGTATACGCCAAGTACATAGTTACCTGTCACCCTTTAGGAGGTCTAACTTTTTCTAGGCATCTTACTGTCGGCAGATTGCAGAATTCAGTACTTACATCAAAGTTGTTAAGTGCATAAGCCAACTCTCCACCACCACTCTGCTGCTGAACAGAATCCTCAGAAGCAGTTGCTTGGGCTGCATTAGAAATTCCTGTCACTGCCTGCTGCAATTGCTTGTAGATCAAGTCCCTATTGGCTTTGTAAGCAGCTACATCTGGATGCTGGAGACATGCCTGAGAAGCAGTGTAAAGTATAGGAATGTTTTTCTGAAGAATTCCTCTGGCTGCAGCCATCTGATCACGATGGCCGATATCTTTTAATTCCTGCAGAGAACATTTCAAAACAGGAATACACTTTGCTTAGGGATAAAGAACATGATGCAGTTTAGCATTTAGACTCTCCCATACTTTTTTAAAAAATTGTGTGTTGCTATGTTTGAACAAAAAGTATGACATAGCATTCATTAGGAGGTGCACAAAACTAAATGGCCTTCAAAATGCAATGAAAGTCCTGAATGCTCAGTTTTCGTCAGCAGAGTTATTAGAAGTTCTCTAACCATCTGACTTGCAGGGAAAAAGATAATGAATAAAAGTGTGACACATTGCTCCAGAAGCTTCCAATAGCCAGGAAGTTGTGTTTTAAACAGGCTTCTTACTTCTTATTGCTTCAAATAGCGGTAACTGCTGCTTTGCACAGATTCAGAATGGCCTCTCACAGACCATGACACCTCCCTCACTGAAGGTTAATATTCTGCTAAAAGCCCACTGGAGCAAATTACTTGGTTGAAGTATGTGTGGACAGCATAGATTTACCTCCCATTCCATTGTGTTCTAAGAAGAATGGGGGCCAAGTTCTTAGACTCCTTTACATGGAGGAAATAATAAAGCGGATTAAGGAACTCTCTTCTGCATTCTGCTAACAATGTTCAGGTGGCTATCAGCAGTGCCAGGGAACTAGAGGGCATATTCAGCACAATTTTCCTTTCCTACTCTATCTGACCCTAGCTCCTGGCTGAAGTTTCTCCCCCACACCATTTTCAGCCAGTTCATTAGAGAAGGGGTGGGTAGAAGGTAGATCGAGATCTACTGGTATATCTCTGGGTGGCCATAATCAGCAAGGATTTGACTCCCGATTATTTAAAAAAAAAAAAAAAAAAGCAACCAAATGAGTCCTCCTACCCAATCCTAAATTATACTGCTGAAATGAACAAAGTTGGGGTAACCAGGAGAGGATTTTAATATGGTAGGACCATGAACTCCATTCAGTTCTGGTATTTCTTTTGCACCAGCCTCTGGATGTTGGATCTCAGGGTTCTAATAATAAAAAAAGTACCGTATATACTTGACTTTAAGTACGGGGGGTGTCTTGGGGGTACGGTGACGGGGGGTGTCTTGGGGGTGTCTGGGGGTAGCGTGGGGGTGGCGGGGGAGGGGCTTCGGCAGCGGCGGGTGCAGGTACGGGGGTGTGGGTGGGGTGTCTGGGGGTGGCGGCGGGAGTCTCCCCTCGTACATTTCCCACCCTAGACTTATACTGGGGGGCAATAAGTTTTCCCAGTTTTGGGGGGTGAAATTAGGGGCCACGACTTATGTTAGGGCCAACTTATAGTCGAGTATATACGGGTAGGTCCCACAAGCCTGAAGTCTGCCCATCCCTGCCTTAGGAGGAATATGCAAGTGTGATCTCCTTCCTCGTGTTAAATCAAGAAAGAACACATTCATATTATGAAATCAATCCCAATCTGTCTGAACAGCTCACATGCACACTTACATGAGCAGTATAGTATAGGAAGAAAATACTCATGGCAGATAAGCAGCACTTTCTGCAAGCAGAATGCTGTGAAAATGTAAACATTTCTGTTCATGGAAGTTGCAGCTGCACATTACATGCATACCCTTCTCCCATGTTAAATTGGTCACATTAGTAGAGCACTTGCATGAGTTGCTGTCCTTTTCAGAGATATCCTTTATCTCCAAGTTGTATGCCCTCCCAATCCCTTTTCCTTTTGTGTCATGTCTTTTAGATTGTAAGCCTGAGGGCAGGGACTGTCTTATTATTAATCTTTGTAATTAATACAAAGGCTCTGGAAGCCTTTTCTGGCTGAAGAGCGGGGTATAAATGCAATAAATAAATAAATAAATAATAAAAAACTAGCTCAATCTGCCCATACTAGTTTCTCTCTCATTATCCATCTTTTGCTATTATCCCACTAAGGAAAATGGTTAATTTATTAATGTGAACTTTCCCCAGATTTTTTTTTTTAATAGTTAACAACTGATGCTTTCTTTAAAGCCCAAGACTCCTGTAAGCCCAAGACTCCTGTTACCAATGCACATTTTATGCATCCTCTGTACAAGGTGGCCAATATTACCATTTTAGCATTTCTGTGGCAATAGTTTATGTATTATAATTTTGTCAAATATTAGAACAGTATATAAACAGGTGACCATATCTTTGAAAACATACACATTGTTACGATACCTGTTGTCTCTTGCCTGCCATTATATTAAGCTTATCCACCTCCGGTTTAAGAGCTTTATACTGTATTCCTAGATCTTGTTCAGTACCAGCATTTCTTAGTTTTAAGATGCCTTCTTCCACCTAGAAGATTAAATTAGGTGTTAAACTATACAGACTATACAACATTTTACAATTTAATATGGACTCTGGAGAAGCCATGCCTGTTATTTTTAAGAGTACTGCACTCAAGCAATACAAATGTGCTGTTGTGTCTCCCCAACAAAAAACAACCAGACATGCATATTAGTTTGGTGCCCAAGTACTGATTGGAAATATCAGCTTTCAATAAGCTACTAAACTGTTTTAATGGCATATAGCTCTAGAATGACTTTATGTAGTAAAACCATTAACACATCAAGCCCCCCCAAAGGGGACTAACAGAATTGTTCTGGGAGAAGAGAACAGTTGGCAATAAATCTGTCAACCAAGAAAAATATCAGTGATGGGGACATACAGTCAAGAAACACGGAGCAAAGTCCAACATCCTGTTTCTGACAATGGCCAACCTTGTTTCTAGGAAGCCCACAAGCATGGCCTGGCTTACGCTGGCTCAGCTTGTCTGAGCGTGGAAAGCTAAGCAGGGTCAGGCCTGGTTATTACTTGGATGGGAGACTCCTCCTCTAGTTTCTTGCATTGAGCAAGGGGTTGGACTCGATAGCCTTGTAGGCTCCTTCCAACTCTATGATCTATGAAATCTATGACATGAAGAAAATAGCCCTACTCTACTAACACCTCCCTCCCCAGACACACACACACACACACACACACACACACACACTCAAAGTGCTAGCCTGAATAACTTTTCTAGTATACACAAAAACATTAGAAAAAGAAAGCTACAGATGAATCACAACTTACAACTTTAAGTTGAACAAGCAGCTTGTATACATCCGCCATATCAGCCAAAATAAGTAGCCGGGTAACTGCTGACAGGAGGGCACGAGCTGCTCTCACCATGTTCCCTCGTTTCACGGAAGAACATGGGTCATCAGCAAATTCTCCAGAGGCACTCTTCATCAAGTCTCCTATGTACACAAAGTTAGTAAGGAAGTAGTTACATTCCTTCAGTTTTCATAAATCAAGTTTGCTAGTTACATTTGAAGACAACATTAAGAACAAATAGGTCAAGACGAACTATACAGCACTATTTTGTTACTAGATAATTTCACTTTAGTGGTCTCTAAGATAATATCTATTATATAAATAGTTATATTGCCAAAAGAAACATGGCACCCTTTTAAAATTAATCCAATATTATGAAAAATGGGGAAATATGTTTTGAATATTTCCAGGAACAGCAAATACAACATTTATTTCAGTTTAAAGACAGTTTGAGATCAGCCAATTCTGTACCATGCTTTAGAAGCTAGTGGGGTCAAACTCATGACAGAGAAATAAGGTAGTCAAGATCTCCGTTTACAAATAGCTATTATTACTTTTAGAAGCAGTATTTTACTAAACTTCAGCTACTGAAGACCAAAACATCATTCTACAAAGCTCACTGGGTGACTATGGCTCAGTCACTATCTCTCAGCCTAACTTACCTCTAAGTGAGGGTAAGCTGGGGTTAGGAGAACTACATATATTTCCCTGAGCTCCTTGAAGGAAGGGTGGGATTAAAATGCAATACATACATAAACAGAATCAGTGGAGTTACTTTTAAAAAGTTCACTTTTATTTTATTTATTATATATATGCACTGGGAGCTCAGCTTAACCCCTAAATTGGCTTTTAAATACATGTAGGTATTGGTGGACAGACTACAAATTTTTGTAGGTTAATAATTTCTGTAAATCATTTCACAAGTCATAACAATTTAGGCCCCCATCATAAGGCCATATGATATACCTTGTTTGCGAACATCTTCCACAGCTGCCACCAGCTCTTCTTTAAGAAACTGGCTCTCCTTGGCAATTTTGTCCCCTTTCTCCAAGAAATTTTCTGTTGCTTGCTCAACTGACGCAGCTAGAACATGTGCCTTTTTAGACCGACCTCTTTTTTTGTTGGAAGGACCCTTGTTACTGGTATTGACCAGAGTTGTAACCTGGAAATAAGCATCATATCACATACATTTTTCAGTTGATAAGCTCTGACAATCTTATATGGTAAAAGGTCCCTTCTAATATAGTTCCAATCTATGCAATTGCTAGGACAAAATCATAGTTCAAGCAACACGTATTGTAGTGGGCAAATAAAGTTGCAGCTAAAAGCTTAGCTTTAGAAGCCAATATGAAAAACTGGGAAAGTTCAACATATTCCTTATTTTACGCATCCTAATTTTGGTCTGGATTAGAACTTCAGGTTTGATAAAGGTAGAGACTTTCATTCACTAACAAAGTCCATGAAAGTGTGAAACAGTTTAGAATGATGAAATCTTTATATCAAGCATTAACATAGCTGAAATTGTAACTGCAGTTGAGCAGTGTAGTCTTCTGGAGCAGGAAATGAGGAGGACTTTCATGGGATACAGTTCTGCTGTTTACAGGCAATTCTTGTCTTTGTTTCTTCACTCTTGCATCTTCTGCTCTGTCTTCATTTTTGCTCTTTGATTCTTCCTAGTCCCTCATTGTACAGCAGAGGTGGGCAACTTGCAGTCCAGTAACATCTGGGGGGCCACAACTCCCCTCACCATTAGCCATGCTGACTAGAACTGAAGGTATTTGCTGTCCCAACATCATCTGAAGGGCCACCAGTTGCCCACCCCTGTTGTATAGGCTGTAACCTACTTATTAAAGCCTAGCTTTCTTTGATCTTTCCTCCTCATCAGTCTGTTTTTTATTGCAGCACTTCATTTTTACACTGCTTCTCATAAAAACTACTCAAGTCTTCTCTCATGCTTTTCCAAACCAATTTCTTCTCCTGCTGCTGCATTCTAATTCTCATGATTACTTTCCATATTATGGAAACAAGTCACTGTTTTGTACACACAGTGCATTATGATTAATGCTATATGGGATTTTTCTCTTATGTTTGTATTCCCATCCTTCTTCTAATGAGCTCAGGGTGGCATTCATGGGATTATCCCATTTTATCCTAACAACTCTGTGAGACAGGTTAGGCTGAGAGAGAGAGTTACTTGCCTAAGGCCACCCAGCAGGGTGGACTGATTAAAAGTTTCCTATTTATATTTTAAGTATTTCCTCAACAGAAATGCAAAAGAAAGTTAGAGTGCATTTCTATGTAAAGAAAGAACCCTGGGGAAATGCCTTATTTTTTTACAAAGAACCATGGGGAAAATGCCTAATTTTTTAGTATTATACATATGGCACAGTGGTTCATGTACAGTATAAAAATCTGTTAGTTTGCAACTGAAGCCTTTGTACTAGCTAAGATGATACATTTTAAAATGCCATAATTTTTAAAAATACTTTTAGTACCTTGGAAAATATTTTGATATATTCATTGATCTCTTTGCTAATTACTTGTATAAAGCTGCACTAGGATATGGTTTAGAAACTACATACACATTTTTATTTTTAGTATCTTGTTACATGCAAGAACACTGAGCAAGATGATTTACTCACATACTAAGTGCCCAGAACATTTCAGAAGCAACGGATGATAATTAAGGTGCAGGAGAGGGTTTTTCCATGCAGCAAATATTCATGTTTTGTAGGTACATATACATAATCTGAAAGCCAAGCAAACTGCACAATTTTGTCCTCTAAGTCTTCATGAATTACCATGGCGAAAACAGGTTGGCCTCTCTTGGAGCTTGACCACAATACAGAAAGCAATTTTGCCAGTCCCTAACTCCCAGTATTAAGCCAATATACTACATGACCTGTTGTGCCATATTTATAAACAGTAGATCTCAGTGATTTATCCCATGATTTCATTTTTGCACTGAAATGCATTCTTGGCACTCTTTGGACTGAAGCCAATAAATTAAGTTCAGTGCAGATACAACATTTTGCAATCTTTTAACCATAGATGGAGATCAAGTGTGCCAGCTCAGATACTCCCCTGTAACTACAATTGGGGACAAATTTGTGTCAAACTGAATGCTAATCATAGCTAGCTTTAAACCAGAACTTGAAACTATAGTTAGAAGCAGGTTTAATCTCTGGATTAAAGCTAGCTGCAGTTAGCATCTGAAACTTGCATCTAAGTTTATGAGCATTCAGTTCAATACAAATGTTAATTCCAACTATAGCTGGTGCTGACAGAGAAAAAGGAGGGGAGAATTTGAGTAGGAGAGTAGAAGAGGAGATGCGTGCACCAAGGAGCGTGTAGGATGCTCCTGATCTCTCAAACATAGTTAAGAGATCAAAAAGAATTATGGACTGGGCCTTCAGTTAGTTGCACTTAAATCTGACTGAAATCGTTTTGACTAGCTAAGTTCCATTATTTTAAGTGGAATTTAAGCACAACTAACTTGCTTTGGATCAAGGGAAATGTCTTTCAGGCTGGATCATGTGGTTGATAGATGGTCAGTGATTCAGTTTTAAGAGGTAAGTATAGACTTTGCTAAATTTAACAAGTTTTTATTAGGAACAGGCTTCGCTTTAAATGTTGATATTTTTAAAGAAAAACTCGCTGTAGTTGAAAGTATGATTTTTTAATGTAATTGATTTTATCTCCACCATAACACCATGTGAACTTCATTGAAGAACAAGGATTTTAAACTGCATTTCTTACATCCAAACTGAACATTCAAGAGTATTTTGTGTGCAAAATGTTATGAAAGATAGTAAGACCATATTTAGCAGGGTTTTTAAGGGTGGTTTTTACAACCTTCTTGTGTTCTGTTTTGGTGTTTTCTTACAAAAGAAAAGCAAGAAAAAGTGTGGACAACATTCAAACCAAGTTCTGAATTTGCCATAATGCTCATTATATGCTTGACAAGCCCAATGCAGCCCAACTGACTAGCAAGTGCTATTAGCTTCCCACTGCAACATGGTAGAGCAAAAATATTAATGAAAAGCAAAGGACTACCACATATAGCTTTTGTTACCTGTGTGACAAGAGGTTCTAGCAGCCTTTCAACTGCCAGCGTCCTTATCTCCAGGCTTTTTGGATCCCATTTGAAGTTAACATTTCCTGCATTAATGGCAGTCATTTCTGGGGAGAGAGAAGTATTTGGTAATTTCACCCTTATCACAATTCTCTATGCAGCACAAATCTATGACTGTCTACCCAGAGGACTCGTTACATGCAATGGGCCTTATTCCAAATTAGGTGTGCACAGGTCAGATGCCTCAGACATAGATTAGGACTGATTCCTTCTA
This sequence comes from Shinisaurus crocodilurus, assembly GCA_021292165.1. Classification (NCBI taxonomy): domain Eukaryota; kingdom Metazoa; phylum Chordata; class Lepidosauria; order Squamata; family Shinisauridae; genus Shinisaurus; species Shinisaurus crocodilurus. Next base: position 163,830,224 of record CM037879.1, read on the forward strand.
TTACTAGACCTGTTCCACAAAAGTAGAGAAAATTATACTTGCCCCTTCTATCAAAGGAGTTAAATCAATAGCTTCAATTTTTTTCTGACTCAGCACTCATCCTTTAGCCCTGGTCTGTAAAATGGGATCTACCGTACTTTTTCCCTCTCTCCTCCCTGTCTCTTCTTCTTCTTTTAAGTAAATTGCCGCTAAAAAAAAGGAGACTTGAAGATGGTAATATGTGTCACTGGTGCAATGCAGCAATTGAAGACCAGTGAGTTAGATGACTGCTGGAAGCAGACAATCTAAGTAGATTGCATAAATTGATCTATGGAGAATAAATGGGTGGATAACCCTCATAGAAAAGCAGAATTGACTAGACAACACCTAGTCCGGGGTGGGTTGATTTAAATCAAGGCAATGATTTAAATCAGCAAGAAAAAAAAATCATTGATTTAAATCAAGTTACCCACTGAAACTTTTTCATATATTCCCTAAACAATGGTGCAAATCTGACCACTGAGCCATCTTAATTTACAACTAAATAGAGTATTACCCAAAGTTAACCTAGCAACTAATTGTAGGTTAACTTTAGGTTGTTTAACCCACAAACAACCCAAAGGTGTCTGGGTTTGCACCTACGATCAGGCTGATTGAAGGCTGCATATTCAAAATGGAAGCAGCTCACACATGGCACGTAACCTGGCAAACTGTGGGGTAACTGATCTATGATTTGCCACCATTATGTGTGAACAGGCCCACAGTCTCACTGTATATATTTTGAATGCTTTCCCTCAGGGTGGATTTGATTTAAATCAATTTGATTTAAATCACGATTTAAATCACTACTCAGAAAGACTCAATTTAATCATGTGACTTCCTGTCCCTCCTCACACTTAGCTTCTTTTGCAGATCTATTCCACTCCCAACACTCTTTTATTCATTGAATTTTTTTTGAAACTTAGCAGTTAAGAGGTAAGGGGTTGATTTTGTTTACATAAATTTGCAAAGGAACAATGGGATTAAGGTCTTTTTCTCAACTCTGTATGTTTATTTTATAACATTTTTGCTGTGAAGAAGAGGCATGTGATCTCTGCAGACACAAATTCAGAGTTTTGAGAACTGTAAAACCAAACATCTGTGATAATATCTTCTAGATAGAAAAATCGCCCAATAATCTTACAGAGACCTCTGAAAGAGCAGGACATTGTGAATGGATTAATGGAATTCATTTACCAAAAATTTAAACATTGCATGAATACATGCTACATAATTAAAAACTAATCCTTATTTCATGATGAATAGCCTTTGGACTATAATGTATCTTAAACAGAAAACAATCTTTAGATAGATTTTCCCTCAAAAAAGCATATTTTTTAAAAAAAAAATCCAATGTAAATCAAAAAAATCCAGTTTAAATTTTAAAAATCCAATTTAAATTTTAAAAATCCGATTTTTTAATATATATATATATTTAAAAATCATTGATTTTTATCTACCCTGCTTTCCTTTTTACCTAGAGAGAGAATATCTTTAAAATATTCCCATTCTGGCCCTGTTCTCATGTAACGGCGGCGAGAAGCAGGTTAATTAACCCATGATTTGCCAGGTTGCGTGCTGCCGCCACTCAACCTCCAATTGACCTGATCGAAGACTGTTGCGTGATGTATGACCCTGGACACTATGGGTTACTTGTGGGTTAAACAACCCAAATTAACCTAAGAACTAATTGTAGGTTAAGTTTATTTAAGCCATGGTGGGGCTATGGCATGTGTGGGTGGCCATTCTGAATATTCAAGCCATGATGGAGGCTTGCTGCATTGTCCAATCCCAGCAGAGAAAGGTTGTGCGAGGGTTAAAAAACCCTTGCATAGCCCATGGTCTGTTTTAGGGTCATGTGAGGGTTAAACAATTCTTGCACAGCCCGCCCCCACCAGGTTGGGACAATATGACAAACCACAGTCGCAGCTTCAATATTCAAAGCTGCTCGGCACATGCCTCAACCAACTGTGGCTTACTTAAACCACAGTAATTGTACGAACCAGATCTGTGCCTTGGCCCAACCTTGTGCTCCCCGCAAACAAAAGCAATATGACTATTAATAATAGATCAAAGCAAGGTCTGATAGTTACTGAGTTGAAAAAACTCCAGTTTTCATTTGTTTAAGATCCAATTTTTTGGATTTATTTTAAGCATTGATTTTTATCCACCCCGTTATATTGTCTTTCTGTCTTAACTAACTCCTCTGCCTTGCTTGGCCCAACTCCACCACCACATAAGCACAGAACAACAATCCTATCTAGCCTGTGTCTTTGCACGTGTAACTATAGTAAAGAAAACTGAAAACCCAGAAATTTCAAGAAGCTACAGCCGTTAGGCTGGACAGAGCCATTTTCATGAGATGAAAAACTGAAATTAATGTGCATGTTTGATTGGTAAGTAACTTCATTTTGATGAGATTTAATTGCAACAATGTTATTTTTTAAGTTAGAGAAATTTAGTACTTTGATTTTTTTAAAAAACATTGATTCTTATCAACCCTAACTAGACGCTTCCAATGATTCTTATGTGCTGCAATAATAGCAACACAACAGTAGCATCCTAACTGCATTTTCATACACAGCTGGCATGATGCCATAATGTCAAGGTGCTATGGACACAGTTACAGTACAGGCAGTCCCCAGGATATGAATGTCCCGACTTATGGACAACTCATACTTAAGAACAGACTGCCATATATGTAAAAATCTGAGTTAAAGACAATGGTTCGTATTTACGAATACACACACTATACTTTGCGGCACTTTGCAACGCTTTGCAAATATTGTGCAGCTTCTGTTCCAACTTACGTACACATTCGACTTAAAGACAATTACAAACGGATCTCGTTCGTAACCTGGGGTGGGGACTGCCTTTACTGTGAACCTTCAAACAAAAAAATCATGCTGGAGCTTCATGCAAAACAGGACAGGGTTCAACAACAAAAGGGGTGTAGCTGCGGCTTATGTAGTTCTACCCACTTTACACAACAGTTGCATTCACCTCTAATGAGGGAGGAGCTTTGACAAAAACTACAAGGTAAGTACAAGGCAAACACTCCAGTCCCTATCTGTAATAACAAGACAAACCTGCTATCTACAAGTAGCAAGGGTTTTTTCCTCTAATCACAAACTGTCTGGAAATCTGTGGTATTTCCAATGTTTTAAGAAGAATATTCCTAACCCTCCTTTTAGGCCCACTTCTAACCATCTACTGTAGTTCTACACTGCATGGCAGAGTCATGTGGACTCAAGAATAGACAGCACCACTACTACAGTCCTCATCCATATTATGCAATCCAGAACAAATTATACAGAGAAAGCTGACCACAATACCTCTGCTTAAACAGTTGTTAGAATATTGCTCTACCACCTCATGATCTGACCACTGGTACGCATCTTTGATCTAGGAGCGCAGGCAAACCCTATCTCTCCAGTATGATCAGTGCAGAGATCAAGTTTCCTCTCACAAAGCTCTTGCAAAGCTAGGGAGGGTGTCGGAGGGGAAGAGAGGGAGTCTTAGAAAAAAAAATTCTAGTTACAGCTACTGTGGTAAGTTCATGTTTAAGACATATTTGATACCATGAGACAGCTGAGTCAGATAAGCTTCATTCTAGAATGACATACTACATCATGGTTGTAAAGATGAACTCGAAAATTCAGCAAGAATCCTCAAAATGTGAAATGGAGACCAATTTTGATAATGAGAAGTATCCCAACATCTTTACTGCTACATATTCTCAACCTACAAATTGCGCAAACAAAGTAATTTGCAAAAGCACAAGCCACACCATGTTGCAGTTTGTGTAAATATAATTCAAAGTTAGTTTCACTGTTGAGCCTCAAACTGATATTGTTAACAAACCAGAGTCCTTCGCCCAGACTCCTCTCTGGCACAAAGGCAGAACCATCCAATCACTGACCTCTCATAGATCAACCCATGAAACCAAGACTATAACATACCACAAGCAGAGAGTAGGGGCACCACAAGAAGTGCTTAGAAAGGAATAGCTCTGGAGGACTCCTGCAAGTGTGTGCATGAGCATACACAGTCTCTAGCCAAACCATCAAGCAGAAAAAAAAATATTCCCAACAGCAAGATTCCAATCACATCATCCACCATATTGCCCGTTTGGATGTAACAGCAGCTTTTGGTGGCAATTTGTGGGTTAATTAACGTACAAATTGTGCGGACGTGAGCTGCTTCTGGTTTCCAGCAACAACCTACAAATTCAGCATTCAAAGGTTGTTTCTGTGACGTCCGAACCCAAGCACTTGGGATTGTGTGTGGGTTAACAGCTAACTCAAGAACAAACCATGGGTTAACTCACAAATTGCCACCAAAAGCTGCCGTTGCATCTGAACCGGGTCACTGTCTCAGGAGCAGGACACTGCATGAAGAAAGATGAAAAGGTGGGGAGGAACTGCACTATCAGCTCTACCAATGTTCCCTGATAATATGAGATTTTATAACACAAGCTGCTTCACAACCCCTAACAATAAATATGAACTCACATTCAAGCTACTCCAGTTCCACATTGGCTTGAAATGGATATTGGATTATAGCGACAATATTACTCCCAGCACAAGAAACATGTATTGTTTCATGATACCTTCTAAAATGTTTAGTAATGATATTTCCACTTTTAAGAAGTATCTCAAAAGCTACACCTTCCTTTTGTTGCACTGCAGAACCTAGAACACTATGGAAGTCAATTCCCACAACCCGCATCTTGCTTACAGCCCTTGTTTGCAACACTCAGCTCTTACAATTGCAGGAAACCTGCAACTAAAGAGATTGCTTGTTAGTTCAAATACAACTCAGTCCTGCTGACTATCTTCTTACCCATCAAAACTCCCTTGCTTCTTTATCTCCTTACTGTTCCTGTCAATATGACAACCTATCAATCCTGTTCCTGAGAGACCTATCATCCCTTTTGGCCCCTCTTTTCCTCAACTGTCTATTCTGCCCTTCTTTTTTGGTCACTGCCTCCAACAATCCTTCCCTTACACTTTTTTTAGCCCACAGCCTCTCATTCAGCTGCCATGCCTCTGGACTCCTTGTTGGGTTGTTCCTAGTATGTTGACCGGGTAATAAATTAAGCATCATTTGCAGAAATTTAAGTAGAGGAAAGTGCATCAGCAAATCCAGAATTTGCTTCACAATTTTCTTAATAGAATAAGGATATGATATCAGGCTAAGAAGAATGCAACTGTTGCTTAACAGGAATAGCTATGCAGTGATGTCATCATTCCACTCAAGAGCCTGAAACTTTTGTTCTTCTATGCCACTTCCATTCCAGTCACAGTGAGTACAGAAAAACAAATTCGGATACTGAACAAAGCAATGTATCAGTTTTGGCAGGAGGCCTAGATGACAATTAAACGACTGCATTAATAGAAGTACTGTACTTGTCTGGTAAGACTACATACCAGACAGTAAACATCCTATCCAAAGAACTTTGATTACACAACACACACGGCAGAGTCCTCAACAAATAATTAAAAAAAGAATGGCAAGACTTAAAAATAAATAAAAATTTAACACTGGTTATTGTAAGGACAACACATTAAGCCAAGGGCACTGGATGGAATAAATGGTGAATGATTCCACAGTTAAACAGTTATGGGAGGGGGGGAGAAGAGGGAAGACCAGTTATTCCTGCAAAGCACAAATGCAAGTACACCCTAAAATTACCGGTACATTGCCTAGGCATTTTTATCCACCTATGACAGCACTTAAGAGTTACCCGTCCCTATGTTTGTCCTAAAAGGAAGAGTGAAAGCATAAGACTGCGTGTGTGTGTGGGGGGGGGGATCTCCAAGTGGGTAAAGAACACTCAGAATAATGTTTGCTTTACTAACATTTAAGGATGTAATTCTAACCATGCATACAGGAAATAACTTCATGTGAACTCAGTGGGATTTATTCACAAGTTAATGTGGTGCTTAGGGGTTCAGGGTGAAGCACATATATCAGGAATAGACCCCACCCTAGAAGTCCAGAGAGATTGCAGTGGTTCATTTTATTCCATTCGAATTGTACACTGCCCCCAAGAGCAAGTACTGAAAAGAAGTGGCTGTTCAAAAGGGAGTCCACTTGCACTAGCACCTTTCTGCTAGAATTATTGCACCAAGCAGCTCTATCCCAGCCTTCCCAAACCTGGCACCCTTCAGATGTGTTGGATTACAACTCCCAGCACCCTCCCCCCAGTTAGCCATGCTAGCTGTGGGATGCTGGGAGTTATAGTACAACTCATCTGAAGGGCACCAGGCTTCAGAAGGGTGCTATAATCTAAGGCAGCCTTCCCAAACCTGATGCCCTCCAGATGCTTTGGACCTCAATTCCTATCAGGCCCAGCATGCATGACCAATGGTCAGGAATTTTGGGAGTTGTAGTCCAAAACATCTGACAAGTACCAGGTTGGGGAAGACTGATCTAAGGAGATTTTCTGATAATCCTAATGTCTGTGTCCATGCCCTTCCAGAAAGTCTTCTACTGACTCTAAAGCAGGTGTTCTCAACTGTGTCAGGCTGCATCTAAGGGGAAGATACCAAACTCCTTCATAAGATACAAGACATGTATCGATGCAAGAAAAGTCTTCTTTGCAAGATAAAGAAATCAGTGACAGAATGATGTACAGGATTAGATATCCAAAAGAAAGCAAGATAGGATGGAGAGAAACAGAATTGGAAAAATCCGGAGCACCTGGTTGCCCAAAAGTCAAGTACCCGTATATACTCAAGTATAGGTCGGCCCTAATATAAGTCGTGGCCCCTAATTTCACCCCAAAAAACTGGGAAAACTTATTGCCCCCAGTATAAGTCTAGGGTGGGAAATGTACGAGGGGAGACTCCCGCCGCCACCCCCAGACATCCCCCGCCACCGTATGTGCACCCGCCGCCACCGAAGCCCCGCCACTGCCAAAGCCCCCCCAGGACCCCCGCCGCCGCCACCCCCAGACACCCCCCACCCCCATGCTTGCACTCGCTGCCGCCGAAGCCCCGCCACTGCCAAAGCCCCCCCCCCCCCCCAGGTTTGCTTTTTTCCTCTTCAGGATTCTTGACACTGCTTTTTAGTTCTCTTTTATTTCCCCTTCCCTTCCCGATTCATATGTTTATTATCAGTCTTCTCCTCCTCCTCCTCCTCCAAAGGACTCCTCTCCAGCTGCCTCTCTCTGCAGGCCTGCATCACAGGGGTGGCCCAAGATCTTTGGCTGCCTTTAGCAACCTTTCCCACAAGTGCCTCTTCAGTCTGCCCTCCCCCTCCCGAAAGCAGTAAATTGTGAACAATAGTCATTTCAATAACTAGGAATTGGCTCCCCTTTCAGGGATCCCCAACTCAACTGGCACCTCGCCACCCTCTGCCCACTTCTGTTTGCTTTGGTCAGTCGTGCAGGGAGCGAGGGGAGCGTCTCAGCCACGTGCAGAATTACATCGGGGAGCTCCTTAATATAGGGGGGGAATACCAAGTGGATCAGCCGCACAGGTCACCTCCCTACTGGGGTGAAATAGGGGGAGGGCCCAGCTGCCCTCCATGACGCGAGATCAGATCCCCTCTGACACGCTGGGGCTTGAATGTGGGCATCTCCCCCTGTGGGCATCTCCCCCTGTGGGCATCTCCCCCTCCGGGATCTCCCCCCTCACCCCTCACTCCCCTGCAGCCCAGGGACTCCCCTTCTCTCAAAGGCACCGGATCAGGATGGGGGGGGGGCGGGTCGTCTCACCTGATCCCACGAAGGTGGCTGCGATGCAGCACCAGGAGAAAGCGCCGAGTCCTCCTTCCTCTGGAGGGAGAAGGCGGGACAGGAAGGGCCTTGGGGGGAAGGTGCATTTCCTGTGGAGGATGCGCCCCCTTCCTCCCCAAAGCCCCTTCCTCTCTAGGCATCTCCTCTTTTGGTCCCTTTAACCCTCCGGAGACCAAGCAGCAGCAGCCTTTCTCTGCCTCTCTCCAAGCAGGACCGTTGAAACATCTTGCATTGCCCCACATGGGCTTTTGGCTTCCCCTCCGGGCGGTGCTGCTGGCAGCGATTTCTCTTCCTGTGCTGGACATTTTCTCTTCTTGCTGCATGAATCTGTTCCGCCAGTGTGTGTTTTGTTTTGGGTTGCAAACTTTGTTCTCTGTTTAGAGGCTGTTCTAGCCAGGAGGCTGCAAAGGTCATAGGAGCTTCACCAAGTCAGCTCAGGACACTGAAGAAGTCTTGGGAAGAAAGCTCCAGTACCGTCTTCTATGAGTCTACTCACAAGTAAAGGCGATTCAGTTCCACGGGGCTCACTCCCTAGTAAATGTGTATAGCAGCCTTCCCCAAGCAGCCTTCCCCAAGGTTCACCCGAGTCAGAGCTGGAGTGATCGTGGATTCAATATGGTTGACAGCATAGCCTGGCTGTCCCCTTGTGCTTTTGAGGCGAAAATGCCTTATCCTAATAAGTTATTTATTATTTATTATAAGACACCCCCCACCCCCGTACCTGCACCCGCTGCCGCCGAAGCCCCGCCACTGCCAAAGCCCCCCCAGGACCCCCGCCGCCACCCCCAGACACCCCCCACCCCCGTACCTGCACCCGCTGCCGCCGAAGCCCCGCCACTGCCAAAGCCCCCCCAGGACCCCCGCCGCCACCCCCAGACACCCCCACCCCCGTACCTGCACCCGCTGCCGCCGAAGCCTCGCCGGGGCTTCTGCGGCGGAAGTTGGTGGCGGAAGTTGGCAGCATTGGGGCTTCGGCGGCGGGAGCAGGTACGGTGATGGGGGGTGTCTGGGGTGGTGTGGGGGTGTCTGGGGGTGGCGTGGGGGTGTTTGGGGGTGGCATGGGGGTGTCTGGGGGGGCTGCAGCGTGGCTTCGGCAGGGGAGGGGCTTCGGCGGCGGCGGGTGCAGGTACGGGGTGGGGTGTCTGGGGTGGCGTGGGGGTGTTTGGGGGTGGCGTGGGGGTGTCTGGGGAAGCTGTGGCGTGACGCGGCTTCGGCGGGGGAGGGGCTTCGGCGGCAGCGAGGCTTCGGCGGCAGGGAGGCTTTTCCGCGGCAACGGGGCTTCGGTGGCGGGTGCAGGTAGGGTGGCGTGGGGGGGTGTCTGGGGTGGCGTGGGGGTGTCTGGGGTGGCATGGGGGTGCTTCGGCGCAGCTTCGGCGGGGGAGGGGCTTCGGCGGCGGCGGGTGCAGGTACGGGGGTGGGGTGTCTGGGGGTGGCGGCAGGGGTCCTGGGGGTGGAGGGGGGTGCCTGGCGGTGCCTGGCGGTGGCGGCGGGGGTCCTGGGGGGGCGCTGACCCACGTATAAGTCGAGGGGGCATTTTTCAGCACAAAAAATGTGCTGAAAAACTCATCTTATACTTGAGTATATACGGTAATTTAAAATGTTTTTCAAACTCTACAGAGAAGAATGAAGACAGAAAGAATAAGGCTAAGGAGAAGGTGAACACAGTGCAGACCCAACTCACATCCAAGAACCTCAGCCCTACAAACATTTCATAGAAGTTGGGAAGTTATTCCTGTTTCAAGCCAAATAAAGGGGGATGGCTTAAAAGAGAAAGTGAGGCTTCTACTATAATCCTGAACCAAACCTCCTGAAGCATCTGCACATAACTGTGAGCTTAAGAGGCTCTGACGTATAAGCAAGCCTTGCACAGAATCCGTTATAAGTTTGAGATAGGGGAACATATCCCAGAAGGCTCAAGATGAGGCATCCCCTGGGCTGGAAATATCCCAGGTCTCTAAAAGATTAACACTGGTGGTTTGTAGGTTACATGGTATGCAAGCCTCAATATTTAATGGATACATAACACATCTGAAGCTGGCACATAGGAATTTGAAATACTGTCAGTCCCAATATCCAACAGATGGTCCATGTACTAGTATACTTGGCATAAAGTATCTCACCAAACAAAACATTTCGATTAACTTTGTGCTGGGTAATTTTCACTGTTTGCTTTAGAAATTGGGGGCAGAAGGTATGTGCCGTCATGTTTTAATAATTAGAAACTCAGTTACCTATAAGCATCCCAACATCCTTTCTTCCATGCTCTATGTAATATTCACAGAGAGAGATAAATGTGAGCATCTTGATACATTTATACATTGGGCCCCTATACTTTCCAAAGTTAATTATTGCCCAAATATAATTGAATCATGACTGTGGCTTACGCTGGCTCAACTTGTCTGAGTGTGGAAAGCTAAGCAGGGTCAGGCCTGGTTATTACTTGGATGGGAGACCCCTCCTCTAGTTTCCTGCATTGAGCAGGGGGTTGGACTCAATAGCCTTGTAGGCTCCTTCCAACTCTATGATCTATGAAATCTATGAAGAAAATAGAATTCCACCCTGGTTTAAAACAATGTATCCTGCAAATAAAATACGCTAGAATTGTGTATCTTGCTTCCAAAAACCTCATTCACCAGGTCCAATTCAGAACTTAACCAAATTGTGCCTACTATTTTTAGAGATATGTTGTGCAGAGCATCTGGGAAGCGCCGAGAATAAATTGTTTACTCTGAACATGGGTGCAGCAGGAACCAAAATTGAACATGACCTGGGAACAAACACTCAGAACCAAGAAACAGAAGTAGTTCTATGATCAGGTGCTTGGTTACTAAGATGGGCTTCTTTGCTTTCAAGGGTTAGAGGCAGAGAGACTTCTTGAACAAGAAAGTAAGTGTATAAAATGATTCATGGTGTTAAAAAAGTATGTAGATAGGGAGTCTTTTCTCCCTGTCTCATAATACCAGAAACCACAGTTATCCAATGATGCAGAATGATGAGAGTTTCAGGGCAGATAAAAGTAAGTACCTGTTAACAGGATGCCTTTTAATGCATTCGGGGGGGGGGGGGTGTCTAAGATTGATGCTGTCGCCTGCCTTGGATGGCAGCCAAATAACTTCCATACAGAAGCAGCATTGCTGCCTACTTTGGAGAGACCAGAGAACATCCGGAGGGAGGGAGGGACGCAACCACACACACTTACTTTTCATTGGGTCTGGGTAAGTCAGATCCAGTAGAATTTTTAAAAACAACATGGGATTCCCTACCCCCAGCCAACCACTGTCATATTAAAGCTTATAGACTCCACAGCAACCCTCCCCCCCCCCAATCTAGCACTTGTCAGCACCGCCATAGCACAAAAATATAGATCCAATATAATTTGAACATGGGATATTTACAAAACCACCATGAAATACAGAACACGACTGTCGGCATATCTGTGACCTATGATTTGATGGTGGTTGGGGGAGTGGGTTCCTTCGTAAAAATCATGAGGATCTACGCCTTTGATCCATGCTTTTGTGCCATGGTTGCATTGGCAAGCAATAGATGAGTGATTTTATTTTTTTTGCTATGCAATCTACATGCACCACTGTAAGCTTTAATTTGATGGTTGTTGGGGAGGGGGATCACATGCAGAAATAACAATTCATGTTTATCTATTTTTTATTTACTAGATCTTGCCATTTTGTGACTGGCCACCTCCACAGCAGTCATTTTGCAGTGGCACCCACCACAGTTTCTCGAAGTTACAAATGTACCCACCCACACAAAAAGATTTGGGAACCCCTGATTTAGTACATGTGATAATTTTGATGTGACTAATGGAGTGTGTTACAGGAGCAGCATAACACTACTTTCATGTGCTTCAAAATCCCATGATACTCTACCACCTCCTATACGAAGCAACCTATAGTTGAAACATAATATGGATCCTTCCCATGTAAGCATTTTCTCTCCCAGGGTGCTAGTGATGATGCCATGGAAGTTAGCCATATCATCTGGATGAAGCATTACTTCTCCTCTTAGGAGTCATTGAAGCAGTATGGGACCCAGCCACACATGAAGCTGCTCGCTCTCTCTGCTCCCCACAGTACCATGACTCCTAAAGGTACTCCTCAGAAAAAGTGAAAGTTGCACCAAAGTCCTATAAACAGTGGTCTCTTGGTTGACTCCATGAAGCTCAATAAAAGTAAACGTACTCATAATTGCATATTTCCCCATTTTACAACTGCCTCCAATTTCCTTCCACTTCCTCTGTTGTCTCTCCTGTGCTGAATTATAGATTATAAGCTCTCTGGGGAGAGACCTATCCTCTTGTACTCTGTCAAGTGCCATGCACACTTATGGCACAATAATACTCTACTTCACTATCAGAAGAGGAAAATAATTAGATTTGAATTATACCAACTATCTAAAATTGCATTTACTCTTCCTGCTATGCAAGCTAGGGCAGAGCACTTTAGTGCTGAAATTAGCTGTCATGTTGAGGGTGCTCGCCTGTCCAATGTTTTAGACTAGATGTGTTCATTTCTCAGAACATCTCAGCCCCTGACCAAAACACAAGGGCCAATTCACATGTCATGGCAGCAATGCTGGGATGCACACCACACACAAGCCACTTCTACTTTCTGTAAACAACCTCCAATTGGAGGTTGTGAGTGTGACATGAGAACTGTTTGCGAACAACTGTGAATTGTTTAGGGGCTAAACAACCCAGCTATTAACCCAACAACAAACCATGGGTTAACTGCACATCAAGCTCACAACCTCTGACTAGGCTGATCAGAGGTTGCTTACAGAAAGTGCAAATGGCTCACATGCAGTGTGCATCCCAGCAAATCCTGAGATACGCTCTTCTCTGCCTTGAGGTATGCTCTTCTTCAGGAATGTATTTGTATACACAAAAATATTACATATGACGAACAAAATTAAAAGTACTTTATAAATTGTACACTTCACTAACAGCATACCAAATGTTTGCAAGAAATCATGTTTAATAACATCTTTTTAAAAATGTTTTAGTATTCTTATAAAAGTTGTTCCACAGGGGAAATGTACCACATAGTAAGATACAAAAATTAGAGGCTTTGAAAATATCTTCTTGTTTTGTAATTTAATTGCAAGTGTAAATAAAAGGCATCCTTGGTATTCAACTGTGGATCTTGACCTGGCAATTATATAAAATATAATGGTACTCCAAAGTCACCACATTGGTTACCGTATATGACAGAGTTTGAGGACGCAACATTAAATGTATACAATAGCAGCTGGAATCCAAAGGTATATCTGCATGTATATTGAATCAGCTCTGTGTGATTTCTACACACATCCACAACTTTTAGCTGGCCTTGGTCACCAAGCCAAAAATTGTGAGCACTTCCCCACCCCCGTTGCCAGTTTCTGTGGCTTTGTAGGGCAGCAGCCAAGGAACCCCCGCCTTCCTTTCCCATGTAAAATAGAGGCATGGATATTGCCCATTTGACCACTCAAAGGAGCTCTGTCTGGGTGGCTTGGCCAAACAGCAGCTAAGCAAACTCCCCTTTCAATAACCCTTTCTTACTACAGAACAGGAAAAGGTGGCACGGTTTTTTCTCTTCTTCTTCCCCGGTTTGGTCCTATGGGACCAAGGCATTCTGATCACCTCTGCAACACAGTACACTGGAGCCACTCCCAGCCTACCTCCCAAAAGTTGAGTGGAAGGGGGCAGTGAATTGCCTTGCAACAGCTGGGATGCTGTTCCCCTCTGCAGCTCCAAGGCAGAAGGCTTACCTCCTCACACTTGCCAGATAGCAGTGGCTCACTCAGCACAGCAAGCAAAACTGTGGAAGCCTCCTTCCACAATTCCACCCACCACCACCACCACCAATCTGCAGCTTGTCCTACTGCATCAGATGCTACTCCAGGGCCCCCACTGGCATTTGGGAGTAACACTCAGGTGACAAAGCAGCTGTGATGCAACAGGACATGCATGGAAGCTCTCTGCAGAGTCCTTCAGATTCCAACCAACATATTTAGAAAAAAGGTAGTTTTCTTAAGTCAAATATCAGAACCGTACTCATTTTGTAGGAGTTATATTAACAGTTTGAGACATGAATCTGTATGAAGTGTAACCAAATTAGTTCCAGAAAGATTTTTAGTATCTGAACCAGAACAAAGGTGGAGATAACCGCTATCTAATTTTGAATGGTTCAAGTCAACTTGAAGTTTAGTGGGTGGCTTTGTACCTAACCTATCTCAAATCATTATTATAGACAATATATGATAACCCATCTTGTTCTCAGGATAAGGTCAGTGAGATTTATTCTAAGCGCAAATGCATAGATTAGTCTGTAAATAAGTTAACATGTCACTGGGTTCCTTCCTACAGAAAACGAATACAACATATGCTACTTGCAGCACAGATGCTTACAGCTCAAGAATGGAATTCATCCTGGCCATTAAAGAGAGACAGATGGGACTGATAAAATTATAGGAAGTTTTGATAACAGATAAATTAAGACAACAAATATGAACTAAACCAAGAAGATAAAAAATAGTTTTATGGCACATTGGCCATCAACGTATTATCTGAAGAATGATTCAAAAACTATTTACCCACATATATCCCACTAAATTTACAAAAGTAGTTTATAACAGCCACCTGATATGCAAATTTATGCCAATATTAGATTTATCTAGAAAGGTGTATGGTGGGGAATGGAGAAGGAGTTTGCTGTTCTTGTTGGCTACATCTTAAAACATACGGTTAAAAAATAATTAGTTATGGAAATAGCATTTACTCAGGTAACACTTTTGTTGCTAGTGTGGTGTAGTGGTGAGAGTGTTGGACTGAGACTCGGGAGATCTGGGTTCTAGTCTCCGCTCGGCCATGAAACTTACTGGGTGACTTTGGGCCAGTCACTGACTCTCAGCCTAACCTACCTCACAGGGTTGTGAGGATAAGATGGAGAGGAGGAGGAGGAGGACTATGTAAGCCGCCTTGGGTTCCTTTCAGGAAAAAAGGCGGGGTATAAATATAATAAATAAATAAATAAATTCAAGAGTGAATATTCTTCAGAAGTCAGGCCAAACTTTTCTTCCCCCAGAAAGAGCAAGCTCCTAAAAAGGCTTTCTACAGAAGTTTGTAGTAACTTGGTGGGCCAGGGTGTGCAAGAAGCCTCTCCCCGCCTCCCATTTAAAGTTTGCTTTCTGTTACTGTTGGAAGAAGGTGCGGCGCAGAGCTATTCCTCTCCCTAGCAGACCATTTACAGTGTAAATTTTACACATTTTGCCATTAACCCCACACTCCTAACAGTGCTCGCAGCAGTTTTAAACGA
Organism: Shinisaurus crocodilurus; assembly: GCA_021292165.1. Taxonomy (NCBI): domain Eukaryota; kingdom Metazoa; phylum Chordata; class Lepidosauria; order Squamata; family Shinisauridae; genus Shinisaurus; species Shinisaurus crocodilurus. The sequence continues at coordinate 163,845,305 of CM037879.1, forward strand.
ACACAACACTACACGCACTTTGTCACAGTTCCAATACCCGAGCGGTTGGAAGAAAAACAGGAGAGAATAAAGGAAAGACCGAGCAAAAAGAAGTAAGAGGAGCCCTCCCTTTTATCACCGGCCGAAGCAACTCCTAGGGAGAAAAGGGAAACAGATTCTCTTTCTCTGCTCTCCCTCCCGTAGATAGGAGCTCACAAATCCCTGGAATGAGGACACCGCCCAGAGCAGGGCAAGGGGGGAGGGGAGGCGATGAAGGCCGCGAGCGCTGGAGGCGGAGTGGAAAGAAGAGGGCGAAGAAGGGACTAATCTCCACAGGGCGGTTCCGGGGCCCACATAGCGGGGGGGGGGAGAGAAGAGAAGGGGGGGAGAGAAGAGACGAACGCGAAGGCCACTTCCGTTCCCCTCACGCAGCTGACTTGTCTGAGGCGGCCTGTGGCCACTTTCCAAAGTTTGTAACTCGGCCAGAGGAGGCCAAGCCGGGCAGAAGTAACAACACCTCAACTGCCCGCTCAGCAGAAAGTTACCTGCGGCGGCGGCGGCGGCTGCTCTCCCGCTGTGGTGGCGGTTATTACCACGGAATTCCCAGGCCCCGCCGCTGCTGTTACTGCTTCCGCCGCTTTGTCTGCCGGTGGACGGTCACTTTTTGCTCCCCGTCGTCACCGCCGCCGCGCCCTGTCCCGAGCCAGAGTCTGCGAAGAAGACGAGGAAACAGACTCTTCCGGGCACCTCCCCCTGCAGCCCTTCCTTGCTCTTCCCAGCACCGCCCTCTGCTCACCGCCGGCTTTTCCCAGCACCGCCCTCTGCCCACTTGCCCCGGCTCTTCCACGGCTCACCGACGGCTCTTCGTAGCACCGCCCTCCGCCCGTCTGCGAGCGACAACAACAGGCCGAGAGGAAAAAGCATACACTTCAGACGCTGCCTTGTCTTCCTGGTGGACCTTCACTTCTGTCTGCGGCACCGGGGGGCGGGGGCGGTAGTGATATGGGGAAAGGAAAACCGAGGGAGGAGAAGCAGCCTCTGCAACAGCCGCAGGGTGTGAGTGGGCGGAAGGAGCGAAAGGAAGTGAGTGAATCAGGGAGAGAGTTTCAGGTGAGAGTTTACTGAGAAGGCGTTTACACGGCCAAAGGAAAGCTGGCAATTCGGTTTCTTTTGCAAAGGGTTAAAAAAGGTGTGTATTTTAACTGCTGTTCACCTGCCGTTCACATCCAATGACGTGTATTCCCCAGTTTTCCATATAAGGTTGGACGTTTGCTCCTATTGAAAGTGTATGAGGTACGGTTAAACAGAATTACCGGTATCCATTTCCTGGAAATGTCATGATCTCATTATGCTGGTAAGAGGCACCTTGGGGAAGACGGGCGTGTCCCTCTGCAAGACTGATGTGAGCAAAGGGTTCTGCAATACATGAGTAAACTCTAATGATTTTTAAAAATTCATTGAATATACTTAAGCCTCACCGTTCTTTCTTAAGAAAGACCTGGAGGCAGCACACAGTCTGCCCAAAAAGCAACAGTAGAATATAACAGCACACAGACTAAGCATAATAGCTGGCAGAACTGCAAATCAACACAAGGGCAGCAAAATTCAACATCCCAGCTCAATTGCCATCCAATAAATTTTGTTACCATCGTTTGTTTATTTTAGGCACGCATACTCTACCCTTTAACATATTCCCTGATAAACCCTCCTCCCCCTAATGCTCTGTGGCAGAGCCATGTTTTGGTGTTCAGTGTAAAACCAGCAATAATGAGGCCTGGTGGTCCTCACTTGGGTGGACATTCCATAACGGTGGCTTGAGAACCCATAAAGTCCTCCCACTATCCCCAGATGGAAATGATGGAAATGGATAAGTGTTTCTGATAACGATCCAGGAGTAGGTAACTTGGTGCCTTACAGATGTTTTGAACTACAACTCCCATAATCTGTGACTTGGCCATGCTGGCTGGGACTGATAGGAGCTGTAGTCCAAAGCATTTGCAAGGGCACCAGGTTGCCTACTCCTGATATAGTGTAGTCAGAGCCAGTCCAAGACATTTTGCTGCCTGAGGCAAAGGATAATATTTCATTTCTATACTGCTCAATAAATAGCCAAAGCTCTGCCCCATCTCCATTCCATATACAAAAGCTGGCTGGACTGGCAGTTGAATCTTCAACACTGGCAGTGACTACATCTGAGGCAACAGGCTAGTTTCAGGGGCCCAAGTCAGAATGTGTAGCATGTACACCTCTGTCCTCCCAACAGAAAGGAACAGCTGAGAAGTACAGGAGGAACAGTTAGGATGCTGCCACCATTGCCCCCCAGCATCTGATGCCTAAGGTAGGGTCATCCCTGGGGGTGGTGGAGATGTGTAGGAGGAATCCATTCTTTTAACTTTAATTCCATCAGTCAAAATGGCACTGGAGT